>OU795044.1:36811919-38011919 GCA_917208275.1 Patella pellucida
AGTCACCGAATGTTTCAAAAAGGCGTCTACAGCACCCGGTGTTCCCAGGCGGTCACCCATCCAAGTACTCACCGGGCCCGACGTTGCTTAACTTCAGTGATCGGACGAGAACTGGTGTTTTCAACGTGGTGTGGCCGTAGACGAGAGATGGTGACGAAATGCCGTAGTTGTGCCCACCGAATTGACCCGATACTTAGTCACCGAATGTTTCAAAAAGGCGTCTACAGCACCCGGTGTTCCCAGGCGGTCACCCATCCAAGTACTCACCGGGCCCGACGTTGCTTAACTTCAGTGATCGGACGAGAACTGGTGTTTTCAACGTGGTGTGGCCGTAGACGAGAGAAGGTGACGAAACTGCGTAGTTGTGCCTACCGAATTGACCCGATACTTAGTCACCGAATGTTTCAAAAAGGCGTCTACAGCACCCGGTGTTCCCAGGCGGTCACCCATCCAAGTACTCACCGGGCCCGACGTTGCTTAACTTCAGTGATCGGACGAGAACTGGTGTTTTCAACGTGGTGTGGCCGTAGACGAGAGATGGTGACGAAATGCCGTAGTTGTGCCCACCGAATTGACCCGATACTTAGTCACCGAATGTTTCAAAAAGGCGTCTACAGCACCCGGTGTTCCCAGGCGGTCACCCATCCAAGTACTCACCGGGCCCGACGTTGCTTAACTTCAGTGATCGGACGAGAACTGGTGTTTTCAACGTGTGCCCACCGAATTGACCCGATACTTAGTCACCGAATGTTTCAAAAAGGCGTCTACAGCACCCGGTGTTCCCAGGCGGTCACCCATCCAAGTACTCACCGGGCCCGACGTTGCTTAACTTCAGTGATCGGACGAGAACTGGTGTTTTCAACGTGGTGTGGCCGTAGACGAGAGAAGGTGACGAAACTGCGTAGTTGTGCCTACCGAATTGACCCGATACTTAGTCACCGAATGTTTCAAAAAGGCGTCTACAGCACCCGGTGTTCCCAGGCGGTCACCCATCCAAGTACTCACCGGGCCCGACGTTGCTTAACTTCAGTGATCGGACGAGAACTGGTGTTTTCAACGTGGTGTGGCCGTAGACGAGAGATGGTGACGAAATGCCGTAGTTGTGCCCACCGAATTGACCCGATACTTAGTCACCGAATGTTTCAAAAAGGCGTCTACAGCACCCGGTGTTCCCAGGCGGTCACCCATCCAAGTACTCACCGGGCCCGACGTTGCTTAACTTCAGTGATCGGACGAGAACTGGTGTTTTCAACGTGGTGTGGCCGTAGACGAGAGAAGGTGACGAAACTGCGTAGTTGTGCCTACCGAATTGACCCGATACTTAGTCACCGAATGTTTCAAAAAGGCGTCTACAGCACCCGGTGTTCCCAGGCGGTCACCCATCCAAGTACTCACCGGGCCCGACGTTGCTTAACTTCAGTGATCGGACGAGAACTGGTGTTTTCAACGTGGTGTGGCCGTAGACGAGAGATGGTGACGAAATGCCGTAGTTGTGCCCACCGAATTGACCCGATACTTAGTCACCGAATGTTTCAAAAAGGCGTCTACAGCACCCGGTGTTCCCAGGCGGTCACCCATCCAAGTACTCACCGGGCCCGACGTTGCTTAACTTCAGTGATCGGACGAGAACTGGTGTTTTCAACGTGGTGTGGCCGTAGACGAGAGAAGGTGACGAAACTGCGTAGTTGTGCCTACCGAATTGACCCGATACTTAGTCACCGAATGTTTCAAAAAGGCGTCTACAGCACCCGGTGTTCCCAGGCGGTCACCCATCCAAGTACTCACCGGGCCCGACGTTGCTTAACTTCAGTGATCGGACGAGAACTGGTGTTTTCAACGTGGTGTGGCCGTAGACGAGAGATGGTGACGAAATGCCGTAGTTGTGCCCACCGAATTGACCCGATACTTAGTCACCGAATGTTTCAAAAAGGCGTCTACAGCACCCGGTGTTCCCAGGCGGTCACCCATCCAAGTACTCACCGGGCCCGACGTTGCTTAACTTCAGTGATCGGACGAGAACTGGTGTTTTCAACGTGGTGTGGCCGTAGACGAGAGAAGGTGACGAAACTGCGTAGTTGTGCCTACCGAATTGACCCGATACTTAGTCACCGAATGTTTCAAAAAGGCGTCTACAGCACCCGGTGTTCCCAGGCGGTCACCCATCCAAGTACTCACCGGGCCCGACGTTGCTTAACTTCAGTGATCGGACGAGAACTGGTGTTTTCAACGTGGTGTGGCCGTAGACGAGAGATGGTGACGAAATGCCGTAGTTGTGCCCACCGAATTGACCCGATACTTAGTCACCGAATGTTTCAAAAAGGCGTCTACAGCACCCGGTGTTCCCAGGCGGTCACCCATCCAAGTACTCACCGGGCCCGACGTTGCTTAACTTCAGTGATCGGACGAGAACTGGTGTTTTCAACGTGTGCCCACCGAATTGACCCGATACTTAGTCACCGAATGTTTCAAAAAGGCGTCTACAGCACCCGGTGTTCCCAGGCGGTCACCCATCCAAGTACTCACCGGGCCCGACGTTGCTTAACTTCAGTGATCGGACGAGAACTGGTGTTTTCAACGTGGTGTGGCCGTAGACGAGAGATGGTGACGAAATGCCGTAGTTGTGCCCACCGAATTGACCCGATACTTAGTCACCGAATGTTTCAAAAAGGCGTCTACAGCACCCGGTGTTCCCAGGCGGTCACCCATCCAAGTACTCACCGGGCCCGACGTTGCTTAACTTCAGTGATCGGACGAGAACTGGTGTTTTCAACGTGGTGTGGCCGTAGACGAGAGAAGGTGACGAAACTGCGTAGTTGTGCCTACCGAATTGACCCGATACTTAGTCACCGAATGTTTCAAAAAGGCGTCTACAGCACCCGGTGTTCCCAGGCGGTCACCCATCCAAGTACTCACCGGGCCCGACGTTGCTTAACTTCAGTGATCGGACGAGAACTGGTGTTTTCAACGTGGTGTGGCCGTAGACGAGAGATGGTGACGAAATGCCGTAGTTGTGCCCACCGAATTGACCCGATACTTAGTCACCGAATGTTTCAAAAAGGCGTCTACAGCACCCGGTGTTCCCAGGCGGTCACCCATCCAAGTACTCACCGGGCCCGACGTTGCTTAACTTCAGTGATCGGACGAGAACTGGTGTTTTCAACGTGGTGTGGCCGTAGACGAGAGAAGGTGACGAAACTGCGTAGTTGTGCCTACCGAATTGACCCGATACTTAGTCACCGAATGTTTCAAAAAGGCGTCTACAGCACCCGGTGTTCCCAGGCGGTCACCCATCCAAGTACTCACCGGGCCCGACGTTGCTTAACTTCAGTGATCGGACGAGAACTGGTGTTTTCAACGTGGTGTGGCCGTAGACGAGAGATGGTGACGAAATGCCGTAGTTGTGCCCACCGAATTGACCCGATACTTAGTCACCGAATGTTTCAAAAAGGCGTCTACAGCACCCGGTGTTCCCAGGCGGTCACCCATCCAAGTACTCACCGGGCCCGACGTTGCTTAACTTCAGTGATCGGACGAGAACTGGTGTTTTCAACGTGTGCCCACCGAATTGACCCGATACTTAGTCACCGAATGTTTCAAAAAGGCGTCTACAGCACCCGGTGTTCCCAGGCGGTCACCCATCCAAGTACTCACCGGGCCCGACGTTGCTTAACTTCAGTGATCGGACGAGAACTGGTGTTTTCAACGTGGTGTGGCCGTAGACGAGAGAAGGTGACGAAACTGCGTAGTTGTGCCTACCGAATTGACCCGATACTTAGTCACCGAATGTTTCAAAAAGGCGTCTACAGCACCCGGTGTTCCCAGGCGGTCACCCATCCAAGTACTCACCGGGCCCGACGTTGCTTAACTTCAGTGATCGGACGAGAACTGGTGTTTTCAACGTGGTGTGGCCGTAGACGAGAGATGGTGACGAAATGCCGTAGTTGTGCCCACCGAATTGACCCGATACTTAGTCACCGAATGTTTCAAAAAGGCGTCTACAGCACCCGGTGTTCCCAGGCGGTCACCCATCCAAGTACTCACCGGGCCCGACGTTGCTTAACTTCAGTGATCGGACGAGAACTGGTGTTTTCAACGTGGTGTGGCCGTAGACGAGAGAAGGTGACGAAACTGCGTAGTTGTGCCTACCGAATTGACCCGATACTTAGTCACCGAATGTTTCAAAAAGGCGTCTACAGCACCCGGTGTTCCCAGGCGGTCACCCATCCAAGTACTCACCGGGCCCGACGTTGCTTAACTTCAGTGATCGGACGAGAACTGGTGTTTTCAACGTGGTGTGGCCGTAGACGAGAGATGGTGACGAAATGCCGTAGTTGTGCCCACCGAATTGACCCGATACTTAGTCACCGAATGTTTCAAAAAGGCGTCTACAGCACCCGGTGTTCCCAGGCGGTCACCCATCCAAGTACTCACCGGGCCCGACGTTGCTTAACTTCAGTGATCGGACGAGAACTGGTGTTTTCAACGTGGTGTGGCCGTAGACGAGAGAAGGTGACGAAACTGCGTAGTTGTGCCTACCGAATTGACCCGATACTTAGTCACCGAATGTTTCAAAAAGGCGTCTACAGCACCCGGTGTTCCCAGGCGGTCACCCATCCAAGTACTCACCGGGCCCGACGTTGCTTAACTTCAGTGATCGGACGAGAACTGGTGTTTTCAACGTGGTGTGGCCGTAGACGAGAGATGGTGACGAAATGCCGTAGTTGTGCCCACCGAATTGACCCGATACTTAGTCACCGAATGTTTCAAAAAGGCGTCTACAGCACCCGGTGTTCCCAGGCGGTCACCCATCCAAGTACTCACCGGGCCCGACGTTGCTTAACTTCAGTGATCGGACGAGAACTGGTGTTTTCAACGTGGTGTGGCCGTAGACGAGAGAAGGTGACGAAACTGCGTAGTTGTGCCTACCGAATTGACCCGATACTTAGTCACCGAATGTTTCAAAAAGGCGTCTACAGCACCCGGTGTTCCCAGGCGGTCACCCATCCAAGTACTCACCGGGGCCGACGTTGCTTAACTTCAGTGATCGGACGAGAACTGGTGTTTTCAACGTGGTGTGGCCGTAGACGAGAGATGGTGACGAAATGCCGTAGTTGTGCCCACCGAATTGACCCGATACTTAGTCACCGAATGTTTCAAAAAGGCGTCTACAGCACCCGGTGTTCCCAGGCGGTCTCCCATCCAAGTACTCACCGGGCCCGACGTTGCTTAACTTCAGTGATCGGACGAGAACTGGTGTTTTCAACGTGTGCCCACCGAATTGACCCGATACTTAGTCACCGAATGTTTCAAAAAGGCGTCTACAGCACCCGGTGTTCCCAGGCGGTCACCCATCCAAGTACTCACCGGGCCCGACGTTGCTTAACTTCAGTGATCGGACGAGAACTGGTGTTTTCAACGTGGTGTGGCCGTAGACGAGAGAAGGTGACGAAACTGCGTAGTTGTGCCTACCGAATTGACCCGATACTTAGTCACCGAATGTTTCAAAAAGGCGTCTACAGCACCCGGTGTTCCCAGGCGGTCACCCATCCAAGTACTCACCGGGCCCGACGTTGCTTAACTTCAGTGATCGGACGAGAACTGGTGTTTTCAACGTGGTGTGGCCGTAGACGAGAGATGGTGACGAAATGCCGTAGTTGTGCCCACCGAATTGACCCGATACTTAGTCACCGAATGTTTCAAAAAGGCGTCTACAGCACCCGGTGTTCCCAGGCGGTCACCCATCCAAGTACTCACCGGGCCCGACGTTGCTTAACTTCAGTGATCGGACGAGAACTGGTGTTTTCAACGTGGTGTGGCCGTAGACGAGAGAAGGTGACGAAACTGCGTAGTTGTGCCTACCGAATTGACCCGATACTTAGTCACCGAATGTTTCAAAAAGGCGTCTACAGCACCCGGTGTTCCCAGGCGGTCACCCATCCAAGTACTCACCGGGCCCGACGTTGCTTAACTTCAGTGATCGGACGAGAACTGGTGTTTTCAACGTGGTGTGGCCGTAGACGAGAGATGGTGACGAAATGCCGTAGTTGTGCCCACCGAATTGACCCGATACTTAGTCACCGAATGTTTCAAAAAGGCGTCTACAGCACCCGGTGTTCCCAGGCGGTCACCCATCCAAGTACTCACCGGGCCCGACGTTGCTTAACTTCAGTGATCGGACGAGAACTGGTGTTTTCAACGTGGTGTGGCCGTAGACGAGAGAAGGTGACGAAACTGCGTAGTTGTGCCTACCGAATTGACCCGATACTTAGTCACCGAATGTTTCAAAAAGGCGTCTACAGCACCCGGTGTTCCCAGGCGGTCACCCATCCAAGTACTCACCGGGCCCGACGTTGCTTAACTTCAGTGATCGGACGAGAACTGGTGTTTTCAACGTGGTGTGGCCGTAGACGAGAGATGGTGACGAAATGCCGTAGTTGTGCCCACCGAATTGACCCGATACTTAGTCACCGAATGTTTCAAAAAGGCGTCTACAGCACCCGGTGTTCCCAGGCGGTCACCCATCCAAGTACTCACCGGGCCCGACGTTGCTTAACTTCAGTGATCGGACGAGAACTGGTGTTTTCAACGTGTGCCCACCGAGTTGACCCGATACTTAGTCACCGAATGTTTCAAAAAGGCGTCTACAGCACCCGGTGTTCCCAGGCGGTCACCCATCCAAGTACTCACCGGGCCCGACGTTGCTTAACTTCAGTGATCGGACGAGAACTGGTGTTTTCAACGTGGTGTGGCCGTAGACGAGAGAAGGTGACGAAACTGCGTAGTTGTGCCTACCGAATTGACCCGATACTTAGTCACCGAATGTTTCAAAAAGGCGTCTACAGCACCCGGTGTTCCCAGGCGGTCACCCATCCAAGTACTCACCGGGCCCGACGTTGCTTAACTTCAGTGATCGGACGAGAACTGGTGTTTTCAACGTGGTGTGGCCGTAGACGAGAGATGGTGACGAAATGCCGTAGTTGTGCCCACCGAATTGACCCGATACTTAGTCACCGAATGTTTCAAAAAGGCGTCTACAGCACCCGGTGTTCCCAGGCGGTCACCCATCCAAGTACTCACCGGGCCCGACGTTGCTTAACTTCAGTGATCGGACGAGAACTGGTGTTTTCAACGTGGTGTGGCCGTAGACGAGAGAAGGTGACGAAACTGCGTAGTTGTGCCTACCGAATTGACCCGATACTTAGTCACCGAATGTTTCAAAAAGGCGTCTACAGCACCCGGTGTTCCCAGGCGGTCACCCATCCAAGTACTCACCGGGCCCGACGTTGCTTAACTTCAGTGATCGGACGAGAACTGGTGTTTTCAACGTGGTGTGGCCGTAGACGAGAGATGGTGACGAAATGCCGTAGTTGTGCCCACCGAATTGACCCGATACTTAGTCACCGAATGTTTCAAAAAGGCGTCTACAGCACCCGGTGTTCCCAGGCGGTCACCCATCCAAGTACTCACCGGGCCCGACGTTGCTTAACTTCAGTGATCGGACGAGAACTGGTGTTTTCAACGTGGTGTGGCCGTAGACGAGAGAAGGTGACGAAACTGCGTAGTTGTGCCTACCGAATTGACCCGATACTTAGTCACCGAATGTTTCAAAAAGGCGTCTACAGCACCCGGTGTTCCCAGGCGGTCACCCATCCAAGTACTCACCGGGCCCGACGTTGCTTAACTTCAGTGATCGGACGAGAACTGGTGTTTTCAACGTGGTGTGGCCGTAGACGAGAGATGGTGACGAAATGCCGTAGTTGTGCCCACCGAATTGACCCGATACTTAGTCACCGAATGTTTCAAAAAGGCGTCTACAGCACCCGGTGTTCCCAGGCGGTCACCCATCCAAGTACTCACCGGGCCCGACGTTGCTTAACTTCAGTGATCGGACGAGAACTGGTGTTTTCAACGTGGTGTGGCCGTAGACGAGAGAAGGTGACGAAACTGCGTAGTTGTGCCTACCGAATTGACCCGATACTTAGTCACCGAATGTTTCAAAAAGGCGTCTACAGCACCCGGTGTTCCCAGGCGGTCACCCATCCAAGTACTCACCGGGCCCGACGTTGCTTAACTTCAGTGATCGGACGAGAACTGGTGTTTTCAACGTGGTGTGGCCGTAGACGAGAGATGGTGACGAAATGCCGTAGTTGTGCCCACCGAATTGACCCGATACTTAGTCACCGAATGTTTCAAAAAGGCGTCTACAGCACCCGGTCACCCATCCAAGTACTCACCGGGCCCGACGTTGCTTAACTTCAGTGATCGGACGAGAACTGGTGTTTTCAACGTGGTGTGGCCGTAGACGAGAGAAGGTGACGAAACTGCGTAGTTGTGCCTACCGAATTGACCCGATACTTAGTCACCGAATGTTTCAAAAAGGCGTCTACAGCACCCGGTGTTCCCAGGCGGTCACCCATCCAAGTACTCACCGGGCCCGACGTTGCTTAACTTCAGTGATCGGACGAGAACTGGTGTTTTCAACGTGGTGTGGCCGTAGACGAGAGATGGTGACGAAATGCCGTAGTTGTGCCCACCGAATTGACCCGATACTTAGTCACCGAATGTTTCAAAAAGGCGTCTACAGCACCCGGTGTTCCCAGGCGGTCACCCATCCAAGTACTCACCGGGCCCGACGTTGCTTAACTTCAGTGATCGGACGAGAACTGGTGTTTTCAACGTGGTGTGGCCGTAGACGAGAGAAGGTGACGAAACTGCGTAGTTGTGCCTACCGAATTGACCCGATACTTAGTCACCGAATGTTTCAAAAAGGCGTCTACAGCACCCGGTGTTCCCAGGCGGTCACCCATCCAAGTACTCACCGGGCCCGACGTTGCTTAACTTCAGTGATCGGACGAGAACTGGTGTTTTCAACGTGGTGTGGCCGTAGACGAGAGATGGTGACGAAATGCCGTAGTTGTGCCCACCGAATTGACCCGATACTTAGTCACCGAATGTTTCAAAAAGGCGTCTACAGCACCCGGTGTTCCCAGGCGGTCACCCATCCAAGTACTCACCGGGCCCGACGTTGCTTAACTTCAGTGATCGGACGAGAACTGGTGTTTTCAACGTGTGCCCACCGAATTGACCCGATACTTAGTCACCGAATGTTTCAAAAAGGCGTCTACAGCACCCGGTGTTCCCAGGCGGTCACCCATCCAAGTACTCACCGGGCCCGACGTTGCTTAACTTCAGTGATCGGACGAGAACTGGTGTTTTCAACGTGGTGTGGCCGTAGACGAGAGAAGGTGACGAAACTGCGTAGTTGTGCCTACCGAATTGACCCGATACTTAGTCACCGAATGTTTCAAAAAGGCGTCTACAGCACCCGGTGTTCCCAGGCGGTCACCCATCCAAGTACTCACCGGGCCCGACGTTGCTTAACTTCAGTGATCGGACGAGAACTGGTGTTTTCAACGTGGTGTGGCCGTAGACGAGAGATGGTGACGAAATGCCGTAGTTGTGCCCACCGAATTGACCCGATACTTAGTCACCGAATGTTTCAAAAAGGCGTCTACAGGACCCGGTGTTCCCAGGCGGTCACCCATCCAAGTACTCACCGGGCCCGACGTTGCTTAACTTCAGTGATCGGACGAGAACTGGTGTTTTCAACGTGGTGTGGCCGTAGACGAGAGAAGGTGACGAAACTGCGTAGTTGTGCCTACCGAATTGACCCGATACTTAGTAACCGAATGTTTCAAAAAGGCGTCTACAGCACCCGGTGTTCCCAGGCGGTCACCCATCCAAGTACTCACCGGGCCCGACGTTGCTTAACTTCAGTGATCGGACGAGAACTGGTGTTTTCAACGTGGTGTGGCCGTAGACGAGAGAAGGTGACGAAACTGCGTAGTTGTGCCTACCGAATTGACCCGATACTTAGTCACCGAATGTTTCAAAAAGGCGTCTACAGCACCCGGTGTTCCCAGGCGGTCACCCATCCAAGTACTCACCGGGCCCGACGTTGCTTAACTTCAGTGATCGGACGAGAACTGGTGTTTTCAACGTGGTGTGGCCGTAGACGAGAGAAGGTGACGAAACTGCGTAGTTGTGCCTACCGAATTGACCCGATACTTAGTAACCGAATGTTTCAAAAAGGCGTCTACAGCACCCGGTGTTCCCAGGCGGTCACCCATCCAAGTACTCACCGGGCCCGACGTTGCTTAACTTCAGTGATCGGACGAGAACTGGTGTTTTCAACGTGGTGTGGCCGTAGACGAGAGATGGTGACGAAATGCCGTAGTTGTGCCCACCGAATTGACCCGATACTTAGTCACCGAATGTTTCAAAAAGGCGTCTACAGCACCCGGTGTTCCCAGGCGGTCACCCATCCAAGTACTCACCGGGCCCGACGTTGCTTAACTTCAGTGATCGGACGAGAACTGGTGTTTTCAACGTGGTGTGGCCGTAGACGAGAGATGGTGACGAAATGCCGTAGTTGTGCCCACCGAATTGACCCGATACTTAGTCACCGAATGTTTCAAAAAGGCGTCTACAGCACCCGGTGTTCCCAGGCGGTCACCCATCCAAGTACTCACCGGGCCCGACGTTGCTTAACTTCAGTGATCGGACGAGAACTGGTGTTTTCAACGTGGTGTGGCCGTAGACGAGAGATGGTGACGAAATGCCGTAGTTGTGCCCACCGAATTGACCCGATACTTAGTCACCGAATGTTTCAAAAAGGCGTCTACAGCACCCGGTGTTCCCAGGCGGTCACCCATCCAAGTACTCACCGGGCCCGACGTTGCTTAACTTCAGTGATCGGACGAGAACTGGTGTTTTCAACGTGGTGTGGCCGTAGACGAGAGATGGTGACGAAATGCCGTAGTTGTGCCCACCGAATTGACCCGATACTTAGTCACCGAATGTTTCAAAAAGGCGTCTACAGCACCCGGTGTTCCCAGGCGGTCACCCATCCAAGTACTCACCGGGCCCGACGTTGCTTAACTTCAGTGATCGGACGAGAACTGGTGTTTTCAACGTGGTGTGGCCGTAGACGAGAGATGGTGACGAAATGCCGTAGTTGTGCCCACCGAATTGACCCGATACTTAGTCACCGAATGTTTCAAAAAGGCGTCTACAGCACCCGGTGTTCCCAGGCGGTCACCCATCCAAGTACTCACCGGGCCCGACGTTGCTTAACTTCAGTGATCGGACGAGAACTGGTGTTTTCAACGTGGTGTGGCCGTAGACGAGAGATGGTGACGAAATGCCGTAGTTGTGCCCACCGAATTGACCCGATACTTAGTCACCGAATGTTTCAAAAAGGCGTCTACAGCACCCGGTGTTCCCAGGCGGTCACCCATCCAAGTACTCACCGGGCCCGACGTTGCTTAACTTCAGTGATCGGACGAGAACTGGTGTTTTCAACGTGTGCCCACCGAATTGACCCGATACTTAGTCACCGAATGTTTCAAAAAGGCGTCTACAGCACCCGGTGTTCCCAGGCGGTCACCCATCCAAGTACTCACCGGGCCCGACGTTGCTTAACTTCAGTGATCGGACGAGAACTGGTGTTTTCAACGTGGTGTGGCCGTAGACGAGAGAAGGTGACGAAACTGCGTAGTTGTGCCTACCGAATTGACCCGATACTTAGTCACCGAATGTTTCAAAAAGGCGTCTACAGCACCCGGTGTTCCCAGGCGGTCACCCATCCAAGTACTCACCGGGCCCGACGTTGCTTAACTTCAGTGATCGGACGAGAACTGGTGTTTTCAACGTGGTGTGGCCGTAGACGAGAGATGGTGACGAAATGCCGTAGTTGTGCCCACCGAATTGACCCGATACTTAGTCACCGAATGTTTCAAAAAGGCGTCTACAGCACCCGGTGTTCCCAGGCGGTCACCCATCCAAGTACTCACCGGGCCCGACGTTGCTTAACTTCAGTGATCGGACGAGAACTGGTGTTTTCAACGTGGTGTGGCCGTAGACGAGAGAAGGTGACGAAACTGCGTAGTTGTGCCTACCGAATTGACCCGATACTTAGTCACCGAATGTTTCAAAAAGGCGTCTACAGCACCCGGTGTTCCCAGGCGGTCACCCATCCAAGTACTCACCGGGCCCGACGTTGCTTAACTTCAGTGATCGGACGAGAACTGGTGTTTTCAACGTGGTGTGGCCGTAGACGAGAGATGGTGACGAAATGCCGTAGTTGTGCCCACCGAATTGACCCGATACTTAGTCACCGAATGTTTCAAAAAGGCGTCTACAGCACCCGGTGTTCCCAGGCGGTCACCCATCCAAGTACTCACCGGGCCCGACGTTGCTTAACTTCAGTGATCGGACGAGAACTGGTGTTTTCAACGTGTGCCCACCGAATTGACCCGATACTTAGTCACCGAATGTTTCAAAAAGGCGTCTACAGCACCCGGTGTTCCCAGGCGGTCACCCATCCAAGTACTCACCGGGCCCGACGTTGCTTAACTTCAGTGATCGGACGAGAACTGGTGTTTTCAACGTGGTGTGGCCGTAGACGAGAGATGGTGACGAAATGCCGTAGTTGTGCCCACCGAATTGACCCGATACTTAGTCACCGAATGTTTCAAAAAGGCGTCTACAGCACCCGGTGTTCCCAGGCGGTCACCCATCCAAGTACTCACCGGGCCCGACGTTGCTTAACTTCAGTGATCGGACGAGAACTGGTGTTTTCAACGTGGTGTGGCCGTAGACGAGAGAAGGTGACGAAACTGCGTAGTTGTGCCTACCGAATTGACCCGATACTTAGTCACCGAATGTTTCAAAAAGGCGTCTACAGCACCCGGTGTTCCCAGGCGGTCACCCATCCAAGTACTCACCGGGCCCGACGTTGCTTAACTTCAGTGATCGGACGAGAACTGGTGTTTTCAACGTGGTGTGGCCGTAGACGAGAGATGGTGACGAAATGCCGTAGTTGTGCCCACCGAATTGACCCGATACTTAGTCACCGAATGTTTCAAAAAGGCGTCTACAGCACCCGGTGTTCCCAGGCGGTCACCCATCCAAGTACTCACCGGGCCCGACGTTGCTTAACTTCAGTGATCGGACGAGAACTGGTGTTTTCAACGTGGTGTGGCCGTAGACGAGAGAAGGTGACGAAACTGCGTAGTTGTGCCTACCGAATTGACCCGATACTTAGTCACCGAATGTTTCAAAAAGGCGTCTACAGCACCCGGTGTTCCCAGGCGGTCACCCATCCAAGTACTCACCGGGCCCGACGTTGCTTAACTTCAGTGATCGGACGAGAACTGGTGTTTTCAACGTGGTGTGGCCGTAGACGAGAGATGGTGACGAAATGCCGTAGTTGTGCCCACCGAATTGACCCGATACTTAGTCACCGAATGTTTCAAAAAGGCGTCTACAGCACCCGGTGTTCCCAGGCGGTCACCCATCCAAGTACTCACCGGGCCCGACGTTGCTTAACTTCAGTGATCGGACGAGAACTGGTGTTTTCAACGTGGTGTGGCCGTAGACGAGAGAAGGTGACGAAACTGCGTAGTTGTGCCTACCGAATTGACCCGATACTTAGTCACCGAATGTTTCAAAAAGGCGTCTACAGCACCCGGTGTTCCCAGGCGGTCACCCATCCAAGTACTCACCGGGCCCGACGTTGCTTAACTTCAGTGATCGGACGAGAACTGGTGTTTTCAACGTGGTGTGGCCGTAGACGAGAGATGGTGACGAAATGCCGTAGTTGTGCCCACCGAATTGACCCGATACTTAGTCACCGAATGTTTCAAAAAGGCGTCTACAGCACCCGGTGTTCCCAGGCGGTCACCCATCCAAGTACTCACCGGGCCCGACGTTGCTTAACTTCAGTGATCGGACGAGAACTGGTGTTTTCAACGTGTGCCCACCGAATTGACCCGATACTTAGTCACCGAATGTTTCAAAAAGGCGTCTACAGCACCCGGTGTTCCCAGGCGGTCACCCATCCAAGTACTCACCGGGCCCGACGTTGCTTAACTTCAGTGATCGGACGAGAACTGGTGTTTTCAACGTGGTGTGGCCGTAGACGAGAGAAGGTGACGAAACTGCGTAGTTGTGCCTACCGAATTGACCCGATACTTAGTCACCGAATGTTTCAAAAAGGCGTCTACAGCACCCGGTGTTCCCAGGCGGTCACCCATCCAAGTACTCACCGGGCCCGACGTTGCTTAACTTCAGTGATCGGACGAGAACTGGTGTTTTCAACGTGGTGTGGCCGTAGACGAGAGATGGTGACGAAATGCCGTAGTTGTGCCCACCGAATTGACCCGATACTTAGTCACCGAATGTTTCAAAAAGGCGTCTACAGCACCCGGTGTTCCCAGGCGGCCACCCATCCAAGTACTCACCGGGCCCGACGTTGCTTAACTTCAGTGATCGGACGAGAACTGGTGTTTTCAACGTGGTGTGGCCGTAGACGAGAGAAGGTGACGAAACTGCGTAGTTGTGCCTACCGAATTGACCCGATACTTAGTCACCGAATGTTTCAAAAAGGCGTCTACAGCACCCGGTGTTCCCAGGCGGTCACCCATCCAAGTACTCACCGGGCCCGACGTTGCTTAACTTCAGTGATCGGACGAGAACTGGTGTTTTCAACGTGGTGTGGCCGTAGACGAGAGATGGTGACGAAATGCCGTAGTTGTGCCCACCGAATTGACCCGATACTTAGTCACCGAATGTTTCAAAAAGGCGTCTACAGCACCCGGTGTTCCCAGGCGGTCACCCATCCAAGTACTCACCGGGCCCGATGTTGCTTAACTTCAGTGATCGGACGAGAACTGGTGTTTTCAACGTGGTGTGGCCGTAGACGAGAGAAGGTGACGAAACTGCGTAGTTGTGCCTACCGAATTGACCCGATACTTAGTCACCGAATGTTTCAAAAAGGCGTCTACAGCACCCGGTGTTCCCAGGCGGTCACCCATCCAAGTACTCACCGGGCCCGACGTTGCTTAACTTCAGTGATCGGACGAGAACTGGTGTTTTCAACGTGGTGTGGCCGTAGACGAGAGATGGTGACGAAATGCCGTAGTTGTGCCCACCGAATTGACCCGATACTTAGTCACCGAATGTTTCAAAAAGGCGTCTACAGCACCCGGTGTTCCCAGGCGGTCACCCATCCAAGTACTCACCGGGCCCGACGTTGCTTAACTTCAGTGATCGGACGAGAACTGGTGTTTTCAACGTGGTGTGGCCGTAGACGAGAGAAGGTGACGAAACTGCGTAGTTGTGCCTACCGAATTGACCCGATACTTAGTCACCGAATGTTTCAAAAAGGCGTCTACAGCACCCGGTGTTCCCAGGCGGTCACCCATCCAAGTACTCACCGGGCCCGACGTTGCTTAACTTCAGTGATCGGACGAGAACTGGTGTTTTCAACGTGGTGTGGCCGTAGACGAGAGATGGTGACGAAATGCCGTAGTTGTGCCCACCGAATTGACCCGATACTTAGTCACCGAATGTTTCAAAAAGGCGTCTACAGCACCCGGTGTTCCCAGGCGGTCACCCATCCAAGTACTCACCGGGCCCGACGTTGCTTAACTTCAGTGATCGGACGAGAACTGGTGTTTTCAACGTGTGCCCACCGAATTGACCCGATACTTAGTCACCGAATGTTTCAAAAAGGCGTCTACAGCACCCGGTGTTCCCAGGCGGTCACCCATCCAAGTACTCACCGGGCCCGACGTTGCTTAACTTCAGTGATCGGACGAGAACTGGTGTTTTCAACGTGGTGTGGCCGTAGACGAGAGAAGGTGACGAAACTGCGTAGTTGTGCCTACCGAATTGACCCGATACTTAGTCACCGAATGTTTCAAAAAGGCGTCTACAGCACCCGGTGTTCCCAGGCGGTCACCCATCCAAGTACTCACCGGGCCCGACGTTGCTTAACTTCAGTGATCGGACGAGAACTGGTGTTTTCAACGTGGTGTGGCCGTAGACGAGAGATGGTGACGAAATGCCGTAGTTGTGCCCACCGAATTGACCCGATACTTAGTCACCGAATGTTTCAAAAAGGCGTCTACAGCACCCGGTGTTCCCAGGCGGTCACCCATCCAAGTACTCACCGGGCCCGACGTTGCTTAACTTCAGTGATCGGACGAGAACTGGTGTTTTCAACGTGGTGTGGCCGTAGACGAGAGAAGGTGACGAAACTGCGTAGTTGTGCCTACCGAATTGACCCGATACTTAGTCACCGAATGTTTCAAAAAGGCGTCTACAGCACCCGGTGTTCCCAGGCGGTCACCCATCCAAGTACTCACC
This sequence comes from Patella pellucida, assembly GCA_917208275.1. Classification (NCBI taxonomy): domain Eukaryota; kingdom Metazoa; phylum Mollusca; class Gastropoda; family Patellidae; genus Patella; species Patella pellucida. The sequence continues at coordinate 36,828,135 of OU795044.1, forward strand.
GGGCCCGACGTTGCTTAACTTCAGTGATCGGACGAGAACTGGTGTTTTCAACGTGGTGTGGCCGTAGACGAGAGATGGTGACGAAATGCCGTAGTTGTGCCCACCGAATTGACCCGATACTTAGTCACCGAATGTTTCAAAAAGGCGTCTACAGCACCCGGTGTTCCCAGGCGGTCACCCATCCAAGTACTCACCGGGCCCGACGTTGCTTAACTTCAGTGATCGGACGAGAACTGGTGTTTTCAACGTGGTGTGGCCGTAGACGAGAGAAGGTGACGAAACTGCGTAGTTGTGCCTACCGAATTGACCCGATACTTAGTCACCGAATGTTTCAAAAAGGCGTCTACAGCACCCGGTGTTCCCAGGCGGTCACCCATCCAAGTACTCACCGGGCCCGACGTTGCTTAACTTCAGTGATCGGACGAGAACTGGTGTTTTCAACGTGGTGTGGCCGTAGACGAGAGATGGTGACGAAATGCCGTAGTTGTGCCCACCGAATTGACCCGATACTTAGTCACCGAATGTTTCAAAAAGGCGTCTACAGCACCCGGTGTTCCCAGGCGGTCACCCATCCAAGTACTCACCGGGCCCGACGTTGCTTAACTTCAGTGATCGGACGAGAACTGGTGTTTTCAACGTGGTGTGGCCGTAGACGAGAGAAGGTGACGAAACTGCGTAGTTGTGCCTACCGAATTGACCCGATACTTAGTCACCGAATGTTTCAAAAAGGCGTCTACAGCACCCGGTGTTCCCAGGCGGTCACCCATCCAAGTACTCACCGGGCCCGACGTTGCTTAACTTCAGTGATCGGACGAGAACTGGTGTTTTCAACGTGGTGTGGCCGTAGACGAGAGATGGTGACGAAATGCCGTAGTTGTGCCCACCGAATTGACCCGATACTTAGTCACCGAATGTTTCAAAAAGGCGTCTACAGCACCCGGTGTTCCCAGGCGGTCACCCATCCAAGTACTCACCGGGCCCGACGTTGCTTAACTTCAGTGATCGGACGAGAACTGGTGTTTTCAACGTGTGCCCACCGAATTGACCCGATACTTAGTCACCGAATGTTTCAAAAAGGCGTCTACAGCACCCGGTGTTCCCAGGCGGTCACCCATCCAAGTACTCACCGGGCCCGACGTTGCTTAACTTCAGTGATCGGACGAGAACTGGTGTTTTCAACGTGGTGTGGCCGTAGACGAGAGAAGGTGACGAAACTGCGTAGTTGTGCCTACCGAATTGACCCGATACTTAGTCACCGAATGTTTCAAAAAGGCGTCTACAGCACCCGGTGTTCCCAGGCGGTCACCCATCCAAGTACTCACCGGGCCCGACGTTGCTTAACTTCAGTGATCGGACGAGAACTGGTGTTTTCAACGTGGTGTGGCCGTAGACGAGAGATGGTGACGAAATGCCGTAGTTGTGCCCACCGAATTGACCCGATACTTAGTCACCGAATGTTTCAAAAAGGCGTCTACAGCACCCGGTGTTCCCAGGCGGTCACCCATCCAAGTACTCACCGGGCCCGACGTTGCTTAACTTCAGTGATCGGACGAGAACTGGTGTTTTCAACGTGGTGTGGCCGTAGACGAGAGAAGGTGACGAAACTGCGTAGTTGTGCCTACCGAATTGACCCGATACTTAGTCACCGAATGTTTCAAAAAGGCGTCTACAGCACCCGGTGTTCCCAGGCGGTCACCCATCCAAGTACTCACCGGGCCCGACGTTGCTTAACTTCAGTGATCGGACGAGAACTGGTGTTTTCAACGTGGTGTGGCCGTAGACGAGAGATGGTGACGAAATGCCGTAGTTGTGCCCACCGAATTGACCCGATACTTAGTCACCGAATGTTTCAAAAAGGCGTCTACAGCACCCGGTGTTCCCAGGCGGTCACCCATCCAAGTACTCACCGGGCCCGACGTTGCTTAACTTCAGTGATCGGACGAGAACTGGTGTTTTCAACGTGGTGTGGCCGTAGACGAGAGATGGTGACGAAATGCCGTAGTTGTGCCCACCGAATTGACCCGATACTTAGTCACCGAATGTTTCAAAAAGGCGTCTACAGCACCCGGTGTTCCCAGGCGGTCACCCATCCAAGTACTCACCGGGCCCGACGTTGCTTAACTTCAGTGATCGGACGAGAACTGGTGTTTTCAACGTGGTGTGGCCGTAGACGAGAGATGGTGACGAAATGCCGTAGTTGTGCCCACCGAATTGACCCGATACTTAGTCACCGAATGTTTCAAAAAGGCGTCTACAACACCCGGTGTTCCCAGGCGGTCACCCATCCAAGTACTCACCGGGCCCGACGTTGCTTAACTTCAGTGATCGGACGAGAACTGGTGTTTTCAACGTGGTGTGGCCGTAGACGAGAGATGGTGACGAAATGCCGTAGTTGTGCCCACCGAATTGACCCGATACTTAGTCACCGAATGTTTCAAAAAGGCGTCTACAGCACCCGGTGTTCCCAGGCGGTCACCCATCCAAGTACTCACCGGGCCCGACGTTGCTTAACTTCAGTGATCGGACGAGAACTGGTGTTTTCAACGTGGTGTGGCCGTAGACGAGAGATGGTGACGAAATGCCGTAGTTGTGCCCACCGAATTGACCCGATACTTAGTCACCGAATGTTTCAAAAAGGCGTCTACAGCACCCGGTGTTCCCAGGCGGTCACCCATCCAAGTACTCACCGGGCCCGACGTTGCTTAACTTCAGTGATCGGACGAGAACTGGTGTTTTCAACGTGGTGTGGCCGTAGACGAGAGAAGGTGACGAAACTGCGTAGTTGTGCCTACCGAATTGACCCGATACTTAGTCACCGAATGTTTCAAAAAGGCGTCTACAGCACCCGGTGTTCCCAGGCGGTCACCCATCCAAGTACTCACCGGGCCCGACGTTGCTTAACTTCAGTGATCGGACGAGAACTGGTGTTTTCAACGTGGTGTGGCCGTAGACGAGAGATGGTGACGAAATGCCGTAGTTGTGCCCACCGAATTGACCCGATACTTAGTCACCGAATGTTTCAAAAAGGCGTCTACAGCACCCGGTGTTCCCAGGCGGTCACCCATCCAAGTACTCACCGGGCCCGACGTTGCTTAACTTCAGTGATCGGACGAGAACTGGTGTTTTCAACGTGTGCCCACCGAATTGACCCGATACTTAGTCACCGAATGTTTCAAAAAGGCGTCTACAGCACCCGGTGTTCCCAGGCGGTCACCCATCCAAGTACTCACCGGGCCCGACGTTGCTTAACTTCAGTGATCGGACGAGAACTGGTGTTTTCAACGTGGTGTGGCCGTAGACGAGAGAAGGTGACGAAACTGCGTAGTTGTGCCTACCGAATTGACCCGATACTTAGTCACCGAATGTTTCAAAAAGGCGTCTACAGCACCCGGTGTTCCCAGGCGGTCACCCATCCAAGTACTCACCGGGCCCGACGTTGCTTAACTTCAGTGATCGGACGAGAACTGGTGTTTTCAACGTGGTGTGGCCGTAGACGAGAGATGGTGACGAAATGCCGTAGTTGTGCCCACCGAATTGACCCGATACTTAGTCACCGAATGTTTAAAAAGGCGTCTACAGCACCCGGTGTTCCCAGGCGGTCACCCATCCAAGTACTCACCGGGCCCGACGTTGCTTAACTTCAGTGATCGGACGAGAACTGGTGTTTTCAACGTGGTGTGGCCGTAGACGAGAGAAGGTGACGAAACTGCGTAGTTGTGCCTACCGAATTGACCCGATACTTAGTCACCGAATGTTTCAAAAAGGCGTCTACAGCACCCGGTGTTCCCAGGCGGTCACCCATCCAAGTACTCACCGGGCCCGACGTTGCTTAACTTCAGTGATAGGACGAGAACTGGTGTTTTCAACGTGGTGTGGCCGTAGACGAGAGATGGTGACGAAATGCCGTAGTTGTGCCCACCGAATTGACCCGATACTTAGTCACCGAATGTTTCAAAAAGGCGTCTACAGCACCCGGTGTTCCCAGGCGGTCACCCATCCAAGTACTCACCGGGCCCGACGTTGCTTAACTTCAGTGATCGGACGAGAACTGGTGTTTTCAACGTGGTGTGGCCGTAGACGAGAGATGGTGACGAAATGCCGTAGTTGTGCCCACCGAATTGACCCGATACTTAGTCACCGAATGTTTCAAAAAGGCGTCTACAGCACCCGGTGTTCCCAGGCGGTCACCCATCCAAGTACTCACCGGGCCCGACGTTGCTTAACTTCAGTGATCGGACGAGAACTGGTGTTTTCAACGTGGTGTGGCCGTAGACGAGAGATGGTGACGAAATGCCGTAGTTGTGCCCACCGAATTGACCCGATACTTAGTCACCGAATGTTTCAAAAAGGCGTCTACAGCACCCGGTGTTCCCAGGCGGTCACCCATCCAAGTACTCACCGGGCCCGACGTTGCTTAACTTCAGTGATCGGACGAGAACTGGTGTTTTCAACGTGGTGTGGCCGTAGACGAGAGATGGTGACGAAATGCCGTAGTTGTGCCCACCGAATTGACCCGATACTTAGTCACCGAATGTTTCAAAAAGGCGTCTACAGCACCCGGTGTTCCCAGGCGGTCACCCATCCAAGTACTCACCGGGCCCGACGTTGCTTAACTTCAGTGATCGGACGAGAACTGGTGTTTTCAACGTGGTGTGGCCGTAGACGAGAGATGGTGACGAAATGCCGTAGTTGTGCCCACCGAATTGACCCGATACTTAGTCACCGAATGTTTCAAAAAGGCGTCTACAGAACCCGGTGTTCCCAGGCGGTCACCCATCCAAGTACTCACCGGGCCCGACGTTGCTTAACTTCAGTGATCGGACGAGAACTGGTGTTTTCAACGTGTGCCCACCGAATTGACCCGATACTTAGTCACCGAATGTTTCAAAAAGGCGTCTACAGCACCCGGTGTTCCAAGGCGGTCACCCATCCAAGTACTCACCGGGCCCGACGTTGCTTAACTTCAGTGATCGGACGAGAACTGGTGTTTCCAACGTGGTGTGGCCGTAGACGAGAGAAGGTGACGAAACTGCGTAGTTGTGCCTACCGAATTGACCCGATACTTAGTCACCGAATGTTTCAAAAAGGCGTCTACAGCACCCGGTGTTCCCAGGCGGTCACCCATCCAAGTACTCACCGGGCCCGACGTTGCTTAACTTCAGTGATCGGACGAGAACTGGTGTTTTCAACGTGGTGTGGCCGTAGACGAGAGATGGTGACGAAATGCCGTAGTTGTGCCCACCGAATTGACCCGATACTTAGTCACCGAATGTTTCAAAAAGGCGTCTACAGCACCCGGTGTTCCCAGGCGGTCACCCATCCAAGTACTCACCGGGCCCGACGTTGCTTAACTTCAGTGATCGGACGAGAACTGGTGTTTTCAACGTGGTGTGGCCGTAGACGAGAGAAGGTGACGAAACTGCGTAGTTGTGCCTACCGAATTGACCCGATACTTAGTCACCGAATGTTTCAAAAAGGCGTCTACAGCACCCGGTGTTCCCAGGCGGTCACCCATCCAAGTACTCACCGGGCCCGACGTTGCTTAACTTCAGTGATCGGACGAGAACTGGTGTTTTCAACGTGGTGTGGCCGTAGACGAGAGATGGTGACGAAATGCCGTAGTTGTGCCCACCGAATTGACCCGATACTTAGTCACCGAATGTTTCAAAAAGGCGTCTACAGCACCCGGTGTTCCCAGGCGGTCACCCATCCAAGTACTCACCGGGCCCGACGTTGCTTAACTTCAGTGATCGGACGAGAACTGGTGTTTTCAACGTGTGCCCACCGAATTGACCCGATACTTAGTCACCGAATGTTTCAAAAAGGCGTCTACAGCACCCGGTGTTCCCAGGCGGTCACCCATCCAAGTACTCACCGGGCCCGACGTTGCTTAACTTCAGTGATCGGACGAGAACTGGTGTTTTCAACGTGGTGTGGCCGTAGACGAGAGAAGGTGACGAAACTGCGTAGTTGTGCCTACCGAATTGACCCGATACTTAGTCACCGAATGTTTCAAAAAGGCGTCTACAGCACCCGGTGTTCCCAGGCGGTCACCCATCCAAGTACTCACCGGGCCCGACGTTGCTTAACTTCAGTGATCGGACGAGAACTGGTGTTTTCAACGTGGTGTGGCCGTAGACGAGAGATGGTGACGAAATGCCGTAGTTGTGCCCACCGAATTGACCCGATACTTAGTCACCGAATGTTTCAAAAAGGCGTCTACAGCACCCGGTGTTCCCAGGCGGTCACCCATCCAAGTACTCACCGGGCCCGACGTTGCTTAACTTCAGTGATCGGACGAGAACTGGTGTTTTCAACGTGGTGTGGCCGTAGACGAGAGAAGGTGACGAAACTGCGTAGTTGTGCCTACCGAATTGACCCGATACTTAGTCACCGAATGTTTCAAAAAGGCGTCTACAGCACCCGGTGTTCCCAGGCGGTCACCCATCCAAGTACTCACCGGGCCCGACGTTGCTTAACTTCAGTGATCGGACGAGAACTGGTGTTTTCAACGTGGTGTGGCCGTAGACGAGAGATGGTGACGAAATGCCGTAGTTGTGCCCACCGAATTGACCCGATACTTAGTCACCGAATGTTTCAAAAAGGCGTCTACAGCACCCGGTGTTCCCAGGCGGTCACCCATCCAAGTACTCACCGGGCCCGACGTTGCTTAACTTCAGTGATCGGACGAGAACTGGTGTTTTCAACGTGGTGTGGCCGTAGACGAGAGAAGGTGACGAAACTGCGTAGTTGTGCCTACCGAATTGACCCGATACTTAGTCACCGAATGTTTCAAAAAGGCGTCTACAGCACCCGGTGTTCCCAGGCGGTCACCCATCCAAGTACTCACCGGGCCCGACGTTGCTTAACTTCAGTGATCGGACGAGAACTGGTGTTTTCAACGTGGTGTGGCCGTAGACGAGAGATGGTGACGAAATGCCGTAGTTGTGCCCACCGAATTGACCCGATACTTAGTCACCGAATGTTTCAAAAAGGCGTCTACAGCACCCGGTGTTCCCAGGCGGTCACCCATCCAAGTACTCACCGGGCCCGACGTTGCTTAACTTCAGTGATCGGACGAGAACTGGTGTTTTCAACGTGGTGTGGCCGTAGATGAGAGAAGGTGACGAAACTGCGTAGTTGTGCCTACCGAATTGACCCGATACTTAGTCACCGAATGTTTCAAAAAGGCGTCTACAGCACCCGGTGTTCCCAGGCGGTCACCCATCCAAGTACTCACCGGGCCCGACGTTGCTTAACTTCAGTGATCGGACGAGAACTGGTGTTTTCAACGTGGTGTGGCCGTAGACGAGAGATGGTGACGAAATGCCGTAGTTGTGCCCACCGAATTGACCCGATACTTAGTCACCGAATGTTTCAAAAAGGCGTCTACAGCACCCGGTGTTCCCAGGCGGTCACCCATCCAAGTACTCACCGGGCCCGACGTTGCTTAACTTCAGTGATCGGACGAGAACTGGTGTTTTCAACGTGTGCCCACCGAATTGACCCGATACTTAGTCACCGAATGTTTCAAAAAGGCGTCTACAGCACCCGGTGTTCCCAGGCGGTCACCCATCCAAGTACTCACCGGGCCCGACGTTGCTTAACTTCAGTGATCGGACGAGAACTGGTGTTTTCAACGTGGTGTGGCCGTAGACGAGAGAAGGTGACGAAACTGCGTAGTTGTGCCTACCGAATTGACCCGATACTTAGTCACCGAATGTTTCAAAAAGGCGTCTACAGCACCCGGTGTTCCCAGGCGGTCACCCATCCAAGTACTCACCGGGCCCGACGTTGCTTAACTTCAGTGATCGGACGAGAACTGGTGTTTTCAACGTGGTGTGGCCGTAGACGAGAGATGGTGACGAAATGCCGTAGTTGTGCCCATCGAATTGACCCGATACTTAGTCACCGAATGTTTCAAAAAGGCGTCTACAGCACCCGGTGTTCCCAGGCGGTCACCCATCCAAGTACTCACCGGGCCCGACGTTGCTTAACTTCAGTGATCGGACGAGAACTGGTGTTTTCAACGTGGTGTGGCCGTAGACGAGAGAAGGTGACGAAACTGCGTAGTTGTGCCTACCGAATTGACCCGATACTTAGTCACCGAATGTTTCAAAAAGGCGTCTACAGCACCCGGTGTTCCCAGGCGGTCACCCATCCAAGTACTCACCGGGCCCGACGTTGCTTAACTTCAGTGATCGGACGAGAACTGGTGTTTTCAACGTGGTGTGGCCGTAGACGAGAGATGGTGACGAAATGCCGTAGTTGTGCCCACCGAATTGACCCGATACTTAGTCACCGAATGTTTCAAAAAGGCGTCTACAGCACCCGGTGTTCCCAGGCGGTCACCCATCCAAGTACTCACCGGGCCCGACGTTGCTTAACTTCAGTGATCGGACGAGAACTGGTGTTTTCAACGTGGTGTGGCCGTAGACGAGAGATGGTGACGAAATGCCGTAGTTGTGCCCACCGAATTGACCCGATACTTAGTCACCGAATGTTTCAAAAAGGCGTCTACAGCACCCGGTGTTCCCAGGCGGTCACCCATCCAAGTACTCACCGGGCCCGACGTTGCTTAACTTCAGTGATCGGACGAGAACTGGTGTTTTCAACGTGGTGTGGCCGTAGACGAGAGATGGTGACGAAATGCCGTAGTTGTGCCCACCGAATTGACCCGATACTTAGTCACCGAATGTTTCAAAAAGGCGTCTACAGCACCCGGTGTTCCCAGGCGGTCACCCATCCAAGTACTCACCGGGCCCGACGTTGCTTAACTTCAGTGATCGGACGAGAACTGGTGTTTTCAACGTGTGCCCACCGAATTGACCCGATACTTAGTCACCGAATGTTTCAAAAAGGCGTCTACAGCACCCGGTGTTCCCAGGCGGTCACCCATCCAAGTACTCACCGGGCCCGACGTTGCTTAACTTCAGTGATCGGACGAGAACTGGTGTTTTCAACGTGGTGTGGCCGTAGACGAGAGAAGGTGACGAAACTGCGTAGTTGTGCCTACCGAATTGACCCGATACTTAGTCACCGAATGTTTCAAAAAGGCGTCTACAGCACCCGGTGTTCCCAGGCGGTCACCCATCCAAGTACTCACCGGGCCCGACGTTGCTTAACTTCAGTGATCGGACGAGAACTGGTGTTTTCAACGTGGTGTGGCCGTAGACGAGAGATGGTGACGAAATGCCGTAGTTGTGCCCACCGAATTGACCCGATACTTAGTCACCGAATGTTTCAAAAAGGCGTCTACAGCACCCGGTGTTCCCAGGCGGTCACCCATCCAAGTACTCACCGGGCCCGACGTTGCTTAACTTCAGTGATCGGACGAGAACTGGTGTTTTCAACGTGTGCCCACCGAATTGACCCGATACTTAGTCACCGAATGTTTCAAAAAGGCGTCTACAGCACCCGGTGTTCCCAGGCGGTCACCCATCCAAGTACTCACCGGGCCCGACGTTGCTTAACTTCAGTGATCGGACGAGAACTGGTGTTTTCAACGTGGTGTGGCCGTAGACGAGAGAAGGTGACGAAACTGCGTAGTTGTGCCTACCGAATTGACCCGATACTTAGTCACCGAATGTTTCAAAAAGGCGTCTACAGCACCCGGTGTTCCCAGGCGGTCACCCATCCAAGTACTCACCGGGCCCGACGTTGCTTAACTTCAGTGATCGGACGAGAACTGGTGTTTTCAACGTGGTGTGGCCGTAGACGAGAGATGGTGACGAAATGCCGTAGTTGTGCCCACCGAATTGACCCGATACTTAGTCACCGAATGTTTCAAAAAGGCGTCTACAGCACCCGGTGTTCCCAGGCGGTCACCCATCCAAGTACTCACCGGGCCCGACGTTGCTTAACTTCAGTGATCGGACGAGAACTGGTGTTTTCAACGTGGTGTGGCCGTAGACGAGAGAAGGTGACGAAACTGCGTAGTTGTGCCTACCGAATTGACCCGATACTTAGTCACCGAATGTTTCAAAAAGGCGTCTACAGCACCCGGTGTTCCCAGGCGGTCACCCATCCAAGTACTCACCGGGCCCGACGTTGCTTAACTTCAGTGATCGGACGAGAACTGGTGTTTTCAACGTGGTGTGGCCGTAGACGAGAGATGGTGACGAAATGCCGTAGTTGTGCCCACCGAATTGACCCGATACTTAGTCACCGAATGTTTCAAAAAGGCGTCTACAGCACCCGGTGTTCCCAGGCGGTCACCCATCCAAGTACTCACCGGGCCCGACGTTGCTTAACTTCAGTGATCGGACGAGAACTGGTGTTTTCAACGTGGTGTGGCCGTAGACGAGAGATGGTGACGAAATGCCGTAGTTGTGCCCACCGAATTGACCCGATACTTAGTCACCGAATGTTTCAAAAAGGCGTCTACAGCACCCGGTGTTCCCAGGCGGTCACCCATCCAAGTACTCACCGGGCCCGACGTTGCTTAACTTCAGTGATCGGACGAGAACTGGTGTTTTCAACGTGGTGTGGCCGTAGACGAGAGATGGTGACGAAATGCCGTAGTTGTGCCCACCGAATTGACCCGATACTTAGTCACCGAATGTTTCAAAAAGGCGTCTACAGCACCCGGTGTTCCCAGGCGGTCACCCATCCAAGTACTCACCGGGCCCGACGTTGCTTAACTTCAGTGATCGGACGAGAACTGGTGTTTTCAACGTGGTGTGGCCGTAGACGAGAGATGGTGACGAAATGCCGTAGTTGTGCCCACCGAATTGACCCGATACTTAGTCACCGAATGTTTCAAAAAGGCGTCTACAGCACCCGGTGTTCCCAGGCGGTCACCCATCCAAGTACTCACCGGGCCCGACGTTGCTTAACTTCAGTGATCGGACGAGAACTGGTGTTTTCAACGTGGTGTGGCCGTAGACGAGAGATGGTGACGAAATGCCGTAGTTGTGCCCACCGAATTGACCCGATACTTAGTCACCGAATGTTTCAAAAAGGCGTCTACAGCACCCGGTGTTCCCAGGCGGTCACCCATCCAAGTACTCACCGGGCCCGACGTTGCTTAACTTCAGTGATCGGACGAGAACTGGTGTTTTCAACGTGGTGTGGCCGTAGACGAGAGAAGGTGACGAAACTGCGTAGTTGTGCCTACCGAATTGACCCGATACTTAGTCACCGAATGTTTCAAAAAGGCGTCTACAGCACCCGGTGTTCCCAGGCGGTCACCCATCCAAGTACTCACCGGGCCCGACGTTGCTTAACTTCAGTGATCGGACGAGAACTGGTGTTTTCAACGTGGTGTGGCCGTAGACGAGAGATGGTGACGAAATGCCGTAGTTGTGCCCACCGAATTGACCCGATACTTAGTCACCGAATGTTTCAAAAAGGCGTCTACAGCACCCGGTGTTCCCAGGCGGTCACCCATCCAAGTACTCACCGGGCCCGACGTTGCTTAACTTCAGTGATCGGACGAGAACTGGTGTTTTCAACGTGTGCCCACCGAATTGACCCGATACTTAGTCACCGAATGTTTCAAAAAGGCGTCTACAGCACCCGGTGTTCCCAGGCGGTCACCCATCCAAGTACTCACCGGGCCCGACGTTGCTTAACTTCAGTGATCGGACGAGAACTGGTGTTTTCAACGTGGTGTGGCCGTAGACGAGAGAAGGTGACGAAACTGCGTAGTTGTGCCTACCGAATTGACCCGATACTTAGTCACCGAATGTTTCAAAAAGGCGTCTACAGCACCCGGTGTTCCCAGGCGGTCACCCATCCAAGTACTCACCGGGCCCGACGTTGCTTAACTTCAGTGATCGGACGAGAACTGGTGTTTTCAACGTGGTGTGGCCGTAGACGAGAGATGGTGACGAAATGCCGTAGTTGTGCCCACCGAATTGACCCGATACTTAGTCACCGAATGTTTCAAAAAGGCGTCTACAGCACCCGGTGTTCCCAGGCGGTCACCCATCCAAGTACTCACCGGGCCCGACGTTGCTTAACTTCAGTGATCGGACGAGAACTGGTGTTTTCAACGTGGTGTGGCCGTAGACGAGAGAAGGTGACGAAACTGCGTAGTTGTGCCTACCGAATTGACCCGATACTTAGTCACCGAATGTTTCAAAAAGGCGTCTACAGCACCCGGTGTTCCCAGGCGGTCACCCATCCAAGTACTCACCGGGCCCGACGTTGCTTAACTTCAGTGATCGGACGAGAACTGGTGTTTTCAACGTGGTGTGGCCGTAGACGAGAGATGGTGACGAAATGCCGTAGTTGTGCCCACCGAATTGACCCGATACTTAGTCACCGAATGTTTCAAAAAGGCGTCTACAGCACCCGGTGTTCCCAGGCGGTCACCCATCCAAGTACTCACCGGGCCCGACGTTGCTTAACTTCAGTGATCGGACGAGAACTGGTGTTTTCAACGTGGTGTGGCCGTAGACGAGAGATGGTGACGAAATGCCGTAGTTGTGCCCACCGAATTGACCCGATACTTAGTCACCGAATGTTTCAAAAAGGCGTCTACAGCACCCGGTGTTCCCAGGCGGTCACCCATCCAAGTACTCACCGGGCCCGACGTTGCTTAACTTCAGTGATCGGACGAGAACTGGTGTTTTCAACGTGGTGTGGCCGTAGACGAGAGATGGTGACGAAATGCCGTAGTTGTGCCCACCGAATTGACCCGATACTTAGTCACCGAATGTTTCAAAAAGGCGTCTACAGCACCCGGTGTTCCCAGGCGGTCACCCATCCAAGTACTCACCGGGCCCGACGTTGCTTAACTTCAGTGATCGGACGAGAACTGGTGTTTTCAACGTGGTGTGGCCGTAGACGAGAGATGGTGACGAAATGCCGTAGTTGTGCCCACCGAATTGACCCGATACTTAGTCACCGAATGTTTCAAAAAGGCGTCTACAGCACCCGGTGTTCCCAGGCGGTCACCCATCCAAGTACTCACCGGGCCCGACGTTGCTTAACTTCAGTGATCGGACGAGAACTGGTGTTTTCAACGTGGTGTGGCCGTAGACGAGAGATGGTGACGAAATGCCGTAGTTGTGCCCACCGAATTGACCCGATACTTAGTCACCGAATGTTTCAAAAAGGCGTCTACAGCACCCGGTGTTCCCAGGCGGTCACCCATCCAAGTACTCACCGGGCCCGACGTTGCTTAACTTCAGTGATCGGACGAGAACTGGTGTTTTCAACGTGGTGTGGCCGTAGACGAGAGATGGTGACGAAATGCCGTAGTTGTGCCCACCGAATTGACCCGATACTTAGTCACCGAATGTTTCAAAAAGGCGTCTACAGCACCCGGTGTTCACAGGCGGTCACCCATCCAAGTACTCACCGGGCCCGACGTTGCTTAACTTCAGTGATCGGACGAGAACTGGTGTTTTCAACGTGGTGTGGCCGTAGACGAGAGATGGTGACGAAATGCCGTAGTTGTGCCCACCGAATTGACCCGATACTTAGTCACCGAATGTTTCAAAAAGGCGTCTACAGCACCCGGTGTTCCCAGGCGGTCACCCATCCAAGTACTCACCGGGCCCGACGTTGCTTAACTTCAGTGATCGGACGAGAACTGGTGTTTTCAACGTGGTGTGGCCGTAGACGAGAGATGGTGACGAAATGCCGTAGTTGTGCCCACCGAATTGACCCGATACTTAGTCACCGAATGTTTCAAAAAGGAGTCTACAGCACCCGGTGTTCCCAGGCGGTCACCCATCCAAGTACTCACCGGGCCCGACGTTGCTTAACTTCAGTGATCGGACGAGAACTGGTGTTTTCAACGTGGTGTGGCCGTAGACGAGAGATGGTGACGAAATGCCGTAGTTGTGCCCACCGAATTGACCCGATACTTAGTCACCGAATGTTTCAAAAAGGCGTCTACAGCACCCGGTGTTCCCAGGCGGTCACCCATCCAAGTACTCACCGGGCCCGACGTTGCTTAACTTCAGTGATCGGACGAGAACTGGTGTTTTCAACGTGGTGTGGCCGTAGACGAGAGATGGTGACGAAATGCCGTAGTTGTGCCCACCGAATTGACCCGATACTTAGTCACCGAATGTTTCAAAAAGGCGTCTACAGCACCCGGTGTTCCCAGGCGGTCACCCATCCAAGTACTCACCGGGCCCGACGTTGCTTAACTTCAGTGATCGGACGAGAACTGGTGTTTTCAACGTGGTGTGGCCGTAGACGAGAGATGGTGACGAAATGCCGTAGTTGTGCCCACCGAATTGACCCGATACTTAGTCACCGAATGTTTCAAAAAGGCGTCTACAGCACCCGGTGTTCCCAGGCGGTCACCCATCCAAGTACTCACCGGGCCCGACGTTGCTTAACTTCAGTGATCGGACGAGAACTGGTGTTTTCAACGTGTGCCCACCGAATTGACCCGATACTTAGTCACCGAATGTTTCAAAAAGGCGTCTACAGCACCCGGTGTTCCCAGGCGGTCACCCATCCAAGTACTCACCGGGCCCGACGTTGCTTAACTTCAGTGATCGGACGAGAACTGGTGTTTTCAACGTGGTGTGGCCGTAGACGAGAGAAGGTGACGAAACTGCGTAGTTGTGCCTACCGAATTGACCCGATACTTAGTCACCGAATGTTTCAAAAAGGCGTCTACAGCACCCGGTGTTCCCAGGCGGTCACCCATCCAAGTACTCACCGGGCCCGACGTTGCTTAACTTCAGTGATCGGACGAGAACTGGTGTTTTCAACGTGGTGTGGCCGTAGACGAGAGATGGTGACGAAATGCCGTAGTTGTGCCCACCGAATTGACCCGATACTTAGTCACCGAATGTTTCAAAAAGGCGTCTACAGCACCCGGTGTTCCCAGGCGGTCACCCATCCAAGTACTCACCGGGCCCGACGTTGCTTAACTTCAGTGATCGGACGAGAACTGGTGTTTTCAACGTGGTGTGGCCGTAGACGAGAGATGGTGACGAAATGCCGTAGTTGTGCCCACCGAATTGACCCGATACTTAGTCACCGAATGTTTCAAAAAGGCGTCTACAGCACCCGGTGTTCCCAGGCGGTCACCCATCCAAGTACTCACCGGGCCCGACGTTGCTTAACTTCAGTGATCGGACGAGAACTGGTGTTTTCAACGTGGTGTGGCCGTAGACGAGAGAAGGTGACGAAACTGCGTAGTTGTGCCTACCGAATTGACCCGATACTTAGTCACCGAATGTTTCAAAAAGGCGTCTACAGCACCCGGTGTTCCCAGGCGGTCACCCATCCAAGTACTCACCGGGCCCGACGTTGCTTAACTTCAGTGATCGGACGAGAACTGGTGTTTTCAACGTGGTGTGGCCGTAGACGAGAGATGGTGACGAAATGCCGTAGTTGTGCCCACCGAATTGACCCGATACTTAGTCACCGAATGTTTCAAAAAGGCGTCTACAGCACCCGGTGTTCCCAGGCGGTCACCCATCCAAGTACTCACCGGGCCCGACGTTGCTTAACTTCAGTGATCGGACGAGAACTGGTGTTTTCAACGTGTGCCCACCGAATTGACCCGATACTTAGTCACCGAATGTTTCAAAAAGGCGTCTACAGCACCCGGTGTTCCCAGGCGGTCACCCATCCAAGTACTCACCGGGCCCGACGTTGCTTAACTTCAGTGATCGGACGAGAACTGGTGTTTTCAACGTGGTGTGGCCGTAGACGAGAGAAGGTGACGAAACTGCGTAGTTGTGCCTACCGAATTGACCCGATACTTAGTCACCGAATGTTTCAAAAAGGCGTCTACAGCACCCGGTGTTCACAGGCGGTCACCCATCCAAGTACTCACCGGGCCCGACGTTGCTTAACTTCAGTGATCGGACGAGAACTGGTGTTTTCAACGTGGTGTGGCCGTAGACGAGAGATGGTGACGAAATGCCGTAGTTGTGCCCACCGAATTGACCCGATACTTAGTCACCGAATGTTTCAAAAAGGCGTCTACAGCACCCGGTGTTCCCAGGCGGTCACCCATCCAAGTACTCACCGGGCCCGACGTTGCTTAACTTCAGTGATCGGACGAGAACTGGTGTTTTCAACGTGGTGTGGCCGTAGACGAGAGAAGGTGACGAAACTGCGTAGTTGTGCCTACCGAATTGACCCGATACTTAGTCACCGAATGTTTCAAAAAGGCGTCTACAGCACCCGGTGTTCCCAGGCGGTCACCCATCCAAGTACTCACCGGGCCCGACGTTGCTTAACTTCAGTGATCGGACGAGAACTGGTGTTTTCAACGTGGTGTGGCCGTAGACGAGAGATGGTGACGAAATGCCGTAGTTGTGCCCACCGAATTGACCCGATACTTAGTCACCGAATGTTTCAAAAAGGCGTCTACAGCACCCGGTGTTCCCAGGCGGTCACCCATCCAAGTACTCACCGGGCCCGACGTTGCTTAACTTCAGTGATCGGACGAGAACTGGTGTTTTCAACGTGGTGTGGCCGTAGACGAGAGATGGTGACGAAATGCCGTAGTTGTGCCCACCGAATTGACCCGATACTTAGTCACCGAATGTTTCAAAAAGGCGTCTACAGCACCCGGTGTTCCCAGGCGGTCACCCATCCAAGTACTCACCGGGCCCGACGTTGCTTAACTTCAGTGATCGGACGAGAACTGGTGTTTTCAACGTGGTGTGGCCGTAGACGAGAGATGGTGACGAAATGCCGTAGTTGTGCCCACCGAATTGACCCGATACTTAGTCACCGAATGTTTCAAAAAGGCGTCTACAGCACCCGGTGTTCCCAGGCGGTCACCCATCCAAGTACTCACCGGGCCCGACGTTGCTTAACTTCAGTGATCGGACGAGAACTGGTGTTTTCAACGTGGTGTGGCCGTAGACGAGAGATGGTGACGAAATGCCGTAGTTGTGCCCACCGAATTGACCCGATACTTAGTCACCGAATGTTTCAAAAAGGCGTCTACAGCACCCGGTGTTCCCAGGCGGTCACCCATCCAAGTACTCACCGGGCCCGACGTTGCTTAACTTCAGTGATCGGACGAGAACTGGTGTTTTCAACGTGGTGTGGCCGTAGACGAGAGATGGTGACGAAATGCCGTAGTTGTGCCCACCGAATTGACCCGATACTTAGTCACCGAATGTTTCAAAAAGGCGTCTACAGCACCCGGTGTTCCCAGGCGGTCACCCATCCAAGTACTCACCGGGCCCGACGTTGCTTAACTTCAGTGATCGGACGAGAACTGGTGTTTTCAACGTGGTGTGGCCGTAGACGAGAGATGGTGACGAAATGCCGTAGTTGTGCCCACCGAATTGACCCGATACTTAGTCACCGAATGTTTCAAAAAGGCGTCTACAGCACCCGGTGTTCCCAGGCGGTCACCCATCCAAGTACTCACCGGGCCCGACGTTGCTTAACTTCAGTGATCGGACGAGAACTGGTGTTTTCAACGTGGTGTGGCCGTAGACGAGAGAAGGTGACGAAACTGCGTAGTTGTGCCTACCGAATTGACCCGATACTTAGTCACCGAATGTTTCAAAAAGGCGTCTACAGCACCCGGTGTTCCCAGGCGGTCACCCATCCAAGTACTCACCGGGTCCGACGTTGCTTAACTTCAGTGATCGGACGAGAACTGGTGTTTTCAACGTGGTGTGGCCGTAGACGAGAGATGGTGACGAAATGCCGTAGTTGTGCCCACCGAATTGACCCGATACTTAGTCACCGAATGTTTCAAAAAGGCGTCTACAGCACCCGGTGTTCCCAGGCGGTCACCCATCCAAGTACTCACCGGGCCCGACGTTGCTTAACTTCAGTGATCGGACGAGAACTGGTGTTTTCAACGTGGTGTGGCCGTAGACGAGAGATGGTGACGAAATGCCGTAGTTGTGCCCACCGAATTGACCCGATACTTAGTCACCGAATGTTTCAAAAAGGCGTCTACAGCACCCGGTGTTCCCAGGCGGTCACCCATCCAAGTACTCACCGGGCCCGACGTTGCTTAACTTCAGTGATCGGACGAGAACTGGTGTTTTCAACGTGTGCCCACCGAATTGACCCGATACTTAGTCACCGAATGTTTCAAAAAGGCGTCTACAGCACCCGGTGTTCCCAGGCGGTCACCCATCCAAGTACTCACCGGGCCCGACGTTGCTTAACTTCAGTGATCGGACGAGAACTGGTGTTTTCAACGTGGTGTGGCCGTAGACGAGAGAAGGTGACGAAACTGCGTAGTTGTGCCTACCGAATTGACCCGATACTTAGTCACCGAATGTTTCAAAAAGGCGTCTACAGCACCCGGTGTTCCCAGGCGGTCACCCATCCAAGTACTCACCGGGCCCGACGTTGCTTAACTTCAGTGATCGGACGAGAACTGGTGTTTTCAACGTGGTGTGGCCGTAGACGAGAGATGGTGACGAAATGCCGTAGTTGTGCCCACCGAATTGACCCGATACTTAGTCACCGAATGTTTCAAAAAGGCGTCTACAGCACCCGGTGTTCCCAGGCGGTCACCCATCCAAGTACTCACCGGGCCCGACGTTGCTTAACTTCAGTGATCGGACGAGAACTGGTGTTTTCAACGTGGTGTGGCCGTAGACGAGAGAAGGTGACGAAACTGCGTAGTTGTGCCTACCGAATTGACCCGATACTTAGTCACCGAATGTTTCAAAAAGGCGTCTACAGCACCCGGTGTTCCCAGGCGGTCACCCATCCAAGTACTCACCGGGCCCGACGTTGCTTAACTTCAGTGATCGGACGAGAACTGGTGTTTTCAACGTGGTGTGGCCGTAGACGAGAGATGGTGACGAAATGCCGTAGTTGTGCCCACCGAATTGACCCGATACTTAGTCACCGAATGTTTCAAAAAGGCGTCTACAGCACCCGGTGTTCCCAGGCGGTCACCCATCCAAGTACTCACCGGGCCCGACGTTGCTTAACTTCAGTGATCGGACGAGAACTGGTGTTTTCAACGTGGTGTGGCCGTAGACGAGAGATGGTGACGAAATGCCGTAGTTGTGCCCACCGAATTGACCCGATACTTAGTCACCGATTGTTTCAAAAAGGCGTCTACAGCACCCGGTGTTCCCAGGCGGTCACCCATCCAAGTACTCACCGGGCCCGACGTTGCTTAACTTCAGTGATCGGACGAGAACTGGTGTTTTCAACGTGGTGTGGCCGTAGACGAGAGATGGTGACGAAATGCCGTAGTTGTGCCCACCGAATTGACCCGATACTTAGTCACCGAATGTTTCAAAAAGGCGTCTACAGCACCCGGTGTTCCCAGGCGGTCACCCATCCAAGTACTCACCGGGCCCGACGTTGCTTAACTTCAGTGATCGGACGAGAACTGGTGTTTTCAACGTGGTGTGGCCGTAGACGAGAGATGGTGACGAAATGCCGTAGTTGTGCCCACCGAATTGACCCGATACTTAGTCACCGAATGTTTCAAAAAGGCGTCTACAGCACCCGGTGTTCCCAGGCGGTCACCCATCCAAGTACTCACCGGGCCCGACGTTGCTTAACTTCAGTGATCGGACGAGAACTGGTGTTTTCAACGTGGTGTGGCCGTAGACGAGAGATGGTGACGAAATGCCGTAGTTGTGCCCACCGAATTGACCCGATACTTAGTCACCGAATGTTTCAAAAAGGCGTCTACAGCACCCGGTGTTCCCAGGCGGTCACCCATCCAAGTACTCACCGGGCCCGACGTTGCTTAACTTCAGTGATCGGACGAGAACTGGTGTTTTCAACGTGGTGTGGCCGTAGACGAGAGATGGTGACGAAATGCCGTAGTTGTGCCCACCGAATTGACCCGATACTTAGTCACCGAATGTTTCAAAAAGGCGTCTACAGCACCCGGTGTTCCCAGGCGGTCACCCATCCAAGTACTCACCGGGCCCGACGTTGCTTAACTTCAGTGATCGGACGAGAACTGGTGTTTTCAACGTGTGCCCACCGAATTGACCCGATACTTAGTCACCGAATGTTTCAAAAAGGCGTCTACAGCACCCGGTGTTCCCAGGCGGTCACCCATCCAAGTACTCACCGGGCCCGACGTTGCTTAACTTCAGTGATCGGACGAGAACTGGTGTTTTCAACGTGGTGTGGCCGTAGACGAGAGAAGGTGACGAAACTGCGTAGTTGTGCCCACCGAATTGACCCGATACTTAGTCACCGAATGTTTCAAAAAGGCGTCTACAGCACCCGGTGTTCCCAGGCGGTCACCCATCCAAGTACTCACCGGGCCCGACGTTGCTTAACTTCAGTGATAGGACGAGAACTGGTGTTTTCAACGTGGTGTGGCCGTAGACGAGAGATGGTGACGAAATGCCGTAGTTGTGCCCACCGAATTGACCCGATACTTAGTCACCGAATGTTTCAAAAAGGCGTCTACAGCACCCGGTGTTCCCAGGCGGTCACCCATCCAAGTACTCACCGGGCCCGACGTTGCTTAACTTCAGTGATCGGACGAGAACTGGTGTTTTCAACGTGGTGTGGCCGTAGACGAGAGAAGGTGACGAAACTGCGTAGTTGTGCCTACCGAATTGACCCGATACTTAGTCACCGAATGTTTCAAAAAGGCGTCTACAGCACCCGGTGTTCCCAGGCGGTCACCCATCCAAGTACTCACCGGGCCCGACGTTGCTTAACTTCAGTTATCGGACGAGAACTGGTGTTTTCAACGTGGTGTGGCCGTAGACGAGAGATGGTGACGAAATGCCGTAGTTGTGCCCACCGAATTGACCCGATACTTAGTCACCGAATGTTTCAAAAAGGCGTCTACAGCACCCGGTGTTCCCAGGCGGTCACCCATCCAAGTACTCACCGGGCCCGACGTTGCTTAACTTCAGTGATCGGACGAGAACTGGTGTTTTCAACGTGGTGTGGCCGTAGACGAGAGATGGTGACGAAATGCCGTAGTTGTGCCCACCGAATTGACCCGATACTTAGTCACCGAATGTTTCAAAAAGGCGTCTACAGCACCCGGTGTTCCCAGGCGGTCACCCATCCAAGTACTCACCGGGCCCGACGTTGCTTAACTTCAGTGATCGGACGAGAACTGGTGTTTTCAACGTGTGCCCACCGAATTGACCCGATACTTAGTCACCGAATGTTTCAAAAAGGCGTCTACAGCACCCGGTGTTCCCAGGCGGTCACCCATCCAAGTACTCACCGGGCCCGACGTTGCTTAACTTCAGTGATCGGACGAGAACTGGTGTTTTCAACGTGGTGTGGCCGTAGACGAGAGAAGGTGACGAAACTGCGTAGTTGTGCCTACCGAATTGACCCGATACTTAGTCACCGAATGTTTCAAAAAGGCGTCTACAGCACCCGGTGTTCCCAGGCGGTCACCCATCCAAGTACTCACCGGGCCCGACGTTGCTTAACTTCAGTGATCGGACGAGAACTGGTGTTTTCAACGTGGTGTGGCCGTAGACGAGAGATGGTGACGAAATGCCGTAGTTGTGCCCATCGAATTGACCCGATACTTAGTCACCGAATGTTTCAAAAAGGCGTCTACAGCACCCGGTGTTCCCAGGCGGTCACCCATCCAAGTACTCACCGGGCCCGACGTTGCTTAACTTCAGTGATCGGACGAGAACTGGTGTTTTCAACGTGGTGTGGCCGTAGACGAGAGAAGGTGACGAAACTGCGTAGTTGTGCCTACCGAATTGACCCGATACTTAGTCACCGAATGTTTCAAAAAGGCGTCTACAGCACCCGGTGTCCCCAGGCGGTCACCCATCCAAGTACTCACCGGGCCCGACGTTGCTTAACTTCAGTGATCGGACGAGAACTGGTGTTTTCAACGTGGTGTGGCCGTAGACGAGAGATGGTGACGAAATGCCGTAGTTGTGCCCACCGAATTGACCCGATACTTAGTCACCGAATGTTTCAAAAAGGCGTCTACAGCACCCGGTGTTCCCAGGCGGTCACCCATCCAAGTACTCACCGGGCCCGACGTTGCTTAACTTCAGTGATCGGACGAGAACTGGTGTTTTCAACGTGGTGTGGCCGTAGACGAGAGATGGTGACGAAATGCCGTAGTTGTGCCCACCGAATTGACCCGATACTTAGTCACCGAATGTTTCAAAAAGGCGTCTACAGCACCCGGTGTTCCCAGGCGGTCACCCATCCAAGTACTCACCGGGCCCGACGTTGCTTAACTTCAGTGATCGGACGAGAACTGGTGTTTTCAACGTGGTGTGGCCGTAGACGAGAGATGGTGACGAAATGCCGTAGTTGTGCCCACCGAATTGACCCGATACTTAGTCACCGAATGTTTCAAAAAGGCGTCTACAGCACCCGGTGTTCCCAGGCGGTCACCCATCCAAGTACTCACCGGGCCCGACGTTGCTTAACTTCAGTGATCGGACGAGAACTGGTGTTTTCAACGTGGTGTGGCCGTAGACGAGAGATGGTGACGAAATGCCGTAGTTGTGCCCACCGAATTGACCCGATACTTAGTCACCGAATGTTTCAAAAAGGCGTCTACAGCACCCGGTGTTCCCAGGCGGTCACCCATCCAAGTACTCACCGGGCCCGACGTTGCTTAACTTCAGTGATCGGACGAGAACTGGTGTTTTCAACGTGGTGTGGCCGTAGACGAGAGATGGTGACGAAATGCCGTAGTTGTGCCCACCGAATTGACCCGATACTTAGTCACCGAATGTTTCAAAAAGGCGTCTACAGCACCCGGTGTTCCCAGGCGGTCACCCATCCAAGTACTCACCGGGCCCGACGTTGCTTAACTTCAGTGATCGGACGAGAACTGGTGTTTTCAACGTGGTGTGGCCGTAGACGAGAGAAGGTGACGAAACTGCGTAGTTGTGCCTACCGAATTGACCCGATACTTAGTCACCGAATGTTTCAAAAAGGCGTCTACAGCACCCGGTGTTCCCAGGCGGTCACCCATCCAAGTACTCACCGGGCCCGACGTTGCTTAACTTCAGTGATCGGACGAGAACTGGTGTTTTCAACGTGGTGTGGCCGTAGACGAGAGATGGTGACGAAATGCCGTAGTTGTGCCCACCGAATTGACCCGATACTTAGTCACCGAATGTTTCAAAAAGGCGTCTACAGCACCCGGTGTTCCCAGGCGGTCACCCATCCAAGTACTCACCGGGCCCGACGTTGCTTAACTTCAGTGATCGGACGAGAACTGGTGTTTTCAACGTGGTGTGGCCGTAGACGAGAGATGGTGACGAAATGCCGTAGTTGTGCCCACCGAATTGACCCGATACTTAGTCACCGAATGTTTCAAAAAGGCGTCTACAGCACCCGGTGTTCCCAGGCGGTCACCCATCCAAGTACTCACCGGGCCCGACGTTGCTTAACTTCAGTGATCGGACGAGAACTGGTGTTTTCAACGTGTGCCCACCGAATTGACCCGATACTTAGTCACCGAATGTTTCAAAAAGGCGTCTACAGCACCCGGTGTTCCCAGGCGGTCACCCATCCAAGTACTCACCGGGCCCGACGTTGCTTAACTTCAGTGATCGGACGAGAACTGGTGTTTTCAACGTGGTGTGGCCGTAGACGAGAGAAGGTGACGAAACTGCGTAGTTGTGCCTACCGAATTGACCCGATACTTAGTCACCGAATGTTTCAAAAAGGCGTCTACAGCACCCGGTGTTCCCAGGCGGTCACCCATCCAAGTACTCACCGGGCCCGACGTTGCTTAACTTCAGTGATCGGACGAGAACTGGTGTTTTCAACGTGGTGTGGCCGTAGACGAGAGATGGTGACGAAATGCCGTAGTTGTGCCCACCGAATTGACCCGATACTTAGTCACCGAATGTTTCAAAAAGGCGTCTACAGCACCCGGTGTTCCCAGGCGGTCACCCATCCAAGTACTCACCGGGCCCGACGTTGCTTAACTTCAGTGATCGGACGAGAACTGGTGTTTTCAACGTGTGCCCACCGAATTGACCCGATACTTAGTCACCGAATGTTTCAAAAAGGCGTCTACAGCACCCGGTGTTCCCAGGCGGTCACCCATCCAAGTACTCACCGGGCCCGACGTTGCTTAACTTCAGTGATCGGACGAGAACTGGTGTTTTCAACGTGGTGTGGCCGTAGACGAGAGAAGGTGACGAAACTGCGTAGTTGTGCCTACCGAATTGACCCGATACTTAGTCACCGAATGTTTCAAAAAGGCGTCTACAGCACCCGGTGTTCCCAGGCGGTCACCCATCCAAGTACTCACCGGGCCCGACGTTGCTTAACTTCAGTGATCGGACGAGAACTGGTGTTTTCAACGTGGTGTGGCCGTAGACGAGAGATGGTGACGAAATGCCGTAGTTGTGCCCACCGAATTGACCCGATACTTAGTCACCGAATGTTTCAAAAAGGCGTCTACAGCACCCGGTGTTCCCAGGCGGTCACCCATCCAAGTACTCACCGGGCCCGACGTTGCTTAACTTCAGTGATCGGACGAGAACTGGTGTTTTCAACGTGGTGTGGCCGTAGACGAGAGAAGGTGACGAAACTGCGTAGTTGTGCCTACCGAATTGACCCGATACTTAGTCACCGAATGTTTCAAAAAGGCGTCTACAGCACCCGGTGTTCCCAGGCGGTCACCCATCCAAGTACTCACCGGGCCCGACGTTGCTTAACTTCAGTGATCGGACGAGAACTGGTGTTTTCAACGTGGTGTGGCCGTAGACGAGAGATGGTGACGAAATGCCGTAGTTGTGCCCACCGAATTGACCCGATACTTAGTCACCGAATGTTTCAAAAAGGCGTCTACAGCACCCGGTGTTCCCAGGCGGTCACCCATCCAAGTACTCACCGGGCCCGACGTTGCTTAACTTCAGTGATCGGACGAGAACTGGTGTTTTCAACGTGGTGTGGCCGTAGACGAGAGATGGTGACGAAATGCCGTAGTTGTGCCCACCGAATTGACCCGATACTTAGTCACCGAATGTTTCAAAAAGGCGTCTACAGCACCCGGTGTTCCCAGGCGGTCACCCATCCAAGTACTCACCGGGCCCGACGTTGCTTAACTTCAGTGATCGGACGAGAACTGGTGTTTTCAACGTGGTGTGGCCGTAGACGAGAGATGGTGACGAAATGCCGTAGTTGTGCCCACCGAATTGACCCGATACTTAGTCACCGAATGTTTCAAAAAGGCGTCTACAGCACCCGGTGTTCCCAGGCGGTCACCCATCCAAGTACTCACCGGGCCCGACGTTGCTTAACTTCAGTGATCGGACGAGAACTGGTGTTTTCAACGTGTGCCCACCGAATTGACCCGATACTTAGTCACCGAATGTTTCAAAAAGGCGTCTACAGCACCCGGTGTTCCCAGGCGGTCACCCATCCAAGTACTCACCGGGCCCGACGTTGCTTAACTTCAGTGATCGGACGAGAACTGGTGTTTTCAACGTGGTGTGGCCGTAGACGAGAGAAGGTGACGAAACTGCGTAGTTGTGCCTACCGAATTGACCCGATACTTAGTCACCGAATGTTTCAAAAAGGCGTCTACAGCACCCGGTGTTCCCAGGCGGTCACCCATCCAAGTACTCACCGGGCCCGACGTTGCTTAACTTCAGTGATCGGACGAGAACTGGTGTTTTCAACGTGGTGTGGCCGTAGACGAGAGATGGTGACGAAATGCCGTAGTTGTGCCCACCGAATTGACCCGATACTTAGTCACCGAATGTTTCAAAAAGGCGTCTACAGCACCCGGTGTTCCCAGGCGGTCACCCATCCAAGTACTCACCGGGCCCGACGTTGCTTAACTTCAGTGATCGGACGAGAACTGGTGTTTTCAACGTGTGCCCACCGAATTGACCCGATACTTAGTCACCGAATGTTTCAAAAAGGCGTCTACAGCACCCGGTGTTCCCAGGCGGTCACCCATCCAAGTACTCACCGGGCCCGACGTTGCTTAACTTCAGTGATCGGACGAGAACTGGTGTTTTCAACGTGGTGTGGCCGTAGACGAGAGAAGGTGACGAAACTGCGTAGTTGTGCCTACCGAATTGACCCGATACTTAGTCACCGAATGTTTCAAAAAGGCGTCTACAGCACCCGGTGTTCCCAGGCGGTCACCCATCCAAGTACTCACCGGGCCCGACGTTGCTTAACTTCAGTGATCGGACGAGAACTGGTGTTTTCAACGTGGTGTGGCCGTAGACGAGAGATGGTGACGAAATGCCGTAGTTGTGCCCACCGAATTGACCCGATACTTAGTCACCGAATGTTTCAAAAAGGCGTCTACAGCACCCGGTGTTCCCAGGCGGTCACCCATCCAAGTACTCACCGGGCCCGACGTTGCTTAACTTCAGTGATCGGACGAGAACTGGTGTTTTCAACGTGGTGTGGCCGTAGACGAGAGAAGGTGACGAAACTGCGTAGTTGTGCCTACCGAATTGACCCGATACTTAGTCACCGAATGTTTCAAAAAGGCGTCTACAGCACCCGGTGTTCCCAGGCGGTCACCCATCCAAGTACTCACCGGGCCCGACGTTGCTTAACTTCAGTGATCGGACGAGAACTGGTGTTTTCAACGTGGTGTGGCCGTAGACGAGAGATGGTGACGAAATGCCGTAGTTGTGCCCACCGAATTGACCCGATACTTAGTCACCGAATGTTTCAAAAAAGCGTCTACAGCACCCGGTGTTCCCAGGCGGTCACCCATCCAAGTACTCACCGGGCCCGACGTTGCTTAACTTCAGTGATCGGACGAGAACTGGTGTTTTCAACGTGGTGTGGCCGTAGACGAGAGATGGTGACGAAATGCCGTAGTTGTGCCCACCGAATTGACCCGATACTTAGTCACCGAATGTTTCAAAAAGGCGTCTACAGCACCCGGTGTTCCCAGGCGGTCACCCATCCAAGTACTCACCGGGCCCGACGTTGCTTAACTTCAGTGATCGGACGAGAACTGGTGTTTTCAACGTGGTGTGGCCGTAAACGAGAGATGGTGACGAAATGCCGTAGTTGTGCCCACCGAATTGACCCGATACTTAGTCACCGAATGTTTCAAAAAGGCGTCTACAGCACCCGGTGTTCCCAGGCGGTCACCCATCCAAGTACTCACCGGGCCCGACGTTGCTTAACTTCAGTGATCGGACGAGAACTGGTGTTTTCAACGTGGTGTGGCCGTAGACGAGAGATGGTGACGAAATGCCGTAGTTGTGCCCACCGAATTGACCCGATACTTAGTCACCGAATGTTTCAAAAAGGCGTCTACAGCACCCGGTGTTCCCAGGCGGTCACCCATCCAAGTACTCACCGGGCCCGACGTTGCTTAACTTCAGTGATCGGACGAGAACTGGTGTTTTCAACGTGGTGTGGCCGTAGACGAGAGAAGGTGACGAAACTGCGTAGTTGTGCCTACCGAATTGACCCGATACTTAGTCACCGAATGTTTCAAAAAGGCGTCTACAGCACCCGGTGTTCCCAGGCGGTCACCCATCCAAGTACTCACCGGGCCCGACGTTGCTTAACTTCAGTGATCGGACGAGAACTGGTGTTTTCAACGTGGTGTGGCCGTAGACGAGAGATGGTGACGAAATGCCGTAGTTGTGCCCACCGAATTGACCCGATACTTAGTCACCGAATGTTTCAAAAAGGCGTCTACAGCACCCGGTGTTCCCAGGCGGTCACCCATCCAAGTACTCACCGGGCCCGACGTTGCTTAACTTCAGTGATCGGACGAGAACTGGTGTTTTCAACGTGGTGTGGCCGTAGACGAGAGAAGGTGACGAAACTGCGTAGTTGTGCCTACCGAATTGACCCGATACTTAGTCACCGAATGTTTCAAAAAGGCGTCTACAGCACCCGGTGTTCCCAGGCGGTCACCCATCCAAGTACTCACCGGGCCCGACGTTGCTTAACTTCAGTGATCGGACGAGAACTGGTGTTTTCAACGTGGTGTGGCCGTAGACGAGAGATGGTGACGAAATGCCGTAGTTGTGCCCACCGAATTGACCCGATACTTAGTCACCGAATGTTTCAAAAAGGCGTCTACAGCACCCGGTGTTCCCAGGCGGTCACCCATCCAAGTACTCACCGGGCCCGACGTTGCTTAACTTCAGTGATCGGACGAGAACTGGTGTTTTCAACGTGGTGTGGCCGTAGACGAGAGATGGTGACGAAATGCCGTAGTTGTGCCCACCGAATTGACCCGATACTTAGTCACCGAATGTTTCAAAAAGGCGTCTACAGCACCCGGTGTTCCCAGGCGGTCACCCATCCAAGTACTCACCGGGCCCGACGTTGCTTAACTTCAGTGATCGGACGAGAACTGGTGTTTTCAACGTGGTGTGACCGTAGACGAGAGATGGTGACGAAATGCCGTAGTTGTGCCCACCGAATTGACCCGATACTTAGTCACCGAATGTTTCAAAAAGGCGTCTACAGCACCCGGTGTTCCCAGGCGGTCACCCATCCAAGTACTCACCGGGCCCGACGTTGCTTAACTTCAGTGATCGGACGAGAACTGGTGTTTTCAACGTGGTGTGGCCGTAGACGAGAGATGGTGACGAAATGCCGTAGTTGTGCCCACCGAATTGACCCGATACTTAGTCACCGAATGTTTCAAAAAGGCGTCTACAGCACCCGGTGTTCCCAGGCGGTCACCCATCCAAGTACTCACCGGGCCCGACGTTGCTTAACTTCAGTGATCGGACGAGAACTGGTGTTTTCAACGTGGTGTGGCCGTAGACGAGAGATGGTGACGAAATGCCGTAGTTGTGCCCACCGAATTGACCCGATACTTAGTCACCGAATGTTTCAAAAAGGCGTCTACAGCACCCGGTGTTCCCAGGCGGTCACCCATCCAAGTACTCACCGGGCCCGACGTTGCTTAACTTCAGTGATCGGACGAGAACTGGTGTTTTCAACGTGGTGTGGCCGTAGACGAGAGATGGTGACGAAATGCCGTAGTTGTGCCCACCGAATTGACCCGATACTTAGTCACCGAATGTTTCAAAAAGGCGTCTACAGCACCCGGTGTTCCCAGGCGGTCACCCATCCAAGTACTCACCGGGCCCGACGTTGCTTAACTTCAGTGATCGGACGAGAACTGGTGTTTTCAACGTGTGCCCACCGAATTGACCCGATACTTAGTCACCGAATGTTTCAAAAAGGCGTCTACAGCACCCGGTGTTCCCAGGCGGTCACCCATCCAAGTACTCACCGGGCCCGACGTTGCTTAACTTCAGTGATCGGACGAGAACTGGTGTTTTCAACGTGGTGTGGCCGTAGACGAGAGAAGGTGACGAAACTGCGTAGTTGTGCCTACCGAATTGACCCGATACTTAGTCACCGAATGTTTCAAAAAGGCGTCTACAGCACCCGGTGTTCCCAGGCGGTCACCCATCCAAGTACTCACCGGGCCCGACGTTGCTTAACTTCAGTGATCGGACGAGAACTGGTGTTTTCAACGTGGTGTGGCCGTAGACGAGAGATGGTGACGAAATGCCGTAGTTGTGCCCACCGAATTGACCCGATACTTAGTCACCGAATGTTTCAAAAAGGCGTCTACAGCACCCGGTGTTCCCAGGCGGTCACCCATCCAAGTACTCACCGGGCCCGACGTTGCTTAACTTCAGTGATCGGACGAGAACTGGTGTTTTCAACGTGTGCCCACCGAATTGACCCGATACTTAGTCACCGAATGTTTCAAAAAGGCGTCTACAGCACCCGGTGTTCCCAGGCGGTCACCCATCCAAGTACTCACCGGGCCCGACGTTGCTTAACTTCAGTGATCGGACGAGAACTGGTGTTTTCAACGTGGTGTGGCCGTAGACGAGAGAAGGTGACGAAACTGCGTAGTTGTGCCTACCGAATTGACCCGATACTTAGTCACCGAATGTTTCAAAACGGCGTCTACAGCACCCGGTGTTCCCAGGCGGTCACCCATCCAAGTACTCACCGGGCCCGACGTTGCTTAACTTCAGTGATCGGACGAGAACTGGTGTTTTCAACGTGGTGTGGCCGTAGACGAGAGATGGTGACGAAATGCCGTAGTTGTGCCCACCGAATTGACCCGATACTTAGTCACCGAATGTTTCAAAAAGGCGTCTACAGCACCCGGTGTTCCCAGGCGGTCACCCATCCAAGTACTCACCGGGCCCGACGTTGCTTAACTTCAGTGATCGGACGAGAACTGGTGTTTTCAACGTGGTGTGGCCGTAGACGAGAGAAGGTGACGAAACTGCGTAGTTGTGCCTACCGAATTGACCCGATACTTAGTCACCGAATGTTTCAAAAAGGCGTCTACAGCACCCGGTGTTCCCAGGCGGTCACCCATCCAAGTACTCACCGGGCCCGACGTTGCTTAACTTCAGTGATCGGACGAGAACTGGTGTTTTCAACGTGGTGTGGCCGTAGACGAGAGATGGTGACGAAATGCCGTAGTTGTGCCCACCGAATTGACCCGATACTTAGTCACCGAATGTTTCAAAAAGGCGTCTACAGCACCCGGTGTTCCCAGGCGGTCACCCATCCAAGTACTCACCGGGCCCGACGTTGCTGAACTTCAGTGATCGGACGAGAACTGGTGTTTTCAACGTGGTGTGGCCGTAGACGAGAGATGGTGACGAAATGCCGTAGTTGTGCCCACCGAATTGACCCGATACTTAGTCACCGAATGTTTCAAAAAGGCGTCTACAGCACCCGGTGTTCCCAGGCGGTCACCCATCCAAGTACTCACCGGGCCCGACGTTGCTTAACTTCAGTGATCGGACGAGAACTGGTGTTTTCAACGTGGTGTGGCCGTAGACGAGAGATGGTGACGAAATGCCGTAGTTGTGCCCACCGAATTGACCCGATACTTAGTCACCGAATGTTTCAAAAAGGCGTCTACAGCACCCGGTGTTCCCAGGCGGTCACCCATCCAAGTACTCACCGGGCCCGACGTTGCTTAACTTCAGTGATCGGACGAGAACTGGTGTTTTCAACGTGGTGTGGCCGTAGACGAGAGATGGTGACGAAATGCCGTAGTTGTGCCCACCGAATTGACCCGATACTTAGTCACCGAATGTTTCAAAAAGGCGTCTACAGCACCCGGTGTTCCCAGGCGGTCACCCATCCAAGTACTCACCGGGCCCGACGTTGCTTAACTTCAGTGATCGGACGAGAACTGGTGTTTTCAACGTGGTGTGGCCGTAGACGAGAGATGGTGACGAAATGCCGTAGTTGTGCCCACCGAATTGACCCGATACTTAGTCACCGAATGTTTCAAAAAGGCGTCTACAGCACCCGGTGTTCCCAGGCGGTCACCCATCCAAGTACTCACCGGGCCCGACGTTGCTTAACTTCAGTGATCGGACGAGAACTGGTGTTTTCAACGTGGTGTGGCCGTAGACGAGAGATGGTGACGAAATGCCGTAGTTGTGCCCACCGAATTGACCCGATACTTAGTCACCGAATGTTTCAAAAAGGCGTCTACAGCACCCGGTGTTCCCAGGCGGTCACCCATCCAAGTACTCACCGGGCCCGACGTTGCTTAACTTCAGTGATCGGACGAGAACTGGTGTTTTCAACGTGGTGTGGCCGTAGACGAGAGAAGGTGACGAAACTGCGTAGTTGTGCCTACCGAATTGACCCGATACTTAGTCACCGAATGTTTCAAAAAGGCGTCTACAGCACCCGGTGTTCCCAGGCGGTCACCCATCCAAGTACTCACCGGGCCCGACGTTGCTTAACTTCAGTGATCGGACGAGAACTGGTGTTTTCAACGTGGTGTGGCCGTAGACGAGAGATGGTGACGAAATGCCGTAGTTGTGCCCACCGAATTGACCCGATACTTAGTCACCGAATGTTTCAAAAAGGCGTCTACAGCACCCGGTGTTCCCAGGCGGTCACCCATCCAAGTACTCACCGGGCCCGACGTTGCTTAACTTCAGTGATCGGACGAGAACTGGTGTTTTCAACGTGTGCCCACCGAATTGACCCGATACTTAGTCACCGAATGTTTCAAAAAGGCGTCTACAGCACCCGGTGTTCCCAGGCGGTCACCCATCCAAGTACTCACCGGGCCCGACGTTGCTTAACTTCAGTGATCGGACGAGAACTGGTGTTTTCAACGTGGTGTGGCCGTAGACGAGAGAAGGTGACGAAACTGCGTAGTTGTGCCTACCGAATTGACCCGATACTTAGTCACCGAATGTTTCAAAAAGGCGTCTACAGCACCCGGTGTTCCCAGGCGGTCACCCATCCAAGTACTCACCGGGCCCGACGTTGCTTAACTTCAGTGATCGGACGAGAACTGGTGTTTTCAACGTGGTGTGGCCGTAGACGAGAGATGGTGACGAAATGCCGTAGTTGTGCCCACCGAATTGACCCGATACTTAGTCACCGAATGTTTCAAAAAGGCGTCTACAGCACCCGGTGTTCCCAGGCGGTCACCCATCCAAGTACTCACCGGGCCCGACGTTGCTTAACTTCAGTGATCGGACGAGAACTGGTGTTTTCAACGTGGTGTGGCCGTAGACGAGAGAAGGTGACGAAACTGCGTAGTTGTGCCTACCGAATTGACCCGATACTTAGTCACCGAATGTTTCAAAAAGGCGTCTACAGCACCCGGTGTTCCCAGGCGGTCACCCATCCAAGTACTCACCGGGCCCGACGTTGCTTAACTTCAGTGATCGGACGAGAACTGGTGTTTTCAACGTGGTGTGGCCGTAGACGAGAGATGGTGACGAAATGCCGTAGTTGTGCCCACCGAATTGACCCGATACTTAGTCACCGAATGTTTCAAAAAGGCGTCTACAGCACCCGGTGTTCCCAGGCGGTCACCCATCCAAGTACTCACCGGGCCCGACGTTGCTTAACTTCAGTGATCGGACGAGAACTGGTGTTTTCAACGTGGTGTGGCCGTAGACGAGAGATGGTGACGAAATGCCGTAGTTGTGCCCACCGAATTGACCCGATACTTAGTCACCGAATGTTTCAAAAAGGCGTCTACAGCACCCGGTGTTCCCAGGCGGTCACCCATCCAAGTACTCACCGGGCCCGACGTTGCTTAACTTCAGTGATCGGACGAGAACTGGTGTTTTCAACGTGGTGTGGCCGTAGACGAGAGATGGTGACGAAATGCCGTAGTTGTGCCCACCGAATTGACCCGATACTTAGTCACCGAATGTTTCAAAAAGGCGTCTACAGCACCCGGTGTTCCCAGGCGGTCACCCATCCAAGTACTCACCGGGCCCGACGTTGCTTAACTTCAGTGATCGGACGAGAACTGGTGTTTTCAACGTGGTGTGGCCGTAGACGAGAGATGGTGACGAAATGCCGTAGTTGTGCCCACCGAATTGACCCGATACTTAGTCACCGAATGTTTCAAAAAGGCGTCTACAGCACCCGGTGTTCCCAGGCGGTCACCCATCCAAGTACTCACCGGGCCCGACGTTGCTTAACTTCAGTGATCGGACGAGAACTGGTGTTTTCAACGTGGTGTGGCCGTAGACGAGAGATGGTGACGAAATGCCGTAGTTGTGCCCACCGAATTGACCCGATACTTAGTCACCGAATGTTTCAAAAAGGCGTCTACAGCACCCGGTGTTCCCAGGCGGTCACCCATCCAAGTACTCACCGGGCCCGACGTTGCTTAACTTCAGTGATCGGACGAGAACTGGTGTTTTCAACGTGGTGTGGCCGTAGACGAGAGATGGTGACGAAATGCCGTAGTTGTGCCCACCGAATTGACCCGATACTTAGTCACCGAATGTTTCAAAAAGGCGTCTACAGCACCCGGTGTTCCCAGGCGGTCACCCATCCAAGTACTCACCGGGCCCGACGTTGCTTAACTTCAGTGATCGGACGAGAACTGGTGTTTTCAACGTGGTGTGGCCGTAGACGAGAGATGGTGACGAAATGCCGTAGTTGTGCCCACCGAATTGACCCGATACTTAGTCACCGAATGTTTCAAAAAGGCGTCTACAGCACCCGGTGTTCCCAGGCGGTCACCCATCCAAGTACTCACCGGGCCCGACGTTGCTTAACTTCAGTGATCGGACGAGAACTGGTGTTTTCAACGTGGTGTGGCCGTAGACGAGAGATGGTGACGAAATGCCGTAGTTGTGCCCACCGAATTGACCCGATACTTAGTCACCGAATGTTTCAAAAAGGCGTCTACAGCACCCGGTGTTCCCAGGCGGTCACCCATCCAAGTACTCACCGGGCCCGACGTTGCTTAACTTCAGTGATCGGACGAGAACTGGTGTTTTCAACGTGGTGTGGCCGTAGACGAGAGAAGGTGACGAAACTGCGTAGTTGTGCCTACCGAATTGACCCGATACTTAGTCACCGAATGTTTCAAAAAGGCGTCTACAGCACCCGGTGTTCCCAGGCGGTCACCCATCCAAGTACTCACCGGGCCCGACGTTGCTTAACTTCAGTGATCGGACGAGAACTGGTGTTTTCAACGTGGTGTGGCCGTAGACGAGAGATGGTGACGAAATGCCGTAGTTGTGCCCACCGAATTGACCCGATACTTAGTCACCGAATGTTTCAAAAAGGCGTCTACAGCACCCGGTGTTCCCAGGCGGTCACCCATCCAAGTACTCACCGGGCCCGACGTTTCTTAACTTCAGTGATCGGACGAGAACTGGTGTTTTCAACGTGTGCCCACCGAATTGACCCGATACTTAGTCACCGAATGTTTCAAAAAGGCGTCTACAGCACCCGGTGTTCCCAGGCGGTCACCCATCCAAGTACTCACCGGGCCCGACGTTGCTTAACTTCAGTGATCGGACGAGAACTGGTGTTTTCAACGTGGTGTGGCCGTAGACGAGAGAAGGTGACGAAACTGCGTAGTTGTGCCTACCGAATTGACCCGATACTTAGTCACCGAATGTTTCAAAAAGGCGTCTACAGCACCCGGTGTTCCCAGGCGGTCACCCATCCAAGTACTCACCGGGCCCGACGTTGCTTAACTTCAGTGATCGGACGAGAACTGGTGTTTTCAACGTGGTGTGGCCGTAGACGAGAGATGGTGACGAAATGCCGTAGTTGTGCCCACCGAATTGACCCGATACTTAGTCACCGAATGTTTCAAAAAGGCGTCTACAGCACCCGGTGTTCCCAGGCGGTCACCCATCCAAGTACTCACCGGGCCCGACGTTGCTTAACTTCAGTGATCGGACGAGAACTGGTGTTTTCAACGTGGTGTGGCCGTAGACGAGAGAAGGTGACGAAACTGCGTAGTTGTGCCTACCGAATTGACCCGATACTTAGTCACCGAATGTTTCAAAAAGGCGTCTACAGCACCCGGTGTTCCCAGGCGGTCACCCATCCAAGTACTCACCGGGCCCGACGTTGCTTAACTTCAGTGATCGGACGAGAACTGGTGTTTTCAACGTGGTGTGGCCGTAGACGAGAGATGGTGACGAAATGCCGTAGTTGTGCCCACCGAATTGACCCGATACTTAGTCACCGAATGTTTCAAAAAGGCGTCTACAGCACCCGGTGTTCCCAGGCGGTCACCCATCCAAGTACTCACCGGGCCCGACGTTGCTTAACTTCAGTGATCGGACGAGAACTGGTGTTTTCAACGTGGTGTGGCCGTAGACGAGAGATGGTGACGAAATGCCGTAGTTGTGCCCACCGAATTGACCCGATACTTAGTCACCGAATGTTTCAAAAAGGCGTCTACAGCACCCGGTGTTCCCAGGCGGTCACCCATCCAAGTACTCACCGGGCCCGACGTTGCTTAACTTCAGTGATCGGACGAGAACTGGTGTTTTCAACGTGGTGTGGCCGTAGACGAGAGATGGTGACGAAATGCCGTAGTTGTGCCCACCGAATTGACCCGATACTTAGTCACCGAATGTTTCAAAAAGGCGTCTACAGCACCCGGTGTTCCCAGGCGGTCACCCATCCAAGTACTCACCGGGCCCGACGTTGCTTAACTTCAGTGATCGGACGAGAACTGGTGTTTTCAACGTGGTGTGGCCGTAGACGAGAGATGGTGACGAAATGCCGTAGTTGTGCCCACCGAATTGACCCGATACTTAGTCACCGAATGTTTCAAAAAGGCGTCTACAGCACCCGGTGTTCCCAGGCGGTCACCCATCCAAGTACTCACCGGGCCCGACGTTGCTTTACTTCAGTGATCGGACGAGAACTGGTGTTTTCAACGTGGTGTGGCCGTAGACGAGAGATGGTGACGAAATGCCGTAGTTGTGCCCACCGAATTGACCCGATACTTAGTCACCGAATGTTTCAAAAAGGCGTCTACAGCACCCGGTGTTCCCAGGCGGTCACCCATCCAAGTACTCACCGGGCCCGACGTTGCTTAACTTCAGTGATCGGACGAGAACTGGTGTTTTCAACGTGGTGTGGCCGTAGACGAGAGATGGTGACGAAATGCCGTAGTTGTGCCCACCGAATTGACCCGATACTTAGTCACCGAATGTTTCAAAAAGGCGTCTACAGCACCCGGTGTTCCCAGGCGGTCACCCATCCAAGTACTCACCGGGCCCGACGTTGCTTAACTTCAGTGATCGGACGAGAACTGGTGTTTTCAACGTGGTGTGGCCGTAGACGAGAGATGGTGACGAAATGCCGTAGTTGTGCCCACCGAATTGACCCGATACTTAGTCACCGAATGTTTCAAAAAGGCGTCTACAGCACCCGGTGTTCCCAGGCGGTCACCCATCCAAGTACTCACCGGGCCCGACGTTGCTTAACTTCAGTGATCGGACGAGAACTGGTGTTTTCAACGTGGTGTGGCCGTAGACGAGAGATGGTGACGAAATGCCGTAGTTGTGCCCACCGAATTGACCCGATACTTAGTCACCGAATGTTTCAAAAAGGCGTCTACAGCACCCGGTGTTCCCAGGCGGTCACCCATCCAAGTACTCACCGGGCCCGACGTTGCTTAACTTCAGTGATCGGACGAGAACTGGTGTTTTCAACGTGGTGTGGCCGTAGACGAGAGAAGGTGACGAAACTGCGTAGTTGTGCCTACCGAATTGACCCGATACTTAGTCACCGAATGTTTCAAAAAGGCGTCTACAGCACCCGGTGTTCCCAGGCGGTCACCCATCCAAGTACTCACCGGGCCCGACGTTGCTTAACTTCAGTGATCGGACGAGAACTGGTGTTTTCAACGTGGTGTGGCCGTAGACGAGAGATGGTGACGAAATGCCGTAGTTGTGCCCACCGAATTGACCCGATACTTAGTCACCGAATGTTTCAAAAAGGCGTCTACAGCACCCGGTGTTCCCAGGCGGTCACCCATCCAAGTACTCACCGGGCCCGACGTTGCTTAACTTCAGTGATCGGACGAGAACTGGTGTTTTCAACGTGTGCCCACCGAATTGACCCGATACTTAGTCACCGAATGTTTCAAAAAGGCGTCTACAGCACCCGGTGTTCCCAGGCGGTCACCCATCCAAGTACTCACCGGGCCCGACGTTGCTTAACTTCAGTGATCGGACGAGAACTGGTGTTTTCAACGTGGTGTGGCCGTAGACGAGAGAAGGTGACGAAACTGCGTAGTTGTGCCTACCGAATTGACCCGATACTTAGTCACCGAATGTTTCAAAAAGGCGTCTACAGCACCCGGTGTTCCCAGGCGGTCACCCATCCAAGTACTCAGCGGGCCCGACGTTGCTTAACTTCAGTGATCGGACGAGAACTGGTGTTTTCAACGTGGTGTGGCCGTAGACGAGAGATGGTGACGAAATGCCGTAGTTGTGCCCACCGAATTGACCCGATACTTAGTCACCGAATGTTTCAAAAAGGCGTCTACAGCACCCGGTGTTCCCAGGCGGTCACCCATCCAAGTACTCACCGGGCCCGACGTTGCTTAACTTCAGTGATCGGACGAGAACTGGTGTTTTCAACGTGGTGTGGCCGTAGACGAGAGAAGGTGACGAAACTGCGTAGTTGTGCCTACCGAATTGACCCGATACTTAGTCACCGAATGTTTCAAAAAGGCGTCTACAGCACCCGGTGTTCCCAGGCGGTCACCCATCCAAGTACTCACCGGGCCCGACGTTGCTTAACTTCAGTGATCGGACGAGAACTGGTGGTTTCAACGTGGTGTGGCCGTAGACGAGAGATGGTGACGAAATGCCGTAGTTGTGCCCACCGAATTGACCCGATACTTAGTCACCGAATGTTTCAAAAAGGCGTCTACAGCACCCGGTGTTCCCAGGCGGTCACCCATCCAAGTACTCACCGGGCCCGACGTTGCTTAACTTCAGTGATCGGACGAGAACTGGTGTTTTCAACGTGGTGTGGCCGTAGACGAGAGATGGTGACGAAATGCCGTAGTTGTGCCCACCGAATTGACCCGATACTTAGTCACCGAATGTTTCAAAAAGGCGTCTACAGCACCCGGTGTTCCCAGGCGGTCACCCATCCAAGTACTCACCGGGCCCGACGTTGCTTAACTTCAGTGATCGGACGAGAACTGGTGTTTTCAACGTGGTGTGGCCGTAGACGAGAGATGGTGACGAAATGCCGTAGTTGTGCCCACCGAATTGACCCGATACTTAGTCACCGAATGTTTCAAAAAGGCGTCTACAGCACCCGGTGTTCCCAGGCGGTCACCCATCCAAGTACTCACCGGGCCCGACGTTGCTTAACTTCAGTGATCGGACGAGAACTGGTGTTTTCAACGTGGTGTGGCCGTAGACGAGAGATGGTGACGAAATGCCGTAGTTGTGCCCACCGAATTGACCCGATACTTAGTCACCGAATGTTTCAAAAAGGCGTCTACAGCACCCGGTGTTCCCAGGCGGTCACCCATCCAAGTACTCACCGGGCCCGACGTTGCTTAACTTCAGTGATCGGACGAGAACTGGTGTTTTCAACGTGGTGTGGCCGTAGACGAGAGATGGTGACGAAATGCCGTAGTTGTGCCCACCGAATTGACCCGATACTTAGTCACCGAATGTTTCAAAAAGGCGTCTACAGCACCCGGTGTTCCCAGGCGGTCACCCATCCAAGTACTCACCGGGCCCGACGTTGCTTAACTTCAGTGATCGGACGAGAACTGGTGTTTTCAACGTGGTGTGGCCGTAGACGAGAGATGGTGACGAAATGCCGTAGTTGTGCCCACCGAATTGACCCGATACTTAGTCACCGAATGTTTCAAAAAGGCGTCTACAGCACCCGGTGTTCCCAGGCGGTCACCCATCCAAGTACTCACCGGGCCCGACGTTGCTTAACTTCAGTGATCGGACGAGAACTGGTGTTTTCAACGTGGTGTGGCCGTAGACGAGAGATGGTGACGAAATGCCGTAGTTGTGCCCACCGAATTGACCCGATACTTAGTCACCGAATGTTTCAAAAAGGCGTCTACAGCACCCGGTGTTCCCAGGCGGTCACCCATCCAAGTACTCACCGGGCCCGACGTTGCTTAACTTCAGTGATCGGACGAGAACTGGTGTTTTCAACGTGGTGTGGCCGTAGACGAGAGATGGTGACGAAATGCCGTAGTTGTGCCCACCGAATTGACCCGATACTTAGTCACCGAATGTTTCAAAAAGGCGTCTACAGCACCCGGTGTTCCCAGGCGGTCACCCATCCAAGTACTCACCGGGCCCGACGTTGCTTAACTTCAGTGATCGGACGAGAACTGGTGTTTTCAACGTGTGCCCACCGAATTGACCCGATACTTAGTCACCGAATGTTTCAAAAAGGCGTCTACAGCACCCGGTGTTCCCAGGCGGTCACCCATCCAAGTACTCACCGGGCCCGACGTTGCTTAACTTCAGTGATCGGACGAGAACTGGTGTTTTCAACGTGGTGTGGCCGTAGACGAGAGAAGGTGACGAAACTGCGTAGTTGTGCCTACCGAATTGACCCGATACTTAGTCACCGAATGTTTCAAAAAGGCGTCTACAGCACCCGGTGTTCCCAGGCGGTCACCCATCCAAGTACTCACCGGGCCCGACGTTGCTTAACTTCAGTGATCGGACGAGAACTGGTGTTTTCAACGTGGTGTGGCCGTAGACGAGAGATGGTGACGAAATGCCGTAGTTGTGCCCACCGAATTGACCCGATACTTAGTCACCGAATGTTTCAAAAAGGCGTCTACAGCACCCGGTGTTCCCAGGCGGTCACCCATCCAAGTACTCACCGGGCCCGACGTTGCTTAACTTCAGTGATCGGACGAGAACTGGTGTTTTCAACGTGGTGTGGCCGTAGACGAGAGAAGGTGACGAAACTGCGTAGTTGTGCCTACCGAATTGACCCGATACTTAGTCACCGAATGTTTCAAAAAGGCGTCTACAGCACCCGGTGTTCCCAGGCGGTCACCCATCCAAGTACTCACCGGGCCCGACGTTGCTTAACTTCAGTGATCGGACGAGAACTGGTGTTTTCAACGTGGTGTGGCCGTAGACGAGAGATGGTGACGAAATGCCGTAGTTGTGCCCACCGAATTGACCCGATACTTAGTCACCGAATGTTTCAAAAAGGCGTCTACAGCACCCGGTGTTCCCAGGCGGTCACCCATCCAAGTACTCACCGGGCCCGACGTTGCTTAACTTCAGTGATCGGACGAGAACTGGTGTTTTCAACGTGGTGTGGCCGTAGACGAGAGATGGTGACGAAATGCCGTAGTTGTGCCCACCGAATTGACCCGATACTTAGTCACCGAATGTTTCAAAAAGGCGTCTACAGCACCCGGTGTTCCCAGGCGGTCACCCATCCAAGTACTCACCGGGCCCGACGTTGCTTAACTTCAGTGATCGGACGAGAACTGGTGTTTTCAACGTGGTGTGGCCGTAGACGAGAGATGGTGACGAAATGCCGTAGTTGTGCCCACCGAATTGACCCGATACTTAGTCACCGAATGTTTCAAAAAGGCGTCTACAGCACCCGGTGTTCCCAGGCGGTCACCCATCCAAGTACTCACCGGGCCCGACGTTGCTTAACTTCAGTGATCGGACGAGAACTGGTGTTTTCAACGTGGTGTGGCCGTAGACGAGAGATGGTGACGAAATGCCGTAGTTGTGCCCACCGAATTGACCCGATACTTAGTCACCGAATGTTTCAAAAAGGCGTCTACAGCACCCGGTGTTCCCAGGCGGTCACCCATCCAAGTACTCACCGGGCCCGACGTTGCTTAACTTCAGTGATCGGACGAGAACTGGTGTTTTCAACGTGGTGTGGCCGTAGACGAGAGATGGTGACGAAATGCCGTAGTTGTGCCCACCGAATTGACCCGATACTTAGTCACCGAATGTTTCAAAAAGGCGTCTACAGCACCCGGTGTTCCCAGGCGGTCACCCATCCAAGTACTCACCGGGCCCGACGTTGCTTAACTTCAGTGATCGGACGAGAACTGGTGTTTTCAACGTGGTGTGGCCGTAGACGAGAGATGGTGACGAAATGCCGTAGTTGTGCCCACCGAATTGACCCGATACTTAGTCACCGAATGTTTCAAAAAGGCGTCTACAGCACCCGGTGTTCCCAGGCGGTCACCCATCCAAGTACTCACCGGGCCCGACGTTGCTTAACTTCAGTGATCGGACGAGAACTGGTGTTTTCAACGTGGTGTGGCCGTAGACGAGAGATGGTGACGAAATGCCGTAGTTGTGCCCACCGAATTGACCCGATACTTAGTCACCGAATGTTTCAAAAAGGCGTCTACAGCACCCGGTGTTCCCAGGTGGTCACCCATCCAAGTACTCACCGGGCCCGACGTTGCTTAACTTCAGTGATCGGACGAGAACTGGTGTTTTAAATGGGATGTGGCCGTATACGAGAGATGGTGACGAAATGCCGTAGTTGTGCCCACCGAATTGACCCGATACTTAGTCACCGAATGTTTCAAAAAGGCGTCTACAGCACCCGGTGTTCCCAGGCGGTCACCCATCCAAGTACTCACCGGGCCCGACGTTGCTTAACTTCAGTGATCGGACGAGAACTGGTGTTTTCAACGTGGTGTGGCCGTAGACGAGAGAAGGTGACGAAACTGCGTAGTTGTGCCTACCGAATTGACCCGATACTTAGTCACCGAATGTTTCAAAAAGGCGTCTACAGCACCCGGTGTTCCCAGGCGGTCACCCATCCAAGTACTCACCGGGCCCGACGTTGCTTAACTTCAGTGATCGGACGAGAACTGGTGTTTTCAACGTGGTGTGGCCGTAGACGAGAGATGGTGACGAAATGCCGTAGTTGTGCCCACCGAATTGACCCGATACTTAGTCACCGAATGTTTCAAAAAGGCGTCTACAGCACCCGGTGTTCCCAGGCGGTCACCCATCCAAGTACTCACCGGGCCCGACGTTGCTTAACTTCAGTGATCGGACGAGAACTGGTGTTTTCAACGTGTGCCCACCGAATTGACCCGATACTTAGTCACCGAATGTTTCAAAAAGGCGTCTACAGCACCCGGTGTTCCCAGGCGGTCACCCATCCAAGTACTCACCGGGCCCGACGTTGCTTAACTTCAGTGATCGGACGAGAACTGGTGTTTTCAACGTGGTGTGGCCGTAGACGAGAGAAGGTGACGAAACTGCGTAGTTGTGCCTACCGAATTGACCCGATACTTAGTCACCGAATGTTTCAAAAAGGCGTCTACAGCACCCGGTGTTCCCAGGCGGTCACCCATCCAAGTACTCACCGGGCCCGACGTTGCTTAACTTCAGTGATCGGACGAGAACTGGTGTTTTCAACGTGGTGTGGCCGTAGACGAGAGATGGTGACGAAATGCCGTAGTTGTGCCCACCGAATTGACCCGATACTTAGTCACCGAATGTTTCAAAAAGGCGTCTACAGCACCCGGTGTTCCCAGGCGGTCACCCATCCAAGTACTCACCGGGCCCGACGTTGCTTAACTTCAGTGATCGGACGAGAACTGGTGTTTTCAACGTGGTGTGGCCGTAGACGAGAGAAGGTGACGAAACTGCGTAGTTGTGCCTACCGAATTGACCCGATACTTAGTCACCGAATGTTTCAAAAAGGCGTCTACAGCACCCGGTGTTCCCAGGCGGTCACCCATCCAAGTACTCACCGGGCCCGACGTTGCTTAACTTCAGTGATCGGACGAGAACTGGTGTTTTCAACGTGGTGTGGCCGTAGACGAGAGATGGTGACGAAATGCCGTAGTTGTGCCCACCGAATTGACCCGATACTTAGTCACCGAATGTTTCAAAAAGGCGTCTACAGCACCCGGTGTTCCCAGGCGGTCACCCATCCAAGTACTCACCGGGCCCGACGTTGCTTAACTTCAGTGATCGGACGAGAACTGGTGTTTTCAACGTGGTGTGGCCGTAGACGAGAGATGGTGACGAAATGCCGTAGTTGTGCCCACCGAATTGACCCGATACTTAGTCACCGAATGTTTCAAAAAGGCGTCTACAGCACCCGGTGTTCCCAGGCGGTCACCCATCCAAGTACTCACCGGGCCCGACGTTGCTTAACTTCAGTGATCGGACGAGAACTGGTGTTTTCAACGTGGTGTGGCCGTAGACGAGAGATGGTGACGAAATGCCGTAGTTGTGCCCACCGAATTGACCCGATACTTAGTCACCGAATGTTTCAAAAAGGCGTCTACAGCACCCGGTGTTCCCAGGCGGTCACCCATCCAAGTACTCACCGGGCCCGACGTTGCTTAACTTCAGTGATCGGACGAGAACTGGTGTTTTCAACGTGGTGTGGCCGTAGACGAGAGAAGGTGACGAAACTGCGTAGTTGTGCCTACCGAATTGACCCGATACTTAGTCACCGAATGTTTCAAAAAGGCGTCTACAGCACCCGGTGTTCCCAGGCGGTCACCCATCCAAGTACTCACCGGGCCCGACGTTGCTTAACTTCAGTGATCGGACGAGAACTGGTGTTTTCAACGTGGTGTGGCCGTAGACGAGAGATGGTGACGAAATGCCGTAGTTGTGCCCACCGAATTGACCCGATACTTAGTCACCGAATGTTTCAAAAAGGCGTCTACAGCACCCGGTGTTCCCAGGCGGTCACCCATCCAAGTACTCACCGGGCCCGACGTTGCTTAACTTCAGTGATCGGACGAGAACTGGTGTTTTCAACGTGGTGTGGCCGTAGACGAGAGAAGGTGACGAAACTGCGTAGTTGTGCCTACCGAATTGACCCGATACTTAGTCACCGAATGTTTCAAAAAGGCGTCTACAGCACCCGGTGTTCCCAGGCGGTCACCCATCCAAGTACTCACCGGGCCCGACGTTGCTTAACTTCAGTGATCGGACGAGAACTGGTGTTTTCAACGTGGTGTGGCCGTAGACGAGAGATGGTGACGAAATGCCGTAGTTGTGCCCACCGAATTGACCCGATACTTAGTCACCGAATGTTTCAAAAAGGCGTCTACAGCACCCGGTGTTCCCAGGCGGTCACCCATCCAAGTACTCACCGGGCCCGACGTTGCTTAACTTCAGTGATCGGACGAGAACTGGTGTTTTCAACGTGTGCCCACCGAATTGACCCGATACTTAGTCACCGAATGTTTCAAAAAGGCGATTACAGCACCCGGTGTTCCCAGGCGGTCACCCATCCAAGTACTCACCGGGCCCGACGTTGCTTAACTTCAGTGATCGGACGAGAACTGGTGTTTTCAACGTGGTGTGGCCGTAGACGAGAGAAGGTGACGAAACTGCTTAGTTGTGCCTACCGAATTGACCCGATACTTAGTCACCGAATGTTTCAAAAAGGCGTCTACAGCACCCGGTGTTCCCAGGCGGTCACCCATCCAAGTACTCACCGGGCCCGACGTTGCTTAACTTCAGTGATCGGACGAGAACTGGTGTTTTCAACGTGGTGTGGCCGTAGACGAGAGATGGTGACGAAATGCCGTAGTTGTGCCCACCGAATTG
Organism: Patella pellucida; assembly: GCA_917208275.1. Classification (NCBI taxonomy): domain Eukaryota; kingdom Metazoa; phylum Mollusca; class Gastropoda; family Patellidae; genus Patella; species Patella pellucida. Next base: position 36,872,825 of record OU795044.1, read on the forward strand.
ACCCGATACTTAGTCACCGAATGTTTCAAAAAGGCGTCTACAGCACCCGGTGTTCCCAGGCGGTCACCCATCCAAGTACTCACCGGGCCCGACGTTGCTTAACTTCAGTGATCGGACGAGAACTGGTGTTTTCAACGTGGTGTGGCCGTAGACGAGAGAAGGTGACGAAACTGCGTAGTTGTGCCTACCGAATTGACCCGATACTTAGTCACCGAATGTTTCAAAAAGGCGTCTACAGCACCCGGTGTTCCCAGGCGGTCACCCATCCAAGTACTCACCGGGCCCGACGTTGCTTAACTTCAGTGATCGGACGAGAACTGGTGTTTTCAACGTGGTGTGGCCGTAGACGAGAGATGGTGACGAAATGCCGTAGTTGTGCCCACCGAATTGACCCGATACTTAGTCACCGAATGTTTCAAAAAGGCGTCTACAGCACCCGGTGTTCCCAGGCGGTCACCCATCCAAGTACTCACCGGGCCCGACGTTGCTTAACTTCAGTGATCGGACGAGAACTGGTGTTTTCAACGTGGTGTGGCCGTAGACGAGAGATGGTGACGAAATGCCGTAGTTGTGCCCACCGAATTGACCCGATACTTAGTCACCGAATGTTTCAAAAAGGCGTCTACAGCACCCGGTGTTCCCAGGCGGTCACCCATCCAAGTACTCACCGGGCCCGACGTTGCTTAACTTCAGTGATCGGACGAGAACTGGTGTTTTCAACGTGGTGTGGCCGTAGACGAGAGATGGTGACGAAATGCCGTAGTTGTGCCCACCGAATTGACCCGATACTTAGTCACCGAATGTTTCAAAAAGGCGTCTACAGCACCCGGTGTTCCCAGGCGGTCACCCATCCAAGTACTCACCGGGCCCGACGTTGCTTAACTTCAGTGATCGGACGAGAACTGGTGTTTTCAACGTGGTGTGGCCGTAGACGAGAGATGGTGACGAAATGCCGTAGTTGTGCCCACCGAATTGACCCGATACTTAGTCACCGAATGTTTCAAAAAGGCGTCTACAGCACCCGGTGTTCCCAGGCGGTCACCCATCCAAGTACTCACCGGGCCCGACGTTGCTTAACTTCAGTGATCGGACGAGAACTGGTGTTTTCAACGTGGTGTGGCCGTAGACGAGAGATGGTGACGAAATGCCGTAGTTGTGCCCACCGAATTGACCCGATACTTAGTCACCGAATGTTTCAAAAAGGCGTCTACAGCACCCGGTGTTCCCAGGCGGTCACCCATCCAAGTACTCACCGGGCCCGACGTTGCTTAACTTCAGTGATCGGACGAGAACTGGTGTTTTCAACGTGGTGTGGCCGTAGACGAGAGATGGTGACGAAATGCCGTAGTTGTGCCCACCGAATTGACCCGATACTTAGTCACCGAATGTTTCAAAAAGGCGTCTACAGCACCCGGTGTTCCCAGGCGGTCACCCATCCAAGTACTCACCGGGCCCGACGTTGCTTAACTTCAGTGATCGGACGAGAACTGGTGTTTTCAACGTGGTGTGGCCGTAGACGAGAGATGGTGACGAAATGCCGTAGTTGTGCCCACCGAATTGACCCGATACTTAGTCACCGAATGTTTCAAAAAGGCGTCTACAGCACCCGGTGTTCCCAGGCGGTCACCCATCCAAGTACTCACCGGGCCCGACGTTGCTTAACTTCAGTGATCGGACGAGAACTGGTGTTTTCAACGTGGTGTGGCCGTAGACGAGAGATGGTGACGAAATGCCGTAGTTGTGCCCACCGAATTGACCCGATACTTAGTCACCGAATGTTTCAAAAAGGCGTCTACAGCACCCGGTGTTCCCAGGCGGTCACCCATCCAAGTACTCACCGGGCCCGACGTTGCTTAACTTCAGTGATCGGACGAGAACTGGTGTTTTCAACGTGGTGTGGCCGTAGACGAGAGAAGGTGACGAAACTGCGTAGTTGTGCCTACCGAATTGACCCGATACTTAGTCACCGAATGTTTCAAAAAGGCGTCTACAGCACCCGGTGTTCCCAGGCGGTCACCCATCCAAGTACTCACCGGGCCCGACGTTGCTTAACTTCAGTGATCGGACGAGAACTGGTGTTTTCAAAGTGGTGTGGCCGTAGACGAGAGATGGTGACGAAATGCCGTAGTTGTGCCCACCGAATTGACCCGATACTTAGTCACCGAATGTTTCAAAAAGGCGTCTACAGCACCCGGTGTTCCCAGGCGGTCACCCATCCAAGTACTCACCGGGCCCGACGTTGCTTAACTTCAGTGATCGGACGAGAACTGGTGTTTTCAACGTGTGCCCACCGAATTGACCCGATACTTAGTCACCGAATGTTTCAAAAAGGCGTCTACAGCACCCGGTGTTCCCAGGCGGTCACCCATCCAAGTACTCACCGGGCCCGACGTTGCTTAACTTCAGTGATCGGACGAGAACTGGTGTTTTCAACGTGGTGTGGCCGTAGACGAGAGAAGGTGACGAAACTGCGTAGTTGTGCCTACCGAATTGACCCGATACTTAGTCACCGAATGTTTCAAAAAGGCGTCTACAGCACCCGGTGTTCCCAGGCGGTCACCCATCCAAGTACTCACCGGGCCCGACGTTGCTTAACTTCAGTGATCGGACGAGAACTGGTGTTTTCAACGTGGTGTGGCCGTAGACGAGAGATGGTGACGAAATGCCGTAGTTGTGCCCACCGAATTGACCCGATACTTAGTCACCGAATGTTTCAAAAAGGCGTCTACAGCACCCGGTGTTCCCAGGCGGTCACCCATCCAAGTACTCACCGGGCCCGACGTTGCTTAACTTCAGTGATCGGACGAGAACTGGTGTTTTCAACGTGGTGTGGCCGTAGACGAGAGAAGGTGACGAAACTGCGTAGTTGTGCCTACCGAATTGACCCGATACTTAGTCACCGAATGTTTCAAAAAGGCGTCTACAGCACCCGGTGTTCCCAGGCGGTCACCCATCCAAGTACTCACCGGGCCCGACGTTGCTTAACTTCAGTGATCGGACGAGAACTGGTGTTTTCAACGTGGTGTGGCCGTAGACGAGAGATGGTGACGAAATGCCGTAGTTGTGCCCACCGAATTGACCCGATACTTAGTCACCGAATGTTTCAAAAAGGCGTCTACAGCACCCGGTGTTCCCAGGCGGTCACCCATCCAAGTACTCACCGGGCCCGACGTTGCTTAACTTCAGTGATCGGACGAGAACTGGTGTTTTCAACGTGGTGTGGCCGTAGACGAGAGATGGTGACGAAATGCCGTAGTTGTGCCCACCGAATTGACCCGATACTTAGTCACCGAATGTTTCAAAAAGGCGTCTACAGCACCCGGTGTTCCCAGGCGGTCACCCATCCAAGTACTCACCGGGCCCGACGTTGCTTAACTTCAGTGATCGGACGAGAACTGGTGTTTTCAACGTGGTGTGGCCGTAGACGAGAGATGGTGACGAAATGCCGTAGTTGTGCCCACCGAATTGACCCGATACTTAGTCACCGAATGTTTCAAAAAGGCGTCTACAGCACCCGGTGTTCCCAGGCGGTCACCCATCCAAGTACTCACCGGGCCCGACGTTGCTTAACTTCAGTGATCGGACGAGAACTGGTGTTTTCAACGTGGTGTGGCCGTAGACGAGAGATGGTGACGAAATGCCGTAGTTGTGCCCACCGAATTGACCCGATACTTAGTCACCGAATGTTTCAAAAAGGCGTCTACAGCACCCGGTGTTCCCAGGCGGTCACCCATCCAAGTACTCACCGGGCACGACGTTGCTTAACTTCAGTGATCGGACGAGAACTGGTGTTTTCAACGTGGTGTGGCCGTAGACGAGAGATGGTGACGAAATGCCGTAGTTGTGCCCACCGAATTGACCCGATACTTAGTCACCGAATGTTTCAAAAAGGCGTCTACAGCACCCGGTGTTCCCAGGCGGTCACCCATCCAAGTACTCACCGGGCCCGACGTTGCTTAACTTCAGTGATCGGACGAGAACTGGTGTTTTCAACGTGGTGTGGCCGTAGACGAGAGATGGTGACGAAATGCCGTAGTTGTGCCCACCGAATTGACCCGATACTTAGTCACCGAATGTTTCAAAAAGGCGTCTACAGCACCCGGTGTTCCCAGGCGGTCACCCATCCAAGTACTCACCGGGCCCGACGTTGCTTAACTTCAGTGATCGGACGAGAACTGGTGTTTTCAACGTGGTGTGGCCGTAGACGAGAGATGGTGACGAAATGCCGTAGTTGTGCCCACCGAATTGACCCGATACTTAGTCACCGAATGTTTCAAAAAGGCGTCTACAGCACCCGGTGTTCCCAGGCGGTCACCCATCCAAGTACTCACCGGGCCCGACGTTGCTTAACTTCAGTGATCGGACGAGAACTGGTGTTTTCAACGTGGTGTGGCCGTAGACGAGAGATGGTGACGAAATGCCGTAGTTGTGCCCACCGAATTGACCCGATACTTAGTCACCGAATGTTTCAAAAAGGCGTCTACAGCACCCGGTGTTCCCAGGCGGTCACCCATCCAAGTACTCACCGGGCCCGACGTTGCTTAACTTCAGTGATCGGACGAGAACTGGTGTTTTCAACGTGGTGTGGCCGTAGACGAGAGAAGGTGACGAAACTGCGTAGTTGTGCCTACCGAATTGACCCGATACTTAGTCACCGAATGTTTCAAAAAGGCGTCTACAGCACCCGGTGTTCCCAGGCGGTCACCCATCCAAGTACTCACCGGGCCCGACGTTGCTTAACTTCAGTGATCGGACGAGAACTGGTGTTTTCAACGTGGTGTGGCCGTAGACGAGAGATGGTGACGAAATGCCGTAGTTGTGCCCACCGAATTGACCCGATACTTAGTCACCGAATGTTTCAAAAAGGCGTCTACAGCACCCGGTGTTCCCAGGCGGTCACCCATCCAAGTACTCACCGGGCCCGACGTTGCTTAACTTCAGTGATCGGACGAGAACTGGTGTTTTCAACGTGTGCCCACCGAATTGACCCGATACTTAGTCACCGAATGTTTCAAAAAGGCGTCTACAGCACCCGGTGTTCCCAGGCGGTCACCCATCCAAGTACTCACCGGGCCCGACGTTGCTTAACTTCAGTGATCGGACGAGAACTGGTGTTTTCAACGTGGTGTGGCCGTAGACGAGAGAAGGTGACGAAACTGCGTAGTTGTGCCTACCGAATTGACCCGATACTTAGTCACCGAATGTTTCAAAAAGGCGTCTACAGCACCCGGTGTTCCCAGGCGGTCACCCATCCAAGTACTCACCGGGCCCGACGTTGCTTAACTTCAGTGATCGGACGAGAACTGGTGTTTTCAACGTGGTGTGGCCGTAGACGAGAGATGGTGACGAAATGCCGTAGTTGTGCCCACCGAATTGACCCGATACTTAGTCACCGAATGTTTCAAAAAGGCGTCTACAGCACCCGGTGTTCCCAGGCGGTCACCCATCCAAGTACTCACCGGGCCCGACGTTGCTTAACTTCAGTGATCGGACGAGAACTGGTGTTTTCAACGTGGTGTGGCCGTAGACGAGAGATGGTGACGAAACTGCGTAGTTGTGCCTACCGAATTGACCCGATACTTAGTCACCGAATGTTTCAAAAAGGCGTCTACAGCACCCGGTGTTCCCAGGCGGTCACCCATCCAAGTACTCACCGGGCCCGACGTTGCTTAACTTCAGTGATCGGACGAGAACTGGTGTTTTCAACGTGGTGTGGCCGTAGACGAGAGATGGTGACGAAATGCCGTAGTTGTGCCCACCGAATTGACCCGATACTTAGTCACCGAATGTTTCAAAAAGGCGTCTACAGCACCCGGTGTTCCCAGGCGGTCACCCATCCAAGTACTCACCGGGCCCGACGTTGCTTAACTTCAGTGATCGGACGAGAACTGGTGTTTTCAACGTGGTGTGGCCGTAGACGAGAGATGGTGACGAAATGCCGTAGTTGTGCCCACCGAATTGACCCGATACTTAGTCACCGAATGTTTCAAAAAGGCGTCTACAGCACCCGGTGTTCCCAGGCGGTCACCCATCCAAGTACTCACCGGGCCCGACGTTGCTTAACTTCAGTGATCGGACGAGAACTGGTGTTTTCAACGTGGTGTGGCCGTAGACGAGAGATGGTGACGAAATGCCGTAGTTGTGCCCACCGAATTGACCCGATACTTAGTCACCGAATGTTTCAAAAAGGCGTCTACAGCACCCGGTGTTCCCAGGCGGTCACCCATCCAAGTACTCACCGGGCCCGACGTTGCTTAACTTCAGTGATCGGACGAGAACTGGTGTTTTCAACGTGGTGTGGCCGTAGACGAGAGATGGTGACGAAATGCCGTAGTTGTGCCCACCGAATTGACCCGATACTTAGTCACCGAATGTTTCAAAAAGGCGTCTACAGCACCCGGTGTTCCCAGGCGGTCACCCATCCAAGTACTCACCGGGCCCGACGTTGCTTAACTTCAGTGATCGGACGAGAACTGGTGTTTTCAACGTGGTGTGGCCGTAGACGAGAGATGGTGACGAAATGCCGTAGTTGTGCCCACCGAATTGACCCGATACTTAGTCACCGAATGTTTCAAAAAGGCGTCTACAGCACCCGGTGTTCCCAGGCGGTCACCCATCCAAGTACTCACCGGGCCCGACGTTGCTTAACTTCAGTGATCGGACGAGAACTGGTGTTTTCAACGTGGTGTGGCCGTAGACGAGAGATGGTGACGAAATGCCGTAGTTGTGCCCACCGAATTGACCCGATACTTAGTCACCGAATGTTTCAAAAAGGCGTCTACAGCACCCGGTGTTCCCAGGCGGTCACCCATCCAAGTACTCACCGGGCCCGACGTTGCTTAACTTCAGTGATCGGACGAGAACTGGTGTTTTCAACGTGGTGTAGCCGTAGACGAGAGATGGTGACGAAATGCCGTAGTTGTGCCCACCGAATTGACCCGATACTTAGTCACCGAATGTTTCAAAAAGGCGTCTACAGCACCCGGTGTTCCCAGGCGGTCACCCATCCAAGTACTCACCGGGCCCGACGTTGCTTAACTTCAGTGATCGGACGAGAACTGGTGTTTTCAACGTGTGCCCACCGAATTGACCCGATACTTAGTCACCGAATGTTTCAAAAAGGCGTCTACAGCACCCGGTGTTCCCAGGCGGTCACCCATCCAAGTACTCACCGGGCCCGACGTTGCTTAACTTCAGTGATCGGACGAGAACTGGTGTTTTCAACGTGGTGTGGCCGTAGACGAGAGAAGGTGACGAAACGGCGTAGTTGTGCCTACCGAATTGACCCGATACTTAGTCACCGAATGTTTCAAAAAGGCGTCTACAGCACCCGGTGTTCCCAGGCGGTCACCCATCCAAGTACTCACCGGGCCCGACGTTGCTTAACTTCAGTGATCGGACGAGAACTGGTGTTTTCAACGTGGTGTGGCCGTAGACGAGAGATGGTGACGAAATGCCGTAGTTGTGCCCACCGAATTGACCCGATACTTAGTCACCGAATGTTTCAAAAAGGCGTCTACAGCACCCGGTGTTCCCAGGCGGTCACCCATCCAAGTACTCACCGGGCCCGACGTTGCTTAACTTCAGTGATCGGACGAGAACTGGTGTTTTCAACGTGGTGTGGCCGTAGACGAGAGAAGGTGACGAAACTGCGTAGTTGTGCCTACCGAATTGACCCGATACTTAGTCACCGAATGTTTCAAAAAGGCGTCTACAGCACCCGGTGTTCCCAGGCGGTCACCCATCCAAGTACTCACCGGGCCCGACGTTGCTTAACTTCAGTGATCGGACGAGAACTGGTGTTTTCAACGTGGTGTGGCCGTAGACGAGAGATGGTGACGAAATGCCGTAGTTGTGCCCACCGAATTGACCCGATACTTAGTCACCGAATGTTTCAAAAAGGCGTCTACAGCACCCGGTGTTCCCAGGCGGTCACCCATCCAAGTACTCACCGGGCCCGACGTTGCTTAACTTCAGTGATCGGACGAGAACTGGTGTTTTCAACGTGGTGTGGCCGTAGACGAGAGATGGTGACGAAATGCCGTAGTTGTGCCCACCGAATTGACCCGATACTTAGTCACCGAATGTTTCAAAAAGGCGTCTACAGCACCCGGTGTTCCCAGGCGGTCACCCATCCAAGTACTCACCGGGCCCGACGTTGCTTAACTTCAGTGATCGGACGAGAACTGGTGTTTTCAACGTGGTGTGGCCGTAGACGAGAGATGGTGACGAAATGCCGTAGTTGTGCCCACCGAATTGACCCGATACTTAGTCACCGAATGTTTCAAAAAGGCGTCTACAGCACCCGGTGTTCCCAGGCGGTCACCCATCCAAGTACTCACCGGGCCCGACGTTGCTTAACTTCAGTGATCGGACGAGAACTGGTGTTTTCAACGTGGTGTGGCCGTAGACGAGAGATGGTGACGAAATGCCGTAGTTGTGCCCACCGAATTGACCCGATACTTAGTCACCGAATGTTTCAAAAAGGCGTCTACAGCACCCGGTGTTCCCAGGCGGTCACCCATCCAAGTACTCACCGGGCCCGACGTTGCTTAACTTCAGTGATCGGACGAGAACTGGTGGTTTCAACGTGGTGTGGCCGTAGACGAGAGATGGTGACGAAATGCCGTAGTTGTGCCCACCGAATTGACCCGATACTTAGTCACCGAATGTTTCAAAAAGGCGTCTACAGCACCCGGTGTTCCCAGGCGGTCACCCATCCAAGTACTCACCTGGCCCGAAGTTGCTTAACTTCAGTGATCGGACGAGAACTGGTGTTTTCAACGTGGTGTGGCCGTAGACGAGAGATGGTGACGAAATGCCGTAGTTGTGCCCACCGAATTGACCCGATACTTAGTCACCGAATGTTTCAAAAAGGCGTCTACAGCACCCGGTGTTCCCAGGCGGTCACCCATCCAAGTACTCACCGGGCCCGACGTTGCTTAACTTCAGTGATCGGACGAGAACTGGTGTTTTCAACGTGGTGTGGCCGTAGACGAGAGATGGTGACGAAATGCCGTAGTTGTGCCCACCGAATTGACCCGATACTTAGTCACCGAATGTTTCAAAAAGGCGTCTACAGCACCCGGTGTTCCCAGGCGGTCACCCATCCAAGTACTCACCGGGCCCGACGTTGCTTAACTTCAGTGATCGGACGAGAACTGGTGTTTTCAACGTGGTGTGGCCGTAGACGAGAGATGGTGACGAAATGCCGTAGTTGTGCCCACCGAATTGACCCGATACTTAGTCACCGAATGTTTCAAAAAGGCGTCTACAGCACCCGGTGTTCCCAGGCGGTCACCCATCCAAGTACTCACCGGGCCCGACGTTGCTTAACTTCAGTGATCGGACGAGAACTGGTGTTTTCAACGTGATGTGGCCGTAGACGAGAGATGGTGACGAAATGCCGTAGTTGTGCCCACCGAATTGACCCGATACTTAGTCACCGAATGTTTCAAAAAGGCGTCTACAGCACCCGGTGTTCCCAGGCGGTCACCCATCCAAGTACTCACCGGGCCCGACGTTGCTTAACTTCAGTGATCGGACGAGAACTGGTGTTTTCAACGTGGTGTGGCCGTAGACGAGAGATGGTGACGAAATGCCGTAGTTGTGCCCACCGAATTGACCCGATACTTAGTCACCGAATGTTTCAAAAAGGCGTCTACAGCACCCGGTGTTCCCAGGCGGTCACCCATCCAAGTACTCACCGGGCCCGACGTTGCTTAACTTCAGTGATCGGACGAGAACTGGTGTTTTCAACGTGGTGTGGCCGTAGACGAGAGATGGTGACGAAATGCCGTAGTTGTGCCCACCGAATTGACCCGATACTTAGTCACCGAATGTTTCAAAAAGGCGTCTACAGCACCCGGTGTTCCCAGGCGGTCACCCATCCAAGTACTCACCGGGCCCGACGTTGCTTAACTTCAGTGATCGGACGAGAACTGGTGTTTTCAACGTGTGCCCACCGAATTGACCCGATACTTAGTCACCGAATGTTTCAAAAAGGCGTCTACAGCACCCGGTGTTCCCAGGCGGTCACCCATCCAAGTACTCACCGGGCCCGACGTTGCTTAACTTCAGTGATCGGACGAGAACTGGTGTTTTCAACGTGGTGTGGCCGTAGACGAGAGAAGGTGACGAAACTGCGTAGTTGTGCCTACCGAATTGACCCGATACTTAGTCACCGAATGTTTCAAAAAGGCGTCTACAGCACCCGGTGTTCCCAGGCGGTCACCCATCCAAGTACTCACCGGGCCCGACGTTGCTTAACTTCAGTGATCGGACGAGAACTGGTGTTTTCAACGTGGTGTGGCCGTAGACGAGAGATGGTGACGAAATGCCGTAGTTGTGCCCACCGAATTGACCCGATACTTAGTCACCGAATGTTTCAAAAAGGCGTCTACAGCACCCGGTGTTCCCAGGCGGTCACCCATCCAAGTACTCACCGGGCCCGACGTTGCTTAACTTCAGTGATCGGACGAGAACTGGTGTTTTCAACGTGGTGTGGCCGTAGACGAGAGAAGGTGACGAAACTGCGTAGTTGTGCCTACCGAATTGACCCGATACTTAGTCACCGAATGTTTCAAAAAGGCGTCTACAGCACCCGGTGTTCCCAGGCGGTCACCCATCCAAGTACTCACCGGGCCCGACGTTGCTTAACTTCAGTGATCGGACGAGAACTGGTGTTTTCAACGTGGTGTGGCCGTAGACGAGAGATGGTGACGAAATGCCGTAGTTGTGCCCACCGAATTGACCCGATACTTAGTCACCGAATGTTTCAAAAAGGCGTCTACAGCACCCGGTGTTCCCAGGCGGTCACCCATCCAAGTACTCACCGGGCCCGACGTTGCTTAACTTCAGTGATCGGACGAGAACTGGTGTTTTCAACGTGGTGTGGCCGTAGACGAGAGATGGTGACGAAATGCCGTAGTTGTGCCCACCGAATTGACCCGATACTTAGTCACCGAATGTTTCAAAAAGGTGTCTACAGCACCCGGTGTTCCCAGGCGGTCACCCATCCAAGTACTCACCGGGCCCGACGTTGCTTAACTTCAGTGATCGGACGAGAACTGGTGTTTTCAACGTGGTGTGGCCGTAGACGAGAGATGGTGACGAAATGCCGTAGTTGTGCCCACCGAATTGACCCGATACTTAGTCACCGAATGTTTCAAAAAGGCGTCTACAGCACCCGGTGTTCCCAGGCGGTCACCCATCCAAGTACTCACCGGGCCCGACGTTGCTTAACTTCAGTGATCGGACGAGAACTGGTGTTTTCAACGTGGTGTGGCCGTAGACGAGAGATGGTGACGAAATGCCGTAGTTGTGCCCACCGAATTGACCCGATACTTAGTCACCGAATGTTTCAAAAAGGCGTCTACAGCACCCGGTGTTCCCAGGCGGTCACCCATCCAAGTACTCACCGGGCCCGACGTTGCTTAACTTCAGTGATCGGACGAGAACTGGTGTTTTCAACGTGGTGTGGCCGTAGACGAGAGATGGTGACGAAATGCCGTAGTTGTGCCCACCGAATTGACCCGATACTTAGTCACCGAATGTTTCAAAAAGGCGTCTACAGCACCCGGTGTTCCCAGGCGGTCACCCATCCAAGTACTCACCGGGCCCGACGTTGCTTAACTTCAGTGATCGGACGAGAACTGGTGTTTTCAACGTGGTGTGGCCGTAGACGAGAGATGGTGACGAAATGCCGTAGTTGTGCCCACCGAATTGACCCGATACTTAGTCACCGAATGTTTCAAAAAGGCGTCTACAGCACCCGGTGTTCCCAGGCGGTCACCCATCCAAGTACTCACCGGGCCCGACGTTGCTTAACTTCAGTGATCGGACGAGAACTGGTGTTTTCAACGTGGTGTGGCCGTAGACGAGAGATGGTGACGAAATGCCGTAGTTGTGCCCACCGAATTGACCCGATACTTAGTCACCGAATGTTTCAAAAAGGCGTCTACAGCACCCGGTGTTCCCAGGTGGTCACCCATCCAAGTACTCACCGGGCCCGACGTTGCTTAACTTCAGTGATCGGACGAGAACTGGTGTTTTAAATGGGATGTGGCCGTATACGAGAGATGGTGACGAAATGCCGTAGTTGTGCCCACCGAATTGACCCGATACTTAGTCACCGAATGTTTCAAAAAGGCGTCTACAGCACCCGGTGTTCCCAGGCGGTCACCCATCCAAGTACTCACCGGGCCCGACGTTGCTTAACTTCAGTGATCGGACGAGAACTGGTGTTTTCAACGTGGTGTGGCCGTAGACGAGAGAAGGTGACGAAACTGCGTAGTTGTGCCTACCGAATTGACCCGATACTTAGTCACCGAATGTTTCAAAAAGGCGTCTACAGCACCCGGTGTTCCCAGGCGGTCACCCATCCAAGTACTCACCGGGCCCGACGTTGCTTAACTTCAGTGATCGGACGAGAACTGGTGTTTTCAACGTGGTGTGGCCGTAGACGAGAGATGGTGACGAAATGCCGTAGTTGTGCCCACCGAATTGACCCGATACTTAGTCACCGAATGTTTCAAAAAGGCGTCTACAGCACCCGGTGTTCCCAGGCGGTCACCCATCCAAGTACTCACCGGGCCCGACGTTGCTTAACTTCAGTGATCGGACGAGAACTGGTGTTTTCAACGTGTGCCCACCGAATTGACCCGATACTTAGTCACCGAATGTTTCAAAAAGGCGTCTACAGCACCCGGTGTTCCCAGGCGGTCACCCATCCAAGTACTCACCGGGCCCGACGTTGCTTAACTTCAGTGATCGGACGAGAACTGGTGTTTTCAACGTGGTGTGGCCGTAGACGAGAGAAGGTGACGAAACTGCGTAGTTGTGCCTACCGAATTGACCCGATACTTAGTCACCGAATGTTTCAAAAAGGCGTCTACAGCACCCGGTGTTCCCAGGCGGTCACCCATCCAAGTACTCACCGGGCCCGACGTTGCTTAACTTCAGTGATCGGACGAGAACTGGTGTTTTCAACGTGGTGTGGCCGTAGACGAGAGATGGTGACGAAATGCCGTAGTTGTGCCCACCGAATTGACCCGATACTTAGTCACCGAATGTTTCAAAAAGGCGTCTACAGCACCCGGTGTTCCCAGGCGGTCACCCATCCAAGTACTCACCGGGCCCGACGTTGCTTAACTTCAGTGATCGGACGAGAACTGGTGTTTTCAACGTGGTGTGGCCGTAGACGAGAGAAGGTGACGAAACTGCGTAGTTGTGCCTACCGAATTGACCCGATACTTAGTCACCGAATGTTTCAAAAAGGCGTCTACAGCACCCGGTGTTCCCAGGCGGTCACCCATCCAAGTACTCACCGGGCCCGACGTTGCTTAACTTCAGTGATCGGACGAGAACTGGTGTTTTCAACGTGGTGTGGCCGTAGACGAGAGATGGTGACGAAATGCCGTAGTTGTGCCCACCGAATTGACCCGATACTTAGTCACCGAATGTTTCAAAAAGGCGTCTACAGCACCCGGTGTTCCCAGGCGGTCACCCATCCAAGTACTCACCGGGCCCGACGTTGCTTAACTTCAGTGATCGGACGAGAACTGGTGTTTTCAACGTGGTGTGGCCGTAGACGAGAGATGGTGACGAAATGCCGTAGTTGTGCCCACCGAATTGACCCGATACTTAGTCACCGAATGTTTCAAAAAGGCGTCTACAGCACCCGGTGTTCCCAGGCGGTCACCCATCCAAGTACTCACCGGGCCCGACGTTGCTTAACTTCAGTGATCGGACGAGAACTGGTGTTTTCAACGTGGTGTGGCCGTAGACGAGAGATGGTGACGAAATGCCGTAGTTGTGCCCACCGAATTGACCCGATACTTAGTCACCGAATGTTTCAAAAAGGCGTCTACAGCACCCGGTGTTCCCAGGCGGTCACCCATCCAAGTACTCACCGGGCCCGACGTTGCTTAACTTCAGTGATCGGACGAGAACTGGTGTTTTCAACGTGGTGTGGCCGTAGACGAGAGAAGGTGACGAAACTGCGTAGTTGTGCCTACCGAATTGACCCGATACTTAGTCACCGAATGTTTCAAAAAGGCGTCTACAGCACCCGGTGTTCCCAGGCGGTCACCCATCCAAGTACTCACCGGGCCCGACGTTGCTTAACTTCAGTGATCGGACGAGAACTGGTGTTTTCAACGTGGTGTGGCCGTAGACGAGAGATGGTGACGAAATGCCGTAGTTGTGCCCACCGAATTGACCCGATACTTAGTCACCGAATGTTTCAAAAAGGCGTCTACAGCACCCGGTGTTCCCAGGCGGTCACCCATCCAAGTACTCACCGGGCCCGACGTTGCTTAACTTCAGTGATCGGACGAGAACTGGTGTTTTCAACGTGGTGTGGCCGTAGACGAGAGAAGGTGACGAAACTGCGTAGTTGTGCCTACCGAATTGACCCGATACTTAGTCACCGAATGTTTCAAAAAGGCGTCTACAGCACCCGGTGTTCCCAGGCGGTCACCCATCCAAGTACTCACCGGGCCCGACGTTGCTTAACTTCAGTGATCGGACGAGAACTGGTGTTTTCAACGTGGTGTGGCCGTAGACGAGAGATGGTGACGAAATGCCGTAGTTGTGCCCACCGAATTGACCCGATACTTAGTCACCGAATGTTTCAAAAAGGCGTCTACAGCACCCGGTGTTCCCAGGCGGTCACCCATCCAAGTACTCACCGGGCCCGACGTTGCTTAACTTCAGTGATCGGACGAGAACTGGTGTTTTCAACGTGTGCCCACCGAATTGACCCGATACTTAGTCACCGAATGTTTCAAAAAGGCGTCTACAGCACCCGGTGTTCCCAGGCGGTCACCCATCCAAGTACTCACCGGGCCCGACGTTGCTTAACTTCAGTGATCGGACGAGAACTGGTGTTTTCAACGTGGTGTGGCCGTAGACGAGAGAAGGTGACGAAACTGCGTAGTTGTGCCTACCGAATTGACCCGATACTTAGTCACCGAATGTTTCAAAAAGGCGTCTACAGCACCCGGTGTTCCCAGGCGGTCACCCATCCAAGTACTCACCGGGCCCGACGTTGCTTAACTTCAGTGATCGGACGAGAACTGGTGTTTTCAACGTGGTGTGGCCGTAGACGAGAGATGGTGACGAAATGCCGTAGTTGTGCCCACCGAATTGACCCGATACTTAGTCACCGAATGTTTCAAAAAGGCGTCTACAGCACCCGGTGTTCCCAGGCGGTCACCCATCCAAGTACTCACCGGGCCCGACGTTGCTTAACTTCAGTGATCGGACGAGAACTGGTGTTTTCAACGTGTGCCCACCGAATTGACCCGATACTTAGTCACCGAATGTTTCAAAAAGGCGTCTACAGCACCCGGTGTTCCCAGGCGGTCACCCATCCAAGTACTCACCGGGCCCGACGTTGCTTAACTTCAGTGATCGGACGAGAACTGGTGTTTTCAACGTGGTGTGGCCGTAGACGAGAGAAGGTGACGAAACTGCTTAGTTGTGCCTACCGAATTGACCCGATACTTAGTCACCGAATGTTTCAAAAAGGCGTCTACAGCACCCGGTGTTCCCAGGCGGTCACCCATCCAAGTACTCACCGGGCCCGACGTTGCTTAACTTCAGTGATCGGACGAGAACTGGTGTTTTCAACGTGGTGTGGCCGTAGACGAGAGATGGTGACGAAATGCCGTAGTTGTGCCCACCGAATTGACCCGATACTTAGTCACCGAATGTTTCAAAAAGGCGTCTACAGCACCCGGTGTTCCCAGGCGGTCACCCATCCAAGTACTCACCGGGCCCGACGTTGCTTAACTTCAGTGATCGGACGAGAACTGGTGTTTTCAACGTGGTGTGGCCGTAGACGAGAGAAGGTGACGAAACTGCGTAGTTGTGCCTACCGAATTGACCCGATACTTAGTCACCGAATGTTTCAAAAAGGCGTCTACAGCACCCGGTGTTCCCAGGCGGTCACCCATCCAAGTACTCACCGGGCCCGACGTTGCTTAACTTCAGTGATCGGACGAGAACTGGTGTTTTCAACGTGGTGTGGCCGTAGACGAGAGATGGTGACGAAATGCCGTAGTTGTGCCCACCGAATTGACCCGATACTTAGTCACCGAATGTTTCAAAAAGGCGTCTACAGCACCCGGTGTTCCCAGGCGGTCACCCATCCAAGTACTCACCGGGCCCGACGTTGCTTAACTTCAGTGATCGGACGAGAACTGGTGTTTTCAACGTGGTGTGGCCGTAGACGAGAGATGGTGACGAAATGCCGTAGTTGTGCCCACCGAATTGACCCGATACTTAGTCACCGAATGTTTCAAAAAGGTGTCTACAGCACCCGGTGTTCCCAGGCGGTCACCCATCCAAGTACTCACCGGGCCCGACGTTGCTTAACTTCAGTGATCGGACGAGAACTGGTGTTTTCAACGTGGTGTGGCCGTAGACGAGAGATGGTGACGAAATGCCGTAGTTGTGCCCACCGAATTGACCCGATACTTAGTCACCGAATGTTTCAAAAAGGCGTCTACAGCACCCGGTGTTCCCAGGCGGTCACCCATCCAAGTACTCACCGGGCCCGACGTTGCTTAACTTCAGTGATCGGACGAGAACTGGTGTTTTCAACGTGGTGTGGCCGTAGACGAGAGATGGTGACGAAATGCCGTAGTTGTGCCCACCGAATTGACCCGATACTTAGTCACCGAATGTTTCAAAAAGGCGTCTACAGCACCCGGTGTTCCCAGGCGGTCACCCATCCAAGTACTCACCGGGCCCGACGTTGCTTAACTTCAGTGATCGGACGAGAACTGGTGTTTTCAACGTGGTGTGGCCGTAGACGAGAGATGGTGACGAAATGCCGTAGTTGTGCCCACCGAATTGACCCGATACTTAGTCACCGAATGTTTCAAAAAGGCGTCTACAGCACCCGGTGTTCCCAGGCGGTCACCCATCCAAGTACTCACCGGGCCCGACGTTGCTTAACTTCAGTGATCGGACGAGAACTGGTGTTTTCAACGTGGTGTGGCCGTAGACGAGAATTGACCCGATACTTAGTCACCGAATGTTTCAAAAAGGCGTCTACAGCACCCGGTGTTCCCAGGCGGTCACCCATCCAAGTACTCACCGGGCCCGACGTTGCTTAACTTCAGTGATCGGACGAGAACTGGTGTTTTCAACGTGGTGTGGCCGTAGACGAGAGATGGTGACGAAATGCCGTAGTTGTGCCCACCGAATTGACCCGATACTTAGTCACCGAATGTTTCAAAAAGGCGTCTACAGCACCCGGTGTTCCCAGGCGGTCACCCATCCAAGTACTCACCGGGCCCGACGTTGCTTAACTTCAGTGATCGGACGAGAACTGGTGTTTTCAACGTGGTGTGGCCGTAGACGAGAGATGGTGACGAAATGCCGTAGTTGTGCCCACCGAATTGACCCGATACTTAGTCACCGAATGTTTCAAAAAGGCGTCTACAGCACCCGGTGTTCCCAGGCGGTCACCCATCCAAGTACTCACCGGGCCCGACGTTGCTTAACTTCAGTGATCGGACGAGAACTGGTGTTTTCAACGTGGTGTGGCCGTAGACGAGAGATGGTGACGAAATGCCGTAGTTGTGCCCACCGAATTGACCCGATACTTAGTCACCGAATGTTTCAAAAAGGCGTCTACAGCACCCGGTGTTCCCAGGCGGTCACCCATCCAAGTACTCACCGGGCCCGACGTTGCTTAACTTCAGTGATCGGACGAGAACTGGTGTTTTCAACGTGGTGTGGCCGTAGACGAGAGATGGTGACGAAATGCCGTAGTTGTGCCCACCGAATTGACCCGATACTTAGTCACCGAATGTTTCAAAAAGGCGTCTACAGCACCCGGTGTTCCCAGGCGGTCACCCATCCAAGTACTCACCGGGCCCGACGTTGCTTAACTTCAGTGATCGGACGAGAACTGGTGTTTTCAACGTGGTGTGGCCGTAGACGAGAGATGGTGACGAAATGCCGTAGTTGTGCCCACCGAATTGACCCGATACTTAGTCACCGAATGTTTCAAAAAGGCGTCTACAGCACCCGGTGTTCCCAGGCGGTCACCCATCCAAGTACTCACCGGGCCCGACGTTGCTTAACTTCAGTGATCGGACGAGAACTGGTGTTTTCAACGTGGTGTGGCCGTAGACGAGAGATGGTGACGAAATGCCGTAGTTGTGCCCACCGAATTGACCCGATACTTAGTCACCGAATGTTTCAAAAAGGCGTCTACAGCACCCGGTGTTCCCAGGCGGTCACCCATCCAAGTACTCACCGGGCCCGACGTTGCTTAACTTCAGTGATCGGACGAGAACTGGTGTTTTCAACGTGGTGTGGCCGTAGACGAGAGATGGTGACGAAATGCCGTAGTTGTGCCCACCGAATTGACCCGATACTTAGTCACCGAATGTTTCAAAAAGGCGTCTACAGCACCCGGTGTTCCCAGGCGGTCACCCATCCAAGTACTCACCGGGCCCGACGTTGCTTAACTTCAGTGATCGGACGAGAACTGGTGTTTTCAACGTGGTGTGGCCGTAGACGAGAGATGGTGACGAAATGCCGTAGTTGTGCCCACCGAATTGACCCGATACTTAGTCACCGAATGTTTCAAAAAGGCGTCTACAGCACCCGGTGTTCCCAGGCGGTCACCCATCCAAGTACTCACCGGGCCCGACGTTGCTTAACTTCAGTGATCGGACGAGAACTGGTGTTTTCAACGTGGTGTGGCCGTAGACGAGAGAAGGTGACGAAACTGCGTAGTTGTGCCTACCGAATTGACCCGATACTTAGTCACCGAATGTTTCAAAAAGGCGTCTACAGCACCCGGTGTTCCCAGGCGGTCACCCATCCAAGTACTCACCGGGCCCGACGTTGCTTAACTTCAGTGATCGGACGAGAACTGGTGTTTTCAAAGTGGTGTGGCCGTAGACGAGAGATGGTGACGAAATGCCGTAGTTGTGCCCACCGAATTGACCCGATACTTAGTCACCGAATGTTTCAAAAAGGCGTCTACAGCACCCGGTGTTCCCAGGCGGTCACCCATCCAAGTACTCACCGGGCCCGACGTTGCTTAACTTCAGTGATCGGACGAGAACTGGTGCTTTCAACGTGTGCCCACCGAATTGACCCGATACTTAGTCACCGAATGTTTCAAAAAGGCGTCTACAGCACCCGGTGTTCCCAGGCGGTCACCCATCCAAGTACTCACCGGGCCCGACGTTGCTTAACTTCAGTGATCGGACGAGAACTGGTGTTTTCAACGTGGTGTGGCCGTAGACGAGAGAAGGTGACGAAACTGCGTAGTTGTGCCTACCGAATTGACCCGATACTTAGTCACCGAATGTTTCAAAAAGGCGTCTACAGCACCCGGTGTTCCCAGGCGGTCACCCATCCAAGTACTCACCGGGCCCGACGTTGCTTAACTTCAGTGATCGGACGAGAACTGGTGTTTTCAACGTGGTGTGGCCGTAGACGAGAGATGGTGACGAAATGCCGTAGTTGTGCCCACCGAATTGACCCGATACTTAGTCACCGAATGTTTCAAAAAGGCGTCTACAGCACCCGGTGTTCCCAGGCGGTCACCCATCCAAGTACTCACCGGGCCCGACGTTGCTTAACTTCAGTGATCGGACGAGAACTGGTGTTTTCAACGTGGTGTGGCCGTAGACGAGAGAAGGTGACGAAACTGCGTAGTTGTGCCTACCGAATTGACCCGATACTTAGTCACCGAATGTTTCAAAAAGGCGTCTACAGCACCCGGTGTTCCCAGGCGGTCACCCATCCAAGTACTCACCGGGCCCGACGTTGCTTAACTTCAGTGATCGGACGAGAACTGGTGTTTTCAACGTGGTGTGGCCGTAGACGAGAGATGGTGACGAAATGCCGTAGTTGTGCCCACCGAATTGACCCGATACTTAGTCACCGAATGTTTCAAAAAGGCGTCTACAGCACCCGGTGTTCCCAGGCGGTCACCCATCCAAGTACTCACCGGGCCCGACGTTGCTTAACTTCAGTGATCGGACGAGAACTGGTGTTTTCAACGTGGTGTGGCCGTAGACGAGAGATGGTGACGAAATGCCGTAGTTGTGCCCACCGAATTGACCCGATACTTAGTCACCGAATGTTTCAAAAAGGCGTCTACAGCACCCGGTGTTCCCAGGCGGTCACCCATCCAAGTACTCACCGGGCCCGACGTTGCTTAACTTCAGTGATCGGACGAGAACTGGTGTTTTCAACGTGGTGTGGCCGTAGACGAGAGATGGTGACGAAATGCCGTAGTTGTGCCCACCGAATTGACCCGATACTTAGTCACCGAATGTTTCAAAAAGGCGTCTACAGCACCCGGTGTTCCCAGGCGGTCACCCATCCAAGTACTCACCGGGCCCGACGTTGCTTAACTTCAGTGATCGGACGAGAACTGGTGTTTTCAACGTGGTGTGGCCGTAGACGAGAGATGGTGACGAAATGCCGTAGTTGTGCCCACCGAATTGACCCGATACTTAGTCACCGAATGTTTCAAAAAGGCGTCTACAGCACCCGGTGTTCCCAGGCGGTCACCCATCCAAGTACTCACCGGGCCCGACGTTGCTTAACTTCAGTGATCGGACGAGAACTGGTGTTTTCAACGTGGTGTGGCCGTAGACGAGAGATGGTGACGAAATGCCGTAGTTGTGCCCACCGAATTGACCCGATACTTAGTCACCGAATGTTTCAAAAAGGCGTCTACAGCACCCGGTGTTCCCAGGCGGTCACCCATCCAAGTACTCACCGGGCCCGACGTTGCTTAACTTCAGTGATCGGACGAGAACTGGTGTTTTCAACGTGGTGTGGCCGTAGACGAGAGATGGTGACGAAATGCCGTAGTTGTGCCCACCGAATTGACCCGATACTTAGTCACCGAATGTTTCAAAAAGGCGTCTACAGCACCCGGTGTTCCCAGGCGGTCACCCATCCAAGTACTCACCGGGCCCGACGTTGCTTAACTTCAGTGATCGGACGAGAACTGGTGTTTTCAACGTGGTGTGGCCGTAGACGAGAGATGGTGACGAAATGCCGTAGTTGTGCCCACCGAATTGACCCGATACTTAGTCACCGAATGTTTCAAAAAGGCGTCTACAGCACCCGGTGTTCCCAGGCGGTCACCCATCCAAGTACTCATCGGGCCCGACGTTGCTTAACTTCAGTGATCGGACGAGAACTGGTGTTTTCAACGTGGTGTGGCCGTAGACGAGAGATGGTGACGAAATGCCGTAGTTGTGCCCACCGAATTGACCCGATACTTAGTCACCGAATGTTTCAAAAAGGCGTCTACAGCACCCGGTGTTCCCAGGCGGTCACCCATCCAAGTACTCACCGGGCCCGACGTTGCTTAACTTCAGTGATCGGACGAGAACTGGTGTTTTCAACGTGGTGTGGCCGTAGACGAGAGATGGTGACGAAATGCCGTAGTTGTGCCCACCGAATTGACCCGATACTTAGTCACCGAATGTTTCAAAAAGGCGTCTACAGCACCCGGTGTTCCCAGGCGGTCACCCATCCAAGTACTCACCGGGCCCGACGTTGCTTAACTTCAGTGATCGGACGAGAACTGGTGTTTTCAACGTGGTGTGGCCGTAGACGAGAGAAGGTGACGAAACTGCGTAGTTGTGCCTACCGAATTGACCCGATACTTAGTCACCGAATGTTTCAAAAAGGCGTCTACAGCACCCGGTGTTCCCAGGCGGTCACCCATCCAAGTACTCACCGGGCCCGACGTTGCTTAACTTCAGTGATCGGACGAGAACTGGTGTTTTCAACGTGGTGTGGCCGTAGACGAGAGATGGTGACGAAATGCCGTAGTTGTGCCCACCGAATTGACCCGATACTTAGTCACCGAATGTTTCAAAAAGGCGTCTACAGCACCCGGTGTTCCCAGGCGGTCACCCATCCAAGTACTCACCGGGCCCGACGTTGCTTAACTTCAGTGATCGGACGAGAACTGGTGTTTTCAACGTGGTGTGGCCGTAGACGAGAGATGGTGACGAAATGCCGTAGTTGTGCCCACCGAATTGACCCGATACTTAGTCACCGAATGTTTCAAAAAGGCGTCTACAGCACCCGGTGTTCCCAGGCGGTCACCCATCCAAGTACTCACCGGGCCCGACGTTGCTTAACTTCAGTGATCGGACGAGAACTGGTGTTTTCAACGTGGTGTGGCCGTAGACGAGAGATGGTGACGAAATGCCGTAGTTGTGCCCACCGAATTGACCCGATACTTAGTCACCGAATGTTTCAAAAAGGCGTCTACAGCACCCGGTGTTCCCAGGCGGTCACCCATCCAAGTACTCACCGGGCCCGACGTTGCTTAACTTCAGTGATCGGACGAGAACTGGTGTTTTCAACGTGGTGTGGCCGTAGACGAGAGATGGTGACGAAATGCCGTAGTTGTGCCCACCGAATTGACCCGATACTTAGTCACCGAATGTTTCAAAAAGGCGTCTACAGCACCCGGTGTTCCCAGGCGGTCACCCATCCAAGTACTCACCGGGCCCGACGTTGCTTAACTTCAGTGATCGGACGAGAACTGGTGTTTTCAACGTGGTGTGGCCGTAGACGAGAGATGGTGACGAAATGCCGTAGTTGTGCCCACCGAATTGACCCGATACTTAGTCACCGAATGTTTCAAAAAGGCGTCTACAGCACCCGGTGTTCCCAGGCGGTCACCCATCCAAGTACTCACCGGGCCCGACGTTGCTTAACTTCAGTGATCGGACGAGAACTGGTGTTTTCAACGTGGTGTGGCCGTAGACGAGAGATGGTGACGAAATGCCGTAGTTGTGCCCACCGAATTGACCCGATACTTAGTCACCGAATGTTTCAAAAAGGCGTCTACAGCACCCGGTGTTCCCAGGCGGTCACCCATCCAAGTACTCACCGGGCCCGACGTTGCTTAACTTCAGTGATCGGACGAGAACTGGTGTTTTCAACGTGGTGTGGCCGTAGACGAGAGATGGTGACGAAATGCCGTAGTTGTGCCCACCGAATTGACCCGATACTTAGTCACCGAATGTTTCAAAAAGGCGTCTACAGCACCCGGTGTTCCCAGGCGGTCACCCATCCAAGTACTCACCGGGCCCGACGTTGCTTAACTTCAGTGATCGGACGAGAACTGGTGTTTTCAACGTGTGCCCACCGAATTGACCCGATACTTAGTCACCGAATGTTTCAAAAAGGCGTCTACAGCACCCGGTGTTCCCAGGCGGTCACCCATCCAAGTACTCACCGGGCCCGACGTTGCTTAACTTCAGTGATCGGACGAGAACTGGTGTTTTCAACGTGGTGTGGCCGTAGACGAGAGAAGGTGACGAAACTGCGTAGTTGTGCCTACCGAATTGACCCGATACTTAGTCACCGAATGTTTCAAAAAGGCGTCTACAGCACCCGGTGTTCCCAGGCGGTCACCCATCCAAGTACTCACCGGGCCCGACGTTGCTTAACTTCAGTGATCGGACGAGAACTGGTGTTTTCAACGTGGTGTGGCCGTAGACGAGAGATGGTGACGAAATGCCGTAGTTGTGCCCACCGAATTGACCCGATACTTAGTCACCGAATGTTTCAAAAAGGCGTCTACAGCACCCGGTGTTCCCAGGCGGTCACCCATCCAAGTACTCACCGGGCCCGACGTTGCTTAACTTCAGTGATCGGACGAGAACTGGTGTTTTCAACGTGGTGTGGCCGTAGACGAGAGAAGGTGACGAAACTGCGTAGTTGTGCCTACCGAATTGACCCGATACTTAGTCACCGAATGTTTCAAAAAGGCGTCTACAGCACCCGGTGTTCCCAGGCGGTCACCCATCCAAGTACTCACCGGGCCCGACGTTGCTTAACTTCAGTGATCGGACGAGAACTGGTGTTTTCAACGTGGTGTGGCCGTAGACGAGAGATGGTGACGAAATGCCGTAGTTGTGCCCACCGAATTGACCCGATACTTAGTCACCGAATGTTTCAAAAAGGCGTCTACAGCACCCGGTGTTCCCAGGCGGTCACCCATCCAAGTACTCACCGGGCCCGACGTTGCTTAACTTCAGTGATCGGACGAGAACTGGTGTTTTCAACGTGGTGTGGCCGTAGACGAGAGATGGTGACGAAATGCCGTAGTTGTGCCCACCGAATTGACCCGATACTTAGTCACCGAATGTTTCAAAAAGGCGTCTACAGCACCCGGTGTTCCCAGGCGGTCACCCATCCAAGTACTCACCGGGCCCGACGTTGCTTAACTTCAGTGATCGGACGAGAACTGGTGTTTTCAACGTGGTGTGGCCGTAGACGAGAGATGGTGACGAAATGCCGTAGTTGTGCCCACCGAATTGACCCGATACTTAGTCACCGAATGTTTCAAAAAGGCGTCTACAGCACCCGGTGTTCCCAGGCGGTCACCCATCCAAGTACTCACCGGGCCCGACGTTGCTTAACTTCAGTGATCGGACGAGAACTGGTGTTTTCAACGTGGTGTGGCCGTAGACGAGAGATGGTGACGAAATGCCGTAGTTGTGCCCACCGAATTGACCCGATACTTAGTCACCGAATGTTTCAAAAAGGCGTCTACAGCACCCGGTGTTCCCAGGCGGTCACCCATCCAAGTACTCACCGGGCCCGACGTTGCTTAACTTCAGTGATCGGACGAGAACTGGTGTTTTCAACGTGGTGTGGCCGTAGACGAGAGATGGTGACGAAATGCCGTAGTTGTGCCCACCGAATTGACCCGATACTTAGTCACCGAATGTTTCAAAAAGGCGTCTACAGCACCCGGTGTTCCCAGGCGGTCACCCATCCAAGTACTCACCGGGCCCGACGTTGCTTAACTTCAGTGATCGGACGAGAACTGGTGTTTTCAACGTGGTGTGGCCGTAGACGAGAGATGGTGACGAAATGCCGTAGTTGTGCCCACCGAATTGACCCGATACTTAGTCACCGAATGTTTCAAAAAGGCGTCTACAGCACCCGGTGTTCCCAGGCGGTCACCCATCCAAGTACTCACCGGGCCCGACGTTGCTTAACTTCAGTGATCGGACGAGAACTGGTGTTTTCAACGTGGTGTGGCCGTAGACGAGAGATGGTGACGAAATGCCGTAGTTGTGCCCACCGAATTGACCCGATACTTAGTCACCGAATGTTTCAAAAAGGCGTCTACAGCACCCGGTGTTCCCAGGCGGTCACCCATCCAAGTACTCACCGGGCCCGACGTTGCTTAACTTCAGTGATCGGACGAGAACTGGTGTTTTCAACGTGGTGTGGCCGTAGACGAGAGATGGTGACGAAATGCCGTAGTTGTGCCCACCGAATTGACCCGATACTTAGTCACCGAATGTTTCAAAAAGGCGTCTACAGCACCCGGTGTTCCCAGGCGGTCACCCATCCAAGTACTCACCGGGCCCGACGTTGCTTAACTTCAGTGATCGGACGAGAACTGGTGTTTTCAACGTGGTGTGGCCGTAGACGAGAGAAGGTGACGAAACTGCGTAGTTGTGCCTACCGAATTGACCCGATACTTAGTCACCGAATGTTTCAAAAAGGCGTCTACAGCACCCGGTGTTCCCAGGCGGTCACCCATCCAAGTACTCACCGGGCCCGACGTTGCTTAACTTCAGTGATCGGACGAGAACTGGTGTTTTCAACGTGGTGTGGCCGTAGACGAGAGATGGTGACGAAATGCCGTAGTTGTGCCCACCGAATTGACCCGATACTTAGTCACCGAATGTTTCAAAAAGGCGTCTACAGCACCCGGTGTTCCCAGGCGGTCACCCATCCAAGTACTCACCGGGCCCGACGTTGCTTAACTTCAGTGATCGGACGAGAACTGGTGTTTTCAACGTGGTGTGGCCGTAGACGAGAGATGGTGACGAAATGCCGTAGTTGTGCCCACCGAATTGACCCGATACTTAGTCACCGAATGTTTCAAAAAGGCGTCTACAGCACCCGGTGTTCCCAGGCGGTCACCCATCCAAGTACTCACCGGGCCCGACGTTGCTTAACTTCAGTGATCGGACGAGAACTGGTGTTTTCAACGTGGTGTGGCCGTAGACGAGAGATGGTGACGAAATGCCGTAGTTGTGCCCACCGAATTGACCCGATACTTAGTCACCGAATGTTTCAAAAAGGCGTCTACAGCACCCGGTGTTCCCAGGCGGTCACCCATCCAAGTACTCACCGGGCCCGACGTTGCTTAACTTCAGTGATCGGACGAGAACTGGTGTTTTCAACGTGGTGTGGCCGTAGACGAGAGATGGTGACGAAATGCCGTAGTTGTGCCCACCGAATTGACCCGATACTTAGTCACCGAATGTTTCAAAAAGGCGTCTACAGCACCCGGTGTTCCCAGGCGGTCACCCATCCAAGTACTCACCGGGCCCGACGTTGCTTAACTTCAGTGATCGGACGAGAACTGGTGTTTTCAACGTGGTGTGGCCGTAGACGAGAGAAGGTGACGAAACTGCGTAGTTGTGCCTACCGAATTGACCCGATACTTAGTCACCGAATGTTTCAAAAAGGCGTCTACAGCACCCGGTGTTCCCAGGCGGTCACCCATCCAAGTACTCACCGGGCCCGACGTTGCTTAACTTCAGTGATCGGACGAGAACTGGTGTTTTCAACGTGGTGTGGCCGTAGACGAGAGATGGTGACGAAATGCCGTAGTTGTGCCCACCGAATTGACCCGATACTTAGTCACCGAATGTTTCAAAAAGGCGTCTACAGCACCCGGTGTTCCCAGGCGGTCACCCATCCAAGTACTCACCGGGCCCGACGTTGCTTAACTTCAGTGATCGGACGAGAACTGGTGTTTTCAACGTGGTGTGGCCGTAGACGAGAGATGGTGACGAAATGCCGTAGTTGTGCCCACCGAATTGACCCGATACTTAGTCACCGAATGTTTCAAAAAGGCGTCTACAGCACCCGGTGTTCCCAGGCGGTCACCCATCCAAGTACTCACCGGGCCCGACGTTGCTTAACTTCAGTGATCGGACGAGAACTGGTGTTTTCAACGTGGTGTGGCCGTAGACGAGAGATGGTGACGAAATGCCGTAGTTGTGCCCACCGAATTGACCCGATACTTAGTCACCGAATGTTTCAAAAAGGCGTCTACAGCACCCGGTGTTCCCAGGCGGTCACCCATCCAAGTACTCACCGGGCCCGACGTTGCTTAACTTCAGTGATCGGACGAGAACTGGTGTTTTCAACGTGGTGTGGCCGTAGACGAGAGATGGTGACGAAATGCCGTAGTTGTGCCCACCGAATTGACCCGATACTTAGTCACCGAATGTTTCAAAAAGGCGTCTACAGCACCCGGTGTTCCCAGGCGGTCACCCATCCAAGTACTCACCGGGCCCGACGTTGCTTAACTTCAGTGATCGGACGAGAACTGGTGTTTTCAACGTGGTGTGGCCGTAGACGAGAGAAGGTGACGAAACTGCGTAGTTGTGCCTACCGAATTGACCCGATACTTAGTCACCGAATGTTTCAAAAAGGCGTCTACAGCACCCGGTGTTCCCAGGCGGTCACCCATCCAAGTACTCACCGGGCCCGACGTTGCTTAACTTCAGTGATCGGACGAGAACTGGTGTTTTCAACGTGGTGTGGCCGTAGACGAGAGATGGTGACGAAATGCCGTAGTTGTGCCCACCGAATTGACCCGATACTTAGTCACCGAATGTTTCAAAAAGGCGTCTACAGCACCCGGTGTTCCCAGGCGGTCACCCATCCAAGTACTCACCGGGCCCGACGTTGCTTAACTTCAGTGATCGGACGAGAACTGGTGTTTTCAACGTGTGCCCACCGAATTGACCCGATACTTAGTCACCGAATGTTTCAAAAAGGCGTCTACAGCACCCGGTGTTCCCAGGCGGTCACCCATCCAAGTACTCACCGGGCCCGACGTTGCTTAACTTCAGTGATCGGACGAGAACTGGTGTTTTCAACGTGGTGTGGCCGTAGACGAGAGAAGGTGACGAAACTGCGTAGTTGTGCCTACCGAATTGACCCGATACTTAGTCACCGAATGTTTCAAAAAGGCGTCTACAGCACCCGGTGTTCCCAGGCGGTCACCCATCCAAGTACTCACCGGGCCCGACGTTGCTTAACTTCAGTGATCGGACGAGAACTGGTGTTTTCAACGTGGTGTGGCCGTAGACGAGAGATGGTGACGAAATGCCGTAGTTGTGCCCACCGAATTGACCCGATACTTAGTCACCGAATGTTTCAAAAAGGCGTCTACAGCACCCGGTGTTCCCAGGCGGTCACCCATCCAAGTACTCACCGGGCCCGACGTTGCTTAACTTCAGTGATCGGACGAGAACTGGTGTTTTCAACGTGGTGTGGCCGTAGACGACAGAAGGTGACGAAACTGCGTAGTTGTGCCTACCGAATTGACCCGATACTTAGTCACCGAATGTTTCAAAAAGGCGTCTACAGCACCCGGTGTTCCCAGGCGGTCACCCATCCAAGTACTCACCGGGCCCGACGTTGCTTAACTTCAGTGATCGGACGAGAACTGGTGTTTTCAACGTGGTGTGGCCGTAGACGAGAGATGGTGACGAAATGCCGTAGTTGTGCCCACCGAATTGACCCGATACTTAGTCACCGAATGTTTCAAAAAGGCGTCTACAGCACCCGGTGTTCCCAGGCGGTCACCCATCCAAGTACTCACCGGGCCCGACGTTGCTTAACTTCAGTGATCGGACGAGAACTGGTGTTTTCAACGTGGTGTGGCCGTAGACGAGAGATGGTGACGAAATGCCGTAGTTGTGCCCACCGAATTGACCCGATACTTAGTCACCGAATGTTTCAAAAAGGCGTCTACAGCACCCGGTGTTCCCAGGCGGTCACCCATCCAAGTACTCACCGGGCCCGACGTTGCTTAACTTCAGTGATCGGACGAGAACTGGTGTTTTCAACGTGGTGTGGCCGTAGACGAGAGATGGTGACGAAATGCCGTAGTTGTGCCCACCGAATTGACCCGATACTTAGTCACCGAATGTTTCAAAAAGGCGTCTACAGCACCCGGTGTTCCCAGGCGGTCACCCATCCAAGTACTCACCGGGCCCGACGTTGCTTAACTTCAGTGATCGGACGAGAACTGGTGTTTTCAACGTGGTGTGGCCGTAGACGAGAGATGGTGACGAAATGCCGTAGTTGTGCCCCCGAATTGACCCGATACTTAGTCACCGAATGTTTCAAAAAGGCGTCTACAGCACCCGGTGTTCCCAGGCGGTCACCCATCCAAGTACTCACCGGGCCCGACGTTGCTTAACTTCAGTGATCGGACGAGAACTGGTGTTTTCAACGTGGTGTGGCCGTAGACGAGAGATGATGACGAAATGCCGTAGTTGTGCCCACCGAATTGACCCGATACTTAGTCACCGAATGTTTCAAAAAGGCGTCTACAGCACCCGGTGTTCCCAGGCGGTCACCCATCCAAGTACTCACCGGGCCCGACGTTGCTTAACTTCAGTGATCGGACGAGAACTGGTGTTTTCAACGTGGTGTGGCCGTAGACGAGAGATGGTGACGAAATGCCGTAGTTGTGCCCACCGAATTGACCCGATACTTAGTCACCGAATGTTTCAAAAAGGCGTCTACAGCACCCGGTGTTCCCAGGCGGTCACCCATCCAAGTACTCACCGGGCCCGACGTTGCTTAACTTCAGTGATCGGACGAGAACTGGTGTTTTCAACGTGGTGTGGCCGTAGACGAGAGATGGTGACGAAATGCCGTAGTTGTGCCCACCGAATTGACCCGATACTTAGTCACCGAATGTTTCAAAAAGGCGTCTACAGCACCCGGTGTTCCCAGGCGGTCACCCATCCAAGTACTCACCGGGCCCGACGTTGCTTAACTTCAGTGATCGGACGAGAACTGGTGTTTTCAACGTGTGCCCACCGAATTGACCCGATACTTAGTCACCGAATGTTTCAAAAAGGCGTCTACAGCACCCGGTGTTCCCAGGCGGTCACCCATCCAAGTACTCACCGGGCCCGACGTTGCTTAACTTCAGTGATCGGACGAGAACTGGTGTTTTCAACGTGGTGTGGCCGTAGACGAGAGAAGGTGACGAAACTGCGTAGTTGTGCCTACCGAATTGACCCGATACTTAGTCACCGAATGTTTTAAAAAGGCGTCTACAGCACCCGGTGTTCCCAGGCGGTCACCCATCCAAGTACTCACCGGGCCCGACGTTGCTTAACTTCAGTGATCGGACGAGAACTGGTGTTTTCAACGTGGTGTGGCCGTAGACGAGAGATGGTGACGAAATGCCGTAGTTGTGCCCACCGAATTGACCCGATACTTAGTCACCGAATGTTTCAAAAAGGCGTCTACAGCACCCGGTGTTCCCAGGCGGTCACCCATCCAAGTACTCACCGGGCCCGACGTTGCTTAACTTCAGTGATCGGACGAGAACTGGTGTTTTCAACGTGGTGTGGCCGTAGACGAGAGAAGGTGACGAAACTGCGTAGTTGTGCCTACCGAATTGACCCGATACTTAGTCACCGAATGTTTCAAAAAGGCGTCTACAGCACCCGGTGTTCCCAGGCGGTCACCCATCCAAGTACTCACCGGGCCCGACGTTGCTTAACTTCAGTGATCGGACGAGAACTGGTGTTTTCAACGTGGTGTGGCCGTAGACGAGAGATGGTGACGAAATGCCGTAGTTGTGCCCACCGAATTGACCCGATACTTAGTCACCGAATGTTTCAAAAAGGCGTCTACAGCACCCGGTGTTCCCAGGCGGTCACCCATCCAAGTACTCACCGGGCCCGACGTTGCTTAACTTCAGTGATCGGACGAGAACTGGTGTTTTCAACGTGGTGTGGCCGTAGACGAGAGATGGTGACGAAATGCCGTAGTTGTGCCCACCGAATTGACCCGATACTTAGTCACCGAATGTTTCAAAAAGGCGTCTACAGCACCCGGTGTTCCCAGGCGGTCACCCATCCAAGTACTCACCGGGCCCGACGTTGCTTAACTTCAGTGATCGGACGAGAACTGGTGTTTTCAACGTGGTGTGGCCGTAGACGAGAGATGGTGACGAAATGCCGTAGTTGTGCCCACCGAATTGACCCGATACTTAGTCACCGAATGTTTCAAAAAGGCGTCTACAGCACCCGGTGTTCCCAGGCGGTCACCCATCCAAGTACTCACCGGGCCCGACGTTGCTTAACTTCAGTGATCGGACGAGAACTGGTGTTTTCAACGTGGTGTGGCCGTAGACGAGAGATGGTGACGAAATGCCGTAGTTGTGCCCACCGAATTGACCCGATACTTAGTCACCGAATGTTTCAAAAAGGCGTCTACAGCACCCGGTGTTCCCAGGCGGTCACCCATCCAAGTACTCACCGGGCCCGACGTTGCTTAACTTCAGTGATCGGACGAGAACTGGTGTTTTCAACGTGGTGTGGCCGTAGACGAGAGATGGTGACGAAATGCCGTAGTTGTGCCCACCGAATTGACCCGATACTTAGTCACCGAATGTTTCAAAAAGGCGACTACAGCACCCGGTGTTCCCAGGCGGTCACCCATCCAAGTACTCACCGGGCCCGACGTTGCTTAACTTCAGTGATCGGACGAGAACTGGTGTTTTCAACGTGGTGTGGCCGTAGACGAGAGATGGTGACGAAATGCCGTAGTTGTGCCCACCGAATTGACCCGATACTTAGTCACCGAATGTTTCAAAAAGGCGTCTACAGCACCCGGTGTTCCCAGGCGGTCACCCATCCAAGTACTCACCGGGCCCGACGTTGCTTAACTTCAGTGATCGGACGAGAACTGGTGTTTTCAACGTGGTGTGGCCGTAGACGAGAGATGGTGACGAAATGCCGTAGTTGTGCCCACCGAATTGACCCGATACTTAGTCACCGAATGTTTCAAAAAGGCGTCTACAGCACCCGGTGTTCCCAGGCGGTCACCCATCCAAGTACTCACCGGGCCCGACGTTGCTTAACTTCAGTGATCGGACGAGAACTGGTGTTTTCAACGTGGTGTGGCCGTAGACGAGAGATGGTGACGAAATGCCGTAGTTGTGCCCACCGAATTGACCCGATACTTAGTCACCGAATGTTTCAAAAAGGCGTCTACAGCACCCGGTGTTCCCAGGCGGTCACCCATCCAAGTACTCACCGGGCCCGACGTTGCTTAACTTCAGTGATCGGACGAGAACTGGTGTTTTCAACGTGGTGTGGCCGTAGACGAGAGAAGGTGACGAAACTGCGTAGTTGTGCCTACCGAATTGACCCGATACTTAGTCACCGAATGTTTCAAAAAGGCGTCTACAGCACCCGGTGTTCCCAGGCGGTCACCCATCCAAGTACTCACCGGGCCCGACGTTGCTTAACTTCAGTGATCGGACGAGAACTGGTGTTTTCAACGTGGTGTGGCCGTAGACGAGAGATGGTGACGAAATGCCGTAGTTGTGCCCACCGAATTGACCCGATACTTAGTCACCGAATGTTTCAAAAAGGCGTCTACAGCACCCGGTGTTCCCAGGCGGTCACCCATCCAAGTACTCACCGGGCCCGACGTTGCTTAACTTCAGTGATCGGACGAGAACTGGTGTTTTCAACGTGGTGTGGCCGTAGACGAGAGATGGTGACGAAATGCCGTAGTTGTGCCCACCGAATTGACCCGATACTTAGTCACCGAATGTTTCAAAAAGGCGTCTACAGCACCCGGTGTTCCCAGGCGGTCACCCATCCAAGTACTCACCGGGCCCGACGTTGCTTAACTTCAGTGATCGGACGAGAACTGGTGTTTTCAACGTGGTGTGGCCGTAGACGAGAGATGGTGACGAAATGCCGTAGTTGTGCCCACCGAATTGACCCGATACTTAGTCACCGAATGTTTCAAAAAGGCGTCTACAGCACCCGGTGTTCCCAGGCGGTCACCCATCCAAGTACTCACCGGGCCCGACGTTGCTTAACTTCAGTGATCGGACGAGAACTGGTGTTTTCAACGTGGTGTGGCCGTAGACGAGAGATGGTGACGAAATGCCGTAGTTGTGCCCACCGAATTGACCCGATACTTAGTCACCGAATGTTTCAAAAAGGCGTCTACAGCACCCGGTGTTCCCAGGCGGTCACCCATCCAAGTACTCACCGGGCCCGACGTTGCTTAACTTCAGTGATCGGACGAGAACTGGTGTTTTCAACGTGGTGTGGCCGTAGACGAGAGAAGGTGACGAAACTGCGTAGTTGTGCCTACCGAATTGACCCGATACTTAGTCACCGAATGTTTCAAAAAGGCGTCTACAGCACCCGGTGTTCCCAGGCGGTCACCCATCCAAGTACTCACCGGGCCCGACGTTGCTTAACTTCAGTGATCGGACGAGAACTGGTGTTTTCAACGTGGTGTGGCCGTAGACGAGAGATGGTGACGAAATGCCGTAGTTGTGCCCACCGAATTGACCCGATACTTAGTCACCGAATGTTTCAAAAAGGCGTCTACAGCACCCGGTGTTCCCAGGCGGTCACCCATCCAAGTACTCACCGGGCCCGACGTTGCTTAACTTCAGTGATCGGACGAGAACTGGTGTTTTCAACGTGGTGTGGCCGTAGACGAGAGATGGTGACGAAATGCCGTAGTTGTGCCCACCGAATTGACCCGATACTTAGTCACCGAATGTTTCAAAAAGGCGTCTACAGCACCCGGTGTTCCCAGGCGGTCACCCATCCAAGTACTCACCGGGCCCGACGTTGCTTAACTTCAGTGATCGGACGAGAACTGGTGGTTTCAACGTGGTGTGGCCGTAGACGAGAGATGGTGACGAAATGCCGTAGTTGTGCCCACCGAATTGACCCGATACTTAGTCACCGAATGTTTCAAAAAGGCGTCTACAGCACCCGGTGTTCCCAGGCGGTCACCCATCCAAGTACTCACCGGGCCCGACGTTGCTTAACTTCAGTGATCGGACGAGAACTGGTGTTTTCAACGTGGTGTGGCCGTAGACGAGAGATGGTGACGAAATGCCGTAGTTGTGTCCACCGAATTGACCCGATACTTAGTCACCGAATGTTTCACAAAGGCGTCTACAGCACCCGGTGTTCCCAGGCGGTCACCCATCCAAGTACTCACCGGGCCCGACGTTGCTTAACTTCAGTGATCGGACGAGAACTGGTGTTTTCAACGTGGTGTGGCCGTAGACGAGAGAAGGTGACGAAACTGCGTAGTTGTGCCTACCGAATTGACCCGATACTTAGTCACCGAATGTTTCAAAAAGGCGTCTACAGCACCCGGTGTTCCCAGGCGGTCACCCATCCAAGTACTCACCGGGCCCGACGTTGCTTAACTTCAGTGATCGGACGAGAACTGGTGTTTTCAACGTGGTGTGGCCGTAGACGAGAGATGGTGACGAAATGCCGTAGTTGTGCCCACCGAATTGACCCGATACTTAGTCACCGAATGTTTCAAAAAGGCGTCTACAGCACCCGGTGTTCCCAGGCGGTCACCCATCCAAGTACTCACCGGGCCCGACGTTGCTTAACTTCAGTGATCGGACGAGAACTGGTGTTTTCAACGTGTGCCCACCGAATTGACCCGATACTTAGTCACCGAATGTTTCAAAAAGGCGTCTACAGCACCCGGTGTTCCCAGGCGGTCACCCATCCAAGTACTCACCGGGCCCGACGTTGCTTAACTTCAGTGATCGGACGAGAACTGGTGTTTTCAACGTGGTGTGGCCGTAGACGAGAGAAGGTGACGAAACTGCGTAGTTGTGCCTACCGAATTGACCCGATACTTAGTCACCGAATGTTTCAAAAAGGCGTCTACAGCACCCGGTGTTCCCAGGCGGTCACCCATCCAAGTACTCACCGGGCCCGACGTTGCTTAACTTCAGTGATCGGACGAGAACTGGTGTTTTCAACGTGGTGTGGCCGTAGACGAGAGATGGTGACGAAATGCCGTAGTTGTGCCCACCGAATTGACCCGATACTTAGTCACCGAATGTTTCAAAAAGGCGTCTACAGCACCCGGTGTTCCCAGGCGGTCACCCATCCAAGTACTCACCGGGCCCGACGTTGCTTAACTTCAGTGATCGGACGAGAACTGGTGTTTTCAACGTGGTGTGGCCGTAGACGAGAGAAGGTGACGAAACTGCGTAGTTGTGCCTACCGAATTGACCCGATACTTAGTCACCGAATGTTTCAAAAAGGCGTCTACAGCACCCGGTGTTCCCAGGCGGTCACCCATCCAAGTACTCACCGGGCCCGACGTTGCTTAACTTCAGTGATCGGACGAGAACTGGTGTTTTCAACGTGGTGTGGCCGTAGACGAGAGATGGTGACGAAATGCCGTAGTTGTGCCCACCGAATTGACCCGATACTTAGTCACCGAATGTTTCAAAAAGGCGTCTACAGCACCCGGTGTTCCCAGGCGGTCACCCATCCAAGTACTCACCGGGCCCGACGTTGCTTAACTTCAGTGATCGGACGAGAACTGGTGTTTTCAACGTGGTGTGGCCGTAGACGAGATATGGTGACGAAATGCCGTAGTTGTGCCCACCGAATTGACCCGATACTTAGTCACCGAATGTTTCAAAAAGGCGTCTACAGCACCCGGTGTTCCCAGGCGGTCACCCATCCAAGTACTCACCGGGCCCGACGTTGCTTAACTTCAGTGATCGGACGAGAACTGGTGTTTTCAACGTGGTGTGGCCGTAGACGAGAGATGGTGACGAAATGCCGTAGTTGTGCCCACCGAATTGACCCGATACTTAGTCACCGAATGTTTCAAAAAGGCGTCTACAGCACCCGGTGTTCCCAGGCGGTCACCCATCCAAGTACTCACCGGGCCCGACGTTGCTTAACTTCAGTGATCGGACGAGAACTGGTGTTTTCAACGTGGTGTGGCCGTAGACGAGAGAAGGTGACGAAACTGCGTAGTTGTGCCTACCGAATTGACCCGATACTTAGTCACCGAATGTTTCAAAAAGGCGTCTACAGCACCCGGTGTTCCCAGGCGGTCACCCATCCAAGTACTCACCGGGCCCGACGTTGCTTAACTTCAGTGATCGGACGAGAACTGGTGTTTTCAACGTGGTGTGGCCGTAGACGAGAGATGGTGACGAAATGCCGTAGTTGTGCCCACCGAATTGACCCGATACTTAGTCACCGAATGTTTCAAAAAGGCGTCTACAGCACCCGGTGTTCCCAGGCGGTCACCCATCCAAGTACTCACCGGGCCCGACGTTGCTTAACTTCAGTGATCGGACGAGAACTGGTGTTTTCAACGTGGTGTGGCCGTAGACGAGAGATGGTGACGAAATGCCGTAGTTGTGCCCACCGAATTGACCCGATACTTAGTCACCGAATGTTTCAAAAAGGCGTCTACAGCACCCGGTGTTCCCAGGCGGTCACCCATCCAAGTACTCACCGGGCCCGACGTTGCTTAACTTCAGTGATCGGACGAGAACTGGTGTTTTCAACGTGGTGTGGCCGTAGACGAGAGATGGTGACGAAATGCCGTAGTTGTGCCCACCGAATTGACCCGATACTTAGTCACCGAATGTTTCAAAAAGGCGTCTACAGCACCCGGTGTTCCCAGGCGGTCACCCATCCAAGTACTCACCGGGCCCGACGTTGCTTAACTTCAGTGATCGGACGAGAACTGGTGTTTTCAACGTGGTGTGGCCGTAGACGAGAGATGGTGACGAAATGCCGTAGTTGTGCCCACCGAATTGACCCGATACTTAGTCACCGAATGTTTCAAAAAGGCGTCTACAGCACCCGGTGTTCCCAGGCGGTCACCCATCCAAGTACTCACCGGGCCCGACGTTGCTTAACTTCAGTGATCGGACGAGAACTGGTGTTTTCAACGTGGTGTGGCCGTAGACGAGAGAAGGTGACGAAACTGCGTAGTTGTGCCTACCGAATTGACCCGATACTTAGTCACCGAATGTTTCAAAAAGGCGTCTACAGCACCCGGTGTTCCCAGGCGGTCACCCATCCAAGTACTCACCGGGCCCGACGTTGCTTAACTTCAGTGATCGGACGAGAACTGGTGTTTTCAACGTGGTGTGGCCGTAGACGAGAGATGGTGACGAAATGCCGTAGTTGTGCCCACCGAATTGACCCGATACTTAGTCACCGAATGTTTCAAAAAGGCGTCTACAGCACCCGGTGTTCCCAGGCGGTCACCCATCCAAGTACTCACCGGGCCCGACGTTGCTTAACTTCAGTGATCGGACGAGAACTGGTGTTTTCAACGTGGTGTGGCCGTAGACGAGAGATGGTGACGAAATGCCGTAGTTGTGCCCACCGAATTGACCCGATACTTAGTCACCGAATGTTTCAAAAAGGCGTCTACAGCACCCGGTGTTCCCAGGCGGTCACCCATCCAAGTACTCACCGGGCCCGACGTTGCTTAACTTCAGTGATCGGACGAGAACTGGTGTTTTCAACGTGGTGTGGCCGTAGACGAGAGATGGTGACGAAATGCCGTAGTTGTGCCCACCGAATTGACCCGATACTTAGTCACCGAATGTTTCAAAAAGGCGTCTACAGCACCCGGTGTTCCCAGGCGGTCACCCATCCAAGTACTCACCGGGCCCGACGTTGCTTAACTTCAGTGATCGGACGAGAACTGGTGTTTTCAACGTGGTGTGGCCGTAGACGAGAGATGGTGACGAAATGCCGTAGTTGTGCCCACCGAATTGACCCGATACTTAGTCACCGAATGTTTCAAAAAGGCGTCTACAGCACCCGGTGTTCCCAGGCGGTCACCCATCCAAGTACTCACCGGGCCCGACGTTGCTTAACTTCAGTGATCGGACGAGAACTGGTGTTTTCAACGTGGTGTGGCCGTAGACGAGAGATGGTGACGAAATGCCGTAGTTGTGCCCACCGAATTGACCCGATACTTAGTCACCGAATGTTTCAAAAAGGCGTCTACAGCACCCGGTGTTCCCAGGCGGTCACCCATCCAAGTACTCACCGGGCCCGACGTTGCTTAACTTCAGTGATCGGACGAGAACTGGTGTTTTCAACGTGGTGTGGCCGTAGACGAGAGATGGTGACGAAATGCCGTAGTTGTGCCCACCGAATTGACCCGATACTTAGTCACCGAATGTTTCAAAAAGGCGTCTACAGCACCCGGTGTTCCCAGGCGGTCACCCATCCAAGTACTCACCGGGCCCGACGTTGCTTAACTTCAGTGATCGGACGAGAACTGGTGTTTTCAACGTGGTGTGGCCGTAGACGAGAGATGGTGACGAAATGCCGTAGTTGTGCCCACCGAATTGACCCGATACTTAGTCACCGAATGTTTCAAAAAGGCGTCTACAGCACCCGGTGTTCCCAGGTGGTCACCCATCCAAGTACTCACCGGGCCCGACGTTGCTTAACTTCAGTGATCGGACGAGAACTGGTGTTTTAAATGGGATGTGGCCGTATACGAGAGATGGTGACGAAATGCCGTAGTTGTGCCCACCGAATTGACCCGATACTTAGTCACCGAATGTTTCAAAAAGGCGTCTACAGCACCCGGTGTTCCCAGGCGGTCACCCATCCAAGTACTCACCGGGCCCGACGTTGCTTAACTTCAGTGATCGGACGAGAACTGGTGTTTTCAACGTGGTGTGGCCGTAGACGAGAGAAGGTGACGAAACTGCGTAGTTGTGCCTACCGAATTGACCCGATACTTAGTCACCGAATGTTTCAAAAAGGCGTCTACAGCACCCGGTGTTCCCAGGCGGTCACCCATCCAAGTACTCACCGGGCCCGACGTTGCTTAACTTCAGTGATCGGACGAGAACTGGTGTTTTCAACGTGGTGTGGCCGTAGACGAGAGATGGTGACGAAATGCCGTAGTTGTGCCCACCGAATTGACCCGATACTTAGTCACCGAATGTTTCAAAAAGGCGTCTACAGCACCCGGTGTTCCCAGGCGGTCACCCATCCAAGTACTCACCGGGCCCGACGTTGCTTAACTTCAGTGATCGGACGAGAACTGGTGTTTTCAACGTGTGCCCACCGAATTGACCCGATACTTAGTCACCGAATGTTTCAAAAAGGCGTCTACAGCACCCGGTGTTCCCAGGCGGTCACCCATCTAAGTACTCACCGGGCCCGACGTTGCTTAACTTCAGTGATCGGACGAGAACTGGTGTTTTCAACGTGGTGTGGCCGTAGACGAGAGAAGGTGACGAAACTGCGTAGTTGTGCCTACCGAATTGACCCGATACTTAGTCACCGAATGTTTCAAAAAGGCGTCTACAGCACCCGGTGTTCCCAGGCGGTCACCCATCCAAGTACTCACCGGGCCCGACGTTGCTTAACTTCAGTGATCGGACGAGAACTGGTGTTTTCAACGTGGTGTGGCCGTAGACGAGAGATGGTGACGAAATGCCGTAGTTGTGCCCACCGAATTGACCCGATACTTAGTCACCGAATGTTTCAAAAAGGCGTCTACAGCACCCGGTGTTCCCAGGCGGTCACCCATCCAAGTACTCACCGGGCCCGACGTTGCTTAACTTCAGTGATCGGACGAGAACTGGTGTTTTCAACGTGGTGTGGCCGTAGACGAGAGAAGGTGACGAAACTGCGTAGTTGTGCCTACCGAATTGACCCGATACTTAGTCACCGAATGTTTCAAAAAGGCGTCTACAGCACCCGGTGTTCCCAGGCGGTCACCCATCCAAGTACTCACCGGGCCCGACGTTGCTTAACTTCAGTGATCGGACGAGAACTGGTGTTTTCAACGTGGTGTGGCCGTAGACGAGAGATGGTGACGAAATGCCGTAGTTGTGCCCACCGAATTGACCCGATACTTAGTCACCGAATGTTTCAAAAAGGCGTCTACAGCACCCGGTGTTCCCAGGCGGTCACCCATCCAAGTACTCACCGGGCCCGACGTTGCTTAACTTCAGTGATCGGACGAGAACTGGTGTTTTCAACGTGGTGTGGCCGTAGACGAGAGATGGTGACGAAATGCCGTAGTTGTGCCCACCGAATTGACCCGATACTTAGTCACCGAATGTTTCAAAAAGGCGTCTACAGCACCCGGTGTTCCCAGGCGGTCACCCATCCAAGTACTCACCGGGCCCGACGTTGCTTAACTTCAGTGATCGGACGAGAACTGGTGTTTTCAACGTGGTGTGGCCGTAGACGAGAGATGGTGACGAAATGCCGTAGTTGTGCCCACCGAATTGACCCGATACTTAGTCACCGAATGTTTCAAAAAGGCGTCTACAGCACCCGGTGTTCCCAGGCGGTCACCCATCCAAGTACTCACCGGGCCCGACGTTGCTTAACTTCAGTGATCGGACGAGAACTGGTGTTTTCAACGTGGTGTGGCCGTAGACGAGAGAAGGTGACGAAACTGCGTAGTTGTGCCTACCGAATTGACCCGATACTTAGTCACCGAATGTTTCAAAAAGGCGTCTACAGCACCCGGTGTTCCCAGGCGGTCACCCATCCAAGTACTCACCGGGCCCGACGTTGCTTAACTTCAGTGATCGGACGAGAACTGGTGTTTTCAACGTGGTGTGGCCGTAGACGAGAGATGGTGACGAAATGCCGTAGTTGTGCCCACCGAATTGACCCGATACTTAGTCACCGAATGTTTCAAAAAGGCGTCTACAGCACCCGGTGTTCCCAGGCGGTCACCCATCCAAGTACTCACCGGGCCCGACGTTGCTTAACTTCAGTGATCGGACGAGAACTGGTGTTTTCAACGTGGTGTGGCCGTAGACGAGAGAAGGTGACGAAACTGCGTAGTTGTGCCTACCGAATTGACCCGATACTTAGTCACCGAATGTTTCAAAAAGGCGTCTACAGCACCCGGTGTTCCCAGGCGGTCACCCATCCAAGTACTCACCGGGCCCGACGTTGCTTAACTTCAGTGATCGGACGAGAACTGGTGTTTTCAACGTGGTGTGGCCGTAGACGAGAGATGGTGACGAAATGCCGTAGTTGTGCCCACCGAATTGACCCGATACTTAGTCACCGAATGTTTCAAAAAGGCGTCTACAGCACCCGGTGTTCCCAGGCGGTCACCCATCCAAGTACTCACCGGGCCCGACGTTGCTTAACTTCAGTGATCGGACGAGAACTGGTGTTTTCAACGTGTGCCCACCGAATTGACCCGATACTTAGTCACCGAATGTTTCAAAAAGGCGTCTACAGCACCCGGTGTTCCCAGGCGGTCACCCATCCAAGTACTCACCGGGCCCGACGTTGCTTAACTTCAGTGATCGGACGAGAACTGTTGTTTTCAACGTGGTGTGGCCGTAGACGAGAGAAGGTGACGAAACTGCGTAGTTGTGCCTACCGAATTGACCCGATACTTAGTCACCGAATGTTTCAAAAAGGCGTCTACAGCACCCGGTGTTCCCAGGCGGTCACCCATCCAAGTACTCACCGGGCCCGACGTTGCTTAACTTCAGTGATCGGACGAGAACTGGTGTTTTCAACGTGGTGTGGCCGTAGACGAGAGATGGTGACGAAATGCCGTAGTTGTGCCCACCGAATTGACCCGATACTTAGTCACCGAATGTTTCAAAAAGGCGTCTACAGCACCCGGTGTTCCCAGGCGGTCACCCATCCAAGTACTCACCGGGCCCGACGTTGCTTAACTTCAGTGATCGGACGAGAACTGGTGTTTTCAACGTGGTGTGGCCGTAGACGAGAGAAGGTGACGAAACTGCGTAGTTGTGCCTACCGAATTGACCCGATACTTAGTCACCGAATGTTTCAAAAAGGCGTCTACAGCACCCGGTGTTCCCAGGCGGTCACCCATCCAAGTACTCACCGGGCCCGACGTTGCTTAACTTCAGTGATCGGACGAGAACTGGTGTTTTCAACGTGGTGTGGCCGTAGACGAGAGATGGTGACGAAATGCCGTAGTTGTGCCCACCGAATTGACCCGATACTTAGTCACCGAATGTTTCAAAAAGGCGTCTACAGCACCCGGTGTTCCCAGGCGGTCACCCATCCAAGTACTCACCGGGCCCGACGTTGCTTAACTTCAGTGATCGGACGAGAACTGGTGTTTTCAACGTGGTGTGGCCGTAGACGAGAGATGGTGACGAAATGCCGTAGTTGTGCCCACCGAATTGACCCGATACTTAGTCACCGAATGTTTCAAAAAGGCGTCTACAGCACCCGGTGTTCCCAGGCGGTCACCCATCCAAGTACTCACCGGGCCCGACGTTGCTTAACTTCAGTGATCGGACGAGAACTGGTGTTTTCAACGTGGTGTGGCCGTAGACGAGAGATGGTGACGAAATGCCGTAGTTGTGCCCACCGAATTGACCCGATACTTAGTCACCGAATGTTTCAAAAAGGCGTCTACAGCACCCGGTGTTCCCAGGCGGTCACCCATCCAAGTACTCACCGGGCCCGACGTTGCTTAACTTCAGTGATCGGACGAGAACTGGTGTTTTCAACGTGGTGTGGCCGTAGACGAGAGATGGTGACGAAATGCCGTAGTTGTGCCCACCGAATTGACCCGATACTTAGTCACCGAATGTTTCAAAAAGGCGTCTACAGCACCCGGTGTTCCCAGGCGGTCACCCATCCAAGTACTCACCGGGCCCGACGTTGCTTAACTTCAGTGATCGGACGAGAACTGGTGTTTTCAACGTGGTGTGGCCGTAGACGAGAGATGGTGACGAAATGCCGTAGTTGTGCCCACCGAATTGACCCGATACTTAGTCACCGAATGTTTCAAAAAGGCGTCTACAGCACCCGGTGTTCCCAGGCGGTCACCCATCCAAGTACTCACCGGGCCCGACGTTGCTTAACTTCAGTGATCGGACGAGAACTGGTGTTTTCAACGTGGTGTGGCCGTAGACGAGAGATGGTGACGAAATGCCGTAGTTGTGCCCACCGAATTGACCCGATACTTAGTCACCGAATGTTTCAAAAAGGCGTCTACAGCACCCGGTGTTCCCAGGCGGTCACCCATCCAAGTACTCACCGGGCCCGACGTTGCTTAACTTCAGTGATCGGACGAGAACTGGTGTTTTCAACGTGGTGTGGCCGTAGACGAGAGATGGTGACGAAATGCCGTAGTTGTGCCCACCGAATTGACCCGATACTTAGTCACCGAATGTTTCAAAAAGGCGTCTACAGCACCCGGTGTTCCCAGGCGGTCACCCATCCAAGTACTCACCGGGCCCGACGTTGCTTAACTTCAGTGATCGGACGAGAACTGGTGTTTTCAACGTGGTGTGGCCGTAGACGAGAGATGGTGACGAAATGCCGTAGTTGTGCCCACCGAATTGACCCGATACTTAGTCACCGAATGTTTCAAAAAGGCGTCTACAGCACCCGGTGTTCCCAGGCGGTCACCCATCCAAGTACTCACCGGGCCCGACGTTGCTTAACTTCAGTGATCGGACGAGAACTGGTGTTTTCAACGTGGTGTGGCCGTAGACGAGAGAAGGTGACGAAACTGCGTAGTTGTGCCTACCGAATTGACCCGATACTTAGTCACCGAATGTTTCAAAAAGGCGTCTACAGCACCCGGTGTTCCCAGGCGGTCACCCATCCAAGTACTCACCGGGCCCGACGTTGCTTAACTTCAGTGATCGGACGAGAACTGGTGTTTTCAAAGTGGTGTGGCCGTAGACGAGAGATGGTGACGAAATGCCGTAGTTGTGCCCACCGAATTGACCCGATACTTAGTCACCGAATGTTTCAAAAAGGCGTCTACAGCACCCGGTGTTCCCAGGCGGCCACCCATCCAAGTACTCACCGGGCCCGACGTTGCTTAACTTCAGTGATCGGACGAGAACTGGTGTTTTCAACGTGTGCCCACCGAATTGACCCGATACTTAGTCACCGAATGTTTCAAAAAGGCGTCTACAGCACCCGGTGTTCCCAGGCGGTCACCCATCCAAGTACTCACCGGGCCCGACGTTGCTTAACTTCAGTGATCGGACGAGAACTGGTGTTTTCAACGTGGTGTGGCCGTAGACGAGAGAAGGTGACGAAACTGCGTAGTTGTGCCTACCGAATTGACCCGATACTTAGTCACCGAATGTTTCAAAAAGGCGTCTACAGCACACAGGTGTTCCCAGGCGGTCATCCATCCAAGTACTCACCGGG
Source organism: Patella pellucida (assembly GCA_917208275.1). NCBI lineage: Eukaryota > Metazoa > Mollusca > Gastropoda > Patellidae > Patella > Patella pellucida. The sequence goes on from OU795044.1 coordinate 36,916,903, forward strand.
CCCGACGTTGCTTAACTTCAGTGATCGGACGAGAACTGGTGTTTTCAACGTGGTGTGGCCGTAGACGAGAGATGGTGACGAAATGCCGTAGTTGTGCCCACCGAATTGACCCGATACTTAGTCACCGAATGTTTCAAAAAGGCGTCTACAGCACCCGGTGTTCCCAGGCGGTCACCCATCCAAGTACTCACCGGGCCCGACGTTGCTTAACTTCAGTGATCGGACGAGAACTGGTGTTTTCAACGTGGTGTGGCCGTAGACGAGAGAAGGTGACGAAACTGCGTAGTTGTGCCTACCGAATTGACCCGATACTTAGTCACCGAATGTTTCAAAAAGGCGTCTACAGCACCCGGTGTTCCCAGGCGGTCACCCATCCAAGTACTCACCGGGCCCGACGTTGCTTAACTTCAGTGATCGGACGAGAACTGGTGTTTTCAACGTGGTGTGGCCGTAGACGAGAGATGGTGACGAAATGCCGTAGTTGTGCCCACCGAATTGACCCGATACTTAGTCACCGAATGTTTCAAAAAGGCGTCTACAGCACCCGGTGTTCCCAGGCGGTCACCCATCCAAGTACTCACCGGGCCCGACGTTGCTTAACTTCAGTGATCGGACGAGAACTGGTGTTTTCAACGTGGTGTGGCCGTAGACGAGAGATGGTGACGAAATGCCGTAGTTGTGCCCACCGAATTGACCCGATACTTAGTCACCGAATGTTTCAAAAAGGCGTCTACAGCACCCGGTGTTCCCAGGCGGTCACCCATCCAAGTACTCACCGGGCCCGACGTTGCTTAACTTCAGTGATCGGACGAGAACTGGTGTTTTCAACGTGGTGTGGCCGTAGACGAGAGATGGTGACGAAATGCCGTAGTTGTGCCCACCGAATTGACCCGATACTTAGTCACCGAATGTTTCAAAAAGGCGTCTACAGCACCCGGTGTTCCCAGGCGGTCACCCATCCAAGTACTCACCGGGCCCGACGTTGCTTAACTTCAGTGATCGGACGAGAACTGGTGTTTTCAACGTGGTGTGGCCGTAGACGAGAGATGGTGACGAAATGCCGTAGTTGTGCCCACCGAATTGACCCGATACTTAGTCACCGAATGTTTCAAAAAGGCGTCTACAGCACCCGGTGTTCCCAGGCGGTCACCCATCCAAGTACTCACCGGGCCCGACGTTGCTTAACTTCAGTGATCGGACGAGAACTGGTGTTTTCAACGTGGTGTGGCCGTAGACGAGAGATGGTGACGAAATGCCGTAGTTGTGCCCACCGAATTGACCCGATACTTAGTCACCGAATGTTTCAAAAAGGCGTCTACAGCACCCGGTGTTCCCAGGCGGTCACCCATCCAAGTACTCACCGGGCCCGACGTTGCTTAACTTCAGTGATCGGACGAGAACTGGTGTTTTCAACGTGGTGTGGCCGTAGACGAGAGATGGTGACGAAATGCCGTAGTTGTGCCCACCGAATTGACCCGATACTTAGTCACCGAATGTTTCAAAAAGGCGTCTACAGCACCCGGTGTTCCCAGGCGGTCACCCATCCAAGTACTCACCGGGCCCGACGTTGCTTAACTTCAGTGATCGGACGAGAACTGGTGTTTTCAACGTGGTGTGGCCGTAGACGAGAGATGGTGACGAAATGCCGTAGTTGTGCCCACCGAATTGACCCGATACTTAGTCACCGAATGTTTCAAAAAGGCGTCTACAGCACCCGGTGTTCCCAGGCGGTCACCCATCCAAGTACTCACCGGGCCCGACGTTGCTTAACTTCAGTGATCGGACGAGAACTGGTGTTTTCAACGTGGTGTGGCCGTAGACGAGAGATGGTGACGAAATGCCGTAGTTGTGCCCACCGAATTGACCCGATACTTAGTCACCGAATGTTTCAAAAAGGCGTCTACAGCACCCGGTGTTCCCAGGCGGTCACCCATCCAAGTACTCACCGGGCCCGACGTTGCTTAACTTCAGTGATCGGACGAGAACTGGTGTTTTCAACGTGGTGTGGCCGTAGACGAGAGAAGGTGACGAAACTGCGTAGTTGTGCCTACCGAATTGACCCGATACTTAGTCACCGAATGTTTCAAAAAGGCGTCTACAGCACCCGGTGTTCCCAGGCGGTCACCCATCCAAGTACTCACCGGGCCCGACGTTGCTTAACTTCAGTGATCGGACGAGAACTGGTGTTTTCAACGTGGTGTGGCCGTAGACGAGAGATGGTGACGAAATGCCGTAGTTGTGCCCACCGAATTGACCCGATACTTAGTCACCGAATGTTTCAAAAAGGCGTCTACAGCACCCGGTGTTCCCAGGCGGTCACCCATCCAAGTACTCACCGGGCCCGACGTTGCTTAACTTCAGTGATCGGACGAGAACTGGTGTTTTCAACGTGTGCCCACCGAATTGACCCGATACTTAGTCACCGAATGTTTCAAAAAGGCGTCTACAGCACCCGGTGTTCCCAGGCGGTCACCCATCCAAGTACTCACCGGGCCCGACGTTGCTTAACTTCAGTGATCGGACGAGAACTGGTGTTTTCAACGTGGTGTGGCCGTAGACGAGAGAAGGTGACGAAACTGCGTAGTTGTGCCTACCGAATTGACCCGATACTTAGTCACCGAATGTTTCAAAAAGGCGTCTACAGCACCCGGTGTTCCCAGGCGGTCACCCATCCAAGTACACACCGGGCCCGACGTTGCTTAACTTCAGTGATCGGACGAGAACTGGTGTTTTCAACGTGGTGTGGCCGTAGACGAGAGATGGTGACGAAATGCCGTAGTTGTGCCCACCGAATTGACCCGATACTTAGTCACCGAATGTTTCAAAAAGGCGTCTACAGCACCCGGTGTTCCCAGGCGGTCACCCATCCAAGTACTCACCGGGCCCGACGTTGCTTAACTTCAGTGATCGGACGAGAACTGGTGTTTTCAACGTGGTGTGGCCGTAGACGAGAGAAGGTGACGAAACTGCGTAGTTGTGCCTACCGAATTGACCCGATACTTAGTCACCGAATGTTTCAAAAAGGCGTCTACAGCACCCGGTGTTCCCAGGCGGTCACCCATCCAAGTACTCACCGGGCCCGACGTTGCTTAACTTCAGTGATCGGACGAGAACTGGTGTTTTCAACGTGGTGTGGCCGTAGACGAGAGATGGTGACGAAATGCCGTAGTTGTGCCCACCGAATTGACCCGATACTTAGTCACCGAATGTTTCAAAAAGGCGTCTACAGCACCCGGTGTTCCCAGGCGGTCACCCATCCAAGTACTCACCGGGCCCGACGTTGCTTAACTTCAGTGATCGGACGAGAACTGGTGTTTTCAACGTGGTGTGGCCGTAGACGAGAGATGGTGACGAAATGCCGTAGTTGTGCCCACCGAATTGACCCGATACTTAGTCACCGAATGTTTCAAAAAGGCGTCTACAGCACCCGGTGTTCCCAGGCGGTCACCCATCCAAGTACTCACCGGGCCCGACGTTGCTTAACTTCAGTGATCGGACGAGAACTGGTGTTTTCAACGTGGTGTGGCCGTAGACGAGAGAAGGTGACGAAACTGCGTAGTTGTGCCTACCGAATTGACCCGATACTTAGTCACCGAATGTTTCAAAAAGGCGTCTACAGCACCCGGTGTTCCCAGGCGGTCACCCATCCAAGTACTCACCGGGCCCGACGTTGCTTAACTTCAGTGATCGGACGAGAACTGGTGTTTTCAACGTGGTGTGGCCGTAGACGAGAGATGGTGACGAAATGCCGTAGTTGTGCCCACCGAATTGACCCGATACTTAGTCACCGAATGTTTCAAAAAGGCGTCTACAGCACCCGGTGTTCCCAGGCGGTCACCCATCCAAGTACTCACCGGGCCCGACGTTGCTTAACTTCAGTGATCGGACGAGAACTGGTGTTTTCAACGTGGTGTGGCCGTAGACGAGAGATGGTGACGAAATGCCGTAGTTGTGCCCACCGAATTGACCCGATACTTAGTCACCGAATGTTTCAAAAAGGCGTCTACAGCACCCGGTGTTCCCAGGCGGTCACCCATCCAAGTACTCACCGGGCCCGACGTTGCTTAACTTCAGTGATCGGACGAGAACTGGTGTTTTCAACGTGGTGTGGCCGTAGACGAGAGATGGTGACGAAATGCCGTAGTTGTGCCCACCGAATTGACCCGATACTTAGTCACCGAATGTTTCAAAAAGGCGTCTACAGCACCCGGTGTTCCCAGGCGGTCACCCATCCAAGTACTCACCGGGCCCGACGTTGCTTAACTTCAGTGATCGGACGAGAACTGGTGTTTTCAACGTGGTGTGGCCGTAGACGAGAGATGGTGACGAAATGCCGTAGTTGTGCCCACCGAATTGACCCGATACTTAGTCACCGAATGTTTCAAAAAGGCGTCTACAGCACCCGGTGTTCCCAGGCGGTCACCCATCCAAGTACTCACCGGGCCCGACGTTGCTTAACTTCAGTGATCGGACGAGAACTGGTGTTTTCAACGTGGTGTGGCCGTATACGAGAGATGGTGACGAAATGCCGTAGTTGTGCCCACCGAATTGACCCGATACTTAGTCACCGAATGTTTCAAAAAGGCGTCTACAGCACCCGGTGTTCCCAGGCGGTCACCCATCCAAGTACTCACCGGGCCCGACGTTGCTTAACTTCAGTGATCGGACGAGAACTGGTGTTTTCAACGTGGTGTGGCCGTAGACGAGAGATGGTGACGAAATGCCGTAGTTGTGCCCACCGAATTGACCCGATACTTAGTCACCGAATGTTTCAAAAAGGCGTCTACAGCACCCGGTGTTCCCAGGCGGTCACCCATCCAAGTACTCACCGGGCCCGACGTTGCTTAACTTCAGTGATCGGACGAGAACTGGTGTTTTCAACGTGGTGTGGCCGTAGACGAGAGATGGTGACGAAATGCCGTAGTTGTGCCCACCGAATTGACCCGATACTTAGTCACCGAATGTTTCAAAAAGGCGTCTACAGCACCCGGTGTTCCCAGGTGGTCACCCATCCAAGTACTCACCGGGCCCGACGTTGCTTAACTTCAGTGATCGGACGAGAACTGGTGTTTTAAATGGGATGTGGCCGTATACGAGAGATGGTGACGAAATGCCGTAGTTGTGCCCACCGAATTGACCCGATACTTAGTCACCGAATGTTTCAAAAAGGCGTCTACAGCACCCGGTGTTCCCAGGCGGTCACCCATCCAAGTACTCACCGGGCCCGACGTTGCTTAACTTCAGTGATCGGACGAGAACTGGTGTTTTCAACGTGGTGTGGCCGTAGACGAGAGAAGGTGACGAAACTGCGTAGTTGTGCCTACCGAATTGACCCGATACTTAGTCACCGAATGTTTCAAAAAGGCGTCTACAGCACCCGGTGTTCCCAGGCGGTCACCCATCCAAGTACTCACCGGGCCCGACGTTGCTTAACTTCAGTGATCGGACGAGAACTGGTGTTTTCAACGTGGTGTGGCCGTAGACGAGAGATGGTGACGAAATGCCGTAGTTGTGCCCACCGAATTGACCCGATACTTAGTCACCGAATGTTTCAAAAAGGCGTCTACAGCACCCGGTGTTCCCAGGCGGTCACCCATCCAAGTACTCACCGGGCCCGACGTTGCTTAACTTCAGTGATCGGACGAGAACTGGTGTTTTCAACGTGTGCCCACCGAATTGACCCGATACTTAGTCACCGAATGTTTCAAAAAGGCGTCTACAGCACCCGGTGTTCCCAGGCGGTCACCCATCTAAGTACTCACCGGGCCCGACGTTGCTTAACTTCAGTGATCGGACGAGAACTGGTGTTTTCAACGTGGTGTGGCCGTAGACGAGAGAAGGTGACGAAACTGCGTAGTTGTGCCTACCGAATTGACCCGATACTTAGTCACCGAATGTTTCAAAAAGGCGTCTACAGCACCCGGTGTTCCCAGGCGGTCACCCATCCAAGTACTCACCGGGCCCGACGTTGCTTAACTTCAGTGATCGGACGAGAACTGGTGTTTTCAACGTGGTGTGGCCGTAGACGAGAGATGGTGACGAAATGCCGTAGTTGTGCCCACCGAATTGACCCGATACTTAGTCACCGAATGTTTCAAAAAGGCGTCTACAGCACCCGGTGTTCCCAGGCGGTCACCCATCCAAGTACTCACCGGGCCCGACGTTGCTTAACTTCAGTGATCGGACGAGAACTGGTGTTTTCAACGTGGTGTGGCCGTAGACGAGAGAAGGTGACGAAACTGCGTAGTTGTGCCTACCGAATTGACCCGATACTTAGTCACCGAATGTTTCAAAAAGGCGTCTACAGCACCCGGTGTTCCCAGGCGGTCACCCATCCAAGTACTCACCGGGCCCGACGTTGCTTAACTTCAGTGATCGGACGAGAACTGGTGTTTTCAACGTGGTGTGGCCGTAGACGAGAGATGGTGACGAAATGCCGTAGTTGTGCCCACCGAATTGACCCGATACTTAGTCACCGAATGTTTCAAAAAGGCGTCTACAGCACCCGGTGTTCCCAGGCGGTCACCCATCCAAGTACTCACCGGGCCCGACGTTGCTTAACTTCAGTGATCGGACGAGAACTGGTGTTTTCAACGTGGTGTGGCCGTAGACGAGAGATGGTGACGAAATGCCGTAGTTGTGCCCACCGAATTGACCCGATACTTAGTCACCGAATGTTTCAAAAAGGCGTCTACAGCACCCGGTGTTCCCAGGCGGTCACCCATCCAAGTACTCACCGGGCCCGACGTTGCTTAACTTCAGTGATCGGACGAGAACTGGTGTTTTCAACGTGGTGTGGCCGTAGACGAGAGATGGTGACGAAATGCCGTAGTTGTGCCCACCGAATTGACCCGATACTTAGTCACCGAATGTTTCAAAAAGGCGTCTACAGCACCCGGTGTTCCCAGGCGGTCACCCATCCAAGTACTCACCGGGCCCGACGTTGCTTAACTTCAGTGATCGGACGAGAACTGGTGTTTTCAACGTGGTGTGGCCGTAGACGAGAGAAGGTGACGAAACTGCGTAGTTGTGCCTACCGAATTGACCCGATACTTAGTCACCGAATGTTTCAAAAAGGCGTCTACAGCACCCGGTGTTCCCAGGCGGTCACCCATCCAAGTACTCACCGGGCCCGACGTTGCTTAACTTCAGTGATCGGACGAGAACTGGTGTTTTCAACGTGGTGTGGCCGTAGACGAGAGATGGTGACGAAATGCCGTAGTTGTGCCCACCGAATTGACCCGATACTTAGTCACCGAATGTTTCAAAAAGGCGTCTACAGCACCCGGTGTTCCCAGGCGGTCACCCATCCAAGTACTCACCGGGCCCGACGTTGCTTAACTTCAGTGATCGGACGAGAACTGGTGTTTTCAACGTGGTGTGGCCGTAGACGAGAGAAGGTGACGAAACTGCGTAGTTGTGCCTACCGAATTGACCCGATACTTAGTCACCGAATGTTTCAAAAAGGCGTCTACAGCACCCGGTGTTCCCAGGCGGTCACCCATCCAAGTACTCACCGGGCCCGACGTTGCTTAACTTCAGTGATCGGACGAGAACTGGTGTTTTCAACGTGGTGTGGCCGTAGACGAGAGATGGTGACGAAATGCCGTAGTTGTGCCCACCGAATTGACCCGATACTTAGTCACCGAATGTTTCAAAAAGGCGTCTACAGCACCCGGTGTTCCCAGGCGGTCACCCATCCAAGTACTCACCGGGCCCGACGTTGCTTAACTTCAGTGATCGGACGAGAACTGGTGTTTTCAACGTGTGCCCACCGAATTGACCCGATACTTAGTCACCGAATGTTTCAAAAAGGCGTCTACAGCACCCGGTGTTCCCAGGCGGTCACCCATCCAAGTACTCACCGGGCCCGACGTTGCTTAACTTCAGTGATCGGACGAGAACTGTTGTTTTCAACGTGGTGTGGCCGTAGACGAGAGAAGGTGACGAAACTGCGTAGTTGTGCCTACCGAATTGACCCGATACTTAGTCACCGAATGTTTCAAAAAGGCGTCTACAGCACCCGGTGTTCCCAGGCGGTCACCCATCCAAGTACTCACCGGGCCCGACGTTGCTTAACTTCAGTGATCGGACGAGAACTGGTGTTTTCAACGTGGTGTGGCCGTAGACGAGAGATGGTGACGAAATGCCGTAGTTGTGCCCACCGAATTGACCCGATACTTAGTCACCGAATGTTTCAAAAAGGCGTCTACAGCACCCGGTGTTCCCAGGCGGTCACCCATCCAAGTACTCACCGGGCCCGACGTTGCTTAACTTCAGTGATCGGACGAGAACTGGTGTTTTCAACGTGTGCCCACCGAATTGACCCGATACTTAGTCACCGAATGTTTCAAAAAGGCGTCTACAGCACCCGGTGTTCCCAGGCGGTCACCCATCCAAGTACTCACCGGGCCCGACGTTGCTTAACTTCAGTGATCGGACGAGAACTGGTGTTTTCAACGTGGTGTGGCCGTAGACGAGAGAAGGTGACGAAACTGGTTAGTTGTGCCTACCGAATTGACCCGATACTTAGTCACCGAATGTTTCAAAAAGGCGTCTACAGCACCCGGTGTTCCCAGGCGGTCACCCATCCAAGTACTCACCGGGCCCGACGTTGCTTAACTTCAGTGATCGGACGAGAACTGGTGTTTTCAACGTGGTGTGGCCGTAGACGAGAGATGGTGACGAAATGCCGTAGTTGTGCCCACCGAATTGACCCGATACTTAGTCACCGAATGTTTCAAAAAGGCGTCTACAGCACCCGGTGTTCCCAGGCGGTCACCCATCCAAGTACTCACCGGGCCCGACGTTGCTTAACTTCAGTGATCGGACGAGAACTGGTGTTTTCAACGTGGTGTGGCCGTAGACGAGAGAAGGTGACGAAACTGCGTAGTTGTGCCTACCGAATTGACCCGATACTTAGTCACCGAATGTTTCAAAAAGGCGTCTACAGCACCCGGTGTTCCCAGGCGGTCACCCATCCAAGTACTCACCGGGCCCGACGTTGCTTAACTTCAGTGATCGGACGAGAACTGGTGTTTTCAACGTGGTGTGGCCGTAGACGAGAGATGGTGACGAAATGCCGTAGTTGTGCCCACCGAATTGACCCGATACTTAGTCACCGAATGTTTCAAAAAGGCGTCTACAGCACCCGGTGTTCCCAGGCGGTCACCCATCCAAGTACTCACCGGGCCCGACGTTGCTTAACTTCAGTGATCGGACGAGAACTGGTGTTTTCAACGTGGTGTGGCCGTAGACGAGAGATGGTGACGAAATGCCGTAGTTGTGCCCACCGAATTGACCCGATACTTAGTCACCGAATGTTTCAAAAAGGCGTCTACAGCACCCGGTGTTCCCAGGCGGTCACCCATCCAAGTACTCACCGGGCCCGACGTTGCTTAACTTCAGTGATCGGACGAGAACTGGTGTTTTCAACGTGGTGTGGCCGTAGACGAGAGATGGTGACGAAATGCCGTAGTTGTGCCCACCGAATTGACCCGATACTTAGTCACCGAATGTTTCAAAAAGGCGTCTACAGCACCCGGTGTTCCCAGGCGGTCACCCATCCAAGTACTCACCGGGCCCGACGTTGCTTAACTTCAGTGATCGGACGAGAACTGGTGTTTTCAACGTGGTGTGGCCGTAGACGAGAGATGGTGACGAAATGCCGTAGTTGTGCCCACCGAATTGACCCGATACTTAGTCACCGAATGTTTCAAAAAGGCGTCTACAGCACCCGGTGTTCCCAGGCGGTCACCCATCCAAGTACTCACCGGGCCCGACGTTGCTTAACTTCAGTGATCGGACGAGAACTGGTGTTTTCAACGTGGTGTGGCCGTAGACGAGAGATGGTGACGAAATGCCGTAGTTGTGCCCACCGAATTGACCCGATACTTAGTCACCGAATGTTTCAAAAAGGCGTCTACAGCACCCGGTGTTCCCAGGCGGTCACCCATCCAAGTACTCACCGGGCCCGACGTTGCTTAACTTCAGTGATCGGACGAGAACTGGTGTTTTCAACGTGGTGTGGCCGTAGACGAGAGATGGTGACGAAATGCCGTAGTTGTGCCCACCGAATTGACCCGATACTTAGTCACCGAATGTTTCAAAAAGGCGTCTACAGCACCCGGTGTTCCCAGGCGGTCACCCATCCAAGTACTCACCGGGCCCGACGTTGCTTAACTTCAGTGATCGGACGAGAACTGGTGTTTTCAACGTGGTGTGGCCGTAGACGAGAGATGGTGACGAAATGCCGTAGTTGTGCCCACCGAATTGACCCGATACTTAGTCACCGAATGTTTCAAAAAGGCGTCTACAGCACCCGGTGTTCCCAGGCGGTCACCCATCCAAGTACTCACCGGGCCCGACGTTGCTTAACTTCAGTGATCGGACGAGAACTGGTGTTTTCAACGTGGTGTGGCCGTAGACGAGAGATGGTGACGAAATGCCGTAGTTGTGCCCACCGAATTGACCCGATACTTAGTCACCGAATGTTTCAAAAAGGCGTCTACAGCACCCGGTGTTCCCAGGCGGTCACCCATCCAAGTACTCACCGGGCCCGACGTTGCTTAACTTCAGTGATCGGACGAGAACTGGTGTTTTCAACGTTGTGTGGCCGTAGACGAGAGAAGGTGACGAAACTGCGTAGTTGTGCCTACCGAATTGACCCGATACTTAGTCACCGAATGTTTCAAAAAGGCGTCTACAGCACCCGGTGTTCCCAGGCGGTCACCCATCCAAGTACTCACCGGGCCCGACGTTGCTTAACTTCAGTGATCGGACGAGAACTGGTGTTTTCAAAGTGGTGTGGCCGTAGACGAGAGATGGTGACGAAATGCCGTAGTTGTGCCCACCGAATTGACCCGATACTTAGTCACCGAATGTTTCAAAAAGGCGTCTACAGCACCCGGTGTTCCCAGGCGGTCACCCATCCAAGTACTCACCGGGCCCGACGTTGCTTAACTTCAGTGATCGGACGAGAACTGGTGTTTTCAACGTGTGCCCACCGAATTGACCCGATACTTAGTCACCGAATGTTTCAAAAAGGCGTCTACAGCACCCGGTGTTCCCAGGCGGTCACCCATCCAAGTACTCACCGGGCCCGACGTTGCTTAACTTCAGTGATCGGACGAGAACTGGTGTTTTCAACGTGGTGTGGCCGTAGACGAGAGAAGGTGACGAAACTGCGTAGTTGTGCCTACCGAATTGACCCGATACTTAGTCACCGAATGTTTCAAAAAGGCGTCTACAGCACACAGGTGTTCCCAGGCGGTCATCCATCCAAGTACTCACCGGGCCCGACGTTGCTTAACTTCAGTGATCGGACGAGAACTGGTGTTTTCAACGTGGTGTGGCCGTAGACGAGAGATGGTGACGAAATGCCGTAGTTGTGCCCACCGAATTGACCCGATACTTAGTCACCGAATGTTTCAAAAAGGCGTCTACAGCACCCGGTGTTCCCAGGCGGTCACCCATCCAAGTACTCACCGGGCCCGACGTTGCTTAACTTCAGTGATCGGACGAGAACTGGTGTTTTCAACGTGGTGTGGCCGTAGACGAGAGAAGGTGACGAAACTGCGTAGTTGTGCCTACCGAATTGACCCGATACTTAGTCACCGAATGTTTCAAAAAGGCGTCTACAGCACCCGGTGTTCCCAGGCGGTCACCCATCCAAGTACTCACCGGGCCCGACGTTGCTTAACTTCAGTGATCGGACGAGAACTGGTGTTTTCAACGTGGTGTGGCCGTAGACGAGAGATGGTGACGAAATGCCGTAGTTGTGCCCACCGAATTGACCCGATACTTAGTCACCGAATGTTTCAAAAAGGCGTCTACAGCACCCGGTGTTCCCAGGCGGTCACCCATCCAAGTACTCACCGGGCCCGACGTTGCTTAACTTCAGTGATCGGACGAGAACTGGTGTTTTCAACGTGGTGTGGCCGTAGACGAGAGATGGTGACGAAATGCCGTAGTTGTGCCCACCGAATTGACCCGATACTTAGTCACCGAATGTTTCAAAAAGGCGTCTACAGCACCCGGTGTTCCCAGGCGGTCACCCATCCAAGTACTCACCGGGCCCGACGTTGCTTAACTTCAGTGATCGGACGAGAACTGGTGTTTTCAACGTGGTGTGGCCGTAGACGAGAGATGGTGACGAAATGCCGTAGTTGTGCCCACCGAATTGACCCGATACTTAGTCACCGAATGTTTCAAAAAGGCGTCTACAGCACCCGGTGTTCCCAGGCGGTCACCCATCCAAGTACTCACCGGGCCCGACGTTGCTTAACTTCAGTGATCGGACGAGAACTGGTGTTTTCAACGTGGTGTGGCCGTAGACGAGAGATGGTGACGAAATGCCGTAGTTGTGCCCACCGAATTGACCCGATACTTAGTCACCGAATGTTTCAAAAAGGCGTCTACAGCACCCGGTGTTCCCAGGCGGTCACCCATCCAAGTACTCACCGGGCCCGACGTTGCTTAACTTCAGTGATCGGACGAGAACTGGTGTTTTCAACGTGGTGTGGCCGTAGACGAGAGATGGTGACGAAATGCCGTAGTTGTGCCCACCGAATTGACCCGATACTTAGTCACCGAATGTTTCAAAAAGGCGTCTACAGCACCCGGTGTTCCCAGGCGGTCACCCATCCAAGTACTCACCGGGCCCGACGTTGCTTAACTTCAGTGATCGGACGAGAACTGGTGTTTTCAACGTGGTGTGGCCGTAGACGAGAGATGGTGACGAAATGCCGTAGTTGTGCCCACCGAATTGACCCGATACTTAGTCACCGAATGTTTCAAAAAGGCGTCTACAGCACCCGGTGTTCCCAGGCGGTCACCCATCCAAGTACTCACCGGGCCCGACGTTGCTTAACTTCAGTGATCGGACGAGAACTGGTGTTTTCAACGTGGTGTGGCCGTAGACGAGAGATGGTGACGAAATGCCGTAGTTGTGCCCACCGAATTGACCCGATACTTAGTCACCGAATGTTTCAAAAAGGCGTCTACAGCACCCGGTGTTCCCAGGCGGTCACCCATCCAAGTACTCACCGGGCCCGACGTTGCTTAACTTCAGTGATCGGACGAGAACTGGTGTTTTCAACGTGGTGTGGCCGTAGACGAGAGATGGTGACGAAATGCCGTAGTTGTGCCCACCGAATTGACCCGATACTTAGTCACCGAATGTTTCAAAAAGGCGTCTACAGCACCCGGTGTTCCCAGGCGGTCACCCATCCAAGTACTCACCGGGCCCGACGTTGCTTAACTTCAGTGATCGGACGAGAACTGGTGTTTTCAACGTGGTGTGGCCGTAGACGAGAGAAGGTGACGAAACTGCGTAGTTGTGCCTACCGAATTGACCCGATACTTAGTCACCGAATGTTTCAAAAAGGCGTCTACAGCACCCGGTGTTCCCAGGCGGTCACCCATCCAAGTACTCACCGGGCCCGACGTTGCTTAACTTCAGTGATCGGACGAGAACTGGTGTTTTCAACGTGGTGTGGCCGTAGACGAGAGATGGTGACGAAATGCCGTAGTTGTGCCCACCGAATTGACCCGATACTTAGTCACCGAATGTTTCAAAAAGGCGTCTACAGCACCCGGTGTTCCCAGGCGGTCACCCATCCAAGTACTCACCGGGCCCGACGTTGCTTAACTTCAGTGATCGGACGAGAACTGGTGTTTTCAACGTGTGCCCACCGAATTGACCCGATACTTAGTCACCGAATGTTTCAAAAAGGCGTCTACAGCACCCGGTGTTCCCAGGCGGTCACCCATCCAAGTACTCACCGGGCCCGACGTTGCTTAACTTCAGTGATCGGACGAGAACTGGTGTTTTCAACGTGGTGTGGCCGTAGACGAGAGAAGGTGACGAAACTGCGTAGTTGTGCCTACCGAATTGACCCGATACTTAGTCACCGAATGTTTCAAAAAGGCGTCTACAGCACCCGGTGTTCCCAGGCGGTCACCCATCCAAGTACACACCGGGCCCGACGTTGCTTAACTTCAGTGATCGGACGAGAACTGGTGTTTTCAACGTGGTGTGGCCGTAGACGAGAGATGGTGACGAAATGCCGTAGTTGTGCCCACCGAATTGACCCGATACTTAGTCACCGAATGTTTCAAAAAGGCGTCTACAGCACCCGGTGTTCCCAGGCGGTCACCCATCCAAGTACTCACCGGGCCCGACGTTGCTTAACTTCAGTGATCGGACGAGAACTGGTGTTTTCAACGTGGTGTGGCCGTAGACGAGAGAAGGTGACGAAACTGCGTAGTTGTGCCTACCGAATTGACCCGATACTTAGTCACCGAATGTTTCAAAAAGGCGTCTACAGCACCCGGTGTTCCCAGGCGGTCACCCATCCAAGTACTCACCGGGCCCGACGTTGCTTAACTTCAGTGATCGGACGAGAACTGGTGTTTTCAACGTGGTGTGGCCGTAGACGAGAGATGGTGACGAAATGCCGTAGTTGTGCCCACCGAATTGACCCGATACTTAGTCACCGAATGTTTCAAAAAGGCGTCTACAGCACCCGGTGTTCCCAGGCGGTCACCCATCCAAGTACTCACCGGGCCCGACGTTGCTTAACTTCAGTGATCGGACGAGAACTGGTGTTTTCAACGTGGTGTGGCCGTAGACGAGAGATGGTGACGAAATGCCGTAGTTGTGCCCACCGAATTGACCCGATACTTAGTCACCGAATGTTTCAAAAAGGCGTCTACAGCACCCGGTGTTCCCAGGCGGTCACCCATCCAAGTACTCACCGGGCCCGACGTTGCTTAACTTCAGTGATCGGACGAGAACTGGTGTTTTCAACGTGGTGTGGCCGTAGACGAGAGATGGTGACGAAATGCCGTAGTTGTGCCCACCGAATTGACCCGATACTTAGTCACCGAATGTTTCAAAAAGGCGTCTACAGCACCCGGTGTTCCCAGGCGGTCACCCATCCAAGTACTCACCGGGCCCGACGTTGCTTAACTTCAGTGATCGGACGAGAACTGGTGTTTTCAACGTGGTGTGGCCGTAGACGAGAGATGGTGACGAAATGCCGTAGTTGTGCCCACCGAATTGACCCGATACTTAGTCACCGAATGTTTCAAAAAGGCGTCTACAGCACCCGGTGTTCCCAGGCGGTCACCCATCCAAGTACTCACCGGGCCCGACGTTGCTTAACTTCAGTGATCGGACGAGAACTGGTGTTTTCAACGTGGTGTGGCCGTAGACGAGAGATGGTGACGAAATGCCGTAGTTGTGCCCACCGAATTGACCCGATACTTAGTCACCGAATGTTTCAAAAAGGCGTCTACAGCACCCGGTGTTCCCAGGCGGTCACCCATCCAAGTACTCACCGGGCCCGACGTTGCTTAACTTCAGTGATCGGACGAGAACTGGTGTTTTCAACGTGGTGTGGCCGTAGACGAGAGATGGTGACGAAATGCCGTAGTTGTGCCCACCGAATTGACCCGATACTTAGTCACCGAATGTTTCAAAAAGGCGTCTACAGCACCCGGTGTTCCCAGGCGGTCACCCATCCAAGTACTCACCGGGCCCGACGTTGCTTAACTTCAGTGATCGGACGAGAACTGGTGTTTTCAACGTGGTGTGGCCGTAGACGAGAGATGGTGACGAAATGCCGTAGTTGTGCCCACCGAATTGACCCGATACTTAGTCACCGAATGTTTCAAAAAGGCGTCTACAGCACCCGGTGTTCCCAGGCGGTCACCCATCCAAGTACTCACCGGGCCCGACGTTGCTTAACTTCAGTGATCGGACGAGAACTGGTGTTTTCAACGTGGTGTGGCCGTAGACGAGAGATGGTGACGAAATGCCGTAGTTGTGCCCACCGAATTGACCCGATACTTAGTCACCGAATGTTTCAAAAAGGCGTCTACAGCACCCGGTGTTCCCAGGCGGTCACCCATCCAAGTACTCACCGGGCCCGACGTTGCTTAACTTCAGTGATCGGACGAGAACTGGTGTTTTCAACGTGGTGTGGCCGTAGACGAGAGATGGTGACGAAATGCCGTAGTTGTGCCCACCGAATTGACCCGATACTTAGTCACCGAATGTTTCAAAAAGGCGTCTACAGCACCCGGTGTTCCCAGGCGGTCACCCATCCAAGTACTCACCGGGCCCGACGTTGCTTAACTTCAGTGATCGGACGAGAACTGGTGTTTTCAACGTGGTGTGGCCGTAGACGAGAGATGGTGACGAAATGCCGTAGTTGTGCCCACCGAATTGACCCGATACTTAGTCACCGAATGTTTCAAAAAGGCGTCTACAGCACCCGGTGTTCCCAGGCGGTCACCCATCCAAGTACTCACCGGGCCCGACGTTGCTTAACTTCAGTGATCGGACGAGAACTGGTGTTTTCAACGTGGTGTGGCCGTAGACGAGAGAAGGTGACGAAACTGCGTAGTTGTGCCTACCGAATTGACCCGATACTTAGTCACCGAATGTTTCAAAAAGGCGTCTACAGCACCCGGTGTTCCCAGGCGGTCACCCATCCAAGTACTCACCGGGCCCGACGTTGCTTAACTTCAGTGATCGGACGAGAACTGGTGTTTTCAACGTGGTGTGGCCGTAGACGAGAGATGGTGACGAAATGCCGTAGTTGTGCCCACCGAATTGACCCGATACTTAGTCACCGAATGTTTCAAAAAGGCGTCTACAGCACCCGGTGTTCCCAGGCGGTCACCCATCCAAGTACTCACCGGGCCCGACGTTGCTTAACTTCAGTGATCGGACGAGAACTGGTGTTTTCAACGTGGTGTGGCCGTAGACGAGAGATGGTGACGAAATGCCGTAGTTGTGCCCACCGAATTGACCCGATACTTAGTCACCGAATGTTTCAAAAAGGCGTCTACAGCACCCGGTGTTCCCAGGCGGTCACCCATCCAAGTACTCACCGGGCCCGACGTTGCTTAACTTCAGTGATCGGACGAGAACTGGTGTTTTCAACGTGGTGTGGCCGTAGACGAGAGAAGGTGACGAAACTGCGTAGTTGTGCCTACCGAATTGACCCGATACTTAGTCACCGAATGTTTCAAAAAGGCGTCTACAGCACCCGGTGTTCCCAGGCGGTCACCCATCCAAGTACTCACCGGGCCCGACGTTGCTTAACTTCAGTGATCGGACGAGAACTGGTGTTTTCAACGTGGTGTGGCCGTAGACGAGAGATGGTGACGAAATGCCGTAGTTGTGCCCACCGAATTGACCCGATACTTAGTCACCGAATGTTTCAAAAAGGCGTCTACAGCACCCGGTGTTCCCAGGCGGTCACCCATCCAAGTACTCACCGGGCCCGACGTTGCTTAACTTCAGTGATCGGACGAGAACTGGTGTTTTCAACGTGGTGTGGCCGTAGACGAGAGATGGTGACGAAATGCCGTAGTTGTGCCCACCGAATTGACCCGATACTTAGTCACCGAATGTTTCAAAAAGGCGTCTACAGCACCCGGTGTTCCCAGGCGGTCACCCATCCAAGTACTCACCGGGCCCGACGTTGCTTAACTTCAGTGATCGGACGAGAACTGGTGTTTTCAACGTGGTGTGGCCGTAGACGAGAGATGGTGACGAAATGCCGTAGTTGTGCCCACCGAATTGACCCGATACTTAGTCACCGAATGTTTCAAAAAGGCGTCTACAGCACCCGGTGTTCCCAGGCGGTCACCCATCCAAGTACTCACCGGGCCCGACGTTGCTTAACTTCAGTGATCGGACGAGAACTGGTGTTTTCAACGTGGTGTGGCCGTAGACGAGAGATGGTGACGAAATGCCGTAGTTGTGCCCACCGAATTGACCCGATACTTAGTCACCGAATGTTTCAAAAAGGCGTCTACAGCACCCGGTGTTCCCAGGCGGTCACCCATCCAAGTACTCACCGGGCCCGACGTTGCTTAACTTCAGTGATCGGACGAGAACTGGTGTTTTCAACGTGGTGTGGCCGTAGACGAGAGATGGTGACGAAATGCCGTAGTTGTGCCCACCGAATTGACCCGATACTTAGTCACCGAATGTTTCAAAAAGGCGTCTACAGCACCCGGTGTTCCCAGGCGGTCACCCATCCAAGTACTCACCGGGCCCGACGTTGCTTAACTTCAGTGATCGGACGAGAACTGGTGTTTTCAACGTGGTGTGGCCGTAGACGAGAGAAGGTGACGAAACTGCGTAGTTGTGCCTACCGAATTGACCCGATACTTAGTCACCGAATGTTTCAAAAAGGCGTCTACAGCACCCGGTGTTCCCAGGCGGTCACCCATCCAAGTACTCACCGGGCCCGACGTTGCTTAACTTCAGTGATCGGACGAGAACTGGTGTTTTCAACGTGGTGTGGCCGTAGACGAGAGATGGTGACGAAATGCCGTAGTTGTGCCCACCGAATTGACCCGATACTTAGTCACCGAATGTTTCAAAAAGGCGTCTACAGCACCCGGTGTTCCCAGGCGGTCACCCATCCAAGTACTCACCGGGCCCGACGTTGCTTAACTTCAGTGATCGGACGAGAACTGGTGTTTTCAACGTGGTGTGGCCGTAGACGAGAGATGGTGACGAAATGCCGTAGTTGTGCCCACCGAATTGACCCGATACTTAGTCACCGAATGTTTCAAAAAGGCGTCTACAGCACCCGGTGTTCCCAGGCGGTCACCCATCCAAGTACTCACCGGGCCCGACGTTGCTTAACTTCAGTGATCGGACGAGAACTGGTGTTTTCAACGTGGTGTGGCCGTAGACGAGAGATGGTGACGAAATGCCGTAGTTGTGCCCACCGAATTGACCCGATACTTAGTCACCGAATGTTTCAAAAAGGCGTCTACAGCACCCGGTGTTCCCAGGCGGTCACCCATCCAAGTACTCACCGGGCCCGACGTTGCTTAACTTCAGTGATCGGACGAGAACTGGTGTTTTCAACGTGGTGTGGCCGTAGACGAGAGATGGTGACGAAATGCCGTAGTTGTGCCCACCGAATTGACCCGATACTTAGTCACCGAATGTTTCAAAAAGGCGTCTACAGCACCCGGTGTTCCCAGGCGGTCACCCATCCAAGTACTCACCGGGCCCGACGTTGCTTAACTTCAGTGATCGGACGAGAACTGGTGTTTTCAACGTGGTGTGGCCGTAGACGAGAGAAGGTGACGAAACTGCGTAGTTGTGCCTACCGAATTGACCCGATACTTAGTCACCGAATGTTTCAAAAAGGCGTCTACAGCACCCGGTGTTCCCAGGCGGTCACCCATCCAAGTACTCACCGGGCCCGACGTTGCTTAACTTCAGTGATCGGACGAGAACTGGTGTTTTCAACGTGGTGTGGCCGTAGACGAGAGATGGTGACGAAATGCCGTAGTTGTGCCCACCGAATTGACCCGATACTTAGTCACCGAATGTTTCAAAAAGGCGTCTACAGCACCCGGTGTTCCCAGGCGGTCACCCATCCAAGTACTCACCGGGCCCGACGTTGCTTAACTTCAGTGATCGGACGAGAACTGGTGTTTTCAACGTGGTGTGGCCGTAGACGAGAGATGGTGACGAAATGCCGTAGTTGTGCCCACCGAATTGACCCGATACTTAGTCACCGAATGTTTCAAAAAGGCGTCTACAGCACCCGGTGTTCCCAGGCGGTCACCCATCCAAGTACTCACCGGGCCCGACGTTGCTTAACTTCAGTGATCGGACGAGAACTGGTGTTTTCAACGTGGTGTGGCCGTAGACGAGAGATGGTGACGAAATGCCGTAGTTGTGCCCACCGAATTGACCCGATACTTAGTCACCGAATGTTTCAAAAAGGCGTCTACAGCACCCGGTGTTCCCAGGCGGTCACCCATCCAAGTACTCACCGGGCCCGACGTTGCTTAACTTCAGTGATCGGACGAGAACTGGTGTTTTCAACGTGGTGTGGCCGTAGACGAGAGAAGGTGACGAAACTGCGTAGTTGTGCCTACCGAATTGACCCGATACTTAGTCACCGAATGTTTCAAAAAGGCGTCTACAGCACCCGGTGTTCCCAGGCGGTCACCCATCCAAGTACTCACCGGGCCCGACGTTGCTTAACTTCAGTGATCGGACGAGAACTGGTGTTTTCAACGTGGTGTGGCCGTAGACGAGAGATGGTGACGAAATGCCGTAGTTGTGCCCACCGAATTGACCCGATACTTAGTCACCGAATGTTTCAAAAAGGCGTCTACAGCACCCGGTGTTCCCAGGCGGTCACCCATCCAAGTACTCACCGGGCCCGACGTTGCTTAACTTCAGTGATCGGACGAGAACTGGTGTTTTCAACGTGGTGTGGCCGTAGACGAGAGATGGTGACGAAATGCCGTAGTTGTGCCCACCGAATTGACCCGATACTTAGTCACCGAATGTTTCAAAAAGGCGTCTACAGCACCCGGTGTTCCCAGGCGGTCACCCATCCAAGTACTCACCGGGCCCGACGTTGCTTAACTTCAGTGATCGGACGAGAACTGGTGTTTTCAACGTGGTGTGGCCGTAGACGAGAGATGGTGACGAAATGCCGTAGTTGTGCCCACCGAATTGACCCGATACTTAGTCACCGAATGTTTCAAAAAGGCGTCTACAGCACCCGGTGTTCCCAGGCGGTCACCCATCCAAGTACTCACCGGGCCCGACGTTGCTTAACTTCAGTGATCGGACGAGAACTGGTGTTTTCAACGTGGTGTGGCCGTAGACGAGAGATGGTGACGAAATGCCGTAGTTGTGCCCACCGAATTGACCCGATACTTAGTCACCGAATGTTTCAAAAAGGCGTCTACAGCACCCGGTGTTCCCAGGCGGTCACCCATCCAAGTACTCACCGGGCCCGACGTTGCTTAACTTCAGTGATCGGACGAGAACTGGTGTTTTCAACGTGGTGTGGCCGTAGACGAGAGAAGGTGACGAAACTGCGTAGTTGTGCCTACCGAATTGACCCGATACTTAGTCACCGAATGTTTCAAAAAGGCGTCTACAGCACCCGGTGTTCCCAGGCGGTCACCCATCCAAGTACTCACCGGGCCCGACGTTGCTTAACTTCAGTGATCGGACGAGAACTGGTGTTTTCAACGTGGTGTGGCCGTAGACGAGAGATGGTGACGAAATGCCGTAGTTGTGCCCACCGAATTGACCCGATACTTAGTCACCGAATGTTTCAAAAAGGCGTCTACAGCACCCGGTGTTCCCAGGCGGTCACCCATCCAAGTACTCACCGGGCCCGACGTTGCTTAACTTCAGTGATCGGACGAGAACTGGTGTTTTCAACGTGGTGTGGCCGTAGACGAGAGATGGTGACGAAATGCCGTAGTTGTGCCCACCGAATTGACCCGATACTTAGTCACCGAATGTTTCAAAAAGGCGTCTACAGCACCCGGTGTTCCCAGGCGGTCACCCATCCAAGTACTCACCGGGCCCGACGTTGCTTAACTTCAGTGATCGGACGAGAACTGGTGTTTTCAACGTGGTGTGGCCGTAGACGAGAGAAGGTGACGAAACTGCGTAGTTGTGCCTACCGAATTGACCCGATACTTAGTCACCGAATGTTTCAAAAAGGCGTCTACAGCACCCGGTGTTCCCAGGCGGTCACCCATCCAAGTACTCACCGGGCCCGACGTTGCTTAACTTCAGTGATCGGACGAGAACTGGTGTTTTCAACGTGGTGTGGCCGTAGACGAGAGATGGTGACGAAATGCCGTAGTTGTGCCCACCGAATTGACCCGATACTTAGTCACCGAATGTTTCAAAAAGGCGTCTACAGCACCCGGTGTTCCCAGGCGGTCACCCATCCAAGTACTCACCGGGCCCGACGTTGCTTAACTTCAGTGATCGGACGAGAACTGGTGTTTTCAACGTGGTGTGGCCGTAGACGAGAGATGGTGACGAAATGCCGTAGTTGTGCCCACCGAATTGACCCGATACTTAGTCACCGAATGTTTCAAAAAGGCGTCTACAGCACCCGGTGTTCCCAGGCGGTCACCCATCCAAGTACTCACCGGGCCCGACGTTGCTTAACTTCAGTGATCGGACGAGAACTGGTGTTTTCAACGTGGTGTGGCCGTAGACGAGAGATGGTGACGAAATGCCGTAGTTGTGCCCACCGAATTGACCCGATACTTAGTCACCGAATGTTTCAAAAAGGCGTCTAGAGCACCCGGTGTTCCCAGGCGGTCACCCATCCAAGTACTCACCGGGCCCGACGTTGCTTAACTTCAGTGATCGGACGAGAACTGGTGTTTTCAACGTGGTGTGGCCGTAGACGAGAGAAGGTGACGAAACTGCGTAGTTGTGCCTACCGAATTGACCCGATACTTAGTCACCGAATGTTTCAAAAAGGCGTCTACAGCACCCGGTGTTCCCAGGCGGTCACCCATCCAAGTACTCACCGGGCCCGACGTTGCTTAACTTCAGTGATCGGACGAGAACTGGTGTTTTCAACGTGGTGTGGCCGTAGACGAGAGATGGTGACGAAATGCCGTAGTTGTGCCCACCGAATTGACCCGATACTTAGTCACCGAATGTTTCAAAAAGGCGTCTACAGCACCCGGTGTTCCCAGGCGGTCACCCATCCAAGTAGTCACCGGGCCCGACGTTGCTTAACTTCAGTGATCGGACGAGAACTGGTGTTTTCAACGTGGTGTGGCCGTAGACGAGAGATGGTGACGAAATGCCGTAGTTGTGCCCACCGAATTGACCCGATACTTAGTCACCGAATGTTTCAAAAAGGCGTCTACAGCACCCGGTGTTCCCAGGCGGTCACCCATCCAAGTACTCACCGGGCCCGACGTTGCTTAACTTCAGTGATCGGACGAGAACTGGTGTTTTCAACGTGGTGTGGCCGTAGACGAGAGAAGGTGACGAAACTGCGTAGTTGTGCCTACCGAATTGACCCGATACTTAGTCACCGAATGTTTCAAAAAGGCGTCTACAGCACCCGGTGTTCCCAGGCGGTCACCCATCCAAGTACTCACCGGGCCCGACGTTGCTTAACTTCAGTGATCGGACGAGAACTGGTGTTTTCAACGTGGTGTGGCCGTAGACGAGAGATGGTGACGAAATGCCGTAGTTGTGCCCACCGAATTGACCCGATACTTAGTCACCGAATGTTTCAAAAAGGCGTCTACAGCACCCGGTGTTCCCAGGCGGTCACCCATCCAAGTACTCACCGGGCCCGACGTTGCTTAACTTCAGTGATCGGACGAGAACTGGTGTTTTCAACGTGGTGTGGCCGTAGACGAGAGATGGTGACGAAATGCCGTAGTTGTGCCCACCGAATTGACCCGATACTTAGTCACCGAATGTTTCAAAAAGGCGTCTACAGCACCCGGTGTTCCCAGGCGGTCACCCATCCAAGTACTCACCGGGCCCGACGTTGCTTAACTTCAGTGATCGGACGAGAACTGGTGTTTTCAACGTGGTGTGGCCGTAGACGAGAGATGGTGACGAAATGCCGTAGTTGTGCCCACCGAATTGACCCGATACTTAGTCACCGAATGTTTCAAAAAGGCGTCTACAGCACCCGGTGTTCCCAGGCGGTCACCCATCCAAGTACTCACCGGGCCCGACGTTGCTTAACTTCAGTGATCGGACGAGAACTGGTGTTTTCAACGTGGTGTGGCCGTAGACGAGAGATGGTGACGAAATGCCGTAGTTGTGCCCACCGAATTGACCCGATACTTAGTCACCGAATGTTTCAAAAAGGCGTCTACAGCACCCGGTGTTCCCAGGCGGTCACCCATCCAAGTACTCACCGGGCCCGACGTTGCTTAACTTCAGTGATCGGACGAGAACTGGTGTTTTCAACGTGGTGTGGCCGTAGACGAGAGATGGTGACGAAATGCCGTAGTTGTGCCCACCGAATTGACCCGATACTTAGTCACCGAATGTTTCAAAAAGGCGTCTACAGCACCCGGTGTTCCCAGGCGGTCACCCATCCAAGTACTCACCGGGCCCGACGTTGCTTAACTTCAGTGATCGGACGAGAACTGGTGTTTTCAACGTGGTGTGGCCGTAGACGAGAGAAGGTGACGAAACTGCGTAGTTGTGCCTACCGAATTGACCCGATACTTAGTCACCGAATGTTTCAAAAAGGCGTCTACAGCACCCGGTGTTCCCAGGCGGTCACCCATCCAAGTACTCACCGGGCCCGACGTTGCTTAACTTCAGTGATCGGACGAGAACTGGTGTTTTCAACGTGGTGTGGCCGTAGACGAGAGATGGTGACGAAATGCCGTAGTTGTGCCCACCGAATTGACCCGATACTTAGTCACCGAATGTTTCAAAAAGGCGTCTACAGCACCCGGTGTTCCCAGGCGGTCACCCATCCAAGTACTCACCGGGCCCGACGTTGCTTAACTTCAGTGATCGGACGAGAACTGGTGTTTTCAACGTGGTGTGGCCGTAGACGAGAGATGGTGACGAAATGCCGTAGTTGTGCCCACCGAATTGACCCGATACTTAGTCACCGAATGTTTCAAAAAGGCGTCTACAGCACCCGGTGTTCCCAGGCGGTCACCCATCCAAGTACTCACCGGGCCCGACGTTGCTTAACTTCAGTGATCGGACGAGAACTGGTGTTTTCAACGTGGTGTGGCCGTAGACGAGAGATGGTGACGAAATGCCGTAGTTGTGCCCACCGAATTGACCCGATACTTAGTCACCGAATGTTTCAAAAAGGCGTCTACAGCACCCGGTGTTCCCAGGCGGTCACCCATCCAAGTACTCACCGGGCCCGACGTTGCTTAACTTCAGTGATCGGACGAGAACTGGTGTTTTCAACGTGGTGTGGCCGTAGACGAGAGATGGTGACGAAATGCCGTAGTTGTGCCCACCGAATTGACCCGATACTTAGTCACCGAATGTTTCAAAAAGGCGTCTACAGAACCCGGTGTTCCCAGGCGGTCACCCATCCAAGTACTCACCGGGCCCGACGTTGCTTAACTTCAGTGATCGGACGAGAACTGGTGTTTTCAACGTGGTGTGGCCGTAGACGAGAGAAGGTGACGAAACTGCGTAGTTGTGCCTACCGAATTGACCCGATACTTAGTCACCGAATGTTTCAAAAAGGCGTCTACAGCACCCGGTGTTCCCAGGCGGTCACCCATCCAAGTACTCACCGGGCCCGACGTTGCTTAACTTCAGTGATCGGACGAGAACTGGTGTTTTCAACGTGGTGTGGCCGTAGACGAGAGATGGTGACGAAATGCCGTAGTTGTGCCCACCGAATTGACCCGATACTTAGTCACCGAATGTTTCAAAAAGGCGTCTACAGCACCCGGTGTTCCCAGGCGGTCACCCATCCAAGTACTCACCGGGCCCGACGTTGCTTAACTTCAGTGATCGGACGAGAACTGGTGTTTTCAACGTGGTGTGGCCGTAGACGAGAGATGGTGACGAAATGCCGTAGTTGTGCCCACCGAATTGACCCGATACTTAGTCACCGAATGTTTCAAAAAGGCGTCTACAGCACCCGGTGTTCCCAGGCGGTCACCCATCCAAGTACTCACCGGGCCCGACGTTGCTTAACTTCAGTGATCGGACGAGAACTGGTGTTTTCAACGTGGTGTGGCCGTAGACGAGAGAAGGTGACGAAACTGCGTAGTTGTGCCTACCGAATTGACCCGATACTTAGTCACCGAATGTTTCAAAAAGGCGTCTACAGCACCCGGTGTTCCCAGGCGGTCACCCATCCAAGTACTCACCGGGCCCGACGTTGCTTAACTTCAGTGATCGGACGAGAACTGGTGTTTTCAACGTGGTGTGGCCGTAGACGAGAGATGGTGACGAAATGCAGTAGTTGTGCCCACCGAATTGACCCGATACTTAGTCACCGAATGTTTCAAAAAGGCGTCTACAGCACCCGGTGTTCCCAGGCGGTCACCCATCCAAGTACTCACCGGGCCCGACGTTGCTTAACTTCAGTGATCGGACGAGAACTGGTGTTTTCAACGTGGTGTGGCCGTAGACGAGAGATGGTGACGAAATGCCGTAGTTGTGCCCACCGAATTGACCCGATACTTAGTCACCGAATGTTTCAAAAAGGCGTCTACAGCACCCGGTGTTCCCAGGCGGTCACCCATCCAAGTACTCACCGGGCCCGACGTTGCTTAACTTCAGTGATCGGACGAGAACTGGTGTTTTCAACGTGGTGTGGCCGTAGACGAGAGATGGTGACGAAATGCCGTAGTTGTGCCCACCGAATTGACCCGATACTTAGTCACCGAATGTTTCAAAAAGGCGTCTACAGCACCCGGTGTTCCCAGGCGGTCACCCATCCAAGTACTCACCGGGCCCGACGTTGCTTAACTTCAGTGATCGGACGAGAACTGGTGTTTTCAACGTGGTGTGGCCGTAGACGAGAGATGGTGACGAAATGCCGTAGTTGTGCCCACCGAATTGACCCGATACTTAGTCACCGAATGTTTCAAAAAGGCGTCTACAGCACCCGGTGTTCCCAGGCGGTCACCCATCCAAGTACTCACCGGGCCCGACGTTGCTTAACTTCAGTGATCGGACGAGAACTGGTGTTTTCAACGTGGTGTGGCCGTAGACGAGAGATGGTGACGAAATGCCGTAGTTGTGCCCACCGAATTGACCCGATACTTAGTCACCGAATGTTTCAAAAAGGCGTCTACAGCACCCGGTGTTCCCAGGCGGTCACCCATCCAAGTACTCACCGGGCCCGACGTTGCTTAACTTCAGTGATCGGACGAGAACTGGTGTTTTCAACGTGGTGTGGCCGTAGACGAGAGAAGGTGACGAAACTGCGTAGTTGTGCCTACCGAATTGACCCGATACTTAGTCACCGAATGTTTCAAAAAGGCGTCTACAGCACCCGGTGTTCCCAGGCGGTCACCCATCCAAGTACTCACCGGGCCCGACGTTGCTTAACTTCAGTGATCGGACGAGAACTGGTGTTTTCAACGTGGTGTGGCCGTAGACGAGAGATGGTGACGAAATGCCGTAGTTGTGCCCACCGAATTGACCCGATACTTAGTCACCGAATGTTTCAAAAAGGCGTCTACAGCACCCGGTGTTCCCAGGCGGTCACCCATCCAAGTACTCACCGGGCCCGACGTTGCTTAACTTCAGTGATCGGACGAGAACTGGTGTTTTCAACGTGGTGTGGCCGTAGACGAGAGATGGTGACGAAATGCCGTAGTTGTGCCCACCGAATTGACCCGATACTTAGTCACCGAATGTTTCAAAAAGGCGTCTACAGCACCCGGTGTTCCCAGGCGGTCACCCATCCAAGTACTCACCGGGCCCGACGTTGCTTAACTTCAGTGATCGGACGAGAACTGGTGTTTTCAACGTGGTGTGGCCGTAGACGAGAGATGGTGACGAAATGCCGTAGTTGTGCCCACCGAATTGACCCGATACTTAGTCACCGAATGTTTCAAAAAGGCGTCTACAGCACCCGGTGTTCCCAGGCGGTCACCCATCCAAGTACTCACCGGGCCCGACGTTGCTTAACTTCAGTGATCGGACGAGAACTGGTGTTTTCAACGTGGTGTGGCCGTAGACGAGAGATGGTGACGAAATGCCGTAGTTGTGCCCACCGAATTGACCCGATACTTAGTCACCGAATGTTTCAAAAAGGCGTCTACAGCACCCGGTGTTCCCAGGCGGTCACCCATCCAAGTACTCACCGGGCCCGACGTTGCTTAACTTCAGTGATCGGACGAGAACTGGTGTTTTCAACGTGGTGTGGCCGTAGACGAGAGAAGGTGACGAAACTGCGTAGTTGTGCCTACCGAATTGACCCGATACTTAGTCACCGAATGTTTCAAAAAGGCGTCTACAGCACCCGGTGTTCCCAGGCGGTCACCCATCCAAGTACTCACCGGGCCCGACGTTGCTTAACTTCAGTGATCGGACGAGAACTGGTGTTTTCAACGTGGTGTGGCCGTAGACGAGAGATGGTGACGAAATGCCGTAGTTGTGCCCACCGAATTGACCCGATACTTAGTCACCGAATGTTTCAAAAAGGCGTCTACAGCACCCGGTGTTCCCAGGCGGTCACCCATCCAAGTACTCACCGGGCCCGACGTTGCTTAACTTCAGTGATCGGACGAGAACTGGTGTTTTCAACGTGGTGTGGCCGTAGACGAGAGATGGTGACGAAATGCCGTAGTTGTGCCCACCGAATTGACCCGATACTTAGTCACCGAATGTTTCAAAAAGGCGTCTACAGCACCCGGTGTTCCCAGGCGGTCACCCATCCAAGTACTCACCGGGCCCGACGTTGCTTAACTTCAGTGATCGGACGAGAACTGGTGTTTTCAACGTGGTGTGGCCGTAGACGAGAGAAGGTGACGAAACTGCGTAGTTGTGCCTACCGAATTGACCCGATACTTAGTCACCGAATGTTTCAAAAAGGCGTCTACAGCACCCGGTGTTCCCAGGCGGTCACCCATCCAAGTACTCACCGGGCCCGACGTTGCTTAACTTCAGTGATCGGACGAGAACTGGTGTTTTCAACGTGGTGTGGCCGTAGACGAGAGATGGTGACGAAATGCCGTAGTTGTGCCCACCGAATTGACCCGATACTTAGTCACCGAATGTTTCAAAAAGGCGTCTACAGCACCCGGTGTTCCCAGGCGGTCACCCATCCAAGTACTCACCGGGCCCGACGTTGCTTAACTTCAGTGATCGGACGAGAACTGGTGTTTTCAACGTGGTGTGGCCGTAGACGAGAGATGGTGACGAAATGCCGTAGTTGTGCCCACCGAATTGACCCGATACTTAGTCACCGAATGTTTCAAAAAGGCGTCTACAGCACCCGGTGTTCCCAGGCGGTCACCCATCCAAGTACTCACCGGGCCCGACGTTGCTTAACTTCAGTGATCGGACGAGAACTGGTGTTTTCAACGTGGTGTGGCCGTAGACGAGAGATGGTGACGAAATGCCGTAGTTGTGCCCACCGAATTGACCCGATACTTAGTCACCGAATGTTTCAAAAAGGCGTCTACAGCACCCGGTGTTCCCAGGCGGTCACCCATCCAAGTACTCACCGGGCCCGACGTTGCTTAACTTCAGTGATCGGACGAGAACTGGTGTTTTCAACGTGGTGTGGCCGTAGACGAGAGAAGGTGACGAAACTGCGTAGTTGTGCCTACCGAATTGACCCGATACTTAGTCACCGAATGTTTCAAAAAGGCGTCTAGAGCACCCGGTGTTCCCAGGCGGTCACCCATCCAAGTACTCACCGGGCCCGACGTTGCTTAACTTCAGTGATCGGACGAGAACTGGTGTTTTCAACGTGGTGTGGCCGTAGACGAGAGATGGTGACGAAATGCCGTAGTTGTGCCCACCGAATTGACCCGATACTTAGTCACCGAATGTTTCAAAAAGGCGTCTACAGCACCCGGTGTTCCCAGGCGGTCACCCATCCAAGTACTCACCGGGCCCGACGTTGCTTAACTTCAGTGATCGGACGAGAACTGGTGTTTTCAACGTGGTGTGGCCGTAGACGAGAGATGGTGACGAAATGCCGTAGTTGTGCCCACCGAATTGACCCGATACTTAGTCACCGAATGTTTCAAAAAGGCGTCTACAGCACCCGGTGTTCCCAGGCGGTCACCCATCCAAGTACTCACCGGGCCCGACGTTGCTTAACTTCAGTGATCGGACGAGAACTGGTGTTTTCAACGTGGTGTGGCCGTAGACGAGAGAAGGTGACGAAACTGCGTAGTTGTGCCTACCGAATTGACCCGATACTTAGTCACCGAATGTTTCAAAAAGGCGTCTACAGCACCCGGTGTTCCCAGGCGGTCACCCATCCAAGTACTCACCGGGCCCGACGTTGCTTAACTTCAGTGATCGGACGAGAACTGGTGTTTTCAACGTGGTGTGGCCGTAGACGAGAGATGGTGACGAAATGCCGTAGTTGTGCCCACCGAATTGACCCGATACTTAGTCACCGAATGTTTCAAAAAGGCGTCTACAGCACCCGGTGTTCCCAGGCGGTCACCCATCCAAGTACTCACCGGGCCCGACGTTGCTTAACTTCAGTGATCGGACGAGAACTGGTGTTTTCAACGTGGTGTGGCCGTAGACGAGAGATGGTGACGAAATGCCGTAGTTGTGCCCACCGAATTGACCCGATACTTAGTCACCGAATGTTTCAAAAAGGCGTCTACAGCACCCGGTGTTCCCAGGCGGTCACCCATCCAAGTACTCACCGGGCCCGACGTTGCTTAACTTCAGTGATCGGACGAGAACTGGTGTTTTCAACGTGGTGTGGCCGTAGACGAGAGATGGTGACGAAATGCCGTAGTTGTGCCCACCGAATTGACCCGATACTTAGTCACCGAATGTTTCAAAAAGGCGTCTACAGCACCCGGTGTTCCCAGGCGGTCACCCATCCAAGTACTCACCGGGCCCGACGTTGCTTAACTTCAGTGATCGGACGAGAACTGGTGTTTTCAACGTGGTGTGGCCGTAGACGAGAGATGGTGACGAAATGCCGTAGTTGTGCCCACCGAATTGACCCGATACTTAGTCACCGAATGTTTCAAAAAGGCGTCTACAGCACCCGGTGTTCCCAGGCGGTCACCCATCCAAGTACTCACCGGGCCCGACGTTGCTTAACTTCAGTGATCGGACGAGAACTGGTGTTTTCAACGTGGTGTGGCCGTAGACGAGAGATGGTGACGAAATGCCGTAGTTGTGCCCACCGAATTGACCCGATACTTAGTCACCGAATGTTTCAAAAAGGCGTCTACAGCACCCGGTGTTCCCAGGCGGTCACCCATCCAAGTACTCACCGGGCCCGACGTTGCTTAACTTCAGTGATCGGACGAGAACTGGTGTTTTCAACGTGGTGTGGCCGTAGACGAGAGAAGGTGACGAAACTGCGTAGTTGTGCCTACCGAATTGACCCGATACTTAGTCACCGAATGTTTCAAAAAGGCGTCTACAGCACCCGGTGTTCCCAGGCGGTCACCCATCCAAGTACTCACCGGGCCCGACGTTGCTTAACTTCAGTGATCGGACGAGAACTGGTGTTTTCAACGTGGTGTGGCCGTAGACGAGAGATGGTGACGAAATGCCGTAGTTGTGCCCACCGAATTGACCCGATACTTAGTCACCGAATGTTTCAAAAAGGCGTCTACAGCACCCGGTGTTCCCAGGCGGTCACCCATCCAAGTACTCACCGGGCCCGACGTTGCTTAACTTCAGTGATCGGACGAGAACTGGTGTTTTCAACGTGGTGTGGCCGTAGACGAGAGATGGTGACGAAATGCCGTAGTTGTGCCCACCGAATTGACCCGATACTTA
This sequence comes from Patella pellucida, assembly GCA_917208275.1. Taxonomy (NCBI): domain Eukaryota; kingdom Metazoa; phylum Mollusca; class Gastropoda; family Patellidae; genus Patella; species Patella pellucida. The sequence goes on from OU795044.1 coordinate 36,948,167, forward strand.
GTCACCGAATGTTTCAAAAAGGCGTCTACAGCACCCGGTGTTCCCAGGCGGTCACCCATCCAAGTACTCACCGGGCCCGACGTTGCTTAACTTCAGTGATCGGACGAGAACTGGTGTTTTCAACGTGGTGTGGCCGTAGACGAGAGATGGTGACGAAATGCCGTAGTTGTGCCCACCGAATTGACCCGATACTTAGTCACCGAATGTTTCAAAAAGGCGTCTACAGCACCCGGTGTTCCCAGGCGGTCACCCATCCAAGTACTCACCGGGCCCGACGTTGCTTAACTTCAGTGATCGGACGAGAACTGGTGTTTTCAACGTGGTGTGGCCGTAGACGAGAGATGGTGACGAAATGCCGTAGTTGTGCCCACCGAATTGACCCGATACTTAGTCACCGAATGTTTCAAAAAGGCGTCTACAGCACCCGGTGTTCCCAGGCGGTCACCCATCCAAGTACTCACCGGGCCCGACGTTGCTTAACTTCAGTGATCGGACGAGAACTGGTGTTTTCAACGTGGTGTGGCCGTAGACGAGAGAAGGTGACGAAACTGCGTAGTTGTGCCTACCGAATTGACCCGATACTTAGTCACCGAATGTTTCAAAAAGGCGTCTACAGCACCCGGTGTTCCCAGGCGGTCACCCATCCAAGTACTCACCGGGCCCGACGTTGCTTAACTTCAGTGATCGGACGAGAACTGGTGTTTTCAACGTGGTGTGGCCGTAGACGAGAGATGGTGACGAAATGCCGTAGTTGTGCCCACCGAATTGACCCGATACTTAGTCACCGAATGTTTCAAAAAGGCGTCTACAGCACCCGGTGTTCCCAGGCGGTCACCCATCCAAGTACTCACCGGGCCCGACGTTGCTTAACTTCAGTGATCGGACGAGAACTGGTGTTTTCAACGTGGTGTGGCCGTAGACGAGAGATGGTGACGAAATGCCGTAGTTGTGCCCACCGAATTGACCCGATACTTAGTCACCGAATGTTTCAAAAAGGCGTCTACAGCACCCGGTGTTCCCAGGCGGTCACCCATCCAAGTACTCACCGGGCCCGACGTTGCTTAACTTCAGTGATCGGACGAGAACTGGTGTTTTCAACGTGGTGTGGCCGTAGACGAGAGAAGGTGACGAAACTGCGTAGTTGTGCCTACCGAATTGACCCGATACTTAGTCACCGAATGTTTCAAAAAGGCGTCTACAGCACCCGGTGTTCCCAGGCGGTCACCCATCCAAGTACTCACCGGGCCCGACGTTGCTTAACTTCAGTGATCGGACGAGAACTGGTGTTTTCAACGTGGTGTGGCCGTAGACGAGAGATGGTGACGAAACTGCGTAGTTGTGCCTACCGAATTGACCCGATACTTAGTCACCGAATGTTTCAAAAAGGCGTCTACAGCACCCGGTGTTCCCAGGCGGTCACCCATCCAAGTACTCACCGGGCCCGACGTTGCTTAACTTCAGTGATCGGACGAGAACTGGTGTTTTCAACGTGGTGTGGCCGTAGACGAGAGATGGTGACGAAATGCCGTAGTTGTGCCCACCGAATTGACCCGATACTTAGTCACCGAATGTTTCAAAAAGGCGTCTACAGCACCCGGTGTTCCCAGGCGGTCACCCATCCAAGTACTCACCGGGCCCGACGTTGCTTAACTTCAGTGATCGGACGAGAACTGGTGTTTTCAACGTGGTGTGGCCGTAGACGAGAGATGGTGACGAAATGCCGTAGTTGTGCCCACCGAATTGACCCGATACTTAGTCACCGAATGTTTCAAAAAGGCGTCTACAGCACCCGGTGTTCCCAGGCGGTCACCCATCCAAGTACTCACCGGGCCCGACGTTGCTTAACTTCAGTGATCGGACGAGAACTGGTGTTTTCAACGTGGTGTGGCCGTAGACGAGAGATGGTGACGAAATGCCGTAGTTGTGCCCACCGAATTGACCCGATACTTAGTCACCGAATGTTTCAAAAAGGCGTCTACAGCACCCGGTGTTCCCAGGCGGTCACCCATCCAAGTACTCACCGGGCCCGACGTTGCTTAACTTCAGTGATCGGACGAGAACTGGTGTTTTCAACGTGGTGTGGCCGTAGACGAGAGAAGGTGACGAAACTGCGTAGTTGTGCCTACCGAATTGACCCGATACTTAGTCACCGAATGTTTCAAAAAGGCGTCTACAGCACCCGGTGTTCCCAGGCGGTCACCCATCCAAGTACTCACCGGGCCCGACGTTGCTTAACTTCAGTGATCGGACGAGAACTGGTGTTTTCAACGTGGTGTGGCCGTAGACGAGAGATGGTGACGAAATGCCGTAGTTGTGCCCACCGAATTGACCCGATACTTAGTCACCGAATGTTTCAAAAAGGCGTCTACAGCACCCGGTGTTCCCAGGCGGTCACCCATCCAAGTACTCACCGGGCCCGACGTTGCTTAACTTCAGTGATCGGACGAGAACTGGTGTTTTCAACGTGGTGTGGCCGTAGACGAGAGATGGTGACGAAATGCCGTAGTTGTGCCCACCGAATTGACCCGATACTTAGTCACCGAATGTTTCAAAAAGGCGTCTACAGCACCCGGTGTTCCCAGGCGGTCACCCATCCAAGTACTCACCGGGCCCGACGTTGCTTAACTTCAGTGATCGGACGAGAACTGGTGTTTTCAACGTGGTGTGGCCGTAGACGAGAGAAGGTGACGAAACTGCGTAGTTGTGCCTACCGAATTGACCCGATACTTAGTCACCGAATGTTTCAAAAAGGCGTCTACAGCACCCGGTGTTCCCAGGCGGTCACCCATCCAAGTACTCACCGGGCCCGACGTTGCTTAACTTCAGTGATCGGACGAGAACTGGTGTTTTCAACGTGGTGTGGCCGTAGACGAGAGATGGTGACGAAATGCCGTAGTTGTGCCCACCGAATTGACCCGATACTTAGTCACCGAATGTTTCAAAAAGGCGTCTACAGCACCCGGTGTTCCCAGGCGGTCACCCATCCAAGTACTCACCGGGCCCGACGTTGCTTAACTTCAGTGATCGGACGAGAACTGGTGTTTTCAACGTGGTGTGGCCGTAGACGAGAGATGGTGACGAAATGCCGTAGTTGTGCCCACCGAATTGACCCGATACTTAGTCACCGAATGTTTCAAAAAGGCGTCTACAGCACCCGGTGTTCCCAGGCGGTCACCCATCCAAGTACTCACCGGGCCCGACGTTGCTTAACTTCAGTGATCGGACGAGAACTGGTGTTTTCAACGTGGTGTGGCCGTAGACGAGAGATGGTGACGAAATGCCGTAGTTGTGCCCACCGAATTGACCCGATACTTAGTCACCGAATGTTTCAAAAAGGCGTCTACAGCACCCGGTGTTCCCAGGCGGTCACCCATCCAAGTACTCACCGGGCCCGACGTTGCTTAACTTCAGTGATCGGACGAGAACTGGTGTTTTCAACGTGGTGTGGCCGTAGACGAGAGATGGTGACGAAATGCCGTAGTTGTGCCCACCGAATTGACCCGATACTTAGTCACCGAATGTTTCAAAAAGGCGTCTACAGCACCCGGTGTTCCCAGGCGGTCACCCATCCAAGTACTCACCGGGCCCGACGTTGCTTAACTTCAGTGATCGGACGAGAACTGGTGTTTTCAACGTGGTGTGGCCGTAGACGAGAGAAGGTGACGAAACTGCGTAGTTGTGCCTACCGAATTGACCCGATACTTAGTCACCGAATGTTTCAAAAAGGCGTCTACAGCACCCGGTGTTCCCAGGCGGTCACCCATCCAAGTACTCACCGGGCCCGACGTTGCTTAACTTCAGTGATCGGACGAGAACTGGTGTTTTCAACGTGGTGTGGCCGTAGACGAGAGATGGTGACGAAATGCCGTAGTTGTGCCCACCGAATTGACCCGATACTTAGTCACCGAATGTTTCAAAAAGGCGTCTACAGCACCCGGTGTTCCCAGGCGGTCACCCATCCAAGTACTCACCGGGCCCGACGTTGCTTAACTTCAGTGATCGGACGAGAACTGGTGTTTTCAACGTGGTGTGGCCGTAGACGAGAGATGGTGACGAAATGCCGTAGTTGTGCCCACCGAATTGACCCGATACTTAGTCACCGAATGTTTCAAAAAGGCGTCTACAGCACCCGGTGTTCCCAGGCGGTCACCCATCCAAGTACTCACCGGGCCCGACGTTGCTTAACTTCAGTGATCGGACGAGAACTGGTGTTTTCAACGTGGTGTGGCCGTAGACGAGAGATGGTGACGAAATGCCGTAGTTGTGCCCACCGAATTGACCCGATACTTAGTCACCGAATGTTTCAAAAAGGCGTCTACAGCACCCGGTGTTCCCAGGCGGTCACCCATCCAAGTACTCACCGGGCCCGACGTTGCTTAACTTCAGTGATCGGACGAGAACTGGTGTTTTCAACGTGGTGTGGCCGTAGACGAGAGATGGTGACGAAATGCCGTAGTTGTGCCCACCGAATTGACCCGATACTTAGTCACCGAATGTTTCAAAAAGGCGTCTACAGCACCCGGTGTTCCCAGGCGGTCACCCATCCAAGTACTCACCGGGCCCGACGTTGCTTAACTTCAGTGATCGGACGAGAACTGGTGTTTTCAACGTGGTGTGGCCGTAGACGAGAGAAGGTGACGAAACTGCGTAGTTGTGCCTACCGAATTGACCCGATACTTAGTCACCGAATGTTTCAAAAAGGCGTCTACAGCACCCGGTGTTCCCAGGCGGTCACCCATCCAAGTACTCACCGGGCCCGACGTTGCTTAACTTCAGTGATCGGACGAGAACTGGTGTTTTCAACGTGGTGTGGCCGTAGACGAGAGATGGTGACGAAATGCCGTAGTTGTGCCCACCGAATTGACCCGATACTTAGTCACCGAATGTTTCAAAAAGGCGTCTACAGCACCCGGTGTTCCCAGGCGGTCACCCATCCAAGTACTCACCGGGCCCGACGTTGCTTAACTTCAGTGATCGGACGAGAACTGGTGTTTTCAACGTGGTGTGGCCGTAGACGAGAGATGGTGACGAAATGCCGTAGTTGTGCCCACCGAATTGACCCGATACTTAGTCACCGAATGTTTCAAAAAGGCGTCTACAGCACCCGGTGTTCCCAGGCGGTCACCCATCCAAGTACTCACCGGGCCCGACGTTGCTTAACTTCAGTGATCGGACGAGAACTGGTGTTTTCAACGTGGTGTGGCCGTAGACGAGAGAAGGTGACGAAACTGCGTAGTTGTGCCTACCGAATTGACCCGATACTTAGTCACCGAATGTTTCAAAAAGGCGTCTACAGCACCCGGTGTTCCCAGGCGGTCACCCATCCAAGTACTCACCGGGCCCGACGTTGCTTAACTTCAGTGATCGGACGAGAACTGGTGTTTTCAACGTGGTGTGGCCGTAGACGAGAGATGGTGACGAAATGCCGTAGTTGTGCCCACCGAATTGACCCGATACTTAGTCACCGAATGTTTCAAAAAGGCGTCTACAGCACCCGGTGTTCCCAGGCGGTCACCCATCCAAGTACTCACCGGGCCCGACGTTGCTTAACTTCAGTGATCGGACGAGAACTGGTGTTTTCAACGTGGTGTGGCCGTAGACGAGAGATGGTGACGAAATGCCGTAGTTGTGCCCACCGAATTGACCCGATACTTAGTCACCGAATGTTTCAAAAAGGCGTCTACAGCACCCGGTGTTCCCAGGCGGTCACCCATCCAAGTACTCACCGGGCCCGACGTTGCTTAACTTCAGTGATCGGACGAGAACTGGTGTTTTCAACGTGGTGTGGCCGTAGACGAGAGATGGTGACGAAATGCCGTAGTTGTGCCCACCGAATTGACCCGATACTTAGTCACCGAATGTTTCAAAAAGGCGTCTACAGCACCCGGTGTTCCCAGGCGGTCACCCATCCAAGTACTCACCGGGCCCGACGTTGCTTAACTTCAGTGATCGGACGAGAACTGGTGTTTTCAACGTGGTGTGGCCGTAGACGAGAGAAGGTGACGAAACTGCGTAGTTGTGCCTACCGAATTGACCCGATACTTAGTCACCGAATGTTTCAAAAAGGCGTCTACAGCACCCGGTGTTCCCAGGCGGTCACCCATCCAAGTACTCACCGGGCCCGACGTTGCTTAACTTCAGTGATCGGACGAGAACTGGTGTTTTCAACGTGGTGTGGCCGTAGACGAGAGATGGTGACGAAATGCCGTAGTTGTGCCCACCGAATTGACCCGATACTTAGTCACCGAATGTTTCAAAAAGGCGTCTACAGCACCCGGTGTTCCCAGGCGGTCACCCATCCAAGTACTCACCGGGCCCGACGTTGCTTAACTTCAGTGATCGGACGAGAACTGGTGTTTTCAACGTGGTGTGGCCGTAGACGAGAGATGGTGACGAAATGCCGTAGTTGTGCCCACCGAATTGACCCGATACTTAGTCACCGAATGTTTCAAAAAGGCGTCTACAGCACCCGGTGTTCCCAGGCGGTCACCCATCCAAGTACTCACCGGGCCCGACGTTGCTTAACTTCAGTGATCGGACGAGAACTGGTGTTTTCAACGTGGTGTGGCCGTAGACGAGAGAAGGTGACGAAACTGCGTAGTTGTGCCTACCGAATTGACCCGATACTTAGTCACCGAATGTTTCAAAAAGGCGTCTACAGCACCCGGTGTTCCCAGGCGGTCACCCATCCAAGTACTCACCGGGCCCGACGTTGCTTAACTTCAGTGATCGGACGAGAACTGGTGTTTTCAACGTGGTGTGGCCGTAGACGAGAGATGGTGACGAAATGCCGTAGTTGTGCCCACCGAATTGACCCGATACTTAGTCACCGAATGTTTCAAAAAGGCGTCTACAGCACCCGGTGTTCCCAGGCGGTCACCCATCCAAGTACTCACCGGGCCCGACGTTGCTTAACTTCAGTGATCGGACGAGAACTGGTGTTTTCAACGTGGTGTGGCCGTAGACGAGAGATGGTGACGAAATGCCGTAGTTGTGCCCACCGAATTGACCCGATACTTAGTCACCGAATGTTTCAAAAAGGCGTCTACAGCACCCGGTGTTCCCAGGCGGTCACCCATCCAAGTACTCACCGGGCCCGACGTTGCTTAACTTCAGTGATCGGACGAGAACTGGTGTTTTCAACGTGGTGTGGCCGTAGACGAGAGATGGTGACGAAATGCCGTAGTTGTGCCCACCGAATTGACCCGATACTTAGTCACCGAATGTTTCAAAAAGGCGTCTACAGCACCCGGTGTTCCCAGGCGGTCACCCATCCAAGTACTCACCGGGCCCGACGTTGCTTAACTTCAGTGATCGGACGAGAACTGGTGTTTTCAACGTGGTGTGGCCGTAGACGAGAGATGGTGACGAAATGCCGTAGTTGTGCCCACCGAATTGACCCGATACTTAGTCACCGAATGTTTCAAAAAGGCGTCTACAGCACCCGGTGTTCCCAGGCGGTCACCCATCCAAGTACTCACCGGGCCCGACGTTGCTTAACTTCAGTGATCGGACGAGAACTGGTGTTTTCAACGTGGTGTGGCCGTAGACGAGAGATGGTGACGAAATGCCGTAGTTGTGCCCACCGAATTGACCCGATACTTAGTCACCGAATGTTTCAAAAAGGCGTCTACAGCACCCGGTGTTCCCAGGCGGTCACCCATCCAAGTACTCACCGGGCCCGACGTTGCTTAACTTCAGTGATCGGACGAGAACTGGTGTTTTCAACGTGGTGTGGCCGTAGACGAGAGAAGGTGACGAAACTGCGTAGTTGTGCCTACCGAATTGACCCGATACTTAGTCACCGAATGTTTCAAAAAGGCGTCTACAGCACCCGGTGTTCCCAGGCGGTCACCCATCCAAGTACTCACCGGGCCCGACGTTGCTTAACTTCAGTGATCGGACGAGAACTGGTGTTTTCAACGTGGTGTGGCCGTAGACGAGAGATGGTGACGAAATGCCGTAGTTGTGCCCACCGAATTGACCCGATACTTAGTCACCGAATGTTTCAAAAAGGCGTCTACAGCACCCGGTGTTCCCAGGCGGTCACCCATCCAAGTACTCACCGGGCCCGACGTTGCTTAACTTCAGTGATCGGACGAGAACTGGTGTTTTCAACGTGGTGTGGCCGTAGACGAGAGATGGTGACGAAATGCCGTAGTTGTGCCCACCGAATTGACCCGATACTTAGTCACCGAATGTTTCAAAAAGGCGTCTACAGCACCCGGTGTTCCCAGGCGGTCACCCATCCAAGTACTCACCGGGCCCGACGTTGCTTAACTTCAGTGATCGGACGAGAACTGGTGTTTTCAACGTGGTGTGGCCGTAGACGAGAGATGGTGACGAAATGCCGTAGTTGTGCCCACCGAATTGACCCGATACTTAGTCACCGAATGTTTCAAAAAGGCGTCTACAGCACCCGGTGTTCCCAGGCGGTCACCCATCCAAGTACTCACCGGGCCCGACGTTGCTTAACTTCAGTGATCGGACGAGAACTGGTGTTTTCAACGTGGTGTGGCCGTAGACGAGAGATGGTGACGAAATGCCGTAGTTGTGCCCACCGAATTGACCCGATACTTAGTCACCGAATGTTTCAAAAAGGCGTCTACAGCACCCGGTGTTCCCAGGCGGTCACCCATCCAAGTACTCACCGGGCCCGACGTTGCTTAACTTCAGTGATCGGACGAGAACTGGTGTTTTCAACGTGGTGTGGCCGTAGACGAGAGAAGGTGACGAAACTGCGTAGTTGTGCCTACCGAATTGACCCGATACTTAGTCACCGAATGTTTCAAAAAGGCGTCTACAGCACCCGGTGTTCCCAGGCGGTCACCCATCCAAGTACTCACCGGGCCCGACGTTGCTTAACTTCAGTGATCGGACGAGAACTGGTGTTTTCAACGTGGTGTGGCCGTAGACGAGAGATGGTGACGAAATGCCGTAGTTGTGCCCACCGAATTGACCCGATACTTAGTCACCGAATGTTTCAAAAAGGCGTCTACAGCACCCGGTGTTCCCAGGCGGTCACCCATCCAAGTACTCACCGGGCCCGACGTTGCTTAACTTCAGTGATCGGACGAGAACTGGTGTTTTCAACGTGGTGTGGCCGTAGACGAGAGATGGTGACGAAATGCCGTAGTTGTGCCCACCGAATTGACCCGATACTTAGTCACCGAATGTTTCAAAAAGGCGTCTACAGCACCCGGTGTTCCCAGGCGGTCACCCATCCAAGTACTCACCGGGCCCGACGTTGCTTAACTTCAGTGATCGGACGAGAACTGGTGTTTTCAACGTGGTGTGGCCGTAGACGAGAGAAGGTGACGAAACTGCGTAGTTGTGCCTACCGAATTGACCCGATACTTAGTCACCGAATGTTTCAAAAAGGCGTCTACAGCACCCGGTGTTCCCAGGCGGTCACCCATCCAAGTACTCACCGGGCCCGACGTTGCTTAACTTCAGTGATCGGACGAGAACTGGTGTTTTCAACGTGGTGTGGCCGTAGACGAGAGATGGTGACGAAATGCCGTAGTTGTGCCCACCGAATTGACCCGATACTTAGTCACCGAATGTTTCAAAAAGGCGTCTACAGCACCCGGTGTTCCCAGGCGGTCACCCATCCAAGTACTCACCGGGCCCGACGTTGCTTAACTTCAGTGATCGGACGAGAACTGGTGTTTTCAACGTGGTGTGGCCGTAGACGAGAGATGGTGACGAAATGCCGTAGTTGTGCCCACCGAATTGACCCGATACTTAGTCACCGAATGTTTCAAAAAGGCGTCTACAGCACCCGGTGTTCCCAGGCGGTCACCCATCCAAGTACTCACCGGGCCCGACGTTGCTTAACTTCAGTGATCGGACGAGAACTGGTGTTTTCAACGTGGTGTGGCCGTAGACGAGAGATGGTGACGAAATGCCGTAGTTGTGCCCACCGAATTGACCCGATACTTAGTCACCGAATGTTTCAAAAAGGCGTCTACAGCACCCGGTGTTCCCAGGCGGTCACCCATCCAAGTACTCACCGGGCCCGACGTTGCTTAACTTCAGTGATCGGACGAGAACTGGTGTTTTCAACGTGGTGTGGCCGTAGACGAGAGATGGTGACGAAATGCCGTAGTTGTGCCCACCGAATTGACCCGATACTTAGTCACCGAATGTTTCAAAAAGGCGTCTACAGCACCCGGTGTTCCCAGGCGGTCACCCATCCAAGTACTCACCGGGCCCGACGTTGCTTAACTTCAGTGATCGGACGAGAACTGGTGTTTTCAACGTGGTGTGGCCGTAGACGAGAGAAGGTGACGAAACTGCGTAGTTGTGCCTACCGAATTGACCCGATACTTAGTCACCGAATGTTTCAAAAAGGCGTCTACAGCACCCGGTGTTCCCAGGCGGTCACCCATCCAAGTACTCACCGGGCCCGACGTTGCTTAACTTCAGTGATCGGACGAGAACTGGTGTTTTCAACGTGGTGTGGCCGTAGACGAGAGATGGTGACGAAATGCCGTAGTTGTGCCCACCGAATTGACCCGATACTTAGTCACCGAATGTTTCAAAAAGGCGTCTACAGCACCCGGTGTTCCCAGGCGGTCACCCATCCAAGTACTCACCGGGCCCGACGTTGCTTAACTTCAGTGATCGGACGAGAACTGGTGTTTTCAACGTGGTGTGGCCGTAGACGAGAGATGGTGACGAAATGCCGTAGTTGTGCCCACCGAATTGACCCGATACTTAGTCACCGAATGTTTCAAAAAGGCGTCTACAGCACCCGGTGTTCCCAGGCGGTCACCCATCCAAGTACTCACCGGGCCCGACGTTGCTTAACTTCAGTGATCGGACGAGAACTGGTGTTTTCAACGTGGTGTGGCCGTAGACGAGAGATGGTGACGAAATGCCGTAGTTGTGCCCACCGAATTGACCCGATACTTAGTCACCGAATGTTTCAAAAAGGCGTCTACAGCACCCGGTGTTCCCAGGCGGTCACCCATCCAAGTACTCACCGGGCCCGACGTTGCTTAACTTCAGTGATCGGACGAGAACTGGTGTTTTCAACGTGGTGTGGCCGTAGACGAGAGATGGTGACGAAATGCCGTAGTTGTGCCCACCGAATTGACCCGATACTTAGTCACCGAATGTTTCAAAAAGGCGTCTACAGCACCCGGTGTTCCCAGGCGGTCACTCATCCAAGTACTCACCGGGCCCGACGTTGCTTAACTTCAGTGATCGGACGAGAACTGGTGTTTTCAACGTGGTGTGGCCGTAGACGAGAGAAGGTGACGAAACTGCGTAGTTGTGCCTACCGAATTGACCCGATACTTAGTCACCGAATGTTTCAAAAAGGCGTCTACAGCACCCGGTGTTCCCAGGCGGTCACCCATCCAAGTACTCACCGGGCCCGACGTTGCTTAACTTCAGTGATCGGACGAGAACTGGTGTTTTCAACGTGGTGTGGCCGTAGACGAGAGATGGTGACGAAATGCCGTAGTTGTGCCCACCGAATTGACCCGATACTTAGTCACCGAATGTTTCAAAAAGGCGTCTACAGCACCCGGTGTTCCCAGGCGGTCACCCATCCAAGTACTCACCGGGCCCGACGTTGCTTAACTTCAGTGATCGGACGAGAACTGGTGTTTTCAACGTGGTGTGGCCGTAGACGAGAGATGGTGACGAAATGCCGTAGTTGTGCCCACCGAATTGACCCGATACTTAGTCACCGAATGTTTCAAAAAGGCGTCTACAGCACCCGGTGTTCCCAGGCGGTCACCCATCCAAGTACTCACCGGGCCCGACGTTGCTTAACTTCAGTGATCGGACGAGAACTGGTGTTTTCAACGTGGTGTGGCCGTAGACGAGAGAAGGTGACGAAACTGCGTAGTTGTGCCTACCGAATTGACCCGATACTTAGTCACCGAATGTTTCAAAAAGGCGTCTACAGCACCCGGTGTTCCCAGGCGGTCACCCATCCAAGTACTCACCGGGCCCGACGTTGCTTAACTTCAGTGATCGGACGAGAACTGGTGTTTTCAACGTGGTGTGGCCGTAGACGAGAGATGGTGACGAAATGCCGTAGTTGTGCCCACCGAATTGACCCGATACTTAGTCACCGAATGTTTCAAAAAGGCGTCTACAGCACCCGGTGTTCCCAGGCGGTCACCCATCCAAGTACTCACCGGGCCCGACGTTGCTTAACTTCAGTGATCGGACGAGAACTGGTGTTTTCAACGTGGTGTGGCCGTAGACGAGAGATGGTGACGAAATGCCGTAGTTGTGCCCACCGAATTGACCCGATACTTAGTCACCGAATGTTTCAAAAAGGCGTCTACAGCACCCGGTGTTCCCAGGCGGTCACCCATCCAAGTACTCACCGGGCCCGACGTTGCTTAACTTCAGTGATCGGACGAGAACTGGTGTTTTCAACGTGGTGTGGCCGTAGACGAGAGATGGTGACGAAATGCCGTAGTTGTGCCCACCGAATTGACCCGATACTTAGTCACCGAATGTTTCAAAAAGGCGTCTACAGCACCCGGTGTTCCCAGGCGGTCACCCATCCAAGTACTCACCGGGCCCGACGTTGCTTAACTTCAGTGATCGGACGAGAACTGGTGTTTTCAACGTGGTGTGGCCGTAGACGAGAGATGGTGACGAAATGCCGTAGTTGTGCCCACCGAATTGACCCGATACTTAGTCACCGAATGTTTCAAAAAGGCGTCTACAGCACCCGGTGTTCCCAGGCGGTCACCCATCCAAGTACTCACCGGGCCCGACGTTGCTTAACTTCAGTGATCGGACGAGAACTGGTGTTTTCAACGTGGTGTGGCCGTAGACGAGAGAAGGTGACGAAACTGCGTAGTTGTGCCTACCGAATTGACCCGATACTTAGTCACCGAATGTTTCAAAAAGGCGTCTACAGCACCCGGTGTTCCCAGGCGGTCACCCATCCAAGTACTCACCGGGCCCGACGTTGCTTAACTTCAGTGATCGGACGAGAACTGGTGTTTTCAACGTGGTGTGGCCGTAGACGAGAGATGGTGACGAAATGCCGTAGTTGTGCCCACCGAATTGACCCGATACTTAGTCACCGAATGTTTCAAAAAGGCGTCTACAGCACCCGGTGTTCCCAGGCGGTCACCCATCCAAGTACTCACCGGGCCCGACGTTGCTTAACTTCAGTGATCGGACGAGAACTGGTGTTTTCAACGTGGTGTGGCCGTAGACGAGAGATGGTGACGAAATGCCGTAGTTGTGCCCACCGAATTGACCCGATACTTAGTCACCGAATGTTTCAAAAAGGCGTCTACAGCACCCGGTGTTCCCAGGCGGTCACCCATCCAAGTACTCACCGGGCCCGACGTTGCTTAACTTCAGTGATCGGACGAGAACTGGTGTTTTCAACGTGGTGTGGCCGTAGACGAGAGATGGTGACGAAATGCCGTAGTTGTGCCCACCGAATTGACCCGATACTTAGTCACCGAATGTTTCAAAAAGGCGTCTACAGCACCCGGTGTTCCCAGGCGGTCACCCATCCAAGTACTCACCGGGCCCGACGTTGCTTAACTTCAGTGATCGGACGAGAACTGGTGTTTTCAACGTGGTGTGGCCGTAGACGAGAGATGGTGACGAAATGCCGTAGTTGTGCCCACCGAATTGACCCGATACTTAGTCACCGAATGTTTCAAAAAGGCGTCTACAGCACCCGGTGTTCCCAGGCGGTCACCCATCCAAGTACTCACCGGGCCCGACGTTGCTTAACTTCAGTGATCGGACGAGAACTGGTGTTTTCAACGTGGTGTGGCCGTAGACGAGAGATGGTGACGAAATGCCGTAGTTGTGCCCACCGAATTGACCCGATACTTAGTCACCGAATGTTTCAAAAAGGCGTCTACAGCACCCGGTGTTCCCAGGCGGTCACCCATCCAAGTACTCACCGGGCCCGACGTTGCTTAACTTCAGTGATCGGACGAGAACTGGTGTTTTCAACGTGGTGTGGCCGTAGACGAGAGAAGGTGACGAAACTGCGTAGTTGTGCCTACCGAATTGACCCGATACTTAGTCACCGAATGTTTCAAAAAGGCGTCTACAGCACCCGGTGTTCCCAGGCGGTCACCCATCCAAGTACTCACCGGGCCCGACGTTGCTTAACTTCAGTGATCGGACGAGAACTGGTGTTTTCAACGTGGTGTGGCCGTAGACGAGAGATGGTGACGAAATGCCGTAGTTGTGCCCACCGAATTGACCCGATACTTAGTCACCGAATGTTTCAAAAAGGCGTCTACAGCACCCGGTGTTCCCAGGCGGTCACCCATCCAAGTACTCACCGGGCCCGACGTTGCTTAACTTCAGTGATCGGACGAGAACTGGTGTTTTCAACGTGGTGTGGCCGTAGACGAGAGATGGTGACGAAATGCCGTAGTTGTGCCCACCGAATTGACCCGATACTTAGTCACCGAATGTTTCAAAAAGGCGTCTACAGCACCCGGTGTTCCCAGGCGGTCACCCATCCAAGTACTCACCGGGCCCGACGTTGCTTAACTTCAGTGATCGGACGAGAACTGGTGTTTTCAACGTGGTGTGGCCGTAGACGAGAGAAGGTGACGAAACTGCGTAGTTGTGCCTACCGAATTGACCCGATACTTAGTCACCGAATGTTTCAAAAAGGCGTCTACAGCACCCGGTGTTCCCAGGCGGTCACCCATCCAAGTACTCACCGGGCCCGACGTTGCTTAACTTCAGTGATCGGACGAGAACTGGTGTTTTCAACGTGGTGTGGCCGTAGACGAGAGATGGTGACGAAATGCCGTAGTTGTGCCCACCGAATTGACCCGATACTTAGTCACCGAATGTTTCAAAAAGGCGTCTACAGCACCCGGTGTTCCCAGGCGGTCACCCATCCAAGTACTCACCGGGCCCGACGTTGCTTAACTTCAGTGATCGGACGAGAACTGGTGTTTTCAACGTGGTGTGGCCGTAGACGAGAGATGGTGACGAAATGCCGTAGTTGTGCCCACCGAATTGACCCGATACTTAGTCACCGAATGTTTCAAAAAGGCGTCTACAGCACCCGGTGTTCCCAGGCGGTCACCCATCCAAGTACTCACCGGGCCCGACGTTGCTTAACTTCAGTGATCGGACGAGAACTGGTGTTTTCAACGTGGTGTGGCCGTAGACGAGAGATGGTGACGAAATGCCGTAGTTGTGCCCACCGAATTGACCCGATACTTAGTCACCGAATGTTTCAAAAAGGCGTCTACAGCACCCGGTGTTCCCAGGCGGTCACCCATCCAAGTACTCACCGGGCCCGACGTTGCTTAACTTCAGTGATCGGACGAGAACTGGTGTTTTCAACGTGGTGTGGCCGTAGACGAGAGAAGGTGACGAAACTGCGTAGTTGTGCCTACCGAATTGACCCGATACTTAGTCACCGAATGTTTCAAAAAGGCGTCTACAGCACCCGGTGTTCCCAGGCGGTCACCCATCCAAGTACTCACCGGGCCCGACGTTGCTTAACTTCAGTGATCGGACGAGAACTGGTGTTTTCAACGTGGTGTGGCCGTAGACGAGAGATGGTGACGAAATGCCGTAGTTGTGCCCACCGAATTGACCCGATACTTAGTCACCGAATGTTTCAAAAAGGCGTCTACAGCACCCGGTGTTCCCAGGCGGTCACCCATCCAAGTACTCACCGGGCCCGACGTTGCTTAACTTCAGTGATCGGACGAGAACTGGTGTTTTCAACGTGGTGTGGCCGTAGACGAGAGATGGTGACGAAATGCCGTAGTTGTGCCCACCGAATTGACCCGATACTTAGTCACCGAATGTTTCAAAAAGGCGTCTACAGCACCCGGTGTTCCCAGGCGGTCACCCATCCAAGTACTCACCGGGCCCGACGTTGCTTAACTTCAGTGATCGGACGAGAACTGGTGTTTTCAACGTGGTGTGGCCGTAGACGAGAGAAGGTGACGAAACTGCGTAGTTGTGCCTACCGAATTGACCCGATACTTAGTCACCGAATGTTTCAAAAAGGCGTCTACAGCACCCGGTGTTCCCAGGCGGTCACCCATCCAAGTACTCACCGGGCCCGACGTTGCTTAACTTCAGTGATCGGACGAGAACTGGTGTTTTCAACGTGGTGTGGCCGTAGACGAGAGATGGTGACGAAATGCCGTAGTTGTGCCCACCGAATTGACCCGATACTTAGTCACCGAATGTTTCAAAAAGGCGTCTACAGCACCCGGTGTTCCCAGGCGGTCACCCATCCAAGTACTCACCGGGCCCGACGTTGCTTAACTTCAGTGATCGGACGAGAACTGGTGTTTTCAACGTGGTGTGGCCGTAGACGAGAGATGGTGACGAAATGCCGTAGTTGTGCCCACCGAATTGACCCGATACTTAGTCACCGAATGTTTCAAAAAGGCGTCTACAGCACCCGGTGTTCCCAGGCGGTCACCCATCCAAGTACTCACCGGGCCCGACGTTGCTTAACTTCAGTGATCGGACGAGAACTGGTGTTTTCAACGTGGTGTGGCCGTAGACGAGAGATGGTGACGAAATGCCGTAGTTGTGCCCACCGAATTGACCCGATACTTAGTCACCGAATGTTTCAAAAAGGCGTCTACAGCACCCGGTGTTCCCAGGCGGTCACCCATCCAAGTACTCACCGGGCCCGACGTTGCTTAACTTCAGTGATCGGACGAGAACTGGTGTTTTCAACGTGGTGTGGCCGTAGACGAGAGATGGTGACGAAATGCCGTAGTTGTGCCCACCGAATTGACCCGATACTTAGTCACCGAATGTTTCAAAAAGGCGTCTACAGCACCCGGTGTTCCCAGGCGGTCACCCATCAAAGTACTCACCGGGCCCGACGTTGCTTAACTTCAGTGATCGGACGAGAACTGGTGTTTTCAACGTGGTGTGGCCGTAGACGAGAGATGGTGACGAAATGCCGTAGTTGTGCCCACCGAATTGACCCGATACTTAGTCACCGAATGTTTCAAAAAGGCGTCTACAGCACCCGGTGTTCCCAGGCGGTCACCCATCCAAGTACTCACCGGGCCCGACGTTGCTTAACTTCAGTGATCGGACGAGAACTGGTGTTTTCAACGTGGTGTGGCCGTAGACGAGAGAAGGTGACGAAACTGCGTAGTTGTGCCTACCGAATTGACCCGATACTTAGTCACCGAATGTTTCAAAAAGGCGTCTACAGCACCCGGTGTTCCCAGGCGGTCACCCATCCAAGTACTCACCGGGCCCGACGTTGCTTAACTTCAGTGATCGGACGAGAACTGGTGTTTTCAACGTGGTGTGGCCGTAGACGAGAGATGGTGACGAAATGCCGTAGTTGTGCCCACCGAATTGACCCGATACTTAGTCACCGAATGTTTCAAAAAGGCGTCTACAGCACCCGGTGTTCCCAGGCGGTCACCCATCCAAGTACTCACCGGGCCCGACGTTGCTTAACTTCAGTGATCGGACGAGAACTGGTGTTTTCAACGTGGTGTGGCCGTAGACGAGAGATGGTGACGAAATGCCGTAGTTGTGCCCACCGAATTGACCCGATACTTAGTCACCGAATGTTTCAAAAAGGCGTCTACAGCACCCGGTGTTCCCAGGCGGTCACCCATCCAAGTACTCACCGGGCCCGACGTTGCTTAACTTCAGTGATCGGACGAGAACTGGTGTTTTCAACGTGGTGTGGCCGTAGACGAGAGATGGTGACGAAATGCCGTAGTTGTGCCCACCGAATTGACCCGATACTTAGTCACCGAATGTTTCAAAAAGGCGTCTACAGCACCCGGTGTTCCCAGGCGGTCACCCATCCAAGTACT
This sequence comes from Patella pellucida, assembly GCA_917208275.1. Classification (NCBI taxonomy): domain Eukaryota; kingdom Metazoa; phylum Mollusca; class Gastropoda; family Patellidae; genus Patella; species Patella pellucida. The sequence goes on from OU795044.1 coordinate 36,965,980, forward strand.
CACCGGGCCCGACGTTGCTTAACTTCAGTGATCGGACGAGAACTGGTGTTTTCAACGTGGTGTGGCCGTAGACGAGAGATGGTGACGAAATGCCGTAGTTGTGCCCACCGAATTGACCCGATACTTAGTCACCGAATGTTTCAAAAAGGCGTCTACAGCACCCGGTGTTCCCAGGCGGTCACCCATCCAAGTACTCACCGGGCCCGACGTTGCTTAACTTCAGTGATCGGACGAGAACTGGTGTTTTCAACGTGGTGTGGCCGTAGACGAGAGAAGGTGACGAAACTGCGTAGTTGTGCCTACCGAATTGACCCGATACTTAGTCACCGAATGTTTCAAAAAGGCGTCTACAGCACCCGGTGTTCCCAGGCGGTCACCCATCCAAGTACTCACCGGGCCCGACGTTGCTTAACTTCAGTGATCGGACGAGAACTGGTGTTTTCAACGTGGTGTGGCCGTAGACGAGAGATGGTGACGAAATGCCGTAGTTGTGCCCACCGAATTGACCCGATACTTAGTCACCGAATGTTTCAAAAAGGCGTCTACAGCACCCGGTGTTCCCAGGCGGTCACCCATCCAAGTACTCACCGGGCCCGACGTTGCTTAACTTCAGTGATCGGACGAGAACTGGTGTTTTCAACGTGGTGTGGCCGTAGACGAGAGATGGTGACGAAATGCCGTAGTTGTGCCCACCGAATTGACCCGATACTTAGTCACCGAATGTTTCAAAAAGGCGTCTACAGCACCCGGTGTTCCCAGGCGGTCACCCATCCAAGTACTCACCGGGCCCGACGTTGCTTAACTTCAGTGATCGGACGAGAACTGGTGTTTTCAACGTGGTGTGGCCGTAGACGAGAGAAGGTGACGAAACTGCGTAGTTGTGCCTACCGAATTGACCCGATACTTAGTCACCGAATGTTTCAAAAAGGCGTCTACAGCACCCGGTGTTCCCAGGCGGTCACCCATCCAAGTACTCACCGGGCCCGACGTTGCTTAACTTCAGTGATCGGACGAGAACTGGTGTTTTCAACGTGGTGTGGCCGTAGACGAGAGATGGTGACGAAATGCCGTAGTTGTGCCCACCGAATTGACCCGATACTTAGTCACCGAATGTTTCAAAAAGGCGTCTACAGCACCCGGTGTTCCCAGGCGGTCACCCATCCAAGTACTCACCGGGCCCGACGTTGCTTAACTTCAGTGATCGGACGAGAACTGGTGTTTTCAACGTGGTGTGGCCGTAGACGAGAGATGGTGACGAAATGCCGTAGTTGTGCCCACCGAATGACCCGATACTTAGTCACCGAATGTTTCAAAAAGGCGTCTACAGCACCCGGTGTTCCCAGGCGGTCACCCATCCAAGTACTCACCGGGCCCGACGTTGCTTAACTTCAGTGATCGGACGAGAACTGGTGTTTTCAACGTGGTGTGGCCGTAGACGAGAGATGGTGACGAAATGCCGTAGTTGTGCCCACCGAATTGACCCGATACTTAGTCACCGAATGTTTCAAAAAGGCGTCTACAGCACCCGGTGTTCCCAGGCGGTAACCCATCCAAGTACTCACCGGGCCCGACGTTGCTTAACTTCAGTGATCGGACGAGAACTGGTGTTTTCAACGTGGTGTGGCCGTAGACGAGAGATGGTGACGAAATGCCGTAGTTGTGCCCACCGAATTGACCCGATACTTAGTCACCGAATGTTTCAAAAAGGCGTCTACAGCACCCGGTGTTCCCAGGCGGTCACCCATCCAAGTACTCACCGGGCCCGACGTTGCTTAACTTCAGTGATCGGACGAGAACTGGTGTTTTCAACGTGGTGTGGCCGTAGACGAGAGAAGGTGACGAAACTGCGTAGTTGTGCCTACCGAATTGACCCGATACTTAGTCACCGAATGTTTCAAAAAGGCGTCTACAGCACCCGGTGTTCCCAGGCGGTCACCCATCCAAGTACTCACCGGGCCCGACGTTGCTTAACTTCAGTGATCGGACGAGAACTGGTGTTTTCAACGTGGTGTGGCCGTAGACGAGAGATGGTGACGAAATGCCGTAGTTGTGCCCACCGAATTGACCCGATACTTAGTCACCGAATGTTTCAAAAAGGCGTCTACAGCACCCGGTGTTCCCAGGCGGTCACCCATCCAAGTACTCACCGGGCCCGACGTTGCTTAACTTCAGTGATCGGACGAGAACTGGTGTTTTCAACGTGGTGTGGCCGTAGACGAGAGATGGTGACGAAATGCCGTAGTTGTGCCCACCGAATTGACCCGATACTTAGTCACCGAATGTTTCAAAAAGGCGTCTACAGCACCCGGTGTTCCCAGGCGGTCACCCATCCAAGTACTCACCGGGCCCGACGTTGCTTAACTTCAGTGATCGGACGAGAACTGGTGTTTTCAACGTGGTGTGGCCGTAGACGAGAGATGGTGACGAAATGCCGTAGTTGTGCCCACCGAATTGACCCGATACTTAGTCACCGAATGTTTCAAAAAGGCGTCTACAGCACCCGGTGTTCCCAGGCGGTCACCCATCCAAGTACTCACCGGGCCCGACGTTGCTTAACTTCAGTGATCGGACGAGAACTGGTGTTTTCAACGTGGTGTGGCCGTAGACGAGAGATGGTGACGAAATGCCGTAGTTGTGCCCACCGAATTGACCCGATACTTAGTCACCGAATGTTTCAAAAAGGCGTCTACAGCACCCGGTGTTCCCAGGCGGTCACCCATCCAAGTACTCACCGGGCCCGACGTTGCTTAACTTCAGTGATCGGACGAGAACTGGTGTTTTCAACGTGGTGTGGCCGTAGACGAGAGAAGGTGACGAAACTGCGTAGTTGTGCCTACCGAATTGACCCGATACTTAGTCACCGAATGTTTCAAAAAGGCGTCTACAGCACCCGGTGTTCCCAGGCGGTCACCCATCCAAGTACTCACCGGGCCCGACGTTGCTTAACTTCAGTGATCGGACGAGAACTGGTGTTTTCAACGTGGTGTGGCCGTAGACGAGAGATGGTGACGAAATGCCGTAGTTGTGCCCACCGAATTGACCCGATACTTAGTCACCGAATGTTTCAAAAAGGCGTCTACAGCACCCGGTGTTCCCAGGCGGTCACCCATCCAAGTACTCACCGGGCCCGACGTTGCTTAACTTCAGTGATCGGACGAGAACTGGTGTTTTCAACGTGGTGTGGCCGTAGACGAGAGATGGTGACGAAATGCCGTAGTTGTGCCCACCGAATTGACCCGATACTTAGTCACCGAATGTTTCAAAAAGGCGTCTACAGCACCCGGTGTTCCCAGGCGGTCACCCATCCAAGTACTCACCGGGCCCGACGTTGCTTAACTTCAGTGATCGGACGAGAACTGGTGTTTTCAACGTGGTGTGGCCGTAGACGAGAGAAGGTGACGAAACTGCGTAGTTGTGCCTACCGAATTGACCCGATACTTAGTCACCGAATGTTTCAAAAAGGCGTCTACAGCACCCGGTGTTCCCAGGCGGTCACCCATCCAAGTACTCACCGGGCCCGACGTTGCTTAACTTCAGTGATCGGACGAGAACTGGTGTTTTCAACGTGGTGTGGCCGTAGACGAGAGATGGTGACGAAATGCCGTAGTTGTGCCCACCGAATTGACCCGATACTTAGTCACCGAATGTTTCAAAAAGGCGTCTACAGCACCCGGTGTTCCCAGGCGGTCACCCATCCAAGTACTCACCGGGCCCGACGTTGCTTAACTTCAGTGATCGGACGAGAACTGGTGTTTTCAACGTGGTGTGGCCGTAGACGAGAGATGGTGACGAAATGCCGTAGTTGTGCCCACCGAATTGACCCGATACTTAGTCACCGAATGTTTCAAAAAGGCGTCTACAGCACCCGGTGTTCCCAGGCGGTCACCCATCCAAGTACTCACCGGGCCCGACGTTGCTTAACTTCAGTGATCGGACGAGAACTGGTGTTTTCAACGTGGTGTGGCCGTAGACGAGAGATGGTGACGAAATGCCGTAGTTGTGCCCACCGAATTGACCCGATACTTAGTCACCGAATGTTTCAAAAAGGCGTCTACAGCACCCGGTGTTCCCAGGCGGTCACCCATCCAAGTACTCACCGGGCCCGACGTTGCTTAACTTCAGTGATCGGACGAGAACTGGTGTTTTCAACGTGGTGTGGCCGTAGACGAGAGATGGTGACGAAATGCCGTAGTTGTGCCCACCGAATTGACCCGATACTTAGTCACCGAATGTTTCAAAAAGGCGTCTACAGCACCCGGTGTTCCCAGGCGGTCACCCATCTAAGTACTCACCGGGCCCGACGTTGCTTAACTTCAGTGATCGGACGAGAACTGGTGTTTTCAACGTGGTGTGGCCGTAGACGAGAGATGGTGACGAAATGCCGTAGTTGTGCCCACCGAATTGACCCGATACTTAGTCACCGAATGTTTCAAAAAGGCGTCTACAGCACCCGGTGTTCCCAGGCGGTCACCCATCCAAGTACTCACCGGGCCCGACGTTGCTTAACTTCAGTGATCGGACGAGAACTGGTGTTTTCAACGTGGTGTGGCCGTAGACGAGAGATGGTGACGAAATGCCGTAGTTGTGCCCACCGAATTGACCCGATACTTAGTCACCGAATGTTTCAAAAAGGCGTCTACAGCACCCGGTGTTCCCAGGCGGTCACCCATCCAAGTACTCACCGGGCCCGACGTTGCTTAACTTCAGTGATCGGACGAGAACTGGTGTTTTCAACGTGGTGTGGCCGTAGACGAGAGAAGGTGACGAAACTGCGTAGTTGTGCCTACCGAATTGACCCGATACTTAGTCACCGAATGTTTCAAAAAGGCGTCTACAGCACCCGGTGTTCCCAGGCGGTCACCCATCCAAGTACTCACCGGGCCCGACGTTGCTTAACTTCAGTGATCGGACGAGAACTGGTGTTTTCAACGTGGTGTGGCCGTAGACGAGAGATGGTGACGAAATGCCGTAGTTGTGCCCACCGAATTGACCCGATACTTAGTCACCGAATGTTTCAAAAAGGCGTCTACAGCACCCGGTGTTCCCAGGCGGTCACCCATCCAAGTACTCACCGGGCCCGACGTTGCTTAACTTCAGTGATCGGACGAGAACTGGTGTTTTCAACGTGGTGTGGCCGTAGACGAGAGATGGTGACGAAATGCCGTAGTTGTGCCCACCGAATTGACCCGATACTTAGTCACCGAATGTTTCAAAAAGGCGTCTACAGCACCCGGTGTTCCCAGGCGGTCACCCATCCAAGTACTCACCGGGCCCGACGTTGCTTAACTTCAGTGATCGGACGAGAACTGGTGTTTTCAACGTGGTGTGGCCGTAGACGAGAGATGGTGACGAAATGCCGTAGTTGTGCCCACCGAATTGACCCGATACTTAGTCACCGAATGTTTCAAAAAGGCGTCTACAGCACCCGGTGTTCCCAGGCGGTCACCCATCCAAGTACTCACCGGGCCCGACGTTGCTTAACTTCAGTGATCGGACGAGAACTGGTGTTTTCAACGTGGTGTGGCCGTAGACGAGAGATGGTGACGAAATGCCGTAGTTGTGCCCACCGAATTGACCCGATACTTAGTCACCGAATGTTTCAAAAAGGCGTCTACAGCACCCGGTGTTCCCAGGCGGTCACCCATCCAAGTACTCACCGGGCCCGACGTTGCTTAACTTCAGTGATCGGACGAGAACTGGTGTTTTCAACGTGGTGTGGCCGTAGACGAGAGAAGGTGACGAAACTGCGTAGTTGTGCCTACCGAATTGACCCGATACTTAGTCACCGAATGTTTCAAAAAGGCGTCTACAGCACCCGGTGTTCCCAGGCGGTCACCCATCCAAGTACTCACCGGGCCCGACGTTGCTTAACTTCAGTGATCGGACGAGAACTGGTGTTTTCAACGTGGTGTGGCCGTAGACGAGAGATGGTGACGAAATGCCGTAGTTGTGCCCACCGAATTGACCCGATACTTAGTCACCGAATGTTTCAAAAAGGCGTCTACAGCACCCGGTGTTCCCAGGCGGTCACCCATCCAAGTACTCACCGGGCCCGACGTTGCTTAACTTCAGTGATCGGACGAGAACTGGTGTTTTCAACGTGGTGTGGCCGTAGACGAGAGATGGTGACGAAATGCCGTAGTTGTGCCCACCGAATTGACCCGATACTTAGTCACCGAATGTTTCAAAAAGGCGTCTACAGCACCCGGTGTTCCCAGGCGGTCACCCATCCAAGTACTCACCGGGCCCGACGTTGCTTAACTTCAGTGATCGGACGAGAACTGGTGTTTTCAACGTGGTGTGGCCGTAGACGAGAGAAGGTGACGAAACTGCGTAGTTGTGCCTACCGAATTGACCCGATACTTAGTCACCGAATGTTTCAAAAAGGCGTCTACAGCACCCGGTGTTCCCAGGCGGTCACCCATCCAAGTACTCACCGGGCCCGACGTTGCTTAACTTCAGTGATCGGACGAGAACTGGTGTTTTCAACGTGGTGTGGCCGTAGACGAGAGATGGTGACGAAATGCCGTAGTTGTGCCCACCGAATTGACCCGATACTTAGTCACCGAATGTTTCAAAAAGGCGTCTACAGCACCCGGTGTTCCCAGGCGGTCACCCATCCAAGTACTCACCGGGCCCGACGTTGCTTAACTTCAGTGATCGGACGAGAACTGGTGTTTTCAACGTGGTGTGGCCGTAGACGAGAGATGGTGACGAAATGCCGTAGTTGTGCCCACCGAATTGACCCGATACTTAGTCACCGAATGTTTCAAAAAGGCGTCTACAGCACCCGGTGTTCCCAGGCGGTCACCCATCCAAGTACTCACCGGGCCCGACGTTGCTTAACTTCAGTGATCGGACGAGAACTGGTGTTTTCAACGTGGTGTGGCCGTAGACGAGAGATGGTGACGAAATGCCGTAGTTGTGCCCACCGAATTGACCCGATACTTAGTCACCGAATGTTTCAAAAAGGCGTCTACAGCACCCGGTGTTCCCAGGCGGTCACCCATCCAAGTACTCACCGGGCCCGACGTTGCTTAACTTCAGTGATCGGACGAGAACTGGTGTTTTCAACGTGGTGTGGCCGTAGACGAGAGAAGGTGACGAAACTGCGTAGTTGTGCCTACCGAATTGACCCGATACTTAGTCACCGAATGTTTCAAAAAGGCGTCTACAGCACCCGGTGTTCCCAGGCGGTCACCCATCCAAGTACTCACCGGGCCCGACGTTGCTTAACTTCAGTGATCGGACGTTCAACGTGGTGTGGCCGTAGACGAGAGATGGTGACGAAATGCCGTAGTTGTGCCCACCGAATTGACCCGATACTTAGTCACCGAATGTTTCAAAAAGGCGTCTACAGCACCCGGTGTTCCCAGGCGGTCACCCATCCAAGTACTCACCGGGCCCGACGTTGCTTAACTTCAGTGATCGGACGAGAACTGGTGTTTTCAACGTGGTGTGGCCGTAGACGAGAGATGGTGACGAAATGCCGTAGTTGTGCCCACCGAATTGACCCGATACTTAGTCACCGAATGTTTCAAAAAGGCGTCTACAGCACCCGGTGTTCCCAGGCGGTCACCCATCCAAGTACTCACCGGGCCCGACGTTGCTTAACTTCAGTGATCGGACGAGAACTGGTGTTTTCAACGTGGTGTGGCCGTAGACGAGAGATGGTGACGAAATGCCGTAGTTGTGCCCACCGAATTGACCCGATACTTAGTCACCGAATGTTTCAAAAAGGCGTCTACAGCACCCGGTGTTCCCAGGCGGTCACCCATCCAAGTACTCACCGGGCCCGACGTTGCTTAACTTCAGTGATCGGACGAGAACTGGTGTTTTCAACGTGGTGTGGCCGTAGACGAGAGATGGTGACGAAATGCCGTAGTTGTGCCCACCGAATTGACCCGATACTTAGTCACCGAATGTTTCAAAAAGGCGTCTACAGCACCCGGTGTTCCCAGGCGGTCACCCATCCAAGTACTCACCGGGCCCGACGTTGCTTAACTTCAGTGATCGGACGAGAACTGGTGTTTTCAACGTGGTGTGGCCGTAGACGAGAGAAGGTGACGAAACTGCGTAGTTGTGCCTACCGAATTGACCCGATACTTAGTCACCGAATGTTTCAAAAAGGCGTCTACAGCACCCGGTGTTCCCAGGCGGTCACCCATCCAAGTACTCACCGGGCCCGACGTTGCTTAACTTCAGTGATCGGACGAGAACTGGTGTTTTCAACGTGGTGTGGCCGTAGACGAGAGATGGTGACGAAATGCCGTAGTTGTGCCCACCGAATTGACCCGATACTTAGTCACCGAATGTTTCAAAAAGGCGTCTACAGCACCCGGTGTTCCCAGGCGGTCACCCATCCAAGTACTCACCGGGCCCGACGTTGCTTAACTTCAGTGATCGGACGAGAACTGGTGTTTTCAACGTGGTGTGGCCGTAGACGAGAGATGGTGACGAAATGCCGTAGTTGTGCCCACCGAATTGACCCGATACTTAGTCACCGAATGTTTCAAAAAGGCGTCTACAGCACCCGGTGTTCCCAGGCGGTCACCCATCCAAGTACTCACCGGGCCCGACGTTGCTTAACTTCAGTGATCGGACGAGAACTGGTGTTTTCAACGTGGTGTGGCCGTAGACGAGAGATGGTGACGAAATGCCGTAGTTGTGCCCACCGAATTGACCCGATACTTAGTCACCGAATGTTTCAAAAAGGCGTCTACAGCACCAGGTGTTCCCAGGCGGTCACCCATCCAAGTACTCACCGGGCCCGACGTTGCTTAACTTCAGTGATCGGACGAGAACTGGTGTTTTCAACGTGGTGTGGCCGTAGACGAGAGATGGTGACGAAATGCCGTAGTTGTGCCCACCGAATTGACCCGATACTTAGTCACCGAATGTTTCAAAAAGGCGTCTACAGCACCCGGTGTTCCCAGGCGGTCACCCATCCAAGTACTCACCGGGCCCGACGTTGCTTAACTTCAGTGATCGGACGAGAACTGGTGTTTTCAACGTGGTGTGGCCGTAGACGAGAGAAGGTGACGAAACTGCGTAGTTGTGCCTACCGAATTGACCCGATACTTAGTCACCGAATGTTTCAAAAAGGCGTCTACAGCACCCGGTGTTCCCAGGCGGTCACCCATCCAAGTACTCACCGGGCCCGACGTTGCTTAACTTCAGTGATCGGACGAGAACTGGTGTTTTCAACGTGGTGTGGCCGTAGACGAGAGATGGTGACGAAATGCCGTAGTTGTGCCCACCGAATTGACCCGATACTTAGTCACCGAATGTTTCAAAAAGGCGTCTACAGCACCCGGTGTTCCCAGGCGGTCACCCATCCAAGTACTCACCGGGCCCGACGTTGCTTAACTTCAGTGATCGGACGAGAACTGGTGTTTTCAACGTGGTGTGGCCGTAGACGAGAGATGGTGACGAAATGCCGTAGTTGTGCCCACCGAATTGACCCGATACTTAGTCACCGAATGTTTCAAAAAGGCGTCTACAGCACCCGGTGTTCCCAGGCGGTCACCCATCCAAGTACTCACCGGGCCCGACGTTGCTTAACTTCAGTGATCGGACGAGAACTGGTGTTTTCAACGTGGTGTGGCCGTAGACGAGAGAAGGTGACGAAACTGCGTAGTTGTGCCTACCGAATTGACCCGATACTTAGTCACCGAATGTTTCAAAAAGGCGTCTACAGCACCCGGTGTTCCCAGGCGGTCACCCATCCAAGTACTCACCGGGCCCGACGTTGCTTAACTTCAGTGATCGGACGAGAACTGGTGTTTTCAACGTGGTGTGGCCGTAGACGAGAGATGGTGACGAAATGCCGTAGTTGTGCCCACCGAATTGACCCGATACTTAGTCACCGAATGTTTCAAAAAGGCGTCTACAGCACCCGGTGTTCCCAGGCGGTCACCCATCCAAGTACTCACCGGGCCCGACGTTGCTTAACTTCAGTGATCGGACGAGAACTGGTGTTTTCAACGTGGTGTGGCCGTAGACGAGAGATGGTGACGAAATGCCGTAGTTGTGCCCACCGAATTGACCCGATACTTAGTCACCGAATGTTTCAAAAAGGCGTCTACAGCACCCGGTGTTCCCAGGCGGTCACCCATCCAAGTACTCACCGGGCCCGACGTTGCTTAACTTCAGTGATCGGACGAGAACTGGTGTTTTCAACGTGGTGTGGCCGTAGACGAGAGATGGTGACGAAATGCCGTAGTTGTGCCCACCGAATTGACCCGATACTTAGTCACCGAATGTTTCAAAAAGGCGTCTACAGCACCCGGTGTTCCCAGGCGGTCACCCATCCAAGTACTCACCGGGCCCGACGTTGCTTAACTTCAGTGATCGGACGAGAACTGGTGTTTTCAACGTGGTGTGGCCGTAGACGAGAGATGGTGACGAAATGCCGTAGTTGTGCCCACCGAATTGACCCGATACTTAGTCACCGAATGTTTCAAAAAGGCGTCTACAGCACCCGGTGTTCCCAGGCGGTCACCCATCCAAGTACTCACCGGGCCCGACGTTGCTTAACTTCAGTGATCGGACGAGAACTGGTGTTTTCAACGTGGTGTGGCCGTAGACGAGAGATGGTGACGAAATGCCGTAGTTGTGCCCACCGAATTGACCCGATACTTAGTCACCGAATGTTTCAAAAAGGCGTCTACAGCACCCGGTGTTCCCAGGCGGTCACACATCCAAGTACTCACCGGGCCCGACGTTGCTTAACTTCAGTGATCGGACGAGAACTGGTGTTTTCAACGTGGTGTGGCCGTAGACGAGAGATGGTGACGAAATGCCGTAGTTGTGCCCACCGAATTGACCCGATACTTAGTCACCGAATGTTTCAAAAAGGCGTCTAGAGCACCCGGTGTTCCCAGGCGGTCACCCATCCAAGTACTCACCGGGCCCGACGTTGCTTAACTTCAGTGATCGGACGAGAACTGGTGTTTTCAACGTGGTGTGGCCGTAGACGAGAGAAGGTGACGAAACTGCGTAGTTGTGCCTACCGAATTGACCCGATACTTAGTCACCGAATGTTTCAAAAAGGCGTCTACAGCACCCGGTGTTCCCAGGCGGTCACCCATCCAAGTACTCACCGGGCCCGACGTTGCTTAACTTCAGTGATCGGACGAGAACTGGTGTTTTCAACGTGGTGTGGCCGTAGACGAGAGATGGTGACGAAATGCCGTAGTTGTGCCCACCGAATTGACCCGATACTTAGTCACCGAATGTTTCAAAAAGGCGTCTACAGCACCCGGTGTTCCCAGGCGGTCACCCATCCAAGTACTCACCGGGCCCGACGTTGCTTAACTTCAGTGATCGGACGAGAACTGGTGTTTTCAACGTGGTGTGGCCGTAGACGAGAGATGGTGACGAAATGCCGTAGTTGTGCCCACCGAATTGACCCGATACTTAGTCACCGAATGTTTCAAAAAGGCGTCTACAGCACCCGGTGTTCCCAGGCGGTCACCCATCCAAGTACTCACCGGGCCCGACGTTGCTTAACTTCAGTGATCGGACGAGAACTGGTGTTTTCAACGTGGTGTGGCCGTAGACGAGAGATGGTGACGAAATGCCGTAGTTGTGCCCACCGAATTGACCCGATACTTAGTCACCGAATGTTTCAAAAAGGCGTCTACAGCACCCGGTGTTCCCAGGCGGTCACCCATCCAAGTACTCACCGGGCCCGACGTTGCTTAACTTCAGTGATCGGACGAGAACTGGTGTTTTCAACGTGGTGTGGCCGTAGACGAGAGATGGTGACGAAATGCCGTAGTTGTGCCCACCGAATTGACCCGATACTTAGTCACCGAATGTTTCAAAAAGGCGTCTACAGCACCCGGTGTTCCCAGGCGGTCACCCATCCAAGTACTCACCGGGCCCGACGTTGCTTAACTTCAGTGATCGGACGAGAACTGGTGTTTTCAACGTGGTGTGGCCGTAGACGAGAGAAGGTGACGAAACTGCGTAGTTGTGCCTACCGAATTGACCCGATACTTAGTCACCGAATGTTTCAAAAAGGCGTCTACAGCACCCGGTGTTCCCAGGCGGTCACCCATCCAAGTACTCACCGGGCCCGACGTTGCTTAACTTCAGTGATCGGACGAGAACTGGTGTTTTCAACGTGGTGTGGCCGTAGACGAGAGATGGTGACGAAATGCCGTAGTTGTGCCCACCGAATTGACCCGATACTTAGTCACCGAATGTTTCAAAAAGGCGTCTACAGCACCCGGTGTTCCCAGGCGGTCACCCATCCAAGTACTCACCGGGCCCGACGTTGCTTAACTTCAGTGATCGGACGAGAACTGGTGTTTTCAACGTGGTGTGGCCGTAGACGAGAGATGGTGACGAAATGCCGTAGTTGTGCCCACCGAATTGACCCGATACTTAGTCACCGAATGTTTCAAAAAGGCGTCTACAGCACCCGGTGTTCCCAGGCGGTCACCCATCCAAGTACTCACCGGGCCCGACGTTGCTTAACTTCAGTGATCGGACGAGAACTGGTGTTTTCAACGTGGTGTGGCCGTAGACGAGAGAAGGTGACGAAACTGCGTAGTTGTGCCTACCGAATTGACCCGATACTTAGTCACCGAATGTTTCAAAAAGGCGTCTACAGCACCCGGTGTTCCCAGGCGGTCACCCATCCAAGTACTCACCGGGCCCGACGTTGCTTAACTTCAGTGATCGGACGAGAACTGGTGTTTTCAACGTGGTGTGGCCGTAGACGAGAGATGGTGACGAAATGCCGTAGTTGTGCCCACCGAATTGACCCGATACTTAGTCACCGAATGTTTCAAAAAGGCGTCTACAGCACCCGGTGTTCCCAGGCGGTCACCCATCCAAGTACTCACCGGGCCCGACGTTGCTTAACTTCAGTGATCGGACGAGAACTGGTGTTTTCAACGTGGTGTGGCCGTAGACGAGAGATGGTGACGAAATGCCGTAGTTGTGCCCACCGAATTGACCCGATACTTAGTCACCGAATGTTTCAAAAAGGCGTCTACAGCACCCGGTGTTCCCAGGCGGTCACCCATCCAAGTACTCACCGGGCCCGACGTTGCTTAACTTCAGTGATCGGACGAGAACTGGTGTTTTCAACGTGGTGTGGCCGTAGACGAGAGATGGTGACGAAATGCCGTAGTTGTGCCCACCGAATTGACCCGATACTTAGTCACCGAATGTTTCAAAAAGGCGTCTACAGCACCCGGTGTTCCCAGGCGGTCACCCATCCAAGTACTCACCGGGCCCGACGTTGCTTAACTTCAGTGATCGGACGAGAACTGGTGTTTTCAACGTGGTGTGGCCGTAGACGAGAGATGGTGACGAAATGCCGTAGTTGTGCCCACCGAATTGACCCGATACTTAGTCACCGAATGTTTCAAAAAGGCGTCTACAGCACCCGGTGTTCCCAGGCGGTCACCCATCCAAGTACTCACCGGGCCCGACGTTGCTTAACTTCAGTGATCGGACGAGAACTGGTGTTTTCAACGTGGTGTGGCCGTAGACGAGAGAAGGTGACGAAACTGCGTAGTTGTGCCTACCGAATTGACCCGATACTTAGTCACCGAATGTTTCAAAAAGGCGTCTACAGCACCCGGTGTTCCCAGGCGGTCACCCATCCAAGTACTCACCGGGCCCGACGTTGCTTAACTTCAGTGATCGGACGAGAACTGGTGTTTTCAACGTGGTGTGGCCGTAGACGAGAGATGGTGACGAAATGCCGTAGTTGTGCCCACCGAATTGACCCGATACTTAGTCACCGAATGTTTCAAAAAGGCGTCTACAGCACCCGGTGTTCCCAGGCGGTCACCCATCCAAGTACTCACCGGGCCCGACGTTGCTTAACTTCAGTGATCGGACGAGAACTGGTGTTTTCAACGTGGTGTGGCCGTAGACGAGAGCTGGTGACGAAATGCCGTAGTTGTGCCCACCGAATTGACCCGATACTTAGTCACCGAATGTTTCAAAAAGGCGTCTACAGCACCCGGTGTTCCCAGGCGGTCACCCATCCAAGTACTCACCGGGCCCGACGTTGCTTAACTTCAGTGATCGGACGAGAACTGGTGTTTTCAACGTGGTGTGGCCGTAGACGAGAGATGGTGACGAAATGCCGTAGTTGTGCCCACCGAATTGACCCGATACTTAGTCACCGAATGTTTCAAAAAGGCGTCTACAGCACCCGGTGTTCCCAGGCGGTCACCCATCCAAGTACTCACCGGGCCCGACGTTGCTTAACTTCAGTGATCGGACGAGAACTGGTGTTTTCAACGTGGTGTGGCCGTAGACGAGAGATGGTGACGAAATGCCGTAGTTGTGCCCACCGAATTGACCCGATACTTAGTCACTGAATGTTTCAAAAAGGCGTCTACAGCACCCGGTGTTCCCAGGCGGTCACCCATCCAAGTACTCACCGGGCCCGACGTTGCTTAACTTCAGTGATCGGACGAGAACTGGTGTTTTCAACGTGGTGTGGCCGTAGACGAGAGAAGGTGACGAAACTGCGTAGTTGTGCCTACCGAATTGACCCGATACTTAGTCACCGAATGTTTCAAAAAGGCGTCTACAGCACCCGGTGTTCCCAGGCGGTCACCCATCCAAGTACTCACCGGGCCCGACGTTGCTTAACTTCAGTGATCGGACGAGAACTGGTGTTTTCAACGTGGTGTGGCCGTAGACGAGAGATGGTGACGAAATGCCGTAGTTGTGCCCACCGAATTGACCCGATACTTAGTCACCGAATGTTTCAAAAAGGCGTCTACAGCACCCGGTGTTCCCAGGCGGTCACCCATCCAAGTACTCACCGGGCCCGACGTTGCTTAACTTCAGTGATCGGACGAGAACTGGTGTTTTCAACGTGGTGTGGCCGTAGACGAGAGATGGTGACGAAATGCCGTAGTTGTGCCCACCGAATTGACCCGATACTTAGTCACCGAATGTTTCAAAAAGGCGTCTACAGCACCCGGTGTTCCCAGGCGGTCACCCATCCAAGTACTCACCGGGCCCGACGTTGCTTAACTTCAGTGATCGGACGAGAACTGGTGTTTTCAACGTGGTGTGGCCGTAGACGAGAGAAGGTGACGAAACTGCGTAGTTGTGCCTACCGAATTGACCCGATACTTAGTCACCGAATGTTTCAAAAAGGCGTCTACAGCACCCGGTGTTCCCAGGCGGTCACCCATCCAAGTACTCACCGGGCCCGACGTTGCTTAACTTCAGTGATCGGACGAGAACTGGTGTTTTCAACGTGGTGTGGCCGTAGACGAGAGATGGTGACGAAATGCCGTAGTTGTGCCCACCGAATTGACCCGATACTTAGTCACCGAATGTTTCAAAAAGGCGTCTACAGCACCCGGTGTTCCCAGGCGGTCACCCATCCAAGTACTCACCGGGCCCGACGTTGCTTAACTTCAGTGATCGGACGAGAACTGGTGTTTTCAACGTGGTGTGGCCGTAGACGAGAGATGGTGACGAAATGCCGTAGTTGTGCCCACCGAATTGACCCGATACTTAGTCACCGAATGTTTCAAAAAGGCGTCTACAGCACCCGGTGTTCCCAGGCGGTCACCCATCCAAGTACTCACCGGGCCCGACGTTGCTTAACTTCAGTGATCGGACGAGAACTGGTGTTTTCAACGTGGTGTGGCCGTAGACGAGAGATGGTGACGAAATGCCGTAGTTGTGCCCACCGAATTGACCCGATACTTAGTCACCGAATGTTTCAAAAAGGCGTCTACAGCACCCGGTGTTCCCAGGCGGTCACCCATCCAAGTACTCACCGGGCCCGACGTTGCTTAACTTCAGTGATCGGACGAGAACTGGTGTTTTCAACGTGGTGTGGCCGTAGACGAGAGATGGTGACGAAATGCCGTAGTTGTGCCCACCGAATTGACCCGATACTTAGTCACCGAATGTTTCAAAAAGGCGTCTACAGCACCCGGTGTTCCCAGGCGGTCACCCATCCAAGTACTCACCGGGCCCGACGTTGCTTAACTTCAGTGATCGGACGAGAACTGGTGTTTTCAACGTGGTGTGGCCGTAGACGAGAGATGGTGACGAAATGCCGTAGTTGTGCCCACCGAATTGACCCGATACTTAGTCACCGAATGTTTCAAAAAGGCGTCTACAGCACCCGGTGTTCCCAGGCGGTCACCCATCCAAGTACTCACCGGGCCCGACGTTGCTTAACTTCAGTGATCGGACGAGAACTGGTGTTTTCAACGTGGTGTGGCCGTAGACGAGAGATGGTGACGAAATGCCGTAGTTGTGCCCACCGAATTGACCCGATACTTAGTCACCGAATGTTTCAAAAAGGCGTCTACAGCACCCGGTGTTCCCAGGCGGTCACCCATCCAAGTACTCACCGGGCCCGACGTTGCTTAACTTCAGTGATCGGACGAGAACTGGTGTTTTCAACGTGGTGTGGCCGTAGACGAGAGAAGGTGACGAAACTGCGTAGTTGTGCCTACCGAATTGACCCGATACTTAGTCACCGAATGTTTCAAAAAGGCGTCTACAGCACCCGGTGTTCCCAGGCGGTCACCCATCCAAGTACTCACCGGGCCCGACGTTGCTTAACTTCAGTGATCGGACGAGAACTGGTGTTTTCAACGTGGTGTGGCCGTAGACGAGAGATGGTGACGAAATGCCGTAGTTGTGCCCACCGAATTGACCCGATACTTAGTCACCGAATGTTTCAAAAAGGCGTCTACAGCACCCGGTGTTCCCAGGCGGTCACCCATCCAAGTACTCACCGGGCCCGACGTTGCTTAACTTCAGTGATCGGACGAGAACTGGTGTTTTCAACGTGGTGTGGCCGTAGACGAGAGATGGTGACGAAATGCCGTAGTTGTGCCCACCGAATTGACCCGATACTTAGTCACCGAATGTTTCAAAAAGGCGTCTACAGCACCCGGTGTTCCCAGGCGGTCACCCATCCAAGTACTCACCGGGCCCGACGTTGCTTAACTTCAGTGATCGGACGAGAACTGGTGTTTTCAACGTGGTGTGGCCGTAGACGAGAGATGGTGACGAAATGCCGTAGTTGTGCCCACCGAATTGACCCGATACTTAGTCACCGAATGTTTCAAAAAGGCGTCTACAGCACCCGGTGTTCCCAGGCGGTCACCCATCCAAGTACTCACCGGGCCCGACGTTGCTTAACTTCAGTGATCGGACGAGAACTGGTGTTTTCAACGTGGTGTGGCCGTAGACGAGAGATGGTGACGAAATGCCGTAGTTGTGCCCACCGAATTGACCCGATACTTAGTCACCGAATGTTTCAAAAAGGCGTCTACAGCACCCGGTGTTCCCAGGCGGTCACCCATCCAAGTACTCACCGGGCCCGACGTTGCTTAACTTCAGTGATCGGACGAGAACTGGTGTTTTCAACGTGGTGTGGCCGTAGACGAGAGAAGGTGACGAAACTGCGTAGTTGTGCCTACCGAATTGACCCGATACTTAGTCACCGAATGTTTCAAAAAGGCGTCTACAGCACCCGGTGTTCCCAGGCGGTCACCCATCCAAGTACTCACCGGGCCCGACGTTGCTTAACTTCAGTGATCGGACGAGAACTGGTGTTTTCAACGTGGTGTGGCCGTAGACGAGAGATGGTGACGAAATGCCGTAGTTGTGCCCACCGAATTGACCCGATACTTAGTCACCGAATGTTTCAAAAAGGCGTCTACAGCACCCGGTGTTCCCAGGCGGTCACCCATCCAAGTACTCACCGGGCCCGACGTTGCTTAACTTCAGTGATCGGACGAGAACTGGTGTTTTCAACGTGGTGTGGCCGTAGACGAGAGATGGTGACGAAATGCCGTAGTTGTGCCCACCGAATTGACCCGATACTTAGTCACCGAATGTTTCAAAAAGGCGTCTACAGCACCCGGTGTTCCCAGGCGGTCACCCATCCAAGTACTCACCGGGCCCGACGTTGCTTAACTTCAGTGATCGGACGAGAACTGGTGTTTTCAACGTGGTGTGGCCGTAGACGAGAGAAGGTGACGAAACTGCGTAGTTGTGCCTACCGAATTGACCCGATACTTAGTCACCGAATGTTTCAAAAAGGCGTCTACAGCACCCGGTGTTCCCAGGCGGTCACCCATCCAAGTACTCACCGGGCCCGACGTTGCTTAACTTCAGTGATCGGACGAGAACTGGTGTTTTCAACGTGGTGTGGCCGTAGACGAGAGATGGTGACGAAATGCCGTAGTTGTGCCCACCGAATTGACCCGATACTTAGTCACCGAATGTTTCAAAAAGGCGTCTACAGCACCCGGTGTTCCCAGGCGGTCACCCATCCAAGTACTCACCGGGCCCGACGTTGCTTAACTTCAGTGATCGGACGAGAACTGGTGTTTTCAACGTGGTGTGGCCGTAGACGAGAGATGGTGACGAAATGCCGTAGTTGTGCCCACCGAATTGACCCGATACTTAGTCACCGAATGTTTCAAAAAGGCGTCTACAGCACCCGGTGTTCCCAGGCGGTCACCCATCCAAGTACTCACCGGGCCCGACGTTGCTTAACTTCAGTGATCGGACGAGAACTGGTGTTTTCAACGTGGTGTGGCCGTAGACGAGAGATGGTGACGAAATGCCGTAGTTGTGCCCACCGAATTGACCCGATACTTAGTCACCGAATGTTTCAAAAAGGCGTCTACAGCACCCGGTGTTCCCAGGCGGTCACCCATCCAAGTACTCACCGGGCCCGACGTTGCTTAACTTCAGTGATCGGACGAGAACTGGTGTTTTCAACGTGGTGTGGCCGTAGACGAGAGATGGTGACGAAATGCCGTAGTTGTGCCCACCGAATTGACCCGATACTTAGTCACCGAATGTTTCAAAAAGGCGTCTACAGCACCCGGTGTTCCCAGGCGGTCACCCATCCAAGTACTCACCGGGCCCGACGTTGCTTAACTTCAGTGATCGGACGAGAACTGGTGTTTTCAACGTGGTGTGGCCGTAGACGAGAGAAGGTGACGAAACTGCGTAGTTGTGCCTACCGAATTGACCCGATACTTAGTCACCGAATGTTTCAAAAAGGCGTCTACAGCACCCGGTGTTCCCAGGCGGTCACCCATCCAAGTACTCACCGGGCCCGACGTTGCTTAACTTCAGTGATCGGACGAGAACTGGTGTTTTCAACGTGGTGTGGCCGTAGACGAGAGATGGTGACGAAATGCCGTAGTTGTGCCCACCGAATTGACCCGATACTTAGTCACCGAATGTTTCAAAAAGGCGTCTACAGCACCCGGTGTTCCCAGGCGGTCACCCATCCAAGTACTCACCGGGCCCGACGTTGCTTAACTTCAGTGATCGGACGAGAACTGGTGTTTTCAACGTGGTGTGGCCGTAGACGAGAGATGGTGACGAAATGCCGTAGTTGTGCCCACCGAATTGACCCGATACTTAGTCACCGAATGTTTCAAAAAGGCGTCTACAGCACCCGGTGTTCCCAGGCGGTCACCCATCCAAGTACTCACCGGGCCCGACGTTGCTTAACTTCAGTGATCGGACGAGAACTGGTGTTTTCAACGTGGTGTGGCCGTAGACGAGAGATGGTGACGAAATGCCGTAGTTGTGCCCACCGAATTGACCCGATACTTAGTCACCGAATGTTTCAAAAAGGCGTCTACAGCACCCGGTGTTCCCAGGCGGTCACCCATCCAAGTACTCACCGGGCCCGACGTTGCTTAACTTCAGTGATCGGACGAGAACTGGTGTTTTCAACGTGGTGTGGCCGTAGACGAGAGATGGTGACGAAATGCCGTAGTTGTGCCCACCGAATTGACCCGATACTTAGTCACCGAATGTTTCAAAAAGGCGTCTACAGCACCCGGTGTTCCCAGGCGGTCACCCATCCAAGTACTCACCGGGCCCGACGTTGCTTAACTTCAGTGATCGGACGAGAACTGGTGTTTTCAACGTGGTGTGGCCGTAGACGAGAGAAGGTGACGAAACTGCGTAGTTGTGCCTACCGAATTGACCCGATACTTAGTCACCGAATGTTTCAAAAAGGCGTCTACAGCACCCGGTGTTCCCAGGCGGTCACCCATCCAAGTACTCACCGGGCCCGACGTTGCTTAACTTCAGTGATCGGACGAGAACTGGTGTTTTCAACGTGGTGTGGCCGTAGACGAGAGATGGTGACGAAATGCCGTAGTTGTGCCCACCGAATTGACCCGATACTTAGTCACCGAATGTTTCAAAAAGGCGTCTACAGCACCCGGTGTTCCCAGGCGGTCACCCATCCAAGTACTCACCGGGCCCGACGTTGCTTAACTTCAGTGATCGGACGAGAACTGGTGTTTTCAACGTGGTGTGGCCGTAGACGAGAGATGGTGACGAAATGCCGTAGTTGTGCCCACCGAATTGACCCGATACTTAGTCACCGAATGTTTCAAAAAGGCGTCTACAGCACCCGGTGTTCCCAGGCGGTCACCCATCCAAGTACTCACCGGGCCCGACGTTGCTTAACTTCAGTGATCGGACGAGAACTGGTGTTTTCAACGTGGTGTGGCCGTAGACGAGAGAAGGTGACGAAACTGCGTAGTTGTGCCTACCGAATTGACCCGATACTTAGTCACCGAATGTTTCAAAAAGGCGTCTACAGCACCCGGTGTTCCCAGGCGGTCACCCATCCAAGTACTCACCGGGCCCGACGTTGCTTAACTTCAGTGATCGGACGAGAACTGGTGTTTTCAACGTGGTGTGGCCGTAGACGAGAGATGGTGACGAAATGCCGTAGTTGTGCCCACCGAATTGACCCGATACTTAGTCACCGAATGTTTCAAAAAGGCGTCTACAGCACCCGGTGTTCCCAGGCGGTCACCCATCCAAGTACTCACCGGGCCCGACGTTGCTTAACTTCAGTGATCGGACGAGAACTGGTGTTTTCAACGTGGTGTGGCCGTAGACGAGAGATGGTGACGAAATGCCGTAGTTGTGCCCACCGAATTGACCCGATACTTAGTCACCGAATGTTTCAAAAAGGCGTCTACAGCACCCGGTGTTCCCAGGCGGTCACCCATCCAAGTACTCACCGGGCCCGACGTTGCTTAACTTCAGTGATCGGACGAGAACTGGTGTTTTCAACGTGGTGTGGCCGTAGACGAGAGATGGTGACGAAATGCCGTAGTTGTGCCCACCGAATTGACCCGATACTTAGTCACCGAATGTTTCAAAAAGGCGTCTACAGCACCCGGTGTTCCCAGGCGGTCACCCATCCAAGTACTCACCGGGCCCGACGTTGCTTAACTTCAGTGATCGGACGAGAACTGGTGTTTTCAACGTGGTGTGGCCGTAGACGAGAGAAGGTGACGAAACTGCGTAGTTGTGCCTACCGAATTGACCCGATACTTAGTCACCGAATGTTTCAAAAAGGCGTCTACAGCACCCGGTGTTCCCAGGCGGTCACCCATCCAAGTACTCACCGGGCCCGACGTTGCTTAACTTCAGTGATCGGACGAGAACTGGTGTTTTCAACGTGGTGTGGCCGTAGACGAGAGATGGTGACGAAATGCCGTAGTTGTGCCCACCGAATTGACCCGATACTTAGTCACCGAATGTTTCAAAAAGGCGTCTACAGCACCCGGTGTTCCCAGGCGGTCACCCATCCAAGTACTCACCGGGCCCGACGTTGCTTAACTTCAGTGATCGGACGAGAACTGGTGTTTTCAACGTGGTGTGGCCGTAGACGAGAGATGGTGACGAAATGCCGTAGTTGTGCCCACCGAATTGACCCGATACTTAGTCACCGAATGTTTCAAAAAGGCGTCTACAGCACCCGGTGTTCCCAGGCGGTCACCCATCCAAGTACTCACCGGGCCCGACGTTGCTTAACTTCAGTGATCGGACGAGAACTGGTGTTTTCAACGTGGTGTGGCCGTAGACGAGAGATGGTGACGAAATGCCGTAGTTGTGCCCACCGAATTGACCCGATACTTAGTCACCGAATGTTTCAAAAAGGCGTCTACAGCACCCGGTGTTCCCAGGCGGTCACCCATCCAAGTACTCACCGGGCCCGACGTTGCTTAACTTCAGTGATCGGACGAGAACTGGTGTTTTCAACGTGGTGTGGCCGTAGACGAGAGATGGTGACGAAATGCCGTAGTTGTGCCCACCGAATTGACCCGATACTTAGTCACCGAATGTTTCAAAAAGGCGTCTACAGCACCCGGTGTTCCCAGGCGGTCACCCATCCAAGTACTCACCGGGCCCGACGTTGCTTAACTTCAGTGATCGGACGAGAACTGGTGTTTTCAACGTGGTGTGGCCGTAGACGAGAGATGGTGACGAAATGCCGTAGTTGTGCCCACCGAATTGACCCGATACTTAGTCACCGAATGTTTCAAAAAGGCGTCTACAGCACCCGGTGTTCCCAGGCGGTCACCCATCCAAGTACTCACCGGGCCCGACGTTGCTTAACTTCAGTGATCGGACGAGAACTGGTGTTTTCAACGTGGTGTGGCCGTAGACGAGAGATGGTGACGAAATGCCGTAGTTGTGCCCACCGAATTGACCCGATACTTAGTCACCGAATGTTTCAAAAAGGCGTCTACAGCACCCGGTGTTCCCAGGCGGTCACCCATCCAAGTACTCACCGGGCCCGACGTTGCTTAACTTCAGTGATCGGACGAGAACTGGTGTTTTCAACGTGGTGTGGCCGTAGACGAGAGAAGGTGACGAAACTGCGTAGTTGTGCCTACCGAATTGACCCGATACTTAGTCACCGAATGTTTCAAAAAGGCGTCTACAGCACCCGGTGTTCCCAGGCGGTCACCCATCCAAGTACTCACCGGGCCCGACGTTGCTTAACTTCAGTGATCGGACGAGAACTGGTGTTTTCAACGTGGTGTGGCCGTAGACGAGAGATGGTGACGAAATGCCGTAGTTGTGCCCACCGAATTGACCCGATACTTAGTCACCGAATGTTTCAAAAAGGCGTCTACAGCACCCGGTGTTCCCAGGCGGTCACCCATCCAAGTACTCACCGGGCCCGACGTTGCTTAACTTCAGTGATCGGACGAGAACTGGTGTTTTCAACGTGGTGTGGCCGTAGACGAGAGATGGTGACGAAATGCCGTAGTTGTGCCCACCGAATTGACCCGATACTTAGTCACCGAATGTTTCAAAAAGGCGTCTACAGCACCCGGTGTTCCCAGGCGGTCACCCATCCAAGTACTCACCGGGCCCGACGTTGCTTAACTTCAGTGATCGGACGAGAACTGGTGTTTTCAACGTGGTGTGGCCGTAGACGAGAGAAGGTGACGAAACTGCGTAGTTGTGCCCACCGAATTGACCCGATACTTAGTCACCGAATGTTTCAAAAAGGCGTCTACAGCACCCGGTGTTCCCAGGCGGTCACCCATCCAAGTACTCACCGGGTCCGACGTTGCTTAACTTCAGTGATCGGACGAGAACTGGTGTTTTCAACGTGGTGTGGCCGTAGACGAGAGATGGTGACGAAATGCCGTAGTTGTGCCCACCGAATTGACCCGATACTTAGTCACCGAATGTTTCAAAAAGGCGTCTACAGCACCCGGTGTTCCCAGGCGGTCACCCATCCAAGTACTCACCGGGCCCGACGTTGCTTAACTTCAGTGATCGGACGAGAACTGGTGTTTTCAACGTGGTGTGGCCGTAGACGAGAGATGGTGACGAAATGCCGTAGTTGTGCCCACCGAATTGACCCGATACTTAGTCACCGAATGTTTCAAAAAGGCGTCTACAGCACCCGGTGTTCCCAGGCGGTCACCCATCCAAGTACTCACCGGGCCCGACGTTGCTTAACTTCAGTGATCGGACGAGAACTGGTGTTTTCAACGTGGTGTGGCCGTAGACGAGAGATGGTGACGAAATGCCGTAGTTGTGCCCACCGAATTGACCCGATACTTAGTCACCGAATGTTTCAAAAAGGCGTCTACAGCACCCGGTGTTCCCAGGCGGTCACCCATCCAAGTACTCACCGGGCCCGACGTTGCTTAACTTCAGTGATCGGACGAGAACTGGTGTTTTCAACGTGGTGTGGCCGTAGACGAGAGATGGTGACGAAATGCCGTAGTTGTGCCCACCGAATTGACCCGATACTTAGTCACCGAATGTTTCAAAAAGGCGTCTACAGCACCCGGTGTTCCCAGGCGGTCACCCATCCAAGTACTCACCGGGCCCGACGTTGCTTAACTTCAGTGATCGGACGAGAACTGGTGTTTTCAACGTGGTGTGGCCGTAGACGAAAGAAGGTGACGAAACTGCGTAGTTGTGCCTACCGAATTGACCCGATACTTAGTCACCGAATGTTTCAAAAAGGCGTCTACAGCACCCGGTGTTCCCAGGCGGTCACCCATCCAAGTACTCACCGGGCCCGACGTTGCTTAACTTCAGTGATCGGACGAGAACTGGTGTTTTCAACGTGGTGTGGCCGTAGACGAGAGATGGTGACGAAATGCCGTAGTTGTGCCCACCGAATTGACCCGATACTTAGTCACCGAATGTTTCAAAAAGGCGTCTACAGCACCCGGTGTTCCCAGGCGGTCACCCATCCAAGTACTCACCGGGCCCGACGTTGCTTAACTTCAGTGATCGGACGAGAACTGGTGTTTTCAACGTGGTGTGGCCGTAGACGAGAGATGGTGACGAAATGCCGTAGTTGTGCCCACCGAATTGACCCGATACTTAGTCACCGAATGTTTCAAAAAGGCGTCTACAGCACCCGGTGTTCCCAGGCGGTCACCCATCCAAGTACTCACCGGGCCCGACGTTGCTTAACTTCAGTGATCGGACGAGAACTGGTGTTTTCAACGTGGTGTGGCCGTAGACGAAAGAAGGTGACGAAACTGCGTAGTTGTGCCTACCGAATTGACCCGATACTTAGTCACCGAATGTTTCAAAAAGGCGTCTACAGCACCCGGTGTTCCCAGGCGGTCACCCATCCAAGTACTCACCGGGCCCGACGTTGCTTAACTTCAGTGATCGGACGAGAACTGGTGTTTTCAACGTGGTGTGGCCGTAGACGAGAGATGGTGACGAAATGCCGTAGTTGTGCCCACCGAATTGACCCGATACTTAGTCACCGAATGTTTCAAAAAGGCGTCTACAGCACCCGGTGTTCCCAGGCGGTCACCCATCCAAGTACTCACCGGGCCCGACGTTGCTTAACTTCAGTGATCGGACGAGAACTGGTGTTTTCAACGTGGTGTGGCCGTAGACGAGAGATGGTGACGAAATGCCGTAGTTGTGCCCACCGAATTGACCCGATACTTAGTCACCGAATGTTTCAAAAAGGCGTCTACAGCACCCGGTGTTCCCAGGCGGTCACCCATCCAAGTACTCACCGGGCCCGACGTTGCTTAACTTCAGTGATCGGACGAGAACTGGTGTTTTCAACGTGGTGTGGCCGTAGACGAGAGAAGGTGACGAAACTGCGTAGTTGTGCCTACCGAATTGACCCGATACTTAGTCACCGAATGTTTCAAAAAGGCGTCTACAGCACCCGGTGTTCCCAGGCGGTCACCCATCCAAGTACTCACCGGGCCCGACGTTGCTTAACTTCAGTGATCGGACGAGAACTGGTGTTTTCAACGTGGTGTGGCCGTAGACGAGAGATGGTGACGAAATGCCGTAGTTGTGCCCACCGAATTGACCCGATACTTAGTCACCGAATGTTTCAAAAAGGCGTCTACAGCACCCGGTGTTCCCAGGCGGTCACCCATCCAAGTACTCACCGGGCCCGACGTTGCTTAACTTCAGTGATCGGACGAGAACTGGTGTTTTCAACGTGGTGTGGCCGTAGACGAGAGATGGTGACGAAATGCCGTAGTTGTGCCCACCGAATTGACCCGATACTTAGTCACCGAATGTTTCAAAAAGGCGTCTACAGCACCCGGTGTTCCCAGGCGGTCACCCATCCAAGTACTCACCGGGCCCGACGTTGCTTAACTTCAGTGATCGGACGAGAACTGGTGTTTTCAACGTGGTGTGGCCGTAGACGAGAGATGGTGACGAAATGCCGTAGTTGTGCCCACCGAATTGACCCGATACTTAGTCACCGAATGTTTCAAAAAGGCGTCTACAGCACCCGGTGTTCCCAGGCGGTCACCCATCCAAGTACTCACCGGGCCCGACGTTGCTTAACTTCAGTGATCGGACGAGAACTGGTGTTTTCAACGTGGTGTGGCCGTAGACGAGAGAAGGTGACGAAACTGCGTAGTTGTGCCCACCGAATTGACCCGATACTTAGTCACCGAATGTTTCAAAAAGGCGTCTACAGCACCCGGTGTTCCCAGGCGGTCACCCATCCAAGTACTCACCGGGCCCGACGTTGCTTAACTTCAGTGATCGGACGAGAACTGGTGTTTTCAACGTGGTGTGGCCGTAGACGAGAGATGGTGACGAAATGCCGTAGTTGTGCCCACCGAATTGACCCGATACTTAGTCACCGAATGTTTCAAAAAGGCGTCTACAGCACCCGGTGTTCCCAGGCGGTCACCCATCCAAGTACTCACCGGGCCCGACGTTGCTTAACTTCAGTGATCGGACGAGAACTGGTGTTTTCAACGTGGTGTGGCCGTAGACGAGAGATGGTGACGAAATGCCGTAGTTGTGCCCACCGAATTGACCCGATACTTAGTCACCGAATGTTTCAAAAAGGCGTCTACAGCACCCGGTGTTCCCAGGCGGTCACCCATCCAAGTACTCACCGGGCCCGACGTTGCTTAACTTCAGTGATCGGACGAGAACTGGTGTTTTCAACGTGGTGTGGCCGTAGACGAGAGATGGTGACGAAATGCCGTAGTTGTGCCCACCGAATTGACCCGATACTTAGTCACCGAATGTTTCAAAAAGGCGTCTACAGCACCCGGTGTTCCCAGGCGGTCACCCATCCAAGTACTCACCGGGCCCGACGTTGCTTAACTTCAGTGATCGGACGAGAACTGGTGTTTTCAACGTGGTGTGGCCGTAGACGAGAGAAGGTGACGAAACTGCGTAGTTGTGCCTACCGAATTGACCCGATACTTAGTCACCGAATGTTTCAAAAAGGCGTCTACAGCACCCGGTGTTCCCAGGCGGTCACCCATCCAAGTACTCACCGGGCCCGACGTTGCTTAACTTCAGTGATCGGACGAGAACTGGTGTTTTCAACGTGGTGTGGCCGTAGACGAGAGATGGTGACGAAATGCCGTAGTTGTGCCCACCGAATTGACCCGATACTTAGTCACCGAATGTTTCAAAAAGGCGTCTACAGCACCCGGTGTTCCCAGGCGGTCACCCATCCAAGTACTCACCGGGCCCGACGTTGCTTAACTTCAGTGATCGGACGAGAACTGGTGTTTTCAACGTGGTGTGGCCGTAGACGAGAGATGGTGACGAAATGCCGTAGTTGTGCCCACCGAATTGACCCGATACTTAGTCACCGAATGTTTCAAAAAGGCGTCTACAGCACCCGGTGTTCCCAGGCGGTCACCCATCCAAGTACTCACCGGGCCCGACGTTGCTTAACTTCAGTGATCGGACGAGAACTGGTGTTTTCAACGTGGTGTGGCCGTAGACGAGAGAAGGTGACGAAACTGCGTAGTTGTGCCTACCGAATTGACCCGATACTTAGTCACCGAATGTTTCAAAAAGGCGTCTACAGCACCCGGTGTTCCCAGGCGGTCACCCATCCAAGTACTCACCGGGCCCGACGTTGCTTAACTTCAGTGATCGGACGAGAACTGGTGTTTTCAACGTGGTGTGGCCGTAGACGAGAGATGGTGACGAAATGCCGTAGTTGTGCCCACCGAATTGACCCGATACTTAGTCACCGAATGTTTCAAAAAGGCGTCTACAGCACCCGGTGTTCCCAGGCGGTCACCCATCCAAGTACTCACCGGGCCCGACGTTGCTTAACTTCAGTGATCGGACGAGAACTGGTGTTTTCAACGTGGTGTGGCCGTAGACGAGAGATGGTGACGAAATGCCGTAGTTGTGCCCACCGAATTGACCCGATACTTAGTCACCGAATGTTTCAAAAAGGCGTCTACAGCACCCGGTGTTCCCAGGCGGTCACCCATCCAAGTACTCACCGGGCCCGACGTTGCTTAACTTCAGTGATCGGACGAGAACTGGTGTTTTCAACGTGGTGTGGCCGTAGACGAGAGAAGGTGACGAAACTGCGTAGTTGTGCCTACCGAATTGACCCGATACTTAGTCACCGAATGTTTCAAAAAGGCGTCTACAGCACCCGGTGTTCCCAGGCGGTCACCCATCCAAGTACTCACCGGGCCCGACGTTGCTTAACTTCAGTGATCGGACGAGAACTGGTGTTTTCAACGTGGTGTGGCCGTAGACGAGAGATGGTGACGAAATGCCGTAGTTGTGCCCACCGAATTGACCCGATACTTAGTCACCGAATGTTTCAAAAAGGCGTCTACAGCACCCGGTGTTCCCAGGCGGTCACCCATCCAAGTACTCACCGGGCCCGACGTTGCTTAACTTCAGTGATCGGACGAGAACTGGTGTTTTCAACGTGGTGTGGCCGTAGACGAGAGATGGTGACGAAATGCCGAAGTTGTGCCCACCGAATTGACCCGATACTTAGTCACCGAATGTTTCAAAAAGGCGTCTACAGCACCCGGTGTTCCCAGGCGGTCACCCATCCAAGTACTCACCGGGCCCGACGTTGCTTAACTTCAGTGATCGGACGAGAACTGGTGTTTTCAACGTGGTGTGGCCGTAGACGAGAGATGGTGACGAAATGCCGTAGTTGTGCCCACCGAATTGACCCGATACTTAGTCACCGAATGTTTCAAAAAGGCGTCTACAGCACCCGGTGTTCCCAGGCGGTCACCCATCCAAGTACTCACCGGGCCCGACGTTGCTTAACTTCAGTGATCGGACGAGAACTGGTGTTTTCAACGTGGTGTGGCCGTAGACGAGAGATGGTGACGAAATGCCGTAGTTGTGCCCACCGAATTGACCCGATACTTAGTCACCGAATGTTTCAAAAAGGCGTCTACAGCACCCGGTGTTCCCAGGCGGTCACCCATCCAAGTACTCACCGGGCCCGACGTTGCTTAACTTCAGTGATCGGACGAGAACTGGTGTTTTCAACGTGGTGTGGCCGTAGACGAGAGAAGGTGACGAAACTGCGTAGTTGTGCCTACCGAATTGACCCGATACTTAGTCACCGAATGTTTCAAAAAGGCGTCTACAGCACCCGGTGTTCCCAGGCGGTCACCCATCCAAGTACTCACCGGGCCCGACGTTGCTTAACTTCAGTGATCGGACGAGAACTGGTGTTTTCAACGTGGTGTGGCCGTAGACGAGAGATGGTGACGAAATGCCGTAGTTGTGCCCACCGAATTGACCCGATACTTAGTCACCGAATGTTTCAAAAAGGCGTCTACAGCACCCGGTGTTCCCAGGCGGTCACCCATCCAAGTACTCACCGGGCCCGACGTTGCTTAACTTCAGTGATCGGACGAGAACTGGTGTTTTCAACGTGGTGTGGCCGTAGACGAGAGATGGTGACGAAATGCCGTAGTTGTGCCCACCGAATTGACCCGATACTTAGTCACCGAATGTTTCAAAAAGGCGTCTACAGCACCCGGTGTTCCCAGGCGGTCACCCATCCAAGTACTCACCGGGCCCGACGTTGCTTAACTTCAGTGATCGGACGAGAACTGGTGTTTTCAACGTGGTGTGGCCGTAGACGAGAGAAGGTGACGAAACTGCGTAGTTGTGCCTACCGAATTGACCCGATACTTAGTCACCGAATGTTTCAAAAAGGCGTCTACAGCACCCGGTGTTCCCAGGCGGTCACCCATCCAAGTACTCACCGGGCCCGACGTTGCTTAACTTCAGTGATCGGACGAGAACTGGTGTTTTCAACGTGGTGTGGCCGTAGACGAGAGATGGTGACGAAATGCCGTAGTTGTGCCCACCGAATTGACCCGATACTTAGTCACCGAATGTTTCAAAAAGGCGTCTACAGCACCCGGTGTTCCCAGGCGGTCACCCATCCAAGTACTCACCGGGCCCGACGTTGCTTAACTTCAGTGATCGGACGAGAACTGGTGTTTTCAACGTGGTGTGGCCGTAGACGAGAGATGGTGACGAAATGCCGTAGTTGTGCCCACCGAATTGACCCGATACTTAGTCACCGAATGTTTCAAAAAGGCGTCTACAGCACCCGGTGTTCCCAGGCGGTCACCCATCCAAGTACTCACCGGGCCCGACGTTGCTTAACTTCAGTGATCGGACGAGAACTGGTGTTTTCAACGTGGTGTGGCCGTAGACGAGAGAAGGTGACGAAACTGCGTAGTTGTGCCTACCGAATTGACCCGATACTTAGTCACCGAATGTTTCAAAAAGGCGTCTACAGCACCCGGTGTTCCCAGGCGGTCACCCATCCAAGTACTCACCGGGCCCGACGTTGCTTAACTTCAGTGATCGGACGAGAACTGGTGTTTTCAACGTGGTGTGGCCGTAGACGAGAGATGGTGACGAAATGCCGTAGTTGTGCCCACCGAATTGACCCGATACTTAGTCACCGAATGTTTCAAAAAGGCGTCTACAGCACCCGGTGTTCCCAGGCGGTCACCCATCCAAGTACTCACCGGGCCCGACGTTGCTTAACTTCAGTGATCGGACGAGAACTGGTGTTTTCAACGTGGTGTGGCCGTAGACGAGAGATGGTGACGAAATGCCGTAGTTGTGCCCACCGAATTGACCCGATACTTAGTCACCGAATGTTTCAAAAAGGCGTCTACAGCACCCGGTGTTCCCAGGCGGTCACCCATCCAAGTACTCACCGGGCCCGACGTTGCTTAACTTCAGTGATCGGACGAGAACTGGTGTTTTCAACGTGGTGTGGCCGTAGACGAGAGATGGTGACGAAATGCCGTAGTTGTGCCCACCGAATTGACCCGATACTTAGTCACCGAATGTTTCAAAAAGGCGTCTACAGCACCCGGTGTTCCCAGGCGGTCACCCATCCAAGTACTCACCGGGCCCGACGTTGCTTAACTTCAGTGATCGGACGAGAACTGGTGTTTTCAACGTGGTGTGGCCGTAGACGAGAGATGGTGACGAAATGCCGTAGTTGTGCCCACCGAATTGACCCGATACTTAGTCACCGAATGTTTCAAAAAGGCGTCTACAGCACCCGGTGTTCCCAGGCGGTCACCCATCCAAGTACTCACCGGGCCCGACGTTGCTTAACTTCAGTGATCGGACGAGAACTGGTGTTTTCAACGTGGTGTGGCCGTAGACGAGAGAAGGTGACGAAACTGCGTAGTTGTGCCTACCGAATTGACCCGATACTTAGTCACCGAATGTTTCAAAAAGGCGTCTACAGCACCCGGTGTTCCCAGGCGGTCACCCATCCAAGTACTCACCGGGCCCGACGTTGCTTAACTTCAGTGATCGGACGAGAACTGGTGTTTTCAACGTGGTGTGGCCGTAGACGAGAGATGGTGACGAAATGCCGTAGTTGTGCCCACCGAATTGACCCGATACTTAGTCACCGAATGTTTCAAAAAGGCGTCTACAGCACCCGGTGTTCCCAGGCGGTCACCCATCCAAGTACTCACCGGGCCCGACGTTGCTTAACTTCAGTGATCGGACGAGAACTGGTGTTTTCAACGTGGTGTGGCCGTAGACGAGAGAAGGTGACGAAACTGCGTAGTTGTGCCTACCGAATTGACCCGATACTTAGTCACCGAATGTTTCAAAAAGGCGTCTACAGCACCCGGTGTTCCCAGGCGGTCACCCATCCAAGTACTCACCGGGCCCGACGTTGCTTAACTTCAGTGATCGGACGAGAACTGGTGTTTTCAACGTGGTGTGGCCGTAGACGAGAGATGGTGACGAAATGCCGTAGTTGTGCCCACCGAATTGACCCGATACTTAGTCACCGAATGTTTCAAAAAGGCGTCTACAGCACCCGGTGTTCCCAGGCGGTCACCCATCCAAGTACTCACCGGGCCCGACGTTGCTTAACTTCAGTGATCGGACGAGAACTGGTGTTTTCAACGTGGTGTGGCCGTAGACGAGAGATGGTGACGAAATGCCGTAGTTGTGCCCACCGAATTGACCCGATACTTAGTCACCGAATGTTTCAAAAAGGCGTCTACAGCACCCGGTGTTCCCAGGCGGTCACCCATCCAAGTACTCACCGGGCCCGACGTTGCTTAACTTCAGTGATCGGACGAGAACTGGTGTTTTCAACGTGGTGTGGCCGTAGACGAGAGAAGGTGACGAAACTGCGTAGTTGTGCCTACCGAATTGACCCGATACTTAGTCACCGAATGTTTCAAAAAGGCGTCTACAGCACCCGGTGTTCCCAGGCGGTCACCCATCCAAGTACTCACCGGGCCCGACGTTGCTTAACTTCAGTGATCGGACGAGAACTGGTGTTTTCAACGTGGTGTGGCCGTAGACGAGAGATGGTGACGAAATGCCGTAGTTGTGCCCACCGAATTGACCCGATACTTAGTCACCGAATGTTTCAAAAAGGCGTCTACAGCACCCGGTGTTCCCAGGCGGTCACCCATCCAAGTACTCACCGGGCCCGACGTTGCTTAACTTCAGTGATCGGACGAGAACTGGTGTTTTCAACGTGGTGTGGCCGTAGACGAGAGATGGTGACGAAATGCCGTAGTTGTGCCCACCGAATTGACCCGATACTTAGTCACCGAATGTTTCAAAAAGGCGTCTACAGCACCCGGTGTTCCCAGGCGGTCACCCATCCAAGTACTCACCGGGCCCGACGTTGCTTAACTTCAGTGATCGGACGAGAACTGGTGTTTTCAACGTGGTGTGGCCGTAGACGAGAGATGGTGACGAAATGCCGTAGTTGTGCCCACCGAATTGACCCGATACTTAGTCACCGAATGTTTCAAAAAGGCGTCTACAGCACCCGGTGTTCCCAGGCGGTCACCCATCCAAGTACTCACCGGGCCCGACGTTGCTTAACTTCAGTGATCGGACGAGAACTGGTGTTTTCAACGTGGTGTGGCCGTAGACGAGAGATGGTGACGAAATGCCGTAGTTGTGCCCACCGAATTGACCCGATACTTAGTCACCGAATGTTTCAAAAAGGCGTCTACAGCACCCGATGTTCCCAGGCGGTCACCCATCCAAGTACTCACCGGGCCCGACGTTGCTTAACTTCAGTGATCGGACGAGAACTGGTGTTTTCAACGTGGTGTGGCCGTAGACGAGAGAAGGTGACGAAACTGCGTAGTTGTGCCTACCGAATTGACCCGATACTTAGTCACCGAATGTTTCAAAAAGGCGTCTACAGCACCCGGTGTTCCCAGGCGGTCACCCATCCAAGTACTCACCGGGCCCGACGTTGCTTAACTTCAGTGATCGGACGAGAACTGGTGTTTTCAACGTGGTGTGGCCGTAGACGAGAGATGGTGACGAAATGCCGTAGTTGTGCCCACCGAATTGACCCGATACTTAGTCACCGAATGTTTCAAAAAGGCGTCTACAGCACCCGGTGTTCCCAGGCGGTCACCCATCCAAGTACTCACCGGGCCCGACGTTGCTTAACTTCAGTGATCGGACGAGAACTGGTGTTTTCAACGTGGTGTGGCCGTAGACGAGAGATGGTGACGAAATGCCGTAGTTGTGCCCACCGAATTGACCCGATACTTAGTCACCGAATGTTTCAAAAAGGCGTCTACAGCACCCGGTGTTCCCAGGCGGTCACCCATCCAAGTACTCACCGGGCCCGACGTTGCTTAACTTCAGTGATCGGACGAGAACTGGTGTTTTCAACGTGGTGTGGCCGTAGACGAGAGAAGGTGACGAAACTGCGTAGTTGTGCCTACCGAATTGACCCGATACTTAGTCACCGAATGTTTCAAAAAGGCGTCTACAGCACCCGGTGTTCCCAGGCGGTCACCCATCCAAGTACTCACCGGGCCCGACGTTGCTTAACTTCAGTGATCGGACGAGAACTGGTGTTTTCAACGTGGTGTGGCCGTAGACGAGAGATGGTGACGAAATGCCGTAGTTGTGCCCACCGAATTGACCCGATACTTAGTCACCGAATGTTTCAAAAAGGCGTCTACAGCACCCGGTGTTCCCAGGCGGTCACCCATCCAAGTACTCACCGGGCCCGACGTTGCTTAACTTCAGTGATCGGACGAGAACTGGTGTTTTCAACGTGGTGTGGCCGTAGACGAGAGATGGTGACGAAATGCCGTAGTTGTGCCCACCGAATTGACCCGATACTTAGTCACCGAATGTTTCAAAAAGGCGTCTACAGCACCCGGTGTTCCCAGGCGGTCACCCATCCAAGTACTCACCGGGCCCGACGTTGCTTAACTTCAGTGATCGGACGAGAACTGGTGTTTTCAACGTGGTGTGGCCGTAGACGAGAGATGGTGACGAAATGCCGTAGTTGTGCCCACCGAATTGACCCGATACTTAGTCACCGAATGTTTCAAAAAGGCGTCTACAGCACCCGGTGTTCCCAGGCGGTCACCCATCCAAGTACTCACCGGGCCCGACGTTGCTTAACTTCAGTGATCGGACGAGAACTGGTGTTTTCAACGTGGTGTGGCCGTAGACGAGAGATGGTGACGAAATGCCGTAGTTGTGCCCACCGAATTGACCCGATACTTAGTCACCGAATGTTTCAAAAAGGCGTCTACAGCACCCGGTGTTCCCAGGCGGTCACCCATCCAAGTACTCACCGGGCCCGACGTTGCTTAACTTCAGTGATCGGACGAGAACTGGTGTTTTCAACGTGGTGTGGCCGTAGACGAGAGAAGGTGACGAAACTGCGTAGTTGTGCCCACCGAATTGACCCGATACTTAGTCACCGAATGTTTCAAAAAGGCGTCTACAGCACCCGGTGTTCCCAGGCGGTCACCCATCCAAGTACTCACCGGGCCCGACGTTGCTTAACTTCAGTGATCGGACGAGAACTGGTGTTTTCAACGTGGTGTGGCCGTAGACGAGAGATGGTGACGAAATGCCGTAGTTGTGCCCACCGAATTGACCCGATACTTAGTCACCGAATGTTTCAAAAAGGCGTCTACAGCACCCGGTGTTCCCAGGCGGTCACCCATCCAAGTACTCACCGGGCCCGACGTTGCTTAACTTCAGTGATCGGACGAGAACTGGTGTTTTCAACGTGGTGTGGCCGTAGACGAGAGATGGTGACGAAATGCCGTAGTTGTGCCCACCGAATTGACCCGATACTTAGTCACCGAATGTTTCAAAAAGGCGTCTACAGCACCCGGTGTTCCCAGGCGGTCACCCATCCAAGTACTCACCGGGCCCGACGTTGCTTAACTTCAGTGATCGGACGAGAACTGGTGTTTTCAACGTGGTGTGGCCGTAGACGAGAGATGGTGACGAAATGCCGTAGTTGTGCCCACCGAATTGACCCGATACTTAGTCACCGAATGTTTCAAAAAGGCGTCTACAGCACCCGGTGTTCCCAGGCGGTCACCCATCCAAGTACTCACCGGGCCCGACGTTGCTTAACTTCAGTGATCGGACGAGAACTGGTGTTTTCAACGTGGTGTGGCCGTAGACGAGAGAAGGTGACGAAACTGCGTAGTTGTGCCTACCGAATTGACCCGATACTTAGTCACCGAATGTTTCAAAAAGGCGTCTACAGCACCCGGTGTTCCCAGGCGGTCACCCATCCAAGTACTCACCGGGCCCGACGTTGCTTAACTTCAGTGATCGGACGAGAACTGGTGTTTTCAACGTGGTGTGGCCGTAGACGAGAGATGGTGACGAAATGCCGTAGTTGTGCCCACCGAATTGACCCGATACTTAGTCACCGAATGTTTCAAAAAGGCGTCTACAGCACCCGGTGTTCCCAGGCGGTCACCCATCCAAGTACTCACCGGGCCCGACGTTGCTTAACTTCAGTGATCGGACGAGAACTGGTGTTTTCAACGTGGTGTGGCCGTAGACGAGAGATGGTGACGAAATGCCGTAGTTGTGCCCACCGAATTGACCCGATACTTAGTCACCGAATGTTTCAAAAAGGCGTCTACAGCACCCGGTGTTCCCAGGCGGTCACCCATCCAAGTACTCACCGGGCCCGACGTTGCTTAACTTCAGTGATCGGACGAGAACTGGTGTTTTCAACGTGGTGTGGCCGTAGACGAGAGAAGGTGACGAAACTGCGTAGTTGTGCCTACCGAATTGACCCGATACTTAGTCACCGAATGTTTCAAAAAGGCGTCTACAGCACCCGGTGTTCCCAGGCGGTCACCCATCCAAGTACTCACCGGGCCCGACGTTGCTTAACTTCAGTGATCGGACGAGAACTGGTGTTTTCAACGTGGTGTGGCCGTAGACGAGAGATGGTGACGAAATGCCGTAGTTGTGCCCACCGAATTGACCCGATACTTAGTCACCGAATGTTTCAAAAAGGCGTCTACAGCACCCGGTGTTCCCAGGCGGTCACCCATCCAAGTACTCACCGGGCCCGACGTTGCTTAACTTCAGTGATCGGACGAGAACTGGTGTTTTCAACGTGGTGTGGCCGTAGACGAGAGATGGTGACGAAATGCCGTAGTTGTGCCCACCGAATTGACCCGATACTTAGTCACCGAATGTTTCAAAAAGGCGTCTACAGCACCCGGTGTTCCCAGGCGGTCACCCATCCAAGTACTCACCGGGCCCGACGTTGCTTAACTTCAGTGATCGGACGAGAACTGGTGTTTTCAACGTGGTGTGGCCGTAGACGAGAGATGGTGACGAAATGCCGTAGTTGTGCCCACCGAATTGACCCGATACTTAGTCACCGAATGTTTCAAAAAGGCGTCTACAGCACCCGGTGTTCCCAGGCGGTCACCCATCCAAGTACTCACCGGGCCCGACGTTGCTTAACTTCAGTGATCGGACGAGAACTGGTGTTTTCAACGTGGTGTGGCCGTAGACGAGAGATGGTGACGAAATGCCGTAGTTGTGCCCACCGAATTGACCCGATACTTAGTCACCGAATGTTTCAAAAAGGCGTCTACAGCACCCGGTGTTCCCAGGCGGTCACCCATCCAAGTACTCACCGGGCCCGACGTTGCTTAACTTCAGTGATCGGACGAGAACTGGTGTTTTCAACGTGGTGTGGCCGTAGACGAGAGAAGGTGACGAAACTGCGTAGTTGTGCCCACCGAATTGACCCGATACTTAGTCACCGAATGTTTCAAAAAGGCGTCTACAGCACCCGGTGTGCCCAGGCGGTCACCCATCCAAGTACTCACCGGGCCCGACGTTGCTTAACTTCAGTGATCGGACGAGAACTGGTGTTTTCAACGTGGTGTGGCCGTAGACGAGAGATGGTGACGAAATGCCGTAGTTGTGCCCACCGAATTGACCCGATACTTAGTCACCGAATGTTTCAAAAAGGCGTCTACAGCACCCGGTGTTCCCAGGCGGTCACCCATCCAAGTACTCACCGGGCCCGACGTTGCTTAACTTCAGTGATCGGACGAGAACTGGTGTTTTCAACGTGGTGTGGCCGTAGACGAGAGATGGTGACGAAATGCCGTAGTTGTGCCCACCGAATTGACCCGATACTTAGTCACCGAATGT
The DNA here is from genome assembly GCA_917208275.1 of Patella pellucida. Lineage (NCBI taxonomy): Eukaryota > Metazoa > Mollusca > Gastropoda > Patellidae > Patella > Patella pellucida. The sequence continues at coordinate 37,003,546 of OU795044.1, forward strand.
TTCAAAAAGGCGTCTACAGCACCCGGTGTTCCCAGGCGGTCACCCATCCAAGTACTCACCGGGCCCGACGTTGCTTAACTTCAGTGATCGGACGAGAACTGGTGTTTTCAACGTGGTGTGGCCGTAGACGAGAGATGGTGACGAAATGCCGTAGTTGTGCCCACCGAATTGACCCGATACTTAGTCACCGAATGTTTCAAAAAGGCGTCTACAGCACCCGGTGTTCCCAGGCGGTCACCCATCCAAGTACTCACCGGGCCCGACGTTGCTTAACTTCAGTGATCGGACGAGAACTGGTGTTTTCAACGTGGTGTGGCCGTAGACGAGAGAAGGTGACGAAACTGCGTAGTTGTGCCTACCGAATTGACCCGATACTTAGTCACCGAATGTTTCAAAAAGGCGTCTACAGCACCCGGTGTTCCCAGGCGGTCACCCATCCAAGTACTCACCGGGCCCGACGTTGCTTAACTTCAGTGATCGGACGAGAACTGGTGTTTTCAACGTGGTGTGGCCGTAGACGAGAGATGGTGACGAAATGCCGTAGTTGTGCCCACCGAATTGACCCGATACTTAGTCACCGAATGTTTCAAAAAGGCGTCTACAGCACCCGGTGTTCCCAGGCGGTCACCCATCCAAGTACTCACCGGGCCCGACGTTGCTTAACTTCAGTGATCGGACGAGAACTGGTGTTTTCAACGTGGTGTGGCCGTAGACGAGAGATGGTGACGAAATGCCGTAGTTGTGCCCACCGAATTGACCCGATACTTAGTCACCGAATGTTTCAAAAAGGCGTCTACAGCACCCGGTGTTCCCAGGCGGTCACCCATCCAAGTACTCACCGGGCCCGACGTTGCTTAACTTCAGTGATCGGACGAGAACTGGTGTTTTCAACGTGGTGTGGCCGTAGACGAGAGATGGTGACGAAATGCCGTAGTTGTGCCCACCGAATTGACCCGATACTTAGTCACCGAATGTTTCAAAAAGGCGTCTACAGCACCCGGTGTTCCCAGGCGGTCACCCATCCAAGTACTCACCGGGCCCGACGTTGCTTAACTTCAGTGATCGGACGAGAACTGGTGTTTTCAACGTGGTGTGGCCGTAGACGAGAGAAGGTGACGAAACTGCGTAGTTGTGCCCACCGAATTGACCCGATACTTAGTCACCGAATGTTTCAAAAAGGCGTCTACAGCACCCGGTGTTCCCAGGCGGTCACCCATCCAAGTACTCACCGGGCCCGACGTTGCTTAACTTCAGTGATCGGACGAGAACTGGTGTTTTCAACGTGGTGTGGCCGTAGACGAGAGATGGTGACGAAATGCCGTAGTTGTGCCCACCGAATTGACCCGATACTTAGTCACCGAATGTTTCAAAAAGGCGTCTACAGCACCCGGTGTTCCCAGGCGGTCACCCATCCAAGTACTCACCGGGCCCGACGTTGCTTAACTTCAGTGATCGGACGAGAACTGGTGTTTTCAACGTGGTGTGGCCGTAGACGAGAGATGGTGACGAAATGCCGTAGTTGTGCCCACCGAATTGACCCGATACTTAGTCACCGAATGTTTCAAAAAGGCGTCTACAGCACCCGGTGTTCCCAGGCGGTCACCCATCCAAGTACTCACCGGGCCCGACGTTGCTTAACTTCAGTGATCGGACGAGAACTGGTGTTTTCAACGTGGTGTGGCCGTAGACGAGAGATGGTGACGAAATGCCGTAGTTGTGCCCACCGAATTGACCCGATACTTAGTCACCGAATGTTTCAAAAAGGCGTCTACAGCACCCGGTGTTCCCAGGCGGTCACCCATCCAAGTACTCACCGGGCCCGACGTTGCTTAACTTCAGTGATCGGACGAGAACTGGTGTTTTCAACGTGGTGTGGCCGTAGACGAGAGAAGGTGACGAAACTGCGTAGTTGTGCCTACCGAATTGACCCGATACTTAGTCACCGAATGTTTCAAAAAGGCGTCTACAGCACCCGGTGTTCCCAGGCGGTCACCCATCCAAGTACTCACCGGGCCCGACGTTGCTTAACTTCAGTGATCGGACGAGAACTGGTGTTTTCAACGTGGTGTGGCCGTAGACGAGAGATGGTGACGAAATGCCGTAGTTGTGCCCACCGAATTGACCCGATACTTAGTCACCGAATGTTTCAAAAAGGCGTCTACAGCACCCGGTGTTCCCAGGCGGTCACCCATCCAAGTACTCACCGGGCCCGACGTTGCTTAACTTCAGTGATCGGACGAGAACTGGTGTTTTCAACGTGGTGTGGCCGTAGACGAGAGATGGTGACGAAATGCCGTAGTTGTGCCCACCGAATTGACCCGATACTTAGTCACCGAATGTTTCAAAAAGGCGTCTACAGCACCCGGTGTTCCCAGGCGGTCACCCATCCAAGTACTCACCGGGCCCGACGTTGCTTAACTTCAGTGATCGGACGAGAACTGGTGTTTTCAACGTGGTGTGGCCGTAGACGAGAGAAGGTGACGAAACTGCGTAGTTGTGCCTACCGAATTGACCCGATACTTAGTCACCGAATGTTTCAAAAAGGCGTCTACAGCACCCGGTGTTCCCAGGCGGTCACCCATCCAAGTACTCACCGGGCCCGACGTTGCTTAACTTCAGTGATCGGACGAGAACTGGTGTTTTCAACGTGGTGTGGCCGTAGACGAGAGATGGTGACGAAATGCCGTAGTTGTGCCCACCGAATTGACCCGATACTTAGTCACCGAATGTTTCAAAAAGGCGTCTACAGCACCCGGTGTTCCCAGGCGGTCACCCATCCAAGTACTCACCGGGCCCGACGTTGCTTAACTTCAGTGATCGGACGAGAACTGGTGTTTTCAACGTGGTGTGGCCGTAGACGAGAGATGGTGACGAAATGCCGTAGTTGTGCCCACCGAATTGACCCGATACTTAGTCACCGAATGTTTCAAAAAGGCGTCTACAGCACCCGGTGTTCCCAGGCGGTCACCCATCCAAGTACTCACCGGGCCCGACGTTGCTTAACTTCAGTGATCGGACGAGAACTGGTGTTTTCAACGTGGTGTGGCCGTAGACGAGAGATGGTGACGAAATGCCGTAGTTGTGCCCACCGAATTGACCCGATACTTAGTCACCGAATGTTTCAAAAAGGCGTCTACAGCACCCGGTGTTCCCAGGCGGTCACCCATCCAAGTACTCACCGGGCCCGACGTTGCTTAACTTCAGTGATCGGACGAGAACTGGTGTTTTCAACGTGGTGTGGCCGTAGACGAGAGATGGTGACGAAATGCCGTAGTTGTGCCCACCGAATTGACCCGATACTTAGTCACCGAATGTTTCAAAAAGGCGTCTACAGCACCCGGTGTTCCCAGGCGGTCACCCATCCAAGTACTCACCGGGCCCGACGTTGCTTAACTTCAGTGATCGGACGAGAACTGGTGTTTTCAACGTGGTGTGGCCGTAGACGAGAGAAGGTGACGAAACTGCGTAGTTGTGCCCACCGAATTGACCCGATACTTAGTCACCGAATGTTTCAAAACGGCGTCTACAGCACCCGGTGTTCCCAGGCGGTCACCCATCCAAGTACTCACCGGGCCCGACGTTGCTTAACTTCAGTGATCGGACGAGAACTGGTGTTTTCAACGTGGTGTGGCCGTAGACGAGAGATGGTGACGAAATGCCGTAGTTGTGCCCACCGAATTGACCCGATACTTAGTCACCGAATGTTTCAAAAAGGCGTCTACAGCACCCGGTGTTCCCAGGCGGTCACCCATCCAAGTACTCACCGGGCCCGACGTTGCTTAACTTCAGTGATCGGACGAGAACTGGTGTTTTCAACGTGGTGTGGCCGTAGACGAGAGATGGTGACGAAATGCCGTAGTTGTGCCCACCGAATTGACCCGATACTTAGTCACCGAATGTTTCAAAAAGGCGTCTACAGCACCCGGTGTTCCCAGGCGGTCACCCATCCAAGTACTCACCGGGCCCGACGTTGCTTAACTTCAGTGATCGGACGAGAACTGGTGTTTTCAACGTGGTGTGGCCGTAGACGAGAGAAGGTGACGAAACTGCGTAGTTGTGCCTACCGAATTGACCCGATACTTAGTCACCGAATGTTTCAAAAAGGCGTCTACAGCACCCGGTGTTCCCAGGCGGTCACCCATCCAAGTACTCACCGGGCCCGACGTTGCTTAACTTCAGTGATCGGACGAGAACTGGTGTTTTCAACGTGGTGTGGCCGTAGACGAGAGATGGTGACGAAATGCCGTAGTTGTGCCCACCGAATTGACCCGATACTTAGTCACCGAATGTTTCAAAAAGGCGTCTACAGCACCCGGTGTTCCCAGGCGGTCACCCATCCAAGTACTCACCGGGCCCGACGTTGCTTAACTTCAGTGATCGGACGAGAACTGGTGTTTTCAACGTGGTGTGGCCGTAGACGAGAGATGGTGACGAAATGCCGTAGTTGTGCCCACCGAATTGACCCGATACTTAGTCACCGAATGTTTCAAAAAGGCGTCTACAGCACCCGGTGTTCCCAGGCGGTCACCCATCCAAGTACTCACCGGGCCCGACGTTGCTTAACTTCAGTGATCGGACGAGAACTGGTGTTTTCAACGTGGTGTGGCCGTAGACGAGAGATGGTGACGAAATGCCGTAGTTGTGCCCACCGAATTGACCCGATACTTAGTCACCGAATGTTTCAAAAAGGCGTCTACAGCACCCGGTGTTCCCAGGCGGTCACCCATCCAAGTACTCACCGGGCCCGACGTTGCTTAACTTCAGTGATCGGACGAGAACTGGTGTTTTCAACGTGGTGTGGCCGTAGACGAGAGAAGGTGACGAAACTGCGTAGTTGTGCCCACCGAATTGACCCGATACTTAGTCACCGAATGTTTCAAAAAGGCGTCTACAGCACCCGGTGTTCCCAGGCGGTCACCCATCCAAGTACTCACCGGGCCCGACGTTGCTTAACTTCAGTGATCGGACGAGAACTGGTGTTTTCAACGTGGTGTGGCCGTAGACGAGAGATGGTGACGAAATGTCGTAGTTGTGCCCACCGAATTGACCCGATACTTAGTCACCGAATGTTTCAAAAAGGCGTCTACAGCACCCGGTGTTCCCAGGCGGTCACCCATCCAAGTACTCACCGGGCCCGACGTTGCTTAACTTCAGTGATCGGACGAGAACTGGTGTTTTCAACGTGGTGTGGCCGTAGACGAGAGATGGTGACGAAATGCCGTAGTTGTGCCCACCGAATTGACCCGATACTTAGTCACCGAATGTTTCAAAAAGGCGTCTACAGCACCCGGTGTTCCCAGGCGGTCACCCATCCAAGTACTCACCGGGCCCGACGTTGCTTAACTTCAGTGATCGGACGAGAACTGGTGTTTTCAACGTGGTGTGGCCGTAGACGAGAGATGGTGACGAAATGCCGTAGTTGTGCCCACCGAATTGACCCGATACTTAGTCACCGAATGTTTCAAAAAGGCGTCTACAGCACCCGGTGTTCCCAGGCGGTCACCCATCCAAGTACTCACCGGGCCCGACGTTGCTTAACTTCAGTGATCGGACGAGAACTGGTGTTTTCAACGTGGTGTGGCCGTAGACGAGAGATGGTGACGAAATGCCGTAGTTGTGCCCACCGAATTGACCCGATACTTAGTCACCGAATGTTTCAAAAAGGCGTCTACAGCACCCGGTGTTCCCAGGCGGTCACCCATCCAAGTACTCACCGGGCCCGACGTTGCTTAACTTCAGTGATCGGACGAGAACTGGTGTTTTCAACGTGGTGTGGCCGTAGACGAGAGATGGTGACGAAATGCCGTAGTTGTGCCCACCGAATTGACCCGATACTTAGTCACCGAATGTTTCAAAAAGGCGTCTACAGCACCCGGTGTTCCCAGGCGGTCACCCATCCAAGTACTCACCGGGCCCGACGTTGCTTAACTTCAGTGATCGGACGAGAACTGGTGTTTTCAACGTGGTGTGGCCGTAGACGAGAGAAGGTGACGAAACTGCGTAGTTGTGCCCACCGAATTGACCCGATACTTAGTCACCGAATGTTTCAAAAAGGCGTCTACAGCACCCGGTGTTCCCAGGCGGTCACCCATCCAAGTACTCACCGGGCCCGACGTTGCTTAACTTCAGTGATCGGACGAGAACTGGTGTTTTCAACGTGGTGTGGCCGTAGACGAGAGATGGTGACGAAATGCCGTAGTTGTGCCCACCGAATTGACCCGATACTTAGTCACCGAATGTTTCAAAAAGGCGTCTACAGCACCCGGTGTTCCCAGGCGGTCACCCATCCAAGTACTCACCGGGCCCGACGTTGATTAACTTCAGTGATCGGACGAGAACTGGTGTTTTCAACGTGGTGTGGCCGTAGACGAGAGATGGTGACGAAATGCCGTAGTTGTGCCCACCGAATTGACCCGATACTTAGTCACCGAATGTTTCAAAAAGGCGTCTACAGCACCCGGTGTTCCCAGGCGGTCACCCATCCAAGTACTCACCGGGCCCGACGTTGCTTAACTTCAGTGATCGGACGAGAACTGGTGTTTTCAACGTGGTGTGGCCGTAGACGAGAGATGGTGACGAAATGCCGTAGTTGTGCCCACCGAATTGACCCGATACTTAGTCACCGAATGTTTCAAAAAGGCGTCTACAGCACCCGGTGTTCCCAGGCGGTCACCCATCCAAGTACTCACCGGGCCCGACGTTGCTTAACTTCAGTGATCGGACGAGAACTGGTGTTTTCAACGTGGTGTGGCCGTAGACGAGAGAAGGTGACGAAACTGCGTAGTTGTGCCTACCGAATTGACCCGATACTTAGTCACCGAATGTTTCAAAAAGGCGTCTACAGCACCCGGTGTTCCCAGGCGGTCACCCATCCAAGTACTCACCGGGCCCGACGTTGCTTAACTTCAGTGATCGGACGAGAACTGGTGTTTTCAACGTGGTGTGGCCGTAGACGAGAGATGGTGACGAAATGCCGTAGTTGTGCCCACCGAATTGACCCGATACTTAGTCACCGAATGTTTCAAAAAGGCGTCTACAGCACCCGGTGTTCCCAGGCGGTCACCCATCCAAGTACTCACCGGGCCCGACGTTGCTTAACTTCAGTGATCGGACGAGAACTGGTGTTTTCAACGTGGTGTGGCCGTAGACGAGAGATGGTGACGAAATGCCGTAGTTGTGCCCACCGAATTGACCCGATACTTAGTCACCGAATGTTTCAAAAAGGCGTCTACAGCACCCGGTGTTCCCAGGCGGTCACCCATCCAAGTACTCACCGGGCCCGACGTTGCTTAACTTCAGTGATCGGACGAGAACTGGTGTTTTCAACGTGGTGTGGCCGTAGACGAGAGAAGGTGACGAAACTGCGTAGTTGTGCCTACCGAATTGACCCGATACTTAGTCACCGAATGTTTCAAAAAGGCGTCTACAGCACCCGGTGTTCCCAGGCGGTCACCCATCCAAGTACTCACCGGGACCGACGTTGCTTAACTTCAGTGATCGGACGAGAACTGGTGTTTTCAACGTGGTGTGGCCGTAGACGAGAGATGGTGACGAAATGCCGTAGTTGTGCCCACCGAATTGACCCGATACTTAGTCACCGAATGTTTCAAAAAGGCGTCTACAGCACCCGGTGTTCCCAGGCGGTCACCCATCCAAGTACTCACCGGGCCCGACGTTGCTTAACTTCAGTGATCGGACGAGAACTGGTGTTTTCAACGTGGTGTGGCCGTAGACGAGAGATGGTGACGAAATGCCGTAGTTGTGCCCACCGAATTGACCCGATACTTAGTCACCGAATGTTTCAAAAAGGCGTCTACAGCACCCGGTGTTCCCAGGCGGTCACCCATCCAAGTACTCACCGGGCCCGACGTTGCTTAACTTCAGTGATCGGACGAGAACTGGTGTTTTCAACGTGGTGTGGCCGTAGACGAGAGATGGTGACGAAATGCCGTAGTTGTGCCCACCGAATTGACCCGATACTTAGTCACCGAATGTTTCAAAAAGGCGTCTACAGCACCCGGTGTTCCCAGGCGGTCACCCATCCAAGTACTCACCGGGCCCGACGTTGCTTAACTTCAGTGATCGGACGAGAACTGGTGTTTTCAACGTGGTGTGGCCGTAGACGAGAGATGGTGACGAAATGCCGTAGTTGTGCCCACCGAATTGACCCGATACTTAGTCACCGAATGTTTCAAAAAGGCGTCTACAGCACCCGGTGTTCCCAGGCGGTCACCCATCCAAGTACTCACCGGGCCCGACGTTGCTTAACTTCAGTGATCGGACGAGAACTGGTGTTTTCAACGTGGTGTGGCCGTAGACGAGAGAAGGTGACGAAACTGCGTAGTTGTGCCCACCGAATTGACCCGATACTTAGTCACCGAATGTTTCAAAAAGGCGTCTACAGCACCCGGTGTTCCCAGGCGGTCACCCATCCAAGTACTCACCGGGCCCGACGTTGCTTAACTTCAGTGATCGGACGAGAACTGGTGTTTTCAACGTGGTGTGGCCGTAGACGAGAGATGGTGACGAAATGCCGTAGTTGTGCCCACCGAATTGACCCGATACTTAGTCACCGAATGTTTCAAAAAGGCGTCTACAGCACCCGGTGTTCCCAGGCGGTCACCCATCCAAGTACTCACCGGGCCCGACGTTGCTTAACTTCAGTGATCGGACGAGAACTGGTGTTTTCAACGTGGTGTGGCCGTAGACGAGAGATGGTGACGAAATGCCGTAGTTGTGCCCACCGAATTGACCCGATACTTAGTCACCGAATGTTTCAAAAAGGCGTCTACAGCACCCGGTGTTCCCAGGCGGTCACCCATCCAAGTACTCACCGGGCCCGACGTTGCTTAACTTCAGTGATCGGACGAGAACTGGTGTTTTCAACGTGGTGTGGCCGTAGACGAGAGATGGTGACGAAATGCCGTAGTTGTGCCCACCGAATTGACCCGATACTTAGTCACCGAATGTTTCAAAAAGGCGTCTACAGCACCCGGTGTTCCCAGGCGGTCACCCATCCAAGTACTCACCGGGCCCGACGTTGCTTAACTTCAGTGATCGGACGAGAACTGGTGTTTTCAACGTGGTGTGGCCGTAGACGAGAGATGGTGACGAAATGCCGTAGTTGTGCCCACCGAATTGACCCGATACTTAGTCACCGAATGTTTCAAAAAGGCGTCTACAGCACCCGGTGTTCCCAGGCGGTCACCCATCCAAGTACTCACCGGGCCCGACGTTGCTTAACTTCAGTGATCGGACGAGAACTGGTGTTTTCAACGTGGTGTGGCCGTAGACGAGAGATGGTGACGAAATGCCGTAGTTGTGCCCACCGAATTGACCCGATACTTAGTCACCGAATGTTTCAAAAAGGCGTCTACAGCACCCGGTGTTCCCAGGCGGTCACCCATCCAAGTACTCACCGGGCCCGACGTTGCTTAACTTCAGTGATCGGACGAGAACTGGTGTTTTCAACGTGGTGTGGCCGTAGACGAGAGAAGGTGACGAAACTGCGTAGTTGTGCCCACCGAATTGACCCGATACTTAGTCACCGAATGTTTCAAAAAGGCGTCTACAGCACCCGGTGTTCCCAGGCGGTCACCCATCCAAGTACTCACCGGGCCCGACGTTGCTTAACTTCAGTGATCGGACGAGAACTGGTGTTTTCAACGTGGTGTGGCCGTAGACGAGAGATGGTGACGAAATGCCGTAGTTGTGCCCACCGAATTGACCCGATACTTAGTCACCGAATGTTTCAAAAAGGCGTCTACAGCACCCGGTGTTCCCAGGCGGTCACCCATCCAAGTACTCACCGGGCCCGACGTTGCTTAACTTCAGTGATCGGACGAGAACTGGTGTTTTCAACGTGGTGTGGCCGTAGACGAGAGATGGTGACGAAATGCCGTAGTTGTGCCCACCGAATTGACCCGATACTTAGTCACCGAATGTTTCAAAAAGGCGTCTACAGCACCCGGTGTTCCCAGGCGGTCACCCATCCAAGTACTCACCGGGCCCGACGTTGCTTAACTTCAGTGATCGGACGAGAACTGGTGTTTTCAACGTGGTGTGGCCGTAGACGAGAGATGGTGACGAAATGCCGTAGTTGTGCCCACCGAATTGACCCGATACTTAGTCACCGAATGTTTCAAAAAGGCGTCTACAGCACCCGGTGTTCCCAGGCGGTCACCCATCCAAGTACTCACCGGGCCCGACGTTGCTTAACTTCAGTGATCGGACGAGAACTGGTGTTTTCAACGTGGTGTGGCCGTAGACGAGAGAAGGTGACGAAACTGCGTAGTTGTGCCTACCGAATTGACCCGATACTTAGTCACCGAATGTTTCAAAAAGGCGTCTACAGCACCCGGTGTTCCCAGGCGGTCACCCATCCAAGTACTCACCGGGCCCGACGTTGCTTAACTTCAGTGATCGGACGAGAACTGGTGTTTTCAACGTGGTGTGGCCGTAGACGAGAGATGGTGACGAAATGCCGTAGTTGTGCCCACCGAATTGACCCGATACTTAGTCACCGAATGTTTCAAAAAGGCGTCTACAGCACCCGGTGTTCCCAGGCGGTCACCCATCCAAGTACTCACCGGGCCCGACGTTGCTTAACTTCAGTGATCGGACGAGAACTGGTGTTTTCAACGTGGTGTGGCCGTAGACGAGAGATGGTGACGAAATGCCGTAGTTGTGCCCACCGAATTGACCCGATACTTAGTCACCGAATGTTTCAAAAAGGCGTCTACAGCACCCGGTGTTCCCAGGCGGTCACCCATCCAAGTACTCACCGGGCCCGACGTTGCTTAACTTCAGTGATCGGACGAGAACTGGTGTTTTCAACGTGGTGTGGCCGTAGACGAGAGAAGGTGACGAAACTGCAAAGTTGTGCCTACCGAATTGACCCGATACTTAGTCACCGAATGTTTCAAAAAGGCGTCTACAGCACCCGGTGTTCCCAGGCGGTCACCCATCCAAGTACTCACCGGGCCCGACGTTGCTTAACTTCAGTGATCGGACGAGAACTGGTGTTTTCAACGTGGTGTGGCCGTAGACGAGAGATGGTGACGAAATGCCGTAGTTGTGCCCACCGAATTGACCCGATACTTAGTCACCGAATGTTTCAAAAAGGCGTCTACAGCACCCGGTGTTCCCAGGCGGTCACCCATCCAAGTACTCACCGGGCCCGACGTTGCTTAACTTCAGTGATCGGACGAGAACTGGTGTTTTCAACGTGGTGTGGCCGTAGACGAGAGATGGTGACGAAATGCCGTAGTTGTGCCCACCGAATTGACCCGATACTTAGTCACCGAATGTTTCAAAAAGGCGTCTACAGCACCCGGTGTTCCCAGGCGGTCACCCATCCAAGTACTCACCGGGCCCGACGTTGCTTAACTTCAGTGATCGGACGAGAACTGGTGTTTTCAACGTGGTGTGGCCGTAGACGAGAGATGGTGACGAAATGCCGTAGTTGTGCCCACCGAATTGACCCGATACTTAGTCACCGAATGTTTCAAAAAGGCGTCTACAGCACCCGGTGTTCCCAGGCGGTCACCCATCCAAGTACTCACCGGGCCCGACGTTGCTTAACTTCAGTGATCGGACGAGAACTGGTGTTTTCAACGTGGTGTGGCCGTAGACGAGAGATGGTGACGAAATGCCGTAGTTGTGCCCACCGAATTGACCCGATACTTAGTCACCGAATGTTTCAAAAAGGCGTCTACAGCACCCGGTGTTCCCAGGCGGTCACCCATCCAAGTACTCACCGGGCCCGACGTTGCTTAACTTCAGTGATCGGACGAGAACTGGTGTTTTCAACGTGGTGTGGCCGTAGACGAGAGAAGGTGACGAAACGGCGTAGTTGTGCCCACCGAATTGACCCGATACTTAGTCACCGAATGTTTCAAAAAGGCGTCTACAGCACCCGGTGTTCCCAGGCGGTCACCCATCCAAGTACTCACCGGGCCCGACGTTGCTTAACTTCAGTGATCGGACGAGAACTGGTGTTTTCAACGTGGTGTGGCCGTAGACGAGAGATGGTGACGAAATGCCGTAGTTGTGCCCACCGAATTGACCCGATACTTAGTCACCGAATGTTTCAAAAAGGCGTCTACAGCACCCGGTGTTCCCAGGCGGTCACCCATCCAAGTACTCACCGGGCCCGACGTTGCTTAACTTCAGTGATCGGACGAGAACTGGTGTTTTCAACGTGGTGTGGCCGTAGACGAGAGATGGTGACGAAATGCCGTAGTTGTGCCCACCGAATTGACCCGATACTTAGTCACCGAATGTTTCAAAAAGGCGTCTACAGCACCCGGTGTTCCCAGGCGGTCACCCATCCAAGTACTCACCGGGCCCGACGTTGCTTAACTTCAGTGATCGGACGAGAACTGGTGTTTTCAACGTGGTGTGGCCGTAGACGAGAGAAGGTGACGAAACTGCGTAGTTGTGCCCACCGAATTGACCCGATACTTAGTCACCGAATGTTTCAAAAAGGCGTCTACAGCACCCGGTGTTCCCAGGCGGTCACCCATCCAAGTACTCACCGGGCCCGACGTTGCTTAACTTCAGTGATCGGACGAGAACTGGTGTTTTCAACGTGGTGTGGCCGTAGACGAGAGATGGTGACGAAATGCCGTAGTTGTGCCCACCGAATTGACCCGATACTTAGTCACCGAATGTTTCAAAAAGGCGTCTACAGCACCCGGTGTTCCCAGGCGGTCACCCATCCAAGTACTCACCGGGCCCGACGTTGCTTAACTTCAGTGATCGGACGAGAACTGGTGTTTTCAACGTGGTGTGGCCGTAGACGAGAGATGGTGACGAAATGCCGTAGTTGTGCCCACCGAATTGACCCGATACTTAGTCACCGAATGTTTCAAAAAGGCGTCTACAGCACCCGGTGTTCCCAGGCGGTCACCCATCCAAGTACTCACCGGGCCCGACGTTGCTTAACTTCAGTGATCGGACGAGAACTGGTGTTTTCAACGTGGTGTGGCCGTAGACGAGAGATGGTGACGAAATGCCGTAGTTGTGCCCACCGAATTGACCCGATACTTAGTCACCGAATGTTTCAAAAAGGCGTCTACAGCACCCGGTGTTCCCAGGCGGTCACCCATCCAAGTACTCACCGGGCCCGACGTTGCTTAACTTCAGTGATCGGACGAGAACTGGTGTTTTCAACGTGGTGTGGCCGTAGACGAGAGAAGGTGACGAAACTGCGTAGTTGTGCCTACCGAATTGACCCGATACTTAGTCACCGAATGTTTCAAAAAGGCGTCTACAGCACCCGGTGTTCCCAGGCGGTCACCCATCCAAGTACTCACCGGGCCCGACGTTGCTTAACTTCAGTGATCGGACGAGAACTGGTGTTTTCAACGTGGTGTGGCCGTAGACGAGAGATGGTGACGAAATGCCGTAGTTGTGCCCACCGAATTGACCCGATACTTAGTCACCGAATGTTTCAAAAAGGCGTCTACAGCACCCGGTGTTCCCAGGCGGTCACCCATCCAAGTACTCACCGGGCCCGACGTTGCTTAACTTCAGTGATCGGACGAGAACTGGTGTTTTCAACGTGGTGTGGCCGTAGACGAGAGATGGTGACGAAATGCCGTAGTTGTGCCCACCGAATTGACCCGATACTTAGTCACCGAATGTTTCAAAAAGGCGTCTACAGCACCCGGTGTTCCCAGGCGGTCACCCATCCAAGTACTCACCGGGCCCGACGTTGCTTAACTTCAGTGATCGGACGAGAACTGGTGTTTTCAACGTGGTGTGGCCGTAGACGAGAGATGGTGACGAAATGCCGTAGTTGTGCCCACCGAATTGACCCGATACTTAGTCACCGAATGTTTCAAAAAGGCGTCTACAGCACCCGGTGTTCCCAGGCGGTCACCCATCCAAGTACTCACCGGGCCCGACGTTGCTTAACTTCAGTGATCGGACGAGAACTGGTGTTTTCAACGTGGTGTGGCCGTAGACGAGAGAAGGTGACGAAACTGCGTAGTTGTGCCTACCGAATTGACCCGATACTTAGTCACCGAATGTTTCAAAAAGGCGTCTACAGCACCCGGTGTTCCCAGGCGGTCACCCATCCAAGTACTCACCGGGCCCGACGTTGCTTAACTTCAGTGATCGGACGAGAACTGGTGTTTTCAACGTGGTGTGGCCGTAGACGAGAGATGGTGACGAAATGCCGTAGTTGTGCCCACCGAATTGACCCGATACTTAGTCACCGAATGTTTCAAAAAGGCGTCTACAGCACCCGGTGTTCCCAGGCGGTCACCCATCCAAGTACTCACCGGGCCCGACGTTGCTTAACTTCAGTGATCGGACGAGAACTGGTGTTTTCAACGTGGTGTGGCCGTAGACGAGAGATGGTGACGAAATGCCGTAGTTGTGCCCACCGAATTGACCCGATACTTAGTCACCGAATGTTTCAAAAAGGCGTCTACAGCACCCGGTGTTCCCAGGCGGTCACCCATCCAAGTACTCACCGGGCCCGACGTTGCTTAACTTCAGTGATCGGACGAGAACTGGTGTTTTCAACGTGGTGTGGCCGTAGACGAGAGATGGTGACGAAATGCCGTAGTTGTGCCCACCGAATTGACCCGATACTTAGTCACCGAATGTTTCAAAAAGGCGTCTACAGCACCCGGTGTTCCCAGGCGGTCACCCATCCAAGTACTCACCGGGCCCGACGTTGCTTAACTTCAGTGATCGGACGAGAACTGGTGTTTTCAACGTGGTGTGGCCGTAGACGAGAGATGGTGACGAAATGCCGTAGTTGTGCCCACCGAATTGACCCTATACTTAGTCACCGAATGTTTCAAAAAGGCGTCTACAGCACCCGGTGTTCCCAGGCGGTCACCCATCCAAGTACTCACCGGGCCCGACGTTGCTTAACTTCAGTGATCGGACGAGAACTGGTGTTTTCAACGTGGTGTGGCCGTAGACGAGAGAAGGTGACGAAACTGCGTAGTTGTGCCCACCGAATTGACCCGATACTTAGTCACCGAATGTTTCAAAAAGGCGTCTACAGCACCCGGTGTTCCCAGGCGGTCACCCATCCAAGTACTCACCGGGCCCGACGTTGCTTAACTTCAGTGATCGGACGAGAACTGGTGTTTTCAACGTGGTGTGGCCGTAGACGAGAGATGGTGACGAAATGCCGTAGTTGTGCCCACCGAATTGACCCGATACTTAGTCACCGAATGTTTCAAAAAGGCGTCTACAGCACCCGGTGTTCCCAGGCGGTCACCCATCCAAGTACTCACCGGGCCCGACGTTGCTTAACTTCAGTGATCGGACGAGAACTGGTGTTTTCAACGTGGTGTGGCCGTAGACGAGAGATGGTGACGAAATGCCGTAGTTGTGCCCACCGAATTGACCCGATACTTAGTCACCGAATGTTTCAAAAAGGCGTCTACAGCACCCGGTGTTCCCAGGCGGTCACCCATCCAAGTACTCACCGGGCCCGACGTTGCTTAACTTCAGTGATCGGACGAGAACTGGTGTTTTCAACGTGGTGTGGCCGTAGACGAGAGAAGGTGACGAAACTGCGTAGTTGTGCCCACCGAATTGACCCGATACTTAGTCACCGAATGTTTCAAAAAGGCGTCTACAGCACCCGGTGTTCCCAGGCGGTCACCCATCCAAGTACTCACCGGGCCCGACGTTGCTTAACTTCAGTGATCGGACGAGAACTGGTGTTTTCAACGTGGTGTGGCCGTAGACGAGAGATGGTGACGAAATGCCGTAGTTGTGCCCACCGAATTGACCCGATACTTAGTCACCGAATGTTTCAAAAAGGCGTCTACAGCACCCGGTGTTCCCAGGCGGTCACCCATCCAAGTACTCACCGGGCCCGACGTTGCTTAACTTCAGTGATCGGACGAGAACTGGTGTTTTCAACGTGGTGTGGCCGTAGACGAGAGATGGTGACGAAATGCCGTAGTTGTGCCCACCGAATTGACCCGATACTTAGTCACCGAATGTTTCAAAAAGGCGTCTACAGCACCCGGTGTTCCCAGGCGGTCACCCATCCAAGTACTCACCGGGCCCGACGTTGCTTAACTTCAGTGATCGGACGAGAACTGGTGTTTTCAACGTGGTGTGGCCGTAGACGAGAGATGGTGACGAAATGCCGTAGTTGTGCCCACCGAATTGACCCGATACTTAGTCACCGAATGTTTCAAAAAGGCGTCTACAGCACCCGGTGTTCCCAGGCGGTCACCCATCCAAGTACTCACCGGGCCCGACGTTGCTTAACTTCAGTGATCGGACGAGAACTGGTGTTTTCAACGTGGTGTGGCCGTAGACGAGAGAAGGTGACGAAACTGCGTAGTTGTGCCTACCGAATTGACCCGATACTTAGTCACCGAATGTTTCAAAAAGGCGTCTACAGCACCCGGTGTTCCCAGGCGGTCACCCATCCAAGTACTCACCGGGCCCGACGTTGCTTAACTTCAGTGATCGGACGAGAACTGGTGTTTTCAACGTGGTGTGGCCGTAGACGAGAGATGGTGACGAAATGCCGTAGTTGTGCCCACCGAATTGACCCGATACTTAGTCACCGAATGTTTCAAAAAGGCGTCTACAGCACCCGGTGTTCCCAGGCGGTCACCCATCCAAGTACTCACCGGGCCCGACGTTGCTTAACTTCAGTGATCGGACGAGAACTGGTGTTTTCAACGTGGTGTGGCCGTAGACGAGAGATGGTGACGAAATGCCGTAGTTGTGCCCACCGAATTGACCCGATACTTAGTCACCGAATGTTTCAAAAAGGCGTCTACAGCACCCGGTGTTCCCAGGCGGTCACCCATCCAAGTACTCACCGGGCCCGACGTTGCTTAACTTCAGTGATCGGACGAGAACTGGTGTTTTCAACGTGGTGTGACCGTAGACGAGAGATGGTGACGAAATGCCGTAGTTGTGCCCACCGAATTGACCCGATACTTAGTCACCGAATGTTTCAAAAAGGCGTCTACAGCACCCGGTGTTCCCAGGCGGTCACCCATCCAAGTACTCACCGGGCCCGACGTTGCTTAACTTCAGTGATCGGACGAGAACTGGTGTTTTCAACGTGGTGTGGCCGTAGACGAGAGAAGGTGACGAAACTGCGTAGTTGTGCCTACCGAATTGACCCGATACTTAGTCACCGAATGTTTCAAAAAGGCGTCTACAGCACCCGGTGTTCCCAGGCGGTCACCCATCCAAGTACTCACCGGGCCCGACGTTGCTTAACTTCAGTGATCGGACGAGAACTGGTGTTTTCAACGTGGTGTGGCCGTAGACGAGAGATGGTGACGAAATGCCGTAGTTGTGCCCACCGAATTGACCCGATACTTAGTCACCGAATGTTTCAAAAAGGCGTCTACAGCACCCGGTGTTCCCAGGCGGTCACCCATCCAAGTACTCACCGGGCCCGACGTTGCTTAACTTCAGTGATCGGACGAGAACTGGTGTTTTCAACGTGGTGTGGCCGTAGACGAGAGATGGTGACGAAATGCCGTAGTTGTGCCCACCGAATTGACCCGATACTTAGTCACCGAATGTTTCAAAAAGGCGTCTACAGCACCCGGTGTTCCCAGGCGGTCACCCATCCAAGTACTCACCGGGCCCGACGTTGCTTAACTTCAGTGATCGGACGAGAACTGGTGTTTTCAACGTGGTGTGGCCGTAGACGAGAGATGGTGACGAAATGCCGTAGTTGTGCCCACCGAATTGACCCGATACTTAGTCACCGAATGTTTCAAAAAGGCGTCTACAGCACCCGGTGTTCCCAGGCGGTCACCCATCCAAGTACTCACCGGGCCCGACGTTGCTTAACTTCAGTGATCGGACGAGAACTGGTGTTTTCAACGTGGTGTGGCCGTAGACGAGAGATGGTGACGAAATGCCGTAGTTGTGCCCACCGAATTGACCCGATACTTAGTCACCGAATGTTTCAAAAAGGCGTCTACAGCACCCGGTGTTCCCAGGCGGTCACCCATCCAAGTACTCACCGGGCCCAACGTTGCTTAACTTCAGTGATCGGACGAGAACTGGTGTTTTCAACGTGGTGTGGCCGTAGACGAGAGAAGGTGACGAAACTGCGTAGTTGTGCCCACCGAATTGACCCGATACTTAGTCACCGAATGTTTCAAAAAGGCGTCTACAGCACCCGGTGTTCCCAGGCGGTCACCCATCCAAGTACTCACCGGGCCCGACGTTGCTTAACTTCAGTGATCGGACGAGAACTGGTGTTTTCAACGTGGTGTGGCCGTAGACGAGAGATGGTGACGAAATGCCGTAGTTGTGCCCACCGAATTGACCCGATACTTAGTCACCGAATGTTTCAAAAAGGCGTCTACAGCACCCGGTGTTCCCAGGCGGTCACCCATCCAAGTACTCACCGGGCCCGACGTTGCTTAACTTCAGTGATCGGACGAGAACTGGTGTTTTCAACGTGGTGTGGCCGTAGACGAGAGATGGTGACGAAATGCCGTAGTTGTGCCCACCGAATTGACCCGATACTTAGTCACCGAATGTTTCAAAAAGGCGTCTACAGCACCCGGTGTTCCCAGGCGGTCACCCATCCAAGTACTCACCGGGCCCGACGTTGCTTAACTTCAGTGATCGGACGAGAACTGGTGTTTTCAACGTGGTGTGGCCGTAGACGAGAGAAGGTGACGAAACTGCGTAGTTGTGCCCACCGAATTGACCCGATACTTAGTCACCGAATGTTTCAAAAAGGCGTCTACAGCACCCGGTGTTCCCAGGCGGTCACCCATCCAAGTACTCACCGGGCCCGACGTTGCTTAACTTCAGTGATCGGACGAGAACTGGTGTTTTCAACGTGGTGTGGCCGTAGACGAGAGATGGTGACGAAATGCCGTAGTTGTGCCCACCGAATTGACCCGATACTTAGTCACCGAATGTTTCAAAAAGGCGTCTACAGCACCCGGTGTTCCCAGGCGGTCACCCATCCAAGTACTCACCGGGCCCGACGTTGCTTAACTTCAGTGATCGGACGAGAACTGGTGTTTTCAACGTGGTGTGGCCGTAGACGAGAGATGGTGACGAAATGCCGTAGTTGTGCCCACCGAATTGACCCGATACTTAGTCACCGAATGTTTCAAAAAGGCGTCTACAGCACCCGGTGTTCCCAGGCGGTCACCCATCCAAGTACTCACCGGGCCCGACGTTGCTTAACTTCAGTGATCGGACGAGAACTGGTGTTTTCAACGTGGTGTGGCCGTAGACGAGAGATGGTGACGAAATGCCGTAGTTGTGCCCACCGAATTGACCCGATACTTAGTCACCGAATGTTTCAAAAAGGCGTCTACAGCACCCGGTGTTCCCAGGCGGTCACCCATCCAAGTACTCACCGGGCCCGACGTTGCTTAACTTCAGTGATCGGACGAGAACTGGTGTTTTCAACGTGGTGTGGCCGTAGACGAGAGAAGGTGACGAAACTGCGTAGTTGTGCCTACCGAATTGACCCGATACTTAGTCACCGAATGTTTCAAAAAGGCGTCTACAGCACCCGGTGTTCCCAGGCGGTCACCCATCCAAGTACTCACCGGGCCCGACGTTGCTTAACTTCAGTGATCGGACGAGAACTGGTGTTTTCAACGTGGTGTGGCCGTAGACGAGAGATGGTGACGAAATGCCGTAGTTGTGCCCACCGAATTGACCCGATACTTAGTCACCGAATGTTTCAAAAAGGCGTCTACAGCACCCGGTGTTCCCAGGCGGTCACCCATCCAAGTACTCACCGGGCCCGACGTTGCTTAACTTCAGTGATCGGACGAGAACTGGTGTTTTCAACGTGGTGTGGCCGTAGACGAGAGATGGTGACGAAATGCCGTAGTTGTGCCCACCGAATTGACCCGATACTTAGTCACCGAATGTTTCAAAAAGGCGTCTACAGCACCCGGTGTTCCCAGGCGGTCACCCATCCAAGTACTCACCGGGCCCGACGTTGCTTAACTTCAGTGATCGGACGAGAACTGGTGTTTTCAACGTGGTGTGGCCGTAGACGAGAGAAGGTGACGAAACTGCGTAGTTGTGCCTACCGAATTGACCCGATACTTAGTCACCGAATGTTTCAAAAAGGCGTCTACAGCACCCGGTGTTCCCAGGCGGTCACCCATCCAAGTACTCACCGGGCCCGACGTTGCTTAACTTCAGTGATCGGACGAGAACTGGTGTTTTCAACGTGGTGTGGCCGTAGACGAGAGATGGTGACGAAATGCCGTAGTTGTGCCCACCGAATTGACCCGATACTTAGTCACCGAATGTTTCAAAAAGGCGTCTACAGCACCCGGTGTTCCCAGGCGGTCACCCATCCAAGTACTCACCGGGCCCGACGTTGCTTAACTTCAGTGATCGGACGAGAACTGGTGTTTTCAACGTGGTGTGGCCGTAGACGAGAGATGGTGACGAAATGCCGTAGTTGTGCCCACCGAATTGACCCGATACTTAGTCACCGAATGTTTCAAAAAGGCGTCTACAGCACCCGGTGTTCCCAGGCGGTCACCCATCCAAGTACTCACCGGGCCCGACGTTGCTTAACTTCAGTGATCGGACGAGAACTGGTGTTTTCAACGTGGTGTGGCCGTAGACGAGAGATGGTGACGAAATGCCGTAGTTGTGCCCACCGAATTGACCCGATACTTAGTCACCGAATGTTTCAAAAAGGCGTCTACAGCACCCGGTGTTCCCAGGCGGTCACCCATCCAAGTACTCACCGGGCCCGACGTTGCTTAACTTCAGTGATCGGACGAGAACTGGTGTTTTCAACGTGGTGTGGCCGTAGACGAGAGATGGTGACGAAATGCCGTAGTTGTGCCCACCGAATTGACCCGATACTTAGTCACCGAATGTTTCAAAAAGGCGTCTACAGCACCCGGTGTTCCCAGGCGGTCACCCATCCAAGTACTCACCGGGCCCGACGTTGCTTAACTTCAGTGATCGGACGAGAACTGGTGTTTTCAACGTGGTGTGGCCGTAGACGAGAGAAGGTGACGAAACTGCGTAGTTGTGCCTACCGAATTGACCCGATACTTAATCACCGAATGTTTCAAAAAGGCGTCTACAGCACCCGGTGTTCCCAGGCGGTCACCCATCCAAGTACTCACCGGGCCCGACGTTGCTTAACTTCAGTGATCGGACGAGAACTGGTGTTTTCAACGTGGTGTGGCCGTAGACGAGAGATGGTGACGAAATGCCGTAGTTGTGCCCACCGAATTGACCCGATACTTAGTCACCGAATGTTTCAAAAAGGCGTCTACAGCACCCGGTGTTCCCAGGCGGTCACCCATCCAAGTACTCACCGGGCCCGACGTTGCTTAACTTCAGTGATCGGACGAGAACTGGTGTTTTCAACGTGGTGTGGCCGTAGACGAGAGATGGTGACGAAATGCCGTAGTTGTGCCCACCGAATTGACCCGATACTTAGTCACCGAATGTTTCAAAAAGGCGTCTACAGCACCCGGTGTTCCCAGGCGGTCACCCATCCAAGTACTCACCGGGCCCGACGTTGCTTAACTTCAGTGATCGGACGAGAACTGGTGTTTTCAACGTGGTGTGGCCGTAGACGAGAGATGGTGACGAAATGCCGTAGTTGTGCCCACCGAATTGACCCGATACTTAGTCACCGAATGTTTCAAAAAGGCGTCTACAGCACCCGGTGTTCCCAGGCGGTCACCCATCCAAGTACTCACCGGGCCCGACGTTGCTTAACTTCAGTGATCGGACGAGAACTGGTGTTTTCAACGTGGTGTGGCCGTAGACGAGAGATGGTGACGAAATGCCGTAGTTGTGCCCACCGAATTGACCCGATACTTAGTCACCGAATGTTTCAAAAAGGCGTCTACAGCACCCGGTGTTCCCAGGCGGTCACCCATCCAAGTACTCACCGGGCCCGACGTTGCTTAACTTCAGTGATCGGACGAGAACTGGTGTTTTCAACGTGGTGTGGCCGTAGACGAGAGAAGGTGACGAAACTGCGTAGTTGTGCCCACCGAATTGACCCGATACTTAGTCACCGAATGTTTCAAAAAGGCGTCTACAGCACCCGGTGTTCCCAGGCGGTCACCCATCCAAGTACTCACCGGGCCCGACGTTGCTTAACTTCAGTGATCGGACGAGAACTGGTGTTTTCAACGTGGTGTGGCCGTAGACGAGAGATGGTGACGAAATGCCGTAGTTGTGCCCACCGAATTGACCCGATACTTAGTCACCGAATGTTTCAAAAAGGCGTCTACAGCACCCGGTGTTCCCAGGCGGTCACCCATCCAAGTACTCACCGGGCCCGACGTTGCTTAACTTCAGTGATCGGACGAGAACTGGTGTTTT
Organism: Patella pellucida; assembly: GCA_917208275.1. NCBI lineage: Eukaryota > Metazoa > Mollusca > Gastropoda > Patellidae > Patella > Patella pellucida. Next base: position 37,025,884 of record OU795044.1, read on the forward strand.
CAACGTGGTGTGGCCGTAGACGAGAGATGGTGACGAAATGCCGTAGTTGTGCCCACCGAATTGACCCGATACTTAGTCACCGAATGTTTCAAAAAGGCGTCTACAGCACCCGGTGTTCCCAGGCGGTCACCCATCCAAGTACTCACCGGGCCCGACGTTGCTTAACTTCAGTGATCGGACGAGAACTGGTGTTTTCAACGTGGTGTGGCCGTAGACGAGAGAAGGTGACGAAACTGCGTAGTTGTGCCCACCGAATTGACCCGATACTTAGTCACCGAATGTTTCAAAAAGGCGTCTACAGCACCCGGTGTTCCCAGGCGGTCACCCATCCAAGTACTCACCGGGCCCGACGTTGCTTAACTTCAGTGATCGGACGAGAACTGGTGTTTTCAACGTGGTGTGGCCGTAGACGAGAGATGGTGACGAAATGCCGTAGTTGTGCCCACCGAATTGACCCGATACTTAGTCACCGAATGTTTCAAAAAGGCGTCTACAGCACCCGGTGTTCCCAGGCGGTCACCCATCCAAGTACTCACCGGGCCCGACGTTGCTTAACTTCAGTGATCGGACGAGAACTGGTGTTTTCAACGTGGTGTGGCCGTAGACGAGAGATGGTGACGAAATGCCGTAGTTGTGCCCACCGAATTGACCCGATACTTAGTCACCGAATGTTTCAAAAAGGCGTCTACAGCACCCGGTGTTCCCAGGCGGTCACCCATCCAAGTACTCACCGGGCCCGACGTTGCTTAACTTCAGTGATCGGACGAGAACTGGTGTTTTCAACGTGGTGTGGCCGTAGACGAGAGATGGTGACGAAATGCCGTAGTTGTGCCCACCGAATTGACCCGATACTTAGTCACCGAATGTTTCAAAAAGGCGTCTACAGCACCCGGTGTTCCCAGGCGGTCACCCATCCAAGTACTCACCGGGCCCGACGTTGCTTAACTTCAGTGATCGGACGAGAACTGGTGTTTTCAACGTGGTGTGGCCGTAGACGAGAGAAGGTGACGAAACTGCGTAGTTGTGCCTACCGAATTGACCCGATACTTAGTCACCGAATGTTTCAAAAAGGCGTCTACAGCACCCGGTGTTCCCAGGCGGTCACCCATCCAAGTACTCACCGGGCCCGACGTTGCTTTACTTCAGTGATCGGACGAGAACTGGTGTTTTCAACGTGGTGTGGCCGTAGACGAGAGATGGTGACGAAATGCCGTAGTTGTGCCCACCGAATTGACCCGATACTTAGTCACCGAATGTTTCAAAAAGGCGTCTACAGCACCCGGTGTTCCCAGGCGGTCACCCATCCAAGTACTCACCGGGCCCGACGTTGCTTAACTTCAGTGATCGGACGAGAACTGGTGTTTTCAACGTGGTGTGGCCGTAGACGAGAGAAGGTGACGAAACTGCGTAGTTGTGCCTACCGAATTGACCCGATACTTAGTCACCGAATGTTTCAAAAAGGCGTCTACAGCACCCGGTGTTCCCAGGCGGTCACCCATCCAAGTACTCACCGGGCCCGACGTTGCTTAACTTCAGTGATCGGACGAGAACTGGTGTTTTCAACGTGGTGTGGCCGTAGACGAGAGATGGTGACGAAATGCCGTAGTTGTGCCCACCGAATTGACCCGATACTTAGTCACCGAATGTTTCAAAAAGGCGTCTACAGCACCCGGTGTTCCCAGGCGGTCACCCATCCAAGTACTCACCGGGCCCGACGTTGCTTAACTTCAGTGATCGGACGAGAACTGGTGTTTTCAACGTGGTGTGGCCGTAGACGAGAGATGGTGACGAAATGCCGTAGTTGTGCCCACCGAATTGACCCGATACTTAGTCACCGAATGTTTCAAAAAGGCGTCTACAGCACCCGGTGTTCCCAGGCGGTCACCCATCCAAGTACTCACCGGGCCCGACGTTGCTTAACTTCAGTGATCGGACGAGAACTGGTGTTTTCAACGTGGTGTGGCCGTAGACGAGAGATGGTGACGAAATGCCGTAGTTGTGCCCACCGAATTGACCCGATACTTAGTCACCGAATGTTTCAAAAAGGCGTCTACAGCACCCGGTGTTCCCAGGCGGTCACCCATCCAAGTACTCACCGGGCCCGACGTTGCTTAACTTCAGTGATCGGACGAGAACTGGTGTTTTCAACGTGGTGTGGCCGTAGACGAGAGATGGTGACGAAATGCCGTAGTTGTGCCCACCGAATTGACCCGATACTTAGTCACCGAATGTTTCAAAAAGGCGTCTACAGCACCCGGTGTTCCCAGGCGGTCACCCATCCAAGTACTCACCGGGCCCGACGTTGCTTAACTTCAGTGATCGGACGAGAACTGGTGTTTTCAACGTGGTGTGGCCGTAGACGAGAGATGGTGACGAAATGCCGTAGTTGTGCCCACCGAATTGACCCGATACTTAGTCACCGAATGTTTCAAAAAGGCGTCTACAGCACCCGGTGTTCCCAGGCGGTCACCCATCCAAGTACTCACCGGGCCCGACGTTGCTTAACTTCAGTGATCGGACGAGAACTGGTGTTTTCAACGTGGTGTGGCCGTAGACGAGAGAAGGTGACGAAACTGCGTAGTTGTGCCTACCGAATTGACCCGATACTTAATCACCGAATGTTTCAAAAAGGCGTCTACAGCACCCGGTGTTCCCAGGCGGTCACCCATCCAAGTACTCACCGGGCCCGACGTTGCTTAACTTCAGTGATCGGACGAGAACTGGTGTTTTCAACGTGGTGTGGCCGTAGACGAGAGATGGTGACGAAATGCCGTAGTTGTGCCCACCGAATTGACCCGATACTTAGTCACCGAATGTTTCAAAAAGGCGTCTACAGCACCCGGTGTTCCCAGGCGGTCACCCATCCAAGTACTCACCGGGCCCGACGTTGCTTAACTTCAGTGATCGGACGAGAACTGGTGTTTTCAACGTGGTGTGGCCGTAGACGAGAGATGGTGACGAAATGCCGTAGTTGTGCCCACCGAATTGACCCGATACTTAGTCACCGAATGTTTCAAAAAGGCGTCTACAGCACCCGGTGTTCCCAGGCGGTCACCCATCCAAGTACTCACCGGGCCCGACGTTGCTTAACTTCAGTGATCGGACGAGAACTGGTGTTTTCAACGTGGTGTGGCCGTAGACGAGAGATGGTGACGAAATGCCGTAGTTGTGCCCACCGAATTGACCCGATACTTAGTCACCGAATGTTTCAAAAAGGCGTCTACAGCACCCGGTGTTCCCAGGCGGTCACCCATCCAAGTACTCACCGGGCCCGACGTTGCTTAACTTCAGTGATCGGACGAGAACTGGTGTTTTCAACGTGGTGTGGCCGTAGACGAGAGATGGTGACGAAATGCCGTAGTTGTGCCCACCGAATTGACCCGATACTTAGTCACCGAATGTTTCAAAAAGGCGTCTACAGCACCCGGTGTTCCCAGGCGGTCACCCATCCAAGTACTCACCGGGCCCGACGTTGCTTAACTTCAGTGATCGGACGAGAACTGGTGTTTTCAACGTGGTGTGGCCGTAGACGAGAGAAGGTGACGAAACTGCGTAGTTGTGCCCACCGAATTGACCCGATACTTAGTCACCGAATGTTTCAAAAAGGCGTCTACAGCACCCGGTGTTCCCAGGCGGTCACCCATCCAAGTACTCACCGGGCCCGACGTTGCTTAACTTCAGTGATCGGACGAGAACTGGTGTTTTCAACGTGGTGTGGCCGTAGACGAGAGATGGTGACGAAATGCCGTAGTTGTGCCCACCGAATTGACCCGATACTTAGTCACCGAATGTTTCAAAAAGGCGTCTACAGCACCCGGTGTTCCCAGGCGGTCACCCATCCAAGTACTCACCGGGCCCGACGTTGCTTAACTTCAGTGATCGGACGAGAACTGGTGTTTTCAACGTGGTGTGGCCGTAGACGAGAGATGGTGACGAAATGCCGTAGTTGTGCCCACCGAATTGACCCGATACTTAGTCACCGAATGTTTCAAAAAGGCGTCTACAGCACCCGGTGTTCCCAGGCGGTCACCCATCCAAGTACTCACCGGGCCCGACGTTGCTTAACTTCAGTGATCGGACGAGAACTGGTGTTTTCAACGTGGTGTGGCCGTAGACGAGAGAAGGTGACGAAACTGCGTAGTTGTGCCCACCGAATTGACCCGATACTTAGTCACCGAATGTTTCAAAAAGGCGTCTACAGCACCCGGTGTTCCCAGGCGGTCACCCATCCAAGTACTCACCGGGCCCGACGTTGCTTAACTTCAGTGATCGGACGAGAACTGGTGTTTTCAACGTGGTGTGGCCGTAGACGAGAGATGGTGACGAAATGCCGTAGTTGTGCCCACCGAATTGACCCGATACTTAGTCACCGAATGTTTCAAAAAGGCGTCTACAGCACCCGGTGTTCCCAGGCGGTCACCCATCCAAGTACTCACCGGGCCCGACGTTGCTTAACTTCAGTGATCGGACGAGAACTGGTGTTTTCAACGTGGTGTGGCCGTAGACGAGAGATGGTGACGAAATGCCGTAGTTGTGCCCACCGAATTGACCCGATACTTAGTCACCGAATGTTTCAAAAAGGCGTCTACAGCACCCGGTGTTCCCAGGCGGTCACCCATCCAAGTACTCACCGGGCCCGACGTTGCTTAACTTCAGTGATCGGACGAGAACTGGTGTTTTCAACGTGGTGTGGCCGTAGACGAGAGATGGTGACGAAATGCCGTAGTTGTGCCCACCGAATTGACCCGATACTTAGTCACCGAATGTTTCAAAAAGGCGTCTACAGCACCCGGTGTTCCCAGGCGGTCACCCATCCAAGTACTCACCGGGCCCGACGTTGCTTAACTTCAGTGATCGGACGAGAACTGGTGTTTTCAACGTGGTGTGGCCGTAGACGAGAGATGGTGACGAAATGCCGTAGTTGTGCCCACCGAATTGACCCGATACTTAGTCACCGAATGTTTCAAAAAGGCGTCTACAGCACCCGGTGTTCCCAGGCGGTCACCCATCCAAGTACTCACCGGGCCCGACGTTGCTTAACTTCAGTGATCGGACGAGAACTGGTGTTTTCAACGTGGTGTGGCCGTAGACGAGAGATGGTGACGAAATGCCGTAGTTGTGCCCACCGAATTGACCCGATACTTAGTCACCGAATGTTTCAAAAAGGCGTCTACAGCACCCGGTGTTCCCAGGCGGTCACCCATCCAAGTACTCACCGGGCCCGACGTTGCTTAACTTCAGTGATCGGACGAGAACTGGTGTTTTCAACGTGGTGTGGCCGTAGACGAGAGAAGGTGACGAAACTGCGTAGTTGTGCCTACCGAATTGACCCGATACTTAGTCACCGAATGTTTCAAAAAGGCGTCTACAGCACCCGGTGTTCCCAGGCGGTCACCCATCCAAGTACTCACCGGGCCCGACGTTGCTTAACTTCAGTGATCGGACGAGAACTGGTGTTTTCAACGTGGTGTGGCCGTAGACGAGAGATGGTGACGAAATGCCGTAGTTGTGCCCACCGAATTGACCCGATACTTAGTCACCGAATGTTTCAAAAAGGCGTCTACAGCACCCGGTGTTCCCAGGCGGTCACCCATCCAAGTACTCACCGGGCCCGACGTTGCTTAACTTCAGTGATCGGACGAGAACTGGTGTTTTCAACGTGGTGTGGCCGTAGACGAGAGATGGTGACGAAATGCCGTAGTTGTGCCCACCGAATTGACCCGATACTTAGTCACCGAATGTTGCAAAAAGGCGTCTACAGCACCCGGTGTTCCCAGGCGGTCACCCATCCAAGTACTCACCGGGCCCGACGTTGCTTAACTTCAGTGATCGGACGAGAACTGGTGTTTTCAACGTGGTGTGGCCGTAGACGAGAGATGGTGACGAAATGCCGTAGTTGTGCCCACCGAATTGACCCGATACTTAGTCACCGAATGTTTCAAAAAGGCGTCTACAGCACCCGGTGTTCCCAGGCGGTCACCCATCCAAGTACTCACCGGGCCCGACGTTGCTTAACTTCAGTGATCGGACGAGAACTGGTGTTTTCAACGTGGTGTGGCCGTAGACGAGAGATGGTGACGAAATGCCGTAGTTGTGCCCACCGAATTGACCCGATACTTAGTCACCGAATGTTTCAAAAAGGCGTCTACAGCACCCGGTGTTCCCAGGCGGTCACCCATCCAAGTACTCACCGGGCCCGACGTTGCTTAACTTCAGTGATCGGACGAGAACTGGTGTTTTCAACGTGGTGTGGCCGTAGACGAGAGATGGTGACGAAATGCCGTAGTTGTGCCCACCGAATTGACCCGATACTTAGTCACCGAATGTTTCAAAAAGGCGTCTACAGCACCCGGTGTTCCCAGGCGGTCACCCATCCAAGTACTCACCGGGCCCGACGTTGCTTAACTTCAGTGATCGGACGAGAACTGGTGTTTTCAACGTGGTGTGGCCGTAGACGAGAGAAGGTGACGAAACTGCGTAGTTGTGCCCACCGAATTGACCCGATACTTAGTCACCGAATGTTTCAAAAAGGCGTCTACAGCACCCGGTGTTCCCAGGCGGTCACCCATCCAAGTACTCACCGGGCCCGACGTTGCTTAACTTCAGTGATCGGACGAGAACTGGTGTTTTCAACGTGGTGTGGCCGTAGACGAGAGATGGTGACGAAATGCCGTAGTTGTGCCCACCGAATTGACCCGATACTTAGTCACCGAATGTTTCAAAAAGGCGTCTACAGCACCCGGTGTTCCCAGGCGGTCACCCATCCAAGTACTCACCGGGCCCGACGTTGCTTAACTTCAGTGATCGGACGAGAACTGGTGTTTTCAACGTGGTGTGGCCGTAGACGAGAGATGGTGACGAAATGCCGTAGTTGTGCCCACCGAATTGACCCGATACTTAGTCACCGAATGTTTCAAAAAGGCGTCTACAGCACCCGGTGTTCCCAGGCGGTCACCCATCCAAGTACTCACCGGGCCCGACGTTGCTTAACTTCAGTGATCGGACGAGAACTGGTGTTTTCAACGTGGTGTGGCCGTAGACGAGAGAAGGTGACGAAATGCCGTAGTTGTGCCCACCGAATTGACCCGATACTTAGTCACCGAATGTTTCAAAAAGGCGTCTACAGCACCCGGTGTTCCCAGGCGGTCACCCATCCAAGTACTCACCGGGCCCGACGTTGCTTAACTTCAGTGATCGGACGAGAACTGGTGTTTTCAACGTGGTGTGGCCGTAGACGAGAGATGGTGACGAAATGCCGTAGTTGTGCCCACCGAATTGACCCGATACTTAGTCACCGAATGTTTCAAAAAGGCGTCTACAGCACCCGGTGTTCCCAGGCGGTCACCCATCCAAGTACTCACCGGGCCCGACGTTGCTTAACTTCAGTGATCGGACGAGAACTGGTGTTTTCAACGTGGTGTGGCCGTAGACGAGAGATGGTGACGAAATGCCGTAGTTGTGCCCACCGAATTGACCCGATACTTAGTCACCGAATGTTTCAAAAAGGCGTCTACAGCACCCGGTGTTCCCAGGCGGTCACCCATCCAAGTACTCACCGGGCCCGACGTTGCTTAACTTCAGTGATCGGACGAGAACTGGTGTTTTCAACGTGGTGTGGCCGTAGACGAGAGAAGGTGACGAAACTGCGTAGTTGTGCCCACCGAATTGACCCGATACTTAGTCACCGAATGTTTCAAAAAGGCGTCTACAGCACCCGGTGTTCCCAGGCGGTCACCCATCCAAGTACTCACCGGGCCCGACGTTGCTTAACTTCAGTGATCGGACGAGAACTGGTGTTTTCAACGTGGTGTGGCCGTAGACGAGAGATGGTGACGAAATGCCGTAGTTGTGCCCACCGAATTGACCCGATACTTAGTCACCGAATGTTTCAAAAAGGCGTCTACAGCACCCGGTGTTCCCAGGCGGTCACCCATCCAAGTACTCACCGGGCCCGACGTTGCTTAACTTCAGTGATCGGACGAGAACTGGTGTTTTCAACGTGGTGTGGCCGTAGACGAGAGATGGTGACGAAATGCCGTAGTTGTGCCCACCGAATTGACCCGATACTTAGTCACCGAATGTTTCAAAAAGGCGTCTACAGCACCCGGTGTTCCCAGGCGGTCACCCATCCAAGTACTCACCGGGCCCGACGTTGCTTAACTTCAGTGATCGGACGAGAACTGGTGTTTTCAACGTGGTGTGGCCGTAGACGAGAGAAGGTGACGAAACTGCGTAGTTGTGCCCACCGAATTGACCCGATACTTAGTCACCGAATGTTTCAAAAAGGCGTCTACAGCACCCGGTGTTCCCAGGCGGTCACCCATCCAAGTACTCACCGGGCCCGACGTTGCTTAACTTCAGTGATCGGACGAGAACTGGTGTTTTCAACGTGGTGTGGCCGTAGACGAGAGATGGTGACGAAATGCCGTAGTTGTGCCCACCGAATTGACCCGATACTTAGTCACCGAATGTTTCAAAAAGGCGTCTACAGCACCCGGTGTTCCCAGGCGGTCACCCATCCAAGTACTCACCGGGCCCGACGTTGCTTAACTTCAGTGATCGGACGAGAACTGGTGTTTTCAACGTGGTGTGGCCGTAGACGAGAGATGGTGACGAAATGCCGTAGTTGTGCCCACCGAATTGACCCGATACTTAGTCACCGAATGTTTCAAAAAGGCGTCTACAGCACCCGGTGTTCCCAGGCGGTCACCCATCCAAGTACTCACCGGGCCCGACGTTGCTTAACTTCAGTGATCGGACGAGAACTGGTGTTTTCAACGTGGTGTGGCCGTAGACGAGAGATGGTGACGAAATGCCGTAGTTGTGCCCACCGAATTGACCCGATACTTAGTCACCGAATGTTTCAAAAAGGCGTCTACAGCACCCGGTGTTCCCAGGCGGTCACCCATCCAAGTACTCACCGGGCCCGACGTTGCTTAACTTCAGTGATCGGACGAGAACTGGTGTTTTCAACGTGGTGTGGCCGTAGACGAGAGAAGGTGACGAAACTGCGTAGTTGTGCCTACCGAATTGACCCGATACTTAGTCACCGAATGTTTCAAAAAGGCGTCTACAGCACCCGGTGTTCCCAGGCGGTCACCCATCCAAGTACTCACCGGGCCCGACGTTGCTTAACTTCAGTGATCGGACGAGAACTGGTGTTTTCAACGTGGTGTGGCCGTAGACGAGAGATGGTGACGAAATGCCGTAGTTGTGCCCACCGAATTGACCCGATACTTAGTCACCGAATGTTTCAAAAAGGCGTCTACAGCACCCGGTGTTCCCAGGCGGTCACCCATCCAAGTACTCACCGGGCCCGACGTTGCTTAACTTCAGTGATCGGACGAGAACTGGTGTTTTCAACGTGGTGTGGCCGTAGACGAGAGATGGTGACGAAATGCCGTAGTTGTGCCCACCGAATTGACCCGATACTTAGTCACCGAATGTTTCAAAAAGGCGTCTACAGCACCCGGTGTTCCCAGGCGGTCACCCATCCAAGTACTCACCGGGCCCGACGTTGCTTAACTTCAGTGATCGGACGAGAACTGGTGTTTTCAACGTGGTGTGGCCGTAGACGAGAGATGGTGACGAAATGCCGTAGTTGTGCCCACCGAATTGACCCGATACTTAGTCACCGAATGTTTCAAAAAGGCGTCTACAGCACCCGGTGTTCCCAGGCGGTCACCCATCCAAGTACTCACCGGGCCCGACGTTGCTTAACTTCAGTGATCGGACGAGAACTGGTGTTTTCAACGTGGTGTGGCCGTAGACGAGAGATGGTGACGAAATGCCGTAGTTGTGCCCACCGAATTGACCCGATACTTAGTCACCGAATGTTTCAAAAAGGCGTCTACAGCACCCGGTGTTCCCAGGCGGTCACCCATCCAAGTACTCACCGGGCCCGACGTTGCTTAACTTCAGTGATCGGACGAGAACTGGTGTTTTCAACGTGGTGTGGCCGTAGACGAGAGAAGGTGACGAAACTGCGTAGTTGTGCCTACCGAATTGACCCGATACTTAGTCACCGAATGTTTCAAAAAGGCGTCTACAGCACCCGGTGTTCCCAGGCGGTCACCCATCCAAGTACTCACCGGGCCCGACGTTGCTTAACTTCAGTGATCGGACGAGAACTGGTGTTTTCAACGTGGTGTGGCCGTAGACGAGAGATGGTGACGAAATGCCGTAGTTGTGCCCACCGAATTGACCCGATACTTAGTCACCGAATGTTTCAAAAAGGCGTCTACAGCACCCGGTGTTCCCAGGCGGTCACCCATCCAAGTACTCACCGGGCCCGACGTTGCTTAACTTCAGTGATCGGACGAGAACTGGTGTTTTCAACGTGGTGTGGCCGTAGACGAGAGATGGTGACGAAATGCCGTAGTTGTGCCCACCGAATTGACCCGATACTTAGTCACCGAATGTTTCAAAAAGGCGTCTACAGCACCCGGTGTTCCCAGGCGGTCACCCATCCAAGTACTCACCGGGCCCGACGTTGCTTAACTTCAGTGATCGGACGAGAACTGGTGTTTTCAACGTGGTGTGGCCGTAGACGAGAGAAGGTGACGAAACTGCGTAGTTGTGCCCACCGAATTGACCCGATACTTAGTCACCGAATGTTTCAAAAAGGCGTCTACAGCACCCGGTGTTCCCAGGCGGTCACCCATCCAAGTACTCACCGGGCCCGACGTTGCTTAACTTCAGTGATCGGACGAGAACTGGTGTTTTCAACGTGGTGTGGCCGTAGACGAGAGATGGTGACGAAATGCCGTAGTTGTGCCCACCGAATTGACCCGATACTTAGTCACCGAATGTTTCAAAAAGGCGTCTACAGCACCCGGTGTTCCCAGGCGGTCACCCATCCAAGTACTCACCGGGCCCGACGTTGCTTAACTTCAGTGATCGGACGAGAACTGGTGTTTTCAACGTGGTGTGGCCGTAGACGAGAGATGGTGACGAAATGCCGTAGTTGTGCCCACCGAATTGACCCGATACTTAGTCACCGAATGTTTCAAAAAGGCGTCTACAGCACCCGGTGTTCCCAGGCGGTCACCCATCCAAGTACTCACCGGGCCCGACGTTGCTTAACTTCAGTGATCGGACGAGAACTGGTGTTTTCAACGTGGTGTGGCCGTAGACGAGAGATGGTGACGAAATGCCGTAGTTGTGCCCACCGAATTGACCCGATACTTAGTCACCGAATGTTTCAAAAAGGCGTCTACAGCACCCGGTGTTCCCAGGCGGTCACCCATCCAAGTACTCACCGGGCCCGACGTTGCTTAACTTCAGTGATCGGACGAGAACTGGTGTTTTCAACGTGGTGTGGCCGTAGACGAGAGAAGGTGACGAAACTGCGTAGTTGTGCCTACCGAATTGACCCGATACTTAGTCACCGAATGTTTCAAAAAGGCGTCTACAGCACCCGGTGTTCCCAGGCGGTCACCCATCCAAGTACTCACCGGGCCCGACGTTGCTTAACTTCAGTGATCGGACGAGAACTGGTGTTTTCAACGTGGTGTGGCCGTAGACGAGAGATGGTGACGAAATGCCGTAGTTGTGCCCACCGAATTGACCCGATACTTAGTCACCGAATGTTTCAAAAAGGCGTCTACAGCACCCGGTGTTCCCAGGCGGTCACCCATCCAAGTACTCACCGGGCCCGACGTTGCTTAACTTCAGTGATCGGACGAGAACTGGTGTTTTCAACGTGGTGTGGCCGTAGACGAGAGATGGTGACGAAATGCCGTAGTTGTGCCCACCGAATTGACCCGATACTTAGTCACCGAATGTTTCAAAAAGGCGTCTACAGCACCCGGTGTTCCCAGGCGGTCACCCATCCAAGTACTCACCGGGCCCGACGTTGCTTAACTTCAGTGATCGGACGAGAACTGGTGTTTTCAACGTGGTGTGGCCGTAGACGAGAGATGGTGACGAAATGCCGTAGTTGTGCCCACCGAATTGACCCGATACTTAGTCACCGAATGTTTCAAAAAGGCGTCTACAGCACCCGGTGTTCCCAGGCGGTCACCCATCCAAGTACTCACCGGGCCCGACGTTGCTTAACTTCAGTGATCGGACGAGAACTGGTGTTTTCAACGTGGTGTGGCCGTAGACGAGAGAAGGTGACGAAACTGCGTAGTTGTGCCTACCGAATTGACCCGATACTTAGTCACCGAATGTTTCAAAAAGGCGTCTACAGCACCCGGTGTTCCCAGGCGGTCACCCATCCAAGTACTCACCGGGCCCGACGTTGCTTAACTTCAGTGATCGGACGAGAACTGGTGTTTTCAACGTGGTGTGGCCGTAGACGAGAGATGGTGACGAAATGCCGTAGTTGTGCCCACCGAATTGACCCGATACTTAGTCACCGAATGTTTCAAAAAGGCGTCTACAGCACCCGGTGTTCCCAGGCGGTCACCCATCCAAGTACTCACCGGGCCCGACGTTGCTTAACTTCAGTGATCGGACGAGAACTGGTGTTTTCAACGTGGTGTGGCCGTAGACGAGAGATGGTGACGAAATGCCGTAGTTGTGCCCACCGAATTGACCCGATACTTAGTCACCGAATGTTTCAAAAAGGCGTCTACAGCACCCGGTGTTCCCAGGCGGTCACCCATCCAAGTACTCACCGGGCCCGACGTTGCTTAACTTCAGTGATCGGACGAGAACTGGTGTTTTCAACGTGGTGTGGCCGTAGACGAGAGATGGTGACGAAATGCCGTAGTTGTGCCCACCGAATTGACCCGATACTTAGTCACCGAATGTTTCAAAAAGGCGTCTACAGCACCCGGTGTTCCCAGGCGGTCACCCATCCAAGTACTCACCGGGCCCGACGTTGCTTAACTTCAGTGATCGGACGAGAACTGGTGTTTTCAACGTGGTGTGGCCGTAGACGAGAGATGGTGACGAAATGCCGTAGTTGTGCCCACCGAATTGACCCGATACTTAGTCACCGAATGTTTCAAAAAGGCGTCTACAGCACCCGGTGTTCCCAGGCGGTCACCCATCCAAGTACTCACCGGGCCCGACGTTGCTTAACTTCAGTGATCGGACGAGAACTGGTGTTTTCAACGTGGTGTGGCCGTAGACGAGAGATGGTGACGAAATGCCGTAGTTGTGCCCACCGAATTGACCCGATACTTAGTCACCGAATGTTTCAAAAAGGCGTCTACAGCACCCGGTGTTCCCAGGCGGTCACCCATCCAAGTACTCACCGGGCCCGACGTTGCTTAACTTCAGTGATCGGACGAGAACTGGTGTTTTCAACGTGGTGTGGCCGTAGACGAGAGATGGTGACGAAATGCCGTAGTTGTGCCCACCGAATTGACCCGATACTTAGTCACCGAATGTTTCAAAAAGGCGTCTACAGCACCCGGTGTTCCCAGGCGGTCACCCATCCAAGTACTCACCGGGCCCGACGTTGCTTAACTTCAGTGATCGGACGAGAACTGGTGTTTTCAACGTGGTGTGGCCGTAGACGAGAGAAGGTGACGAAACTGCGTAGTTGTGCCCACCGAATTGACCCGATACTTAGTCACCGAATGTTTCAAAAAGGCGTCTACAGCACCCGGTGTTCCCAGGCGGTCACCCATCCAAGTACTCACCGGGCCCGACGTTGCTTAACTTCAGTGATCGGACGAGAACTGGTGTTTTCAACGTGGTGTGGCCGTAGACGAGAGATGGTGACGAAATGCCGTAGTTGTGCCCACCGAATTGACCCGATACTTAGTCACCGAATGTTTCAAAAAGGCGTCTACAGCACCCGGTGTTCCCAGGCGGTCACCCATCCAAGTACTCACCGGGCCCGACGTTGCTTAACTTCAGTGATCGGACGAGAACTGGTGTTTTCAACGTGGTGTGGCCGTAGACGAGAGATGGTGACGAAATGCCGTAGTTGTGCCCACCGAATTGACCCGATACTTAGTCACCGAATGTTTCAAAAAGGCGTCTACAGCACCCGGTGTTCCCAGGCGGTCACCCATCCAAGTACTCACCGGGCCCGACGTTGCTTAACTTCAGTGATCGGACGAGAACTGGTGTTTTCAACGTGGTGTGGCCGTAGACGAGAGATGGTGACGAAATGCCGTAGTTGTGCCCACCGAATTGACCCGATACTTAGTCACCGAATGTTTCAAAAAGGCGTCTACAGCACCCGGTGTTCCCAGGCGGTCACCCATCCAAGTACTCACCGGGCCCGACGTTGCTTAACTTCAGTGATCGGACGAGAACTGGTGTTTTCAACGTGGTGTGGCCGTAGACGAGAGATGGTGACGAAATGCCGTAGTTGTGCCCACCGAATTGACCCGATACTTAGTCACCGAATGTTTCAAAAAGGCGTCTACAGCACCCGGTGTTCCCAGGCGGTCACCCATCCAAGTACTCACCGGGCCCGACGTTGCTTAACTTCAGTGATCGGACGAGAACTGGTGTTTTCAACGTGGTGTGGCCGTAGACGAGAGATGGTGACGAAATGCCGTAGTTGTGCCCACCGAATTGACCCGATACTTAGTCACCGAATGTTTCAAAAAGGCGTCTACAGCACCCGGTGTTCCCAGGCGGTCACCCATCCAAGTACTCACCGGGCCCGACGTTGCTTAACTTCAGTGATCGGACGAGAACTGGTGTTTTCAACGTGGTGTGGCCGTAGACGAGAGATGGTGACGAAATGCCGTAGTTGTGCCCACCGAATTGACCCGATACTTAGTCACCGAATGTTTCAAAAAGGCGTCTACAGCACCCGGTGTTCCCAGGCGGTCACCCATCCAAGTACTCACCGGGCCCGACGTTGCTTAACTTCAGTGATCGGACGAGAACTGGTGTTTTCAACGTGGTGTGGCCGTAGACGAGAGATGGTGACGAAATGCCGTAGTTGTGCCCACCGAATTGACCCGATACTTAGTCACCGAATGTTTCAAAAAGGCGTCTACAGCACCCGGTGTTCCCAGGCGGTCACCCATCCAAGTACTCACCGGGCCCGACGTTGCTTAACTTCAGTGATCGGACGAGAACTGGTGTTTTCAACGTGGTGTGGCCGTAGACGAGAGAAGGTGACGAAACTGCGTAGTTGTGCCTACCGAATTGACCCGATACTTAGTCACCGAATGTTTCAAAAAGGCGTCTACAGCACCCGGTGTTCCCAGGCGGTCACCCATCCAAGTACTCACCGGGCCCGACGTTGCTTAACTTCAGTGATCGGACGAGAACTGGTGTTTTCAACGTGGTGTGGCCGTAGACGAGAGATGGTGACGAAATGCCGTAGTTGTGCCCACCGAATTGACCCGATACTTAGTCACCGAATGTTTCAAAAAGGCGTCTACAGCACCCGGTGTTCCCAGGCGGTCACCCATCCAAGTACTCACCGGGCCCGACGTTGCTTAACTTCAGTGATCGGACGAGAACTGGTGTTTTCAACGTGGTGTGGCCGTAGACGAGAGATGGTGACGAAATGCCGTAGTTGTGCCCACCGAATTGACCCGATACTTAGTCACCGAATGTTTCAAAAAGGCGTCTACAGCACCCGGTGTTCCCAGGCGGTCACCCATCCAAGTACTCACCGGGCCCGACGTTGCTTAACTTCAGTGATCGGACGAGAACTGGTGTTTTCAACGTGGTGTGGCCGTAGACGAGAGATGGTGACGAAATGCCGTAGTTGTGCCCACCGAATTGACCCGATACTTAGTCACCGAATGTTTCAAAAAGGCGTCTACAGCACCCGGTGTTCCCAGGCGGTCACCCATCCAAGTACTCACCGGGCCCGACGTTGCTTAACTTCAGTGATCGGACGAGAACTGGTGTTTTCAACGTGGTGTGGCCGTAGACGAGAGATGGTGACGAAATGCCGTAGTTGTGCCCACCGAATTGACCCGATACTTAGTCACCGAATGTTTCAAAAAGGCGTCTACAGCACCCGGTGTTCCCAGGCGGTCACCCATCCAAGTACTCACCGGGCCCGACGTTGCTTAACTTCAGTGATCGGACGAGAACTGGTGTTTTCAACGTGGTGTGGCCGTAGACGAGAGATGGTGACGAAATGCCGTAGTTGTGCCCACCGAATTGACCCGATACTTAGTCACCGAATGTTTCAAAAAGGCGTCTACAGCACCCGGTGTTCCCAGGCGGTCACCCATCCAAGTACTCACCGGGCCCGACGTTGCTTAACTTCAGTGATCGGACGAGAACTGGTGTTTTCAACGTGGTGTGGCCGTAGACGAGAGATGGTGACGAAATGCCGTAGTTGTGCCCACCGAATTGACCCGATACTTAGTCACCGAATGTTTCAAAAAGGCGTCTACAGCACCCGGTGTTCCCAGGCGGTCACCCATCCAAGTACTCACCGGGCCCGACGTTGCTTAACTTCAGTGATCGGACGAGAACTGGTGTTTTCAACGTGGTGTGGCCGTAGACGAGAGATGGTGACGAAATGCCGTAGTTGTGCCCACCGAATTGACCCGATACTTAGTCACCGAATGTTTCAAAAAGGCGTCTACAGCACCCGGTGTTCCCAGGCGGTCACCCATCCAAGTACTCACCGGGCCCGACGTTGCTTAACTTCAGTGATCGGACGAGAACTGGTGTTTTCAACGTGGTGTGGCCGTAGACGAGAGAAGGTGACGAAACTGCGTAGTTGTGCCTACCGAATTGACCCGATACTTAGTCACCGAATGTTTCAAAAAGGCGTCTACAGCACCCGGTGTTCCCAGGCGGTCACCCATCCAAGTACTCACCGGGCCCGACGTTGCTTAACTTCAGTGATCGGACGAGAACTGGTGTTTTCAACGTGGTGTGGCCGTAGACGAGAGATGGTGACGAAATGCCGTAGTTGTGCCCACCGAATTGACCCGATACTTAGTCACCGAATGTTTCAAAAAGGCGTCTACAGCACCCGGTGTTCCCAGGCGGTCACCCATCCAAGTACTCACCGGGCCCGACGTTGCTTAACTTCAGTGATCGGACGAGAACTGGTGTTTTCAACGTGGTGTGGCCGTAGACGAGAGATGGTGACGAAATGCCGTAGTTGTGCCCACCGAATTGACCCGATACTTAGTCACCGAATGTTTCAAAAAGGCGTCTACAGCACCCGGTGTTCCCAGGCGGTCACCCATCCAAGTACTCACCGGGCCCGACGTTGCTTAACTTCAGTGATCGGACGAGAACTGGTGTTTTCAACGTGGTGTGGCCGTAGACGAGAGATGGTGACGAAATGCCGTAGTTGTGCCCACCGAATTGACCCGATACTTAGTCACCGAATGTTTCAAAAAGGCGTCTACAGCACCCGGTGTTCCCAGGCGGTCACCCATCCAAGTACTCACCGGGCCCGACGTTGCTTAACTTCAGTGATCGGACGAGAACTGGTGTTTTCAACGTGGTGTGGCCGTAGACGAGAGAAGGTGACGAAACTGCGTAGTTGTGCCCACCGAATTGACCCGATACTTAGTCACCGAATGTTTCAAAAAGGCGTCTACAGCACCCGGTGTTCCCAGGCGGTCACCCATCCAAGTACTCACCGGGCCCGACGTTGCTTAACTTCAGTGATCGGACGAGAACTGGTGTTTTCAACGTGGTGTGGCCGTAGACGAGAGATGGTGACGAAATGCCGTAGTTGTGCCCACCGAATTGACCCGATACTTAGTCACCGAATGTTTCAAAAAGGCGTCTACAGCACCCGGTGTTCCCAGGCGGTCACCCATCCAAGTACTCACCGGGCCCGACGTTGCTTAACTTCAGTGATCGGACGAGAACTGGTGTTTTCAACGTGGTGTGGCCGTAGACGAGAGATGGTGACGAAATGCCGTAGTTGTGCCCACCGAATTGACCCGATACTTAGTCACCGAATGTTTCAAAAAGGCGTCTACAGCACCCGGTGTTCCCAGGCGGTCACCCATCCAAGTACTCACCGGGCCCGACGTTGCTTAACTTCAGTGATCGGACGAGAACTGGTGTTTTCAACGTGGTGTGGCCGTAGACGAGAGAAGGTGACGAAACTGCGTAGTTGTGCCTACCGAATTGACCCGATACTTAGTCACCGAATGTTTCAAAAAGGCGTCTACAGCACCCGGTGTTCCCAGGCGGTCACCCATCCAAGTACTCACCGGGCCCGACGTTGCTTAACTTCAGTGATCGGACGAGAACTGGTGTTTTCAACGTGGTGTGGCCGTAGACGAGAGATGGTGACGAAATGCCGTAGTTGTGCCCACCGAATTGACCCGATACTTAGTCACCGAATGTTTCAAAAAGGCGTCTACAGCACCCGGTGTTCCCAGGCGGTCACCCATCCAAGTACTCACCGGGCCCGACGTTGCTTAACTTCAGTGATCGGACGAGAACTGGTGTTTTCAACGTGGTGTGGCCGTAGACGAGAGATGGTGACGAAATGCCGTAGTTGTGCCCACCGAATTGACCCGATACTTAGTCACCGAATGTTTCAAAAAGGCGTCTACAGCACCCGGTGTTCCCAGGCGGTCACCCATCCAAGTACTCACCGGGCCCGACGTTGCTTAACTTCAGTGATCGGACGAGAACTGGTGTTTTCAACGTGGTGTGGCCGTAGACGAGAGATGGTGACGAAATGCCGTAGTTGTGCCCACCGAATTGACCCGATACTTAGTCACCGAATGTTTCAAAAAGGCGTCTACAGCACCCGGTGTTCCCAGGCGGTCACCCATCCAAGTACTCACCGGGCCCGACGTTGCTTAACTTCAGTGATCGGACGAGAACTGGTGTTTTCAACGTGGTGTGGCCGTAGACGAGAGATGGTGACGAAACTGCGTAGTTGTGCCTACCGAATTGACCCGATACTTAGTCACCGAATGTTTCAAAAAGGCGTCTACAGCACCCGGTGTTCCCAGGCGGTCACCCATCCAAGTACTCACCGGGCCCGACGTTGCTTAACTTCAGTGATCGGACGAGAACTGGTGTTTTCAACGTGGTGTGGCCGTAGACGAGAGAAGGTGACGAAACTGCGTAGTTGTGCCCACCGAATTGACCCGATACTTAGTCACCGAATGTTTCAAAAAGGCGTCTACAGCACCCGGTGTTCCCAGGCGGTCACCCATCCAAGTACTCACCGGGCCCGACGTTGCTTAACTTCAGTGATCGGACGAGAACTGGTGTTTTCAACGTGGTTTGGCCGTAGACGAGAGATGGTGACGAAATGCCGTAGTTGTGCCCACCGAATTGACCCGATACTTAGTCACCGAATGTTTCAAAAAGGCGTCTACAGCACCCGGTGTTCCCAGGCGGTCACCCATCCAAGTACTCACCGGGCCCGACGTTGCTTAACTTCAGTGATCGGACGAGAACTGGTGTTTTCAACGTGTGCCCACCGAATTGACCCGATACTTAGTCACCGAATGTTTCAAAAAGGCGTCTACAGCACCCGGTGTTCCCAGGCGGTCACCCATCCAAGTACTCACCGGGCCCGACGTTGCTTAACTTCAGTGATCGGACGAGAACTGGTGTTTTCAACGTGGTGTGGCCGTAGACGAGAGAAGGTGACGAAACTGCGTAGTTGTGCCTACCGAATTGACCCGATACTTAGTCACCGAATGTTTCAAAAAGGCGTCTACAGCACCCGGTGTTCCCAGGCGGTCACCCATCCAAGTACTCACCGGGCCCGACGTTGCTTAACTTCAGTGATCGGACGAGAACTGGTGTTTTCAACGTGGTGTGGCCGTAGACGAGAGATGGTGACGAAATGCCGTAGTTGTGCCCACCGAATTGACCCGATACTTAGTCACCGAATGTTTCAAAAAGGCGTCTACAGCACCCGGTGTTCCCAGGCGGTCACCCATCCAAGTACTCACCGGGCCCGACGTTGCTTAACTTCAGTGATCGGACGAGAACTGGTGTTTTCAACGTGGTGTGGCCGTAGACGAGAGATGGTGACGAAATGCCGTAGTTGTGCCCACCGAATTGACCCGATACTTAGTCACCGAATGTTTCAAAAAGGCGTCTACAGCACCCGGTGTTCCCAGGCGGTCACCCATCCAAGTACTCACCGGGCCCGACGTTGCTTAACTTCAGTGATCGGACGAGAACTGGTGTTTTCAACGTGGTGTGGCCGTAGACGAGAGAAGGTGACGAAACTGCGTAGTTGTGCCTACCGAATTGACCCGATACTTAGTCACCGAATGTTTCAAAAAGGCGTCTACAGCACCCGGTGTTCCCAGGCGGTCACCCATCCAAGTACTCACCGGGCCCGACGTTGCTTAACTTCAGTGATCGGACGAGAACTGGTGTTTTCAACGTGGTGTGGCCGTAGACGAGAGATGGTGACGAAATGCCGTAGTTGTGCCCACCGAATTGACCCGATACTTAGTCACCGAATGTTTCAAAAAGGCGTCTACAGCACCCGGTGTTCCCAGGCGGTCACCCATCCAAGTACTCACCGGGCCCGACGTTGCTTAACTTCAGTGATCGGACGAGAACTGGTGTTTTCAACGTGGTGTGGCCGTAGACGAGAGATGGTGACGAAATGCCGTAGTTGTGCCCACCGAATTGACCCGATACTTAGTCACCGAATGTTTCAAAAAGGCGTCTACAGCACCCGGTGTTCCCAGGCGGTCACCCATCCAAGTACTCACCGGGCCCGACGTTGCTTAACTTCAGTGATCGGACGAGAACTGGTGTTTTCAACGTGGTGTGGCCGTAGACGAGAGATGGTGACGAAATGCCGTAGTTGTGCCCACCGAATTGACCCGATACTTAGTCACCGAATGTTTCAAAAAGGCGTCTACAGCACCCGGTGTTCCCAGGCGGTCACCCATCCAAGTACTCACCGGGCCCGACGTTGCTTAACTTCAGTGATCGGACGAGAACTGGTGTTTTCAACGTGGTGTGGCCGTAGACGAGAGATGGTGACGAAATGCCGTAGTTGTGCCCACCGAATTGACCCGATACTTAGTCACCGAATGTTTCAAAAAGGCGTCTACAGCACCCGGTGTTCCCAGGCGGTCACCCATCCAAGTACTCACCGGGCCCGACGTTGCTTAACTTCAGTGATCGGACGAGAACTGGTGTTTTCAACGTGGTGTGGCCGTAGACGAGAGAAGGTGACGAAACTGCGTAGTTGTGCCCACCGAATTGACCCGATACTTAGTCACCGAATGTTTCAAAACGGCGTCTACAGCACCCGGTGTTCCCAGGCGGTCACCCATCCAAGTACTCACCGGGCCCGACGTTGCTTAACTTCAGTGATCGGACGAGAACTGGTGTTTTCAACGTGGTGTGGCCGTAGACGAGAGATGGTGACGAAATGCCGTAGTTGTGCCCACCGAATTGACCCGATACTTAGTCACCGAATGTTTCAAAAAGGCGTCTACAGCACCCGGTGTTCCCAGGCGGTCACCCATCCAAGTACTCACCGGGCCCGACGTTGCTTAACTTCAGTGATCGGACGAGAACTGGTGTTTTCAACGTGGTGTGGCCGTAGACGAGAGATGGTGACGAAATGCCGTAGTTGTGCCCACCGAATTGACCCGATACTTAGTCACCGAATGTTTCAAAAAGGCGTCTACAGCACCCGGTGTTCCCAGGCGGTCACCCATCCAAGTACTCACCGGGCCCGACGTTGCTTAACTTCAGTGATCGGACGAGAACTGGTGTTTTCAACGTGGTGTGGCCGTAGACGAGAGAAGGTGACGAAACTGCGTAGTTGTGCCCACCGAATTGACCCGATACTTAGTCACCGAATGTTTCAAAAAGGCGTCTACAGCACCCGGTGTTCCCAGGCGGTCACCCATCCAAGTACTCACCGGGCCCGACGTTGCTTAACTTCAGTGATCGGACGAGAACTGGTGTTTTCAACGTGGTGTGGCCGTAGACGAGAGATGGTGACGAAATGCCGTAGTTGTGCCCACCGAATTGACCCGATACTTAGTCACCGAATGTTTCAAAAAGGCGTCTACAGCACCCGGTGTTCCCAGGCGGTCACCCATCCAAGTACTCACCGGGCCCGACGTTGCTTAACTTCAGTGATCGGACGAGAACTGGTGTTTTCAACGTGGTGTGGCCGTAGACGAGAGATGGTGACGAAATGCCGTAGTTGTGCCCACCGAATTGACCCGATACTTAGTCACCGAATGTTTCAAAAAGGCGTCTACAGCACCCGGTGTTCCCAGGCGGTCACCCATCCAAGTACTCACCGGGCCCGACGTTGCTTAACTTCAGTGATCGGACGAGAACTGGTGTTTTCAACGTGGTGTGGCCGTAGACGAGAGATGGTGACGAAATGCCGTAGTTGTGCCCACCGAATTGACCCGATACTTAGTCACCGAATGTTTCAAAAAGGCGTCTACAGCACCCGGTGTTCCCAGGCGGTCACCCATCCAAGTACTCACCGGGCCCGACGTTGCTTAACTTCAGTGATCGGACGAGAACTGGTGTTTTCAACGTGGTGTGGCCGTAGACGAGAGAAGGTGACGAAACTGCGTAGTTGTGCCTACCGAATTGACCCGATACTTAGTCACCGAATGTTTCAAAAAGGCGTCTACAGCACCCGGTGTTCCCAGGCGGTCACCCATCCAAGTACTCACCGGGCCCGACGTTGCTTAACTTCAGTGATCGGACGAGAACTGGTGTTTTCAACGTGGTGTGGCCGTAGACGAGAGATGGTGACGAAATGCCGTAGTTGTGCCCACCGAATTGACCCGATACTTAGTCACCGAATGTTTCAAAAAGGCGTCTACAGCACCCGGTGTTCCCAGGCGGTCACCCATCCAAGTACTCACCGGGCCCGACGTTGCTTAACTTCAGTGATCGGACGAGAACTGGTGTTTTCAACGTGGTGTGGCCGTAGACGAGAGATGGTGACGAAATGCCGTAGTTGTGCCCACCGAATTGACCCGATACTTAGTCACCGAATGTTTCAAAAAGGCGTCTACAGCACCCGGTGTTCCCAGGCGGTCACCCATCCAAGTACTCACCGGGCCCGACGTTGCTTAACTTCAGTGATCGGACGAGAACTGGTGTTTTCAACGTGGTGTGGCCGTAGACGAGAGATGGTGACGAAATGCCGTAGTTGTGCCCACCGAATTGACCCGATACTTAGTCACCGAATGTTTCAAAAAGGCGTCTACAGCACCCGGTGTTCCCAGGCGGTCACCCATCCAAGTACTCACCGGGCCCGACGTTGCTTAACTTCAGTGATCGGACGAGAACTGGTGTTTTCAACGTGGTGTGGCCGTAGACGAGAGAAGGTGACGAAACTGCGTAGTTGTGCCTACCGAATTGACCCGATACTTAGTCACCGAATGTTTCAAAAAGGCGTCTACAGCACCCGGTGTTCCCAGGCGGTCACCCATCCAAGTACTCACCGGGCCCGACGTTGCTTAACTTCAGTGATCGGACGAGAACTGGTGTTTTCAACGTGGTGTGGCCGTAGACGAGAGATGGTGACGAAATGCCGTAGTTGTGCCCACCGAATTGACCCGATACTTAGTCACCGAATGTTTCAAAAAGGCGTCTACAGCACCCGGTGTTCCCAGGCGGTCACCCATCCAAGTACTCACCGGGCCCGACGTTGCTTAACTTCAGTGATCGGACGAGAACTGGTGTTTTCAACGTGGTGTGGCCGTAGACGAGAGATGGTGACGAAATGCCGTAGTTGTGCCCACCGAATTGACCCGATACTTAGTCACCGAATGTTTCAAAAAGGCGTCTACAGCACCCGGTGTTCCCAGGCGGTCACCCATCCAAGTACTCACCGGGCCCGACGTTGCTTAACTTCAGTGATCGGACGAGAACTGGTGTTTTCAACGTGGGCCCACCGAATTGACCCGATACTTAGTCACCGAATGTTTCAAAAAGGCGTCTACAGCACCCGGTGTTCCCAGGCGGTCACCCATCCAAGTACTCACCGGGCCCGACGTTGCTTAACTTCAGTGATCGGACGAGAACTGGTGTTTTCAACGTGGTGTGGCCGTAGACGAGAGAAGGTGACGAAACTGCGTAGTTGTGCCTACCGAATTGACCCGATACTTAGTCACCGAATGTTTCAAAAAGGCGTCTACAGCACCCGGTGTTCCCAGGCGGTCACCCATCCAAGTACTCACCGGGCCCGACGTTGCTTAACTTCAGTGATCGGACGAGAACTGGTGTTTTCAACGTGGTGTGGCCGTAGACGAGAGATGGTGACGAAATGCCGTAGTTGTGCCCACCGAATTGACCCGATACTTAGTCACCGAATGTTTCAAAAAGGCGTCTACAGCACCCGGTGTTCCCAGGCGGTCACCCATCCAAGTACTCACCGGGCCCGACGTTGCTTAACTTCAGTGATCGGACGAGAACTGGTGTTTTCAACGTGGTGTGGCCGTAGACGAGAGATGGTGACGAAATGCCGTAGTTGTGCCCACCGAATTGACCCGATACTTAGTCACCGAATGTTTCAAAAAGGCGTCTACAGCACCCGGTGTTCCCAGGCGGTCACCCATCCAAGTACTCACCGGGCCCGACGTTGCTTAACTTCAGTGATCGGACGAGAACTGGTGTTTTCAACGTGGTGTGGCCGTAGACGAGAGAAGGTGACGAAACTGCGTAGTTGTGCCTACCGAATTGACCCGATACTTAGTCACCGAATGTTTCAAAAAGGCGTCTACAGCACCCGGTGTTCCCAGGCGGTCACCCATCCAAGTACTCACCGGGCCCGACGTTGCTTAACTTCAGTGATCGGACGAGAACTGGTGTTTTCAACGTGGTGTGGCCGTAGACGAGAGATGGTGACGAAATGCCGTAGTTGTGCCCACCGAATTGACCCGATACTTAGTCACCGAATGTTTCAAAAAGGCGTCTACAGCACCCGGTGTTCCCAGGCGGTCACCCATCCAAGTACTCACCGGGCCCGACGTTGCTTAACTTCAGTGATCGGACGAGAACTGGTGTTTTCAACGTGGTGTGGCCGTAGACGAGAGATGGTGACGAAATGCCGTAGTTGTGCCCACCGAATTGACCCGATACTTAGTCACCGAATGTTTCAAAAAGGCGTCTACAGCACCCGGTGTTCCCAGGCGGTCACCCATCCAAGTACTCACCGGGCCCGACGTTGCTTAACTTCAGTGATCGGACGAGAACTGGTGTTTTCAACGTGGTGTGGCCGTAGACGAGAGATGGTGACGAAATGCCGTAGTTGTGCCCACCGAATTGACCCGATACTTAGTCACCGAATGTTTCAAAAAGGCGTCTACAGCACCCGGTGTTCCCAGGCGGTCACCCATCCAAGTACTCACCGGGCCCGACGTTGCTTAACTTCAGTGATCGGACGAGAACTGGTGTTTTCAACGTGGTGTGGCCGTAGACGAGAGATGGTGACGAAATGCCGTAGTTGTGCCCACCGAATTGACCCGATACTTAGTCACCGAATGTTTCAAAAAGGCGTCTACAGCACCCGGTGTTCCCAGGCGGTCACCCATCCAAGTACTCACCGGGCCCGACGTTGCTTAACTTCAGTGATCGGACGAGAACTGGTGTTTTCAACGTGGTGTGGCCGTAGACGAGAGAAGGTGACGAAACTGCGTAGTTGTGCCTACCGAATTGACCCGATACTTAGTCACCGAATGTTTCAAAAAGGCGTCTACAGCACCCGGTGTTCCCAGGCGGTCACCCATCCAAGTACTCACCGGGCCCGACGTTGCTTAACTTCAGTGATCGGACGAGAACTGGTGTTTTCAACGTGGTGTGGCCGTAGACGAGAGATGGTGACGAAATGCCGTAGTTGTGCCCACCGAATTGACCCGATACTTAGTCACCGAATGTTTCAAAAAGGCGTCTACAGCACCCGGTGTTCCCAGGCGGTCACCCATCCAAGTACTCACCGGGCCCGACGTTGCTTAACTTCAGTGATCGGACGAGAACTGGTGTTTTCAACGTGTGCCCACCGAATTGACCCGATACTTAGTCACCGAATGTTTCAAAAAGGCGTCTACAGCACCCGGTGTTCCCAGGCGGTCACCCATCCAAGTACTCACCGGGCCCGACGTTGCTTAACTTCAGTGATCGGACGAGAACTGGTGTTTTCAACGTGGTGTGGCCGTAGACGAGAGAAGGTGACGAAACTGCGTAGTTGTGCCTACCGAATTGACCCGATACTTAGTCACCGAATGTTTCAAAAAGGCGTCTACAGCACCCGGTGTTCCCAGGCGGTCACCCATCCAAGTACTCACCGGGCCCGACGTTGCTTAACTTCAGTGATCGGACGAGAACTGGTGTTTTCAACGTGGTGTGGCCGTAGACGAGAGATGGTGACGAAATGCCGTAGTTGTGCCCACCGAATTGACCCGATACTTAGTCACCGAATGTTTCAAAAAGGCGTCTACAGCACCCGGTGTTCCCAGGCGGTCACCCATCCAAGTACTCACCGGGCCCGACGTTGCTTAACTTCAGTGATCGGACGAGAACTGGTGTTTTCAACGTGGTGTGGCCGTAGACGAGAGATGGTGACGAAATGCCGTAGTTGTGCCCACCGAATTGACCCGATACTTAGTCACCGAATGTTTCAAAAAGGCGTCTACAGCACCCGGTGTTCCCAGGCGGTCACCCATCCAAGTACTCACCGGGCCCGACGTTGCTTAACTTCAGTGATCGGACGAGAACTGGTGTTTTCAACGTGGTGTGGCCGTAGACGAGAGAAGGTGACGAAACTGCGTAGTTGTGCCTACCGAATTGACCCGATACTTAGTCACCGAATGTTTCAAAAAGGCGTCTACAGCACCCGGTGTTCCCAGGCGGTCACCCATCCAAGTACTCACCGGGCCCGACGTTGCTTAACTTCAGTGATCGGACGAGAACTGGTGTTTTCAACGTGGTGTGGCCGTAGACGAGAGATGGTGACGAAATGCCGTAGTTGTGCCCACCGAATTGACCCGATACTTAGTCACCGAATGTTTCAAAAAGGCGTCTACAGCACCCGGTGTTCCCAGGCGGTCACCCATCCAAGTACTCACCGGGCCCGACGTTGCTTAACTTCAGTGATCGGACGAGAACTGGTGTTTTCAACGTGGTGTGGCCGTAGACGAGAGATGGTGACGAAATGCCGTAGTTGTGCCCACCGAATTGACCCGATACTTAGTCACCGAATGTTTCAAAAAGGCGTCTACAGCACCCGGTGTTCCCAGGCGGTCACCCATCCAAGTACTCACCGGGCCCGACGTTGCTTAACTTCAGTGATCGGACGAGAACTGGTGTTTTCAACGTGGTGTGGCCGTAGACGAGAGAAGGTGACGAAACTGCGTAGTTGTGCCTACCGAATTGACCCGATACTTAGTCACCGAATGTTTCAAAAAGGCGTCTACAGCACCCGGTGTTCCCAGGCGGTCACCCATCCAAGTACTCACCGGGCCCGACGTTGCTTAACTTCAGTGATCGGACGAGAACTGGTGTTTTCAACGTGGTGTGGCCGTAGACGAGAGATGGTGACGAAATGCCGTAGTTGTGCCCACCGAATTGACCCGATACTTAGTCACCGAATGTTTCAAAAAG
This sequence comes from Patella pellucida, assembly GCA_917208275.1. Lineage (NCBI taxonomy): Eukaryota > Metazoa > Mollusca > Gastropoda > Patellidae > Patella > Patella pellucida. The sequence goes on from OU795044.1 coordinate 37,053,349, forward strand.
GCGTCTACAGCACCCGGTGTTCCCAGGCGGTCACCCATCCAAGTACTCACCGGGCCCGACGTTGCTTAACTTCAGTGATCGGACGAGAACTGGTGTTTTCAACGTGGTGTGGCCGTAGACGAGAGATGGTGACGAAATGCCGTAGTTGTGCCCACCGAATTGACCCGATACTTAGTCACCGAATGTTTCAAAAAGGCGTCTACAGCACCCGGTGTTCCCAGGCGGTCACCCATCCAAGTACTCACCGGGCCCGACGTTGCTTAACTTCAGTGATCGGACGAGAACTGGTGTTTTCAACGTGGTGTGGCCGTAGACGAGAGATGGTGACGAAATGCCGTAGTTGTGCCCACCGAATTGACCCGATACTTAGTCACCGAATGTTTCAAAAAGGCGTCTACAGCACCCGGTGTTCCCAGGCGGTCACCCATCCAAGTACTCACCGGGCCCGACGTTGCTTAACTTCAGTGATCGGACGAGAACTGGTGTTTTCAACGTGGTGTGGCCGTAGACGAGAGAAGGTGACGAAACTGCGTAGTTGTGCCTACCGAATTGACCCGATACTTAGTCACCGAATGTTTCAAAAAGGCGTCTACAGCACCCGGTGTTCCCAGGCGGTCACCCATCCAAGTACTCACCGGGCCCGACGTTGCTTAACTTCAGTGATCGGACGAGAACTGGTGTTTTCAACGTGGTGTGGCCGTAGACGAGAGATGGTGACGAAATGCCGTAGTTGTGCCCACCGAATTGACCCGATACTTAGTCACCGAATGTTTCAAAAAGGCGTCTACAGCACCCGGTGTTCCCAGGCGGTCACCCATCCAAGTACTCACCGGGCCCGACGTTGCTTAACTTCAGTGATCGGACGAGAACTGGTGTTTTCAACGTGGTGTGGCCGTAGACGAGAGATGGTGACGAAATGCCGTAGTTGTGCCCACCGAATTGACCCGATACTTAGTCACCGAATGTTTCAAAAAGGCGTCTACAGCACCCGGTGTTCCCAGGCGGTCACCCATCCAAGTACTCACCGGGCCCGACGTTGCTTAACTTCAGTGATCGGACGAGAACTGGTGTTTTCAACGTGGTGTGGCCGTAGACGAGAGAAGGTGACGAAACTGCGTAGTTGTGCCTACCGAATTGACCCGATACTTAGTCACCGAATGTTTCAAAAAGGCGTCTACAGCACCCGGTGTTCCCAGGCGGTCACCCATCCAAGTACTCACCGGGCCCGACGTTGCTTAACTTCAGTGATCGGACGAGAACTGGTGTTTTCAACGTGGTGTGGCCGTAGACGAGAGATGGTGACGAAATGCCGTAGTTGTGCCCACCGAATTGACCCGATACTTAGTCACCGAATGTTTCAAAAAGGCGTCTACAGCACCCGGTGTTCCCAGGCGGTCACCCATCCAAGTACTCACCGGGCCCGACGTTGCTTAACTTCAGTGATCGGACGAGAACTGGTGTTTTCAACGTGGTGTGGCCGTAGACGAGAGATGGTGACGAAATGCCGTAGTTGTGCCCACCGAATTGACCCGATACTTAGTCACCGAATGTTTCAAAAAGGCGTCTACAGCACCCGGTGTTCCCAGGCGGTCACCCATCCAAGTACTCACCGGGCCCGACGTTGCTTAACTTCAGTGATCGGACGAGAACTGGTGTTTTCAACGTGGTGTGGCCGTAGACGAGAGATGGTGACGAAATGCCGTAGTTGTGCCCACCGAATTGACCCGATACTTAGTCACCGAATGTTTCAAAAAGGCGTCTACAGCACCCGGTGTTCCCAGGCGGTCACCCATCCAAGTACTCACCGGGCCCGACGTTGCTTAACTTCAGTGATCGGACGAGAACTGGTGTTTTCAACGTGGTGTGGCCGTAGACGAGAGAAGGTGACGAAACTGCGTAGTTGTGCCTACCGAATTGACCCGATACTTAGTCACCGAATGTTTCAAAAAGGCGTCTACAGCACCCGGTGTTCCCAGGCGGTCACCCATCCAAGTACTCACCGGGCCCGACGTTGCTTAACTTCAGTGATCGGACGAGAACTGGTGTTTTCAACGTGGTGTGGCCGTAGACGAGAGATGGTGACGAAATGCCGTAGTTGTGCCCACCGAATTGACCCGATACTTAGTCACCGAATGTTTCAAAAAGGCGTCTACAGCACCCGGTGTTCCCAGGCGGTCACCCATCCAAGTACTCACCGGGCCCGACGTTGCTTAACTTCAGTGATCGGACGAGAACTGGTGTTTTCAACGTGGTGTGGCCGTAGACGAGAGATGGTGACGAAATGCCGTAGTTGTGCCCACCGAATTGACCCGATACTTAGTCACCGAATGTTTCAAAAAGGCGTCTACAGCACCCGGTGTTCCCAGGCGGTCACCCATCCAAGTACTCACCGGGCCCGACGTTGCTTAACTTCAGTGATCGGACGAGAACTGGTGTTTTCAACGTGTGCCCACCGAATTGACCCGATACTTAGTCACCGAATGTTTCAAAAAGGCGTCTACAGCACCCGGTGTTCCCAGGCGGTCACCCATCCAAGTACTCACCGGGCCCGACGTTGCTTAACTTCAGTGATCGGACGAGAACTGGTGTTTTCAACGTGGTGTGGCCGTAGACGAGAGAAGGTGACGAAACTGCGTAGTTGTGCCTACCGAATTGACCCGATACTTAGTCACCGAATGTTTCAAAAAGGCGTCTACAGCACCCGGTGTTCCCAGGCGGTCACCCATCCAAGTACTCACCGGGCCCGACGTTGCTTAACTTCAGTGATCGGACGAGAACTGGTGTTTTCAACGTGGTGTGGCCGTAGACGAGAGATGGTGACGAAATGCCGTAGTTGTGCCCACCGAATTGACCCGATACTTAGTCACCGAATGTTTCAAAAAGGCGTCTACAGCACCCGGTGTTCCCAGGCGGTCACCCATCCAAGTACTCACCGGGCCCGACGTTGCTTAACTTCAGTGATCGGACGAGAACTGGTGTTTTCAACGTGGTGTGGCCGTAGACGAGAGATGGTGACGAAATGCCGTAGTTGTGCCCACCGAATTGACCCGATACTTAGTCACCGAATGTTTCAAAAAGGCGTCTACAGCACCCGGTGTTCCCAGGCGGTCACCCATCCAAGTACTCACCGGGCCCGACGTTGCTTAACTTCAGTGATCGGACGAGAACTGGTGTTTTCAACGTGGTGTGGCCGTAGACGAGAGAAGGTGACGAAACTGCGTAGTTGTGCCTACCGAATTGACCCGATACTTAGTCACCGAATGTTTCAAAAAGGCGTCTACAGCACCCGGTGTTCCCAGGCGGTCACCCATCCAAGTACTCACCGGGCCCGACGTTGCTTAACTTCAGTGATCGGACGAGAACTGGTGTTTTCAACGTGGTGTGGCCGTAGACGAGAGATGGTGACGAAATGCCGTAGTTGTGCCCACCGAATTGACCCGATACTTAGTCACCGAATGTTTCAAAAAGGCGTCTACAGCACCCGGTGTTCCCAGGCGGTCACCCATCCAAGTACTCACCGGGCCCGACGTTGCTTAACTTCAGTGATCGGACGAGAACTGGTGTTTTCAACGTGGTGTGGCCGTAGACGAGAGATGGTGACGAAATGCCGTAGTTGTGCCCACCGAATTGACCCGATACTTAGTCACCGAATGTTTCAAAAAGGCGTCTACAGCACCCGGTGTTCCCAGGCGGTCACCCATCCAAGTACTCACCGGGCCCGACGTTGCTTAACTTCAGTGATCGGACGAGAACTGGTGTTTTCAACGTGGTGTGGCCGTAGACGAGAGATGGTGACGAAATGCCGTAGTTGTGCCCACCGAATTGACCCGATACTTAGTCACCGAATGTTTCAAAAAGGCGTCTACAGCACCCGGTGTTCCCAGGCGGTCACCCATCCAAGTACTCACCGGGCCCGACGTTGCTTAACTTCAGTGATCGGACGAGAACTGGTGTTTTCAACGTGGTGTGGCCGTAGACGAGAGATGGTGACGAAATGCCGTAGTTGTGCCCACCGAATTGACCCGATACTTAGTCACCGAATGTTTCAAAAAGGCGTCTACAGCACCCGGTGTTCCCAGGCGGTCACCCATCCAAGTACTCACCGGGCCCGACGTTGCTTAACTTCAGTGATCGGACGAGAACTGGTGTTTTCAACGTGGTGTGGCCGTAGACGAGAGAAGGTGACGAAACTGCGTAGTTGTGCCTACCGAATTGACCCGATACTTAGTCACCGAATGTTTCAAAAAGGCGTCTACAGCACCCGGTGTTCCCAGGCGGTCACCCATCCAAGTACTCACCGGGCCCGACGTTGCTTAACTTCAGTGATCGGACGAGAACTGGTGTTTTCAACGTGGTGTGGCCGTAGACGAGAGATGGTGACGAAATGCCGTAGTTGTGCCCACCGAATTGACCCGATACTTAGTCACCGAATGTTTCAAAAAGGCGTCTACAGCACCCGGTGTTCCCAGGCGGTCACCCATCCAAGTACTCACCGGGCCCGACGTTGCTTAACTTCAGTGATCGGACGAGAACTGGTGTTTTCAACGTGTGCCCACCGAATTGACCCGATACTTAGTCACCGAATGTTTCAAAAAGGCGTCTACAGCACCCGGTGTTCCCAGGCGGTCACCCATCCAAGTACTCACCGGGCCCGACGTTGCTTAACTTCAGTGATCGGACGAGAACTGGTGTTTTCAACGTGGTGTGGCCGTAGACGAGAGAAGGTGACGAAACTGCGTAGTTGTGCCTACCGAATTGACCCGATACTTAGTCACCGAATGTTTCAAAAAGGCGTCTACAGCACCCGGTGTTCCCAGGCGGTCACCCATCCAAGTACTCACCGGGCCCGACGTTGCTTAACTTCAGTGATCGGACGAGAACTGGTGTTTTCAACGTGGTGTGGCCGTAGACGAGAGATGGTGACGAAATGCCGTAGTTGTGCCCACCGAATTGACCCGATACTTAGTCACCGAATGTTTCAAAAAGGCGTCTACAGCACCCGGTGTTCCCAGGCGGTCACCCATCCAAGTACTCACCGGGCCCGACGTTGCTTAACTTCAGTGATCGGACGAGAACTGGTGTTTTCAACGTGGTGTGGCCGTAGACGAGAGATGGTGACGAAATGCCGTAGTTGTGCCCACCGAATTGACCCGATACTTAGTCACCGAATGTTTCAAAAAGGCGTCTACAGCACCCGGTGTTCCCAGGCGGTCACCCATCCAAGTACTCACCGGGCCCGACGTTGCTTAACTTCAGTGATCGGACGAGAACTGGTGTTTTCAACGTGGTGTGGCCGTAGACGAGAGAAGGTGACGAAACTGCGTAGTTGTGCCTACCGAATTGACCCGATACTTAGTCACCGAATGTTTCAAAAAGGCGTCTACAGCACCCGGTGTTCCCAGGCGGTCACCCATCCAAGTACTCACCGGGCCCGACGTTGCTTAACTTCAGTGATCGGACGAGAACTGGTGTTTTCAACGTGGTGTGGCCGTAGACGAGAGATGGTGACGAAATGCCGTAGTTGTGCCCACCGAATTGACCCGATACTTAGTCACCGAATGTTTCAAAAAGGCGTCTACAGCACCCGGTGTTCCCAGGCGGTCACCCATCCAAGTACTCACCGGGCCCGACGTTGCTTAACTTCAGTGATCGGACGAGAACTGGTGTTTTCAACGTGGTGTGGCCGTAGACGAGAGATGGTGACGAAATGCCGTAGTTGTGCCCACCGAATTGACCCGATACTTAGTCACCGAATGTTTCAAAAAGGCGTCTACAGCACCCGGTGTTCCCAGGCGGTCACCCATCCAAGTACTCACCGGGCCCGACGTTGCTTAACTTCAGTGATCGGACGAGAACTGGTGTTTTCAACGTGGTGTGGCCGTAGACGAGAGAAGGTGACGAAACTGCGTAGTTGTGCCTACCGAATTGACCCGATACTTAGTCACCGAATGTTTCAAAAAGGCGTCTACAGCACCCGGTGTTCCCAGGCGGTCACCCATCCAAGTACTCACCGGGCCCGACGTTGCTTAACTTCAGTGATCGGACGAGAACTGGTGTTTTCAACGTGGTGTGGCCGTAGACGAGAGATGGTGACGAAATGCCGTAGTTGTGCCCACCGAATTGACCCGATACTTAGTCACCGAATGTTTCAAAAAGGCGTCTACAGCACCCGGTGTTCCCAGGCGGTCACCCATCCAAGTACTCACCGGGCCCGACGTTGCTTAACTTCAGTGATCGGACGAGAACTGGTGTTTTCAACGTGGTGTGGCCGTAGACGAGAGATGGTGACGAAATGCCGTAGTTGTGCCCACCGAATTGACCCGATACTTAGTCACCGAATGTTTCAAAAAGGCGTCTACAGCACCCGGTGTTCCCAGGCGGTCACCCATCCAAGTACTCACCGGGCCCGACGTTGCTTAACTTCAGTGATCGGACGAGAACTGGTGTTTTCAACGTGGTGTGGCCGTAGACGAGAGATGGTGACGAAATGCCGTAGTTGTGCCCACCGAATTGACCCGATACTTAGTCACCGAATGTTTCAAAAAGGCGTCTACAGCACCCGGTGTTCCCAGGCGGTCACCCATCCAAGTACTCACCGGGCCCGACGTTGCTTAACTTCAGTGATCGGACGAGAACTGGTGTTTTCAACGTGGTGTGGCCGTAGACGAGAGAAGGTGACGAAACTGCGTAGTTGTGCCTACCGAATTGACCCGATACTTAGTCACCGAATGTTTCAAAAAGGCGTCTACAGCACCCGGTGTTCCCAGGCGGTCACCCATCCAAGTACTCACCGGGCCCGACGTTGCTTAACTTCAGTGATCGGACGAGAACTGGTGTTTTCAACGTGGTGTGGCCGTAGACGAGAGATGGTGACGAAATGCCGTAGTTGTGCCCACCGAATTGACCCGATACTTAGTCACCGAATGTTTCAAAAAGGCGTCTACAGCACCCGGTGTTCCCAGGCGGTCACCCATCCAAGTACTCACCGGGCCCGACGTTGCTTAACTTCAGTGATCGGACGAGAACTGGTGTTTTCAACGTGGTGTGGCCGTAGACGAGAGATGGTGACGAAATGCCGTAGTTGTGCCCACCGAATTGACCCGATACTTAGTCACCGAATGTTTCAAAAAGGCGTCTACAGCACCCGGTGTTCCCAGGCGGTCACCCATCCAAGTACTCACCGGGCCCGACGTTGCTTAACTTCAGTGATCGGACGAGAACTGGTGTTTTCAACGTGGTGTGGCCGTAGACGAGAGAAGGTGACGAAACTGCGTAGTTGTGCCTACCGAATTGACCCGATACTTAGTCACCGAATGTTTCAAAAAGGCGTCTACAGCACCCGGTGTTCCCAGGCGGTCACCCATCCAAGTACTCACCGGGCCCGACGTTGCTTAACTTCAGTGATCGGACGAGAACTGGTGTTTTCAACGTGGTGTGGCCGTAGACGAGAGATGGTGACGAAATGCCGTAGTTGTGCCCACCGAATTGACCCGATACTTAGTCACCGAATGTTTCAAAAAGGCGTCTACAGCACCCGGTGTTCCCAGGCGGTCACCCATCCAAGTACTCACCGGGCCCGACGTTGCTTAACTTCAGTGATCGGACGAGAACTGGTGTTTTCAACGTGGTGTGGCCGTAGACGAGAGATGGTGACGAAATGCCGTAGTTGTGCCCACCGAATTGACCCGATACTTAGTCACCGAATGTTTCAAAAAGGCGTCTACAGCACCCGGTGTTCCCAGGCGGTCACCCATCCAAGTACTCACCGGGCCCGACGTTGCTTAACTTCAGTGATCGGACGAGAACTGGTGTTTTCAACGTGGTGTGGCCGTAGACGAGAGATGGTGACGAAATGCCGTAGTTGTGCCCACCGAATTGACCCGATACTTAGTCACCGAATGTTTCAAAAAGGCGTCTACAGCACCCGGTGTTCCCAGGCGGTCACCCATCCAAGTACTCACCGGGCCCGACGTTGCTTAACTTCAGTGATCGGACGAGAACTGGTGTTTTCAACGTGGTGTGGCCGTAGACGAGAGAAGGTGACGAAACTGCGTAGTTGTGCCTACCGAATTGACCCGATACTTAGTCACCGAATGTTTCAAAAAGGCGTCTACAGCACCCGGTGTTCCCAGGCGGTCACCCATCCAAGTACTCACCGGGCCCGACGTTGCTTAACTTCAGTGATCGGACGAGAACTGGTGTTTTCAACGTGGTGTGGCCGTAGACGAGAGATGGTGACGAAATGCCGTAGTTGTGCCCACCGAATTGACCCGATACTTAGTCACCGAATGTTTCAAAAAGGCGTCTACAGCACCCGGTGTTCCCAGGCGGTCACCCATCCAAGTACTCACCGGGCCCGACGTTGCTTAACTTCAGTGATCGGACGAGAACTGGTGTTTTCAACGTGGTGTGGCCGTAGACGAGAGATGGTGACGAAATGCCGTAGTTGTGCCCACCGAATTGACCCGATACTTAGTCACCGAATGTTTCAAAAAGGCGTCTACAGCACCCGGTGTTCCCAGGCGGTCACCCATCCAAGTACTCACCGGGCCCGACGTTGCTTAACTTCAGTGATCGGACGAGAACTGGTGTTTTCAACGTGGTGTGGCCGTAGACGAGAGATGGTGACGAAATGCCGTAGTTGTGCCCACCGAATTGACCCGATACTTAGTCACCGAATGTTTCAAAAAGGCGTCTACAGCACCCGGTGTTCCCAGGCGGTCACCCATCCAAGTACTCACCGGGCCCGACGTTGCTTAACTTCAGTGATCGGACGAGAACTGGTGTTTTCAACGTGGTGTGGCCGTAGACGAGAGATGGTGACGAAATGCCGTAGTTGTGCCCACCGAATTGACCCGATACTTAGTCACCGAATGTTTCAAAAAGGCGTCTACAGCACCCGGTGTTCCCAGGCGGTCACCCATCCAAGTACTCACCGGGCCCAACGTTGCTTAACTTCAGTGATCGGACGAGAACTGGTGTTTTCAACGTGGTGTGGCCGTAGACGAGAGAAGGTGACGAAACTGCGTAGTTGTGCCCACCGAATTGACCCGATACTTAGTCACCGAATGTTTCAAAAAGGCGTCTACAGCACCCGGTGTTCCCAGGCGGTCACCCATCCAAGTACTCACCGGGCCCGACGTTGCTTAACTTCAGTGATCGGACGAGAACTGGTGTTTTCAACGTGGTGTGGCCGTAGACGAGAGATGGTGACGAAATGCCGTAGTTGTGCCCACCGAATTGACCCGATACTTAGTCACCGAATTTTTCAAAAAGGCGTCTACAGCACCCGGTGTTCCCAGGCGGTCACCCATCCAAGTACTCACCGGGCCCGACGTTGCTTAACTTCAGTGATCGGACGAGAACTGGTGTTTTCAACGTGGTGTGGCCGTAGACGAGAGATGGTGACGAAATGCCGTAGTTGTGCCCACCGAATTGACCCGATACTTAGTCACCGAATGTTTCAAAAAGGCGTCTACAGCACCCGGTGTTCCCAGGCGGTCACCCATCCAAGTACTCACCGGGCCCGACGTTGCTTAACTTCAGTGATCGGACGAGAACTGGTGTTTTCAACGTGGTGTGGCCGTAGACGAGAGAAGGTGACGAAACTGCGTAGTTGTGCCCACCGAATTGACCCGATACTTAGTCACCGAATGTTTCAAAAAGGCGTCTACAGCACCCGGTGTTCCCAGGCGGTCACCCATCCAAGTACTCACCGGGCCCGACGTTGCTTAACTTCAGTGATCGGACGAGAACTGGTGTTTTCAACGTGGTGTGGCCGTAGACGAGAGATGGTGACGAAATGCCGTAGTTGTGCCCACCGAATTGACCCGATACTTAGTCACCGAATGTTTCAAAAAGGCGTCTACAGCACCCGGTGTTCCCAGGCGGTCACCCATCCAAGTACTCACCGGGCCCGACGTTGCTTAACTTCAGTGATCGGACGAGAACTGGTGTTTTCAACGTGGTGTGGCCGTAGACGAGAGATGGTGACGAAACTGCGTAGTTGTGCCTACCGAATTGACCCGATACTTAGTCACCGAATGTTTCAAAAAGGCGTCTACAGCACCCGGTGTTCCCAGGCGGTCACCCATCCAAGTACTCACCGGGCCCGACGTTGCTTAACTTCAGTGATCGGACGAGAACTGGTGTTTTCAACGTGGTGTGGCCGTAGACGAGAGATGGTGACGAAATGCCGTAGTTGTGCCCACCGAATTGACCCGACACTTAGTCACCGAATGTTTCAAAAAGGCGTCTACAGCACCCGGTGTTCCCAGGCGGTCACCCATCCAAGTACTCACCGGGCCCGACGTTGCTTAACTTCAGTGATCGGACGAGAACTGGTGTTTTCAACGTGGTGTGGCCGTAGACGAGAGATGGTGACGAAATGCCGTAGTTGTGCCCACCGAATTGACCCGATACTTAGTCACCGAATGTTTCAAAAAGGCGTCTACAGCACCCGGTGTTCCCAGGCGGTCACCCATCCAAGTACTCACCGGGCCCGACGTTGCTTAACTTCAGTGATCGGACGAGAACTGGTGTTTTCAACGTGGTGTGGCCGTAGACGAGAGAAGGTGACGAAACTGCGTAGTTGTGCCTACCGAATTGACCCGATACTTAGTCACCGAATGTTTCAAAAAGGCGTCTACAGCACCCGGTGTTCCCAGGCGGTCACCCATCCAAGTACTCACCGGGCCCGACGTTGCTTAACTTCAGTGATCGGACGAGAACTGGTGTTTTCAACGTGGTGTGGCCGTAGACGAGAGATGGTGACGAAATGCCGTAGTTGTGCCCACCGAATTGACCCGATACTTAGTCACCGAATGTTTCAAAAAGGCGTCTACAGCACCCGGTGTTCCCAGGCGGTCACCCATCCAAGTACTCACCGGGCCCGACGTTGCTTAACTTCAGTGATCGGACGAGAACTGGTGTTTTCAACGTGGTGTGGCCGTAGACGAGAGATGGTGACGAAATGCCGTAGTTGTGCCCACCGAATTGACCCGATACTTAGTCACCGAATGTTTCAAAAAGGCGTCTACAGCACCCGGTGTTCCCAGGCGGTCACCCATCCAAGTACTCACCGGGCCCGACGTTGCTTAACTTCAGTGATCGGACGAGAACTGGTGTTTTCAACGTGGTGTGGCCGTAGACGAGAGATGGTGACGAAATGCCGTAGTTGTGCCCACCGAATTGACCCGATACTTAGTCACCGAATGTTTCAAAAAGGCGTCTACAGCACCCGGTGTTCCCAGGCGGTCACCCATCCAAGTACTCACCGGGCCCGACGTTGCTTAACTTCAGTGATCGGACGAGAACTGGTGTTTTCAACGTGGTGTGGCCGTAGACGAGAGAAGGTGACGAAACTGCGTAGTTGTGCCCACCGAATTGACCCGATACTTAGTCACCGAATGTTTCAAAAAGGCGTCTACAGCACCCGGTGTTCCCAGGCGGTCACCCATCCAAGTACTCACCGGGCCCGACGTTGCTTAACTTCAGTGATCGGACGAGAACTGGTGTTTTCAACGTGGTGTGGCCGTAGACGAGAGATGGTGACGAAATGCCGTAGTTGTGCCCACCGAATTGACCCGATACTTAGTCACCGAATGTTTCAAAAAGGCGTCTACAGCACCCGGTGTTCCCAGGCGGTCACCCATCCAAGTACTCACCGGGCCCGACGTTGCTTAACTTCAGTGATCGGACGAGAACTGGTGTTTTCAACGTGGTGTGGCCGTAGACGAGAGATGGTGACGAAATGCCGTAGTTGTGCCCACCGAATTGACCCGATACTTAGTCACCGAATGTTTCAAAAAGGCGTCTACAGCACCCGGTGTTCCCAGGCGGTCACCCATCCAAGTACTCACCGGGCCCGACGTTGCTTAACTTCAGTGATCGGACGAGAACTGGTGTTTTCAACGTGGTGTGGCCGTAGACGAGAGATGGTGACGAAATGCCGTAGTTGTGCCCACCGAATTGACCCGATACTTAGTCACCGAATGTTTCAAAAAGGCGTCTACAGGACCCGGTGTTCCCAGGCGGTCACCCATCCAAGTACTCACCGGGCCCGACGTTGCTTAACTTCAGTGATCGGACGAGAACTGGTGTTTTCAACGTGGTGTGGCCGTAGACGAGAGAAGGTGACGAAACTGCGTAGTTGTGCCTACCGAATTGACCCGATACTTAGTCACCGAATGTTTCAAAAAGGCGTCTACAGCACCCGGTGTTCCCAGGCGGTCACCCATCCAAGTACTCACCGGGCCCGACGTTGCTTAACTTCAGTGATCGGACGAGAACTGGTGTTTTCAACGTGGTGTGGCCGTAGACGAGAGATGGTGACGAAATGCCGTAGTTGTGCCCACCGAATTGACCCGATACTTAGTCACCGAATGTTTCAAAAAGGCGTCTACAGCACCCGGTGTTCCCAGGCGGTCACCCATCCAAGTACTCACCGGGCCCGACGTTGCTTAACTTCAGTGATCGGACGAGAACTGGTGTTTTCAACGTGGTGTGGCCGTAGACGAGAGATGGTGACGAAATGCCGTAGTTGTGCCCACCGAATTGACCCGATACTTAGTCACCGAATGTTTCAAAAAGGCGTCTACAGCACCCGGTGTTCCCAGGCGGTCACCCATCCAAGTACTCACCGGGCCCGACGTTGCTTAACTTCAGTGATCGGACGAGAACTGGTGTTTTCAACGTGGTGTGGCCGTAGACGAGAGATGGTGACGAAATGCCGTAGTTGTGCCCACCGAATTGACCCGATACTTAGTCACCGAATGTTTCAAAAAGGCGTCTACAGCACCCGGTGTTCCCAGGCGGTCACCCATCCAAGTACTCACCGGGCCCGACGTTGCTTAACTTCAGTGATCGGACGAGAACTGGTGTTTTCAACGTGGTGTGGCCGTAGACGAGAGAAGGTGACGAAACTGCGTAGTTGTGCCCACCGAATTGACCCGATACTTAGTCACCGAATGTTTCAAAAAGGCGTCTACAGCACCCGGTGTTCCCAGGCGGTCACCCATCCAAGTACTCACCGGGCCCGACGTTGCTTAACTTCAGTGATCGGACGAGAACTGGTGTTTTCAACGTGGTGTGGCCGTAGACGAGAGATGGTGACGAAATGCCGTAGTTGTGCCCACCGAATTGACCCGATACTTAGTCACCGAATGTTTCAAAAAGGCGTCTACAGCACCCGGTGTTCCCAGGCGGTCACCCATCCAAGTACTCACCGGGCCCGACGTTGCTTAACTTCAGTGATCGGACGAGAACTGGTGTTTTCAACGTGGTGTGGCCGTAGACGAGAGATGGTGACGAAATGCCGTAGTTGTGCCCACCGAATTGACCCGATACTTAGTCACCGAATGTTTCAAAAAGGCGTCTACAGCACCCGGTGTTCCCAGGCGGTCACCCATCCAAGTACTCACCGGGCCCGACGTTGCTTAACTTCAGTGATCGGACGAGAACTGGTGTTTTCAACGTGGTGTGGCCGTAGACGAGAGATGGTGACGAAATGCCGTAGTTGTGCCCACCGAATTGACCCGATACTTAGTCACCGAATGTTTCAAAAAGGCGTCTACAGGACCCGGTGTTCCCAGGCGGTCACCCATCCAAGTACTCACCGGGCCCGACGTTGCTTAACTTCAGTGATCGGACGAGAACTGGTGTTTTCAACGTGGTGTGGCCGTAGACGAGAGAAGGTGACGAAACTGCGTAGTTGTGCCTACCGAATTGACCCGATACTTAGTCACCGAATGTTTCAAAAAGGCGTCTACAGCACCCGGTGTTCCCAGGCGGTCACCCATCCAAGTACTCACCGGGCCCGACGTTGCTTAACTTCAGTGATCGGACGAGAACTGGTGTTTTCAACGTGGTGTGGCCGTAGACGAGAGATGGTGACGAAATGCCGTAGTTGTGCCCACCGAATTGACCCGATACTTAGTCACCGAATGTTTCAAAAAGGCGTCTACAGCACCCGGTGTTCCCAGGCGGTCACCCATCCAAGTACTCACCGGGCCCGACGTTGCTTAACTTCAGTGATCGGACGAGAACTGGTGTTTTCAACGTGGTGTGGCCGTAGACGAGAGATGGTGACGAAATGCCGTAGTTGTGCCCACCGAATTGACCCGATACTTAGTCACCGAATGTTTCAAAAAGGCGTCTACAGCACCCGGTGTTCCCAGGCGGTCACCCATCCAAGTACTCACCGGGCCCGACGTTGCTTAACTTCAGTGATCGGACGAGAACTGGTGTTTTCAACGTGGTGTGGCCGTAGACGAGAGATGGTGACGAAATGCCGTAGTTGTGCCCACCGAATTGACCCGATACTTAGTCACCGAATGTTTCAAAAAGGCGTCTACAGCACCCGGTGTTCCCAGGCGGTCACCCATCCAAGTACTCACCGGGCCCGACGTTGCTTAACTTCAGTGATCGGACGAGAACTGGTGTTTTCAACGTGGTGTGGCCGTAGACGAGAGAAGGTGACGAAACTGCGTAGTTGTGCCCACCGAATTGACCCGATACTTAGTCACCGAATGTTTCAAAAAGGCGTCTACAGCACCCGGTGTTCCCAGGCGGTCACCCATCCAAGTACTCACCGGGCCCGACGTTGCTTAACTTCAGTGATCGGACGAGAACTGGTGTTTTCAACGTGGTGTGGCCGTAGACGAGAGATGGTGACGAAATGCCGTAGTTGTGCCCACCGAATTGACCCGATACTTAGTCACCGAATGTTTCAAAAAGGCGTCTACAGCACCCGGTGTTCCCAGGCGGTCACCCATCCAAGTACTCACCGGGCCCGACGTTGCTTAACTTCAGTGATCGGACGAGAACTGGTGTTTTCAACGTGGTGTGGCCGTAGACGAGAGATGGTGACGAAATGCCGTAGTTGTGCCCACCGAATTGACCCGATACTTAGTCACCGAATGTTTCAAAAAGGCGTCTACAGGACCCGGTGTTCCCAGGCGGTCACCCATCCAAGTACTCACCGGGCCCGACGTTGCTTAACTTCAGTGATCGGACGAGAACTGGTGTTTTCAACGTGGTGTGGCCGTAGACGAGAGAAGGTGACGAAACTGCGTAGTTGTGCCTACCGAATTGACCCGATACTTAGTCACCGAATGTTTCAAAAAGGCGTCTACAGCACCCGGTGTTCCCAGGCGGTCACCCATCCAAGTACTCACCGGGCCCGACGTTGCTTAACTTCAGTGATCGGACGAGAACTGGTGTTTTCAACGTGGTGTGGCCGTAGACGAGAGATGGTGACGAAATGCCGTAGTTGTGCCCACCGAATTGACCCGATACTTAGTCACCGAATGTTTCAAAAAGGCGTCTACAGCACCCGGTGTTCCCAGGCGGTCACCCATCCAAGTACTCACCGGGCCCGACGTTGCTTAACTTCAGTGATCGGACGAGAACTGGTGTTTTCAACGTGGTGTGGCCGTAGACGAGAGATGGTGACGAAATGCCGTAGTTGTGCCCACCGAATTGACCCGATACTTAGTCACCGAATGTTTCAAAAAGGCGTCTACAGCACCCGGTGTTCCCAGGCGGTCACCCATCCAAGTACTCACCGGGCCCGACGTTGCTTAACTTCAGTGATCGGACGAGAACTGGTGTTTTCAACGTGGTGTGGCCGTAGACGAGAGATGGTGACGAAATGCCGTAGTTGTGCCCACCGAATTGACCCGATACTTAGTCACCGAATGTTTCAAAAAGGCGTCTACAGCACCCGGTGTTCCCAGGCGGTCACCCATCCAAGTACTCACCGGGCCCGACGTTGCTTAACTTCAGTGATCGGACGAGAACTGGTGTTTTCAACGTGGTGTGGCCGTAGACGAGAGAAGGTGACGAAACTGCGTAGTTGTGCCCACCGAATTGACCCGATACTTAGTCACCGAATGTTTCAAAAAGGCGTCTACAGCACCCGGTGTTCCCAGGCGGTCACCCATCCAAGTACTCACCGGGCCCGACGTTGCTTAACTTCAGTGATCGGACGAGAACTGGTGTTTTCAACGTGGTGTGGCCGTAGACGAGAGATGGTGACGAAATGCCGTAGTTGTGCCCACCGAATTGACCCGATACTTAGTCACCGAATGTTTCAAAAAGGCGTCTACAGCACCCGGTGTTCCCAGGCGGTCACCCATCCAAGTACTCACCGGGCCCGACGTTGCTTAACTTCAGTGATCGGACGAGAACTGGTGTTTTCAACGTGGTGTGGCCGTAGACGAGAGATGGTGACGAAATGCCGTAGTTGTGCCCACCGAATTGACCCGATACTTAGTCACCGAATGTTTCAAAAAGGCGTCTACAGCACCCGGTGTTCCCAGGCGGTCACCCATCCAAGTACTCACCGGGCCCGACGTTGCTTAACTTCAGTGATCGGACGAGAACTGGTGTTTTCAACGTGGTGTGGCCGTAGACGAGAGATGGTGACGAAATGCCGTAGTTGTGCCCACCGAATTGACCCGATACTTAGTCACCGAATGTTTCAAAAAGGCGTCTACAGGACCCGGTGTTCCCAGGCGGTCACCCATCCAAGTACTCACCGGGCCCGACGTTGCTTAACTTCAGTGATCGGACGAGAACTGGTGTTTTCAACGTGGTGTGGCCGTAGACGAGAGAAGGTGACGAAACTGCGTAGTTGTGCCTACCGAATTGACCCGATACTTAGTCACCGAATGTTTCAAAAAGGCGTCTACAGCACCCGGTGTTCCCAGGCGGTCACCCATCCAAGTACTCACCGGGCCCGACGTTGCTTAACTTCAGTGATCGGACGAGAACTGGTGTTTTCAACGTGGTGTGGCCGTAGACGAGAGATGGTGACGAAATGCCGTAGTTGTGCCCACCGAATTGACCCGATACTTAGTCACCGAATGTTTCAAAAAGGCGTCTACAGCACCCGGTGTTCCCAGGCGGTCACCCATCCAAGTACTCACCGGGCCCGACGTTGCTTAACTTCAGTGATCGGACGAGAACTGGTGTTTTCAACGTGGTGTGGCCGTAGACGAGAGATGGTGACGAAATGCCGTAGTTGTGCCCACCGAATTGACCCGATACTTAGTCACCGAATGTTTCAAAAAGGCGTCTACAGCACCCGGTGTTCCCAGGCGGTCACCCATCCAAGTACTCACCGGGCCCGACGTTGCTTAACTTCAGTGATCGGACGAGAACTGGTGTTTTCAACGTGGTGTGGCCGTAGACGAGAGATGGTGACGAAATGCCGTAGTTGTGCCCACCGAATTGACCCGATACTTAGTCACCGAATGTTTCAAAAAGGCGTCTACAGCACCCGGTGTTCCCAGGCGGTCACCCATCCAAGTACTCACCGGGCCCGACGTTGCTTAACTTCAGTGATCGGACGAGAACTGGTGTTTTCAACGTGGTGTGGCCGTAGACGAGAGATGGTGACGAAATGCCGTAGTTGTGCCCACCGAATTGACCCGATACTTAGTCACCGAATGTTTCAAAAAGGCGTCTACAGCACCCGGTGTTCCCAGGCGGTCACCCATCCAAGTACTCACCGGGCCCGACGTTGCTTAACTTCAGTGATCGGACGAGAACTGGTGTTTTCAACGTGGTGTGGCCGTAGACGAGAGATGGTGACGAAATGCCGTAGTTGTGCCCACCGAATTGACCCGATACTTAGTCACCGAATGTTTCAAAAAGGCGTCTACAGGACCCGGTGTTCCCAGGCGGTCACCCATCCAAGTACTCACCGGGCCCGACGTTGCTTAACTTCAGTGATCGGACGAGAACTGGTGTTTTCAACGTGGTGTGGCCGTAGACGAGAGAAGGTGACGAAACTGCGTAGTTGTGCCTACCGAATTGACCCGATACTTAGTCACCGAATGTTTCAAAAAGGCGTCTACAGCACCCGGTGTTCCCAGGCGGTCACCCATCCAAGTACTCACCGGGCCCGACGTTGCTTAACTTCAGTGATCGGACGAGAACTGGTGTTTTCAACGTGGTGTGGCCGTAGACGAGAGATGGTGACGAAATGCCGTAGTTGTGCCCACCGAATTGACCCGATACTTAGTCACCGAATGTTTCAAAAAGGCGTCTACAGCACCCGGTGTTCCCAGGCGGTCACCCATCCAAGTACTCACCGGGCCCGACGTTGCTTAACTTCAGTGATCGGACGAGAACTGGTGTTTTCAACGTGGTGTGGCCGTAGACGAGAGATGGTGACGAAATGCCGTAGTTGTGCCCACCGAATTGACCCGATACTTAGTCACCGAATGTTTCAAAAAGGCGTCTACAGCACCCGGTGTTCCCAGGCGGTCACCCATCCAAGTACTCACCGGGCCCGACGTTGCTTAACTTCAGTGATCGGACGAGAACTGGTGTTTTCAACGTGGTGTGGCCGTAGACGAGAGATGGTGACGAAATGCCGTAGTTGTGCCCACCGAATTGACCCGATACTTAGTCACCGAATGTTTCAAAAAGGCGTCTACAGCACCCGGTGTTCCCAGGCGGTCACCCATCCAAGTACTCACCGGGCCCGACGTTGCTTAACTTCAGTGATCGGACGAGAACTGGTGTTTTCAACGTGGTGTGGCCGTAGACGAGAGAAGGTGACGAAACTGCGTAGTTGTGCCCACCGAATTGACCCGATACTTAGTCACCGAATGTTTCAAAAAGGCGTCTACAGCACCCGGTGTTCCCAGGCGGTCACCCATCCAAGTACTCACCGGGCCCGACGTTGCTTAACTTCAGTGATCGGACGAGAACTGGTGTTTTCAACGTGGTGTGGCCGTAGACGAGAGATGGTGACGAAATGCCGTAGTTGTGCCCACCGAATTGACCCGATACTTAGTCACCGAATGTTTCAAAAAGGCGTCTACAGCACCCGGTGTTCCCAGGCGGTCACCCATCCAAGTACTCACCGGGCCCGACGTTGCTTAACTTCAGTGATCGGACGAGAACTGGTGTTTTCAACGTGGTGTGGCCGTAGACGAGAGATGGTGACGAAATGCCGTAGTTGTGCCCACCGAATTGACCCGATACTTAGTCACCGAATGTTTCAAAAAGGCGTCTACAGCACCCGGTGTTCCCAGGCGGTCACCCATCCAAGTACTCACCGGGCCCGACGTTGCTTAACTTCAGTGATCGGACGAGAACTGGTGTTTTCAACGTGGTGTGGCCGTAGACGAGAGATGGTGACGAAATGCCGTAGTTGTGCCCACCGAATTGACCCGATAGTTAGTCACCGAATGTTTGAAAAAGGCGTCTACAGGACCCGGTGTTCCCAGGCGGTCACCCATCCAAGTACTCACCGGGCCCGACGTTGCTTAACTTCAGTGATCGGACGAGAACTGGTGTTTTCAACGTGGTGTGGCCGTAGACGAGAGAAGGTGACGAAACTGCGTAGTTGTGCCTACCGAATTGACCCGATACTTAGTCACCGAATGTTTCAAAAAGGCGTCTACAGCACCCGGTGTTCCCAGGCGGTCACCCATCCAAGTACTCACCGGGCCCGACGTTGCTTAACTTCAGTGATCGGACGAGAACTGGTGTTTTCAACGTGGTGTGGCCGTAGACGAGAGATGGTGACGAAATGCCGTAGTTGTGCCCACCGAATTGACCCGATACTTAGTCACCGAATGTTTCAAAAAGGCGTCTACAGCACCCGGTGTTCCCAGGCGGTCACCCATCCAAGTACTCACCGGGCCCGACGTTGCTTAACTTCAGTGATCGGACGAGAACTGGTGTTTTCAACGTGGTGTGGCCGTAGACGAGAGATGGTGACGAAATGCCGTAGTTGTGCCCACCGAATTGACCCGATACTTAGTCACCGAATGTTTCAAAAAGGCGTCTACAGCACCCGGTGTTCCCAGGCGGTCACCCATCCAAGTACTCACCGGGCCCGACGTTGCTTAACTTCAGTGATCGGACGAGAACTGGTGTTTTCAACGTGGTGTGGCCGTAGACGAGAGATGGTGACGAAATGCCGTAGTTGTGCCCACCGAATTGACCCGATACTTAGTCACCGAATGTTTCAAAAAGGCGTCTACAGCACCCGGTGTTCCCAGGCGGTCACCCATCCAAGTACTCACCGGGCCCGACGTTGCTTAACTTCAGTGATCGGACGAGAACTGGTGTTTTCAACGTGGTGTGGCCGTAGACGAGAGATGGTGACGAAATGCCGTAGTTGTGCCCACCGAATTGACCCGATACTTAGTCACCGAATGTTTCAAAAAGGCGTCTACAGCACCCGGTGTTCCCAGGCGGTCACCCATCCAAGTACTCACCGGGCCCGACGTTGCTTAACTTCAGTGATCGGACGAGAACTGGTGTTTTCAACGTGGTGTGGCCGTAGACGAGAGATGGTGACGAAATGCCGTAGTTGTGCCCACCGAATTGACCCGATACTTAGTCACCGAATGTTTCAAAAAGGCGTCTACAGGACCCGGTGTTCCCAGGCGGTCACCCATCCAAGTACTCACCGGGCCCGACGTTGCTTAACTTCAGTGATCGGACGAGAACTGGTGTTTTCAACGTGGTGTGGCCGTAGACGAGAGAAGGTGACGAAACTGCGTAGTTGTGCCTACCGAATTGACCCGATACTTAGTCACCGAATGTTTCAAAAAGGCGTCTACAGCACCCGGTGTTCCCAGGCGGTCACCCATCCAAGTACTCACCGGGCCCGACGTTGCTTAACTTCAGTGATCGGACGAGAACTGGTGTTTTCAACGTGGTGTGGCCGTAGACGAGAGATGGTGACGAAATGCCGTAGTTGTGCCCACCGAATTGACCCGATACTTAGTCACCGAATGTTTCAAAAAGGCGTCTACAGCACCCGGTGTTCCCAGGCGGTCACCCATCCAAGTACTCACCGGGCCCGACGTTGCTTAACTTCAGTGATCGGACGAGAACTGGTGTTTTCAACGTGGTGTGGCCGTAGACGAGAGATGGTGACGAAATGCCGTAGTTGTGCCCACCGAATTGACCCGATACTTAGTCACCGAATGTTTCAAAAAGGCGTCTACAGCACCCGGTGTTCCCAGGCGGTCACCCATCCAAGTACTCACCGGGCCCGACGTTGCTTAACTTCAGTGATCGGACGAGAACTGGTGTTTTCAACGTGGTGTGGCCGTAGACGAGAGATGGTGACGAAATGCCGTAGTTGTGCCCACCGAATTGACCCGATACTTAGTCACCGAATGTTTCAAAAAGGCGTCTACAGCACCCGGTGTTCCCAGGCGGTCACCCATCCAAGTACTCACCGGGCCCGACGTTGCTTAACTTCAGTGATCGGACGAGAACTGGTGTTTTCAACGTGGTGTGGCCGTAGACGAGAGAAGGTGACGAAACTGCGTAGTTGTGCCCACCGAATTGACCCGATACTTAGTCACCGAATGTTTCAAAAAGGCGTCTACAGCACCCGGTGTTCCCAGGCGGTCACCCATCCAAGTACTCACCGGGCCCGACGTTGCTTAACTTCAGTGATCGGACGAGAACTGGTGTTTTCAACGTGGTGTGGCCGTAGACGAGAGATGGTGACGAAATGCCGTAGTTGTGCCCACCGAATTGACCCGATACTTAGTCACCGAATGTTTCAAAAAGGCGTCTACAGCACCCGGTGTTCCCAGGCGGTCACCCATCCAAGTACTCACCGGGCCCGACGTTGCTTAACTTCAGTGATCGGACGAGAACTGGTGTTTTCAACGTGGTGTGGCCGTAGACGAGAGATGGTGACGAAATGCCGTAGTTGTGCCCACCGAATTGACCCGATACTTAGTCACCGAATGTTTCAAAAAGGCGTCTACAGCACCCGGTGTTCCCAGGC
The DNA here is from genome assembly GCA_917208275.1 of Patella pellucida. Classification (NCBI taxonomy): domain Eukaryota; kingdom Metazoa; phylum Mollusca; class Gastropoda; family Patellidae; genus Patella; species Patella pellucida. Next base: position 37,075,133 of record OU795044.1, read on the forward strand.
GGTCACCCATCCAAGTACTCACCGGGCCCGACGTTGCTTAACTTCAGTGATCGGACGAGAACTGGTGTTTTCAACGTGGTGTGGCCGTAGACGAGAGATGGTGACGAAATGCCGTAGTTGTGCCCACCGAATTGACCCGATACTTAGTCACCGAATGTTTCAAAAAGGCGTCTACAGCACCCGGTGTTCCCAGGCGGTCACCCATCCAAGTACTCACCGGGCCCGACGTTGCTTAACTTCAGTGATCGGACGAGAACTGGTGTTTTCAACGTGGTGTGGCCGTAGACGAGAGAAGGTGACGAAACTGCGTAGTTGTGCCCACCGAATTGACCCGATACTTAGTCACCGAATGTTTCAAAAAGGCGTCTACAGCACCCGGTGTTCCCAGGCGGTCACCCATCCAAGTACTCACCGGGCCCGACGTTGCTTAACTTCAGTGATCGGACGAGAACTGGTGTTTTCAACGTGGTGTGGCCGTAGACGAGAGATGGTGACGAAATGCCGTAGTTGTGCCCACCGAATTGACCCGATACTTAGTCACCGAATGTTTCAAAAAGGCGTCTACAGCACCCGGTGTTCCCAGGCGGTCACCCATCCAAGTACTCACCGGGCCCGACGTTGCTTAACTTCAGTGATCGGACGAGAACTGGTGTTTTCAACGTGGTGTGGCCGTAGACGAGAGATGGTGACGAAATGCCGTAGTTGTGCCCACCGAATTGACCCGATACTTAGTCACCGAATGTTTCAAAAAGGCGTCTACAGCACCCGGTGTTCCCAGGCGGTCACCCATCCAAGTACTCACCGGGCCCGACGTTGCTTAACTTCAGTGATCGGACGAGAACTGGTGTTTTCAACGTGGTGTGGCCGTAGACGAGAGATGGTGACGAAATGCCGTAGTTGTGCCCACCGAATTGACCCGATACTTAGTCACCGAATGTTTCAAAAAGGCGTCTACAGGACCCGGTGTTCCCAGGCGGTCACCCATCCAAGTACTCACCGGGCCCGACGTTGCTTAACTTCAGTGATCGGACGAGAACTGGTGTTTTCAACGTGGTGTGGCCGTAGACGAGAGAAGGTGACGAAACTGCGTAGTTGTGCCTACCGAATTGACCCGATACTTAGTCACCGAATGTTTCAAAAAGGCGTCTACAGCACCCGGTGTTCCCAGGCGGTCACCCATCCAAGTACTCACCGGGCCCGACGTTGCTTAACTTCAGTGATCGGACGAGAACTGGTGTTTTCAACGTGGTGTGGCCGTAGACGAGAGATGGTGACGAAATGCCGTAGTTGTGCCCACCGAATTGACCCGATACTTAGTCACCGAATGTTTCAAAAAGGCGTCTACAGCACCCGGTGTTCCCAGGCGGTCACCCATCCAAGTACTCACCGGGCCCGACGTTGCTTAACTTCAGTGATCGGACGAGAACTGGTGTTTTCAACGTGGTGTGGCCGTAGACGAGAGATGGTGACGAAATGCCGTAGTTGTGCCCACCGAATTGACCCGATACTTAGTCACCGAATGTTTCAAAAAGGCGTCTACAGCACCCGGTGTTCCCAGGCGGTCACCCATCCAAGTACTCACCGGGCCCGACGTTGCTTAACTTCAGTGATCGGACGAGAACTGGTGTTTTCAACGTGGTGTGGCCGTAGACGAGAGATGGTGACGAAATGCCGTAGTTGTGCCCACCGAATTGACCCGATACTTAGTCACCGAATGTTTCAAAAAGGCGTCTACAGCACCCGGTGTTCCCAGGCGGTCACCCATCCAAGTACTCACCGGGCCCGACGTTGCTTAACTTCAGTGATCGGACGAGAACTGGTGTTTTCAACGTGGTGTGGCCGTAGACGAGAGATGGTGACGAAATGCCGTAGTTGTGCCCACCGAATTGACCCGATACTTAGTCACCGAATGTTTCAAAAAGGCGTCTACAGCACCCGGTGTTCCCAGGCGGTCACCCATCCAAGTACTCACCGGGCCCGACGTTGCTTAACTTCAGTGATCGGACGAGAACTGGTGTTTTCAACGTGGTGTGGCCGTAGACGAGAGATGGTGACGAAATGCCGTAGTTGTGCCCACCGAATTGACCCGATACTTAGTCACCGAATGTTTCAAAAAGGCGTCTACAGGACCCGGTGTTCCCAGGCGGTCACCCATCCAAGTACTCACCGGGCCCGACGTTGCTTAACTTCAGTGATCGGACGAGAACTGGTGTTTTCAACGTGGTGTGGCCGTAGACGAGAGAAGGTGACGAAACTGCGTAGTTGTGCCTACCGAATTGACCCGATACTTAGTCACCGAATGTTTCAAAAAGGCGTCTACAGCACCCGGTGTTCCCAGGCGGTCACCCATCCAAGTACTCACCGGGCCCGACGTTGCTTAACTTCAGTGATCGGACGAGAACTGGTGTTTTCAACGTGGTGTGGCCGTAGACGAGAGATGGTGACGAAATGCCGTAGTTGTGCCCACCGAATTGACCCGATACTTAGTCACCGAATGTTTCAAAAAGGCGTCTACAGCACCCGGTGTTCCCAGGCGGTCACCCATCCAAGTACTCACCGGGCCCGACGTTGCTTAACTTCAGTGATCGGACGAGAACTGGTGTTTTCAACGTGGTGTGGCCGTAGACGAGAGATGGTGACGAAATGCCGTAGTTGTGCCCACCGAATTGACCCGATACTTAGTCACCGAATGTTTCAAAAAGGCGTCTACAGCACCCGGTGTTCCCAGGCGGTCACCCATCCAAGTACTCACCGGGCCCGACGTTGCTTAACTTCAGTGATCGGACGAGAACTGGTGTTTTCAACGTGGTGTGGCCGTAGACGAGAGATGGTGACGAAATGCCGTAGTTGTGCCCACCGAATTGACCCGATACTTAGTCACCGAATGTTTCAAAAAGGCGTCTACAGCACCCGGTGTTCCCAGGCGGTCACCCATCCAAGTACTCACCGGGACCGACGTTGCTTAACTTCAGTGATCGGACGAGAACTGGTGTTTTCAACGTGGTGTGGCCGTAGACGAGAGAAGGTGACGAAACGGCGTAGTTGTGCCCACCGAATTGACCCGATACTTAGTCACCGAATGTTTCAAAAAGGCGTCTACAGCACCCGGTGTTCCCAGGCGGTCACCCATCCAAGTACTCACCGGGCCCGACGTTGCTTAACTTCAGTGATCGGACGAGAACTGGTGTTTTCAACGTGGTGTGGCCGTAGACGAGAGATGGTGACGAAATGCCGTAGTTGTGCCCACCGAATTGACCCGATACTTAGTCACCGAATGTTTCAAAAAGGCGTCTACAGCACCCGGTGTTCCCAGGCGGTCACCCATCCAAGTACTCACCGGGCCCGACGTTGCTTAACTTCAGTGATCGGACGAGAACTGGTGTTTTCAACGTGGTGTGGCCGTAGACGAGAGATGGTGACGAAATGCCGTAGTTGTGCCCACCGAATTGACCCGATACTTAGTCACCGAATGTTTCAAAAAGGCGTCTACAGCACCCGGTGTTCCCAGGCGGTCACCCATCCAAGTACTCACCGGGCCCGACGTTGCTTAACTTCAGTGATCGGACGAGAACTGGTGTTTTCAACGTGGTGTGGCCGTAGACGAGAGATGGTGACGAAATGCCGTAGTTGTGCCCACCGAATTGACCCGATACTTAGTCACCGAATGTTTCAAAAAGGCGTCTACAGGACCCGGTGTTCACAGGCGGTCACCCATCCAAGTACTCACCGGGCCCGACGTTGCTTAACTTCAGTGATCGGACGAGAACTGGTGTTTTCAACGTGGTGTGGCCGTAGACGAGAGAAGGTGACGAAACTGCGTAGTTGTGCCTACCGAATTGACCCGATACTTAGTCACCGAATGTTTCAAAAAGGCGTCTACAGCACCCGGTGTTCCCAGGCGGTCACCCATCCAAGTACTCACCGGGCCCGACGTTGCTTAACTTCAGTGATCGGACGAGAACTGGTGTTTTCAACGTGGTGTGGCCGTAGACGAGAGAAGGTGACGAAACTGCGTAGTTGTGCCTACCGAATTGACCCGATACTTAGTCACCGAATGTTTCAAAAAGGCGTCTACAGCACCCGGTGTTCCCAGGCGGTCACCCATCCAAGTACTCACCGGGCCCGACGTTGCTTAACTTCAGTGATCGGACGAGAACTGGTGTTTTCAACGTGGTGTGGCCGTAGACGAGAGATGGTGACGAAATGCCGTAGTTGTGCCCACCGAATTGACCCGATACTTAGTCACCGAATGTTTCAAAAAGGCGTCTACAGCACCCGGTGTTCCCAGGCGGTCACCCATCCAAGTACTCACCGGGCCCGACGTTGCTTAACTTCAGTGATCGGACGAGAACTGGTGTTTTCAACGTGGTGTGGCCGTAGACGAGAGATGGTGACGAAATGCCGTAGTTGTGCCCACCGAATTGACCCGATACTTAGTCACCGAATGTTTCAAAAAGGCGTCTACAGCACCCGGTGTTCCCAGGCGGTCACCCATCCAAGTACTCACCGGGCCCGACGTTGCTTAACTTCAGTGATCGGACGAGAACTGGTGTTTTCAACGTGGTGTGGCCGTAGACGAGAGATGGTGACGAAATGCCGTAGTTGTGCCCACCGAATTGACCCGATACTTAGTCACCGAATGTTTCAAAAAGGCGTCTACAGCACCCGGTGTTCCCAGGCGGTCACCCATCCAAGTACTCACCGGGCCCGACGTTGCTTAACTTCAGTGATCGGACGAGAACTGGTGTTTTCAACGTGGTGTGGCCGTAGACGAGAGATGGTGACGAAATGCCGTAGTTGTGCCCACCGAATTGACCCGATACTTAGTCACCGAATGTTTCAAAAAGGCGTCTACAGGACCCGGTGTTCCCAGGCGGTCACCCATCCAAGTACTCACCGGGCCCGACGTTGCTTAACTTCAGTGATCGGACGAGAACTGGTGTTTTCAACGTGGTGTGGCCGTAGACGAGAGAAGGTGACGAAACTGCGTAGTTGTGCCTACCGAATTGACCCGATACTTAGTCACCGAATGTTTCAAAAAGGCGTCTACAGCACCCGGTGTTCCCAGGCGGTCACCCATCCAAGTACTCACCGGGCCCGACGTTGCTTAACTTCAGTGATCGGACGAGAACTGGTGTTTTCAACGTGGTGTGGCCGTAGACGAGAGATGGTGACGAAATGCCGTAGTTGTGCCCACCGAATTGACCCGATACTTAGTCACCGAATGTTTCAAAAAGGCGTCTACAGCACCCGGTGTTCCCAGGCGGTCACCCATCCAAGTACTCACCGGGCCCGACGTTGCTTAACTTCAGTGATCGGACGAGAACTGGTGTTTTCAACGTGGTGTGGCCGTAGACGAGAGATGGTGACGAAATGCCGTAGTTGTGCCCACCGAATTGACCCGATACTTAGTCACCGAATGTTTCAAAAAGGCGTCTACAGCACCCGGTGTTCCCAGGCGGTCACCCATCCAAGTACTCACCGGGCCCGACGTTGCTTAACTTCAGTGATCGGACGAGAACTGGTGTTTTCAACGTGGTGTGGCCGTAGACGAGAGATGGTGACGAAATGCCGTAGTTGTGCCCACCGAATTGACCCGATACTTAGTCACCGAATGTTTCAAAAAGGCGTCTACAGCACCCGGTGTTCCCAGGCGGTCACCCATCCAAGTACTCACCGGGCCCGACGTTGCTTAACTTCAGTGATCGGACGAGAACTGGTGTTTTCAACGTGGTGTGGCCGTAGACGAGAGATGGTGACGAAATGCCGTAGTTGTGCCCACCGAATTGACCCGATACTTAGTCACCGAATGTTTCAAAAAGGCGTCTACAGCACCCGGTGTTCCCAGGCGGTCACCCATCCAAGTACTCACCGGGCCCGACGTTGCTTAACTTCAGTGATCGGACGAGAACTGGTGTTTTCAACGTGGTGTGGCCGTAGACGAGAGATGGTGACGAAATGCCGTAGTTGTGCCCACCGAATTGACCCGATACTTAGTCACCGAATGTTTCAAAAAGGCGTCTACAGGACCCGGTGTTCCCAGGCGGTCACCCATCCAAGTACTCACCGGGCCCGACGTTGCTTAACTTCAGTGATCGGACGAGAACTGGTGTTTTCAACGTGGTGTGGCCGTAGACGAGAGAAGGTGACGAAACTGCGTAGTTGTGCCTACCGAATTGACCCGATACTTAGTCACCGAATGTTTCAAAAAGGCGTCTACAGCACCCGGTGTTCCCAGGCGGTCACCCATCCAAGTACTCACCGGGCCCGACGTTGCTTAACTTCAGTGATCGGACGAGAACTGGTGTTTTCAACGTGGTGTGGCCGTAGACGAGAGATGGTGACGAAATGCCGTAGTTGTGCCCACCGAATTGACCCGATACTTAGTCACCGAATGTTTCAAAAAGGCGTCTACAGCACCCGGTGTTCCCAGGCGGTCACCCATCCAAGTACTCACCGGGCCCGACGTTGCTTAACTTCAGTGATCGGACGAGAACTGGTGTTTTCAACGTGGTGTGGCCGTAGACGAGAGATGGTGACGAAATGCCGTAGTTGTGCCCACCGAATTGACCCGATACTTAGTCACCGAATGTTTCAAAAAGGCGTCTACAGCACCCGGTGTTCCCAGGCGGTCACCCATCCAAGTACTCACCGGGCCCGACGTTGCTTAACTTCAGTGATCGGACGAGAACTGGTGTTTTCAACGTGGTGTGGCCGTAGACGAGAGATGGTGACGAAATGCCGTAGTTGTGCCCACCGAATTGACCCGATACTTAGTCACCGAATGTTTCAAAAAGGCGTCTACAGCACCCGGTGTTCCCAGGCGGTCACCCATCCAAGTACTCACCGGGCCCGACGTTGCTTAACTTCAGTGATCGGACGAGAACTGGTGTTTTCAACGTGGTGTGGCCGTAGACGAGAGAAGGTGACGAAACTGCGTAGTTGTGCCCACCGAATTGACCCGATACTTAGTCACCGAATGTTTCAAAAAGGCGTCTACAGCACCCGGTGTTCCCAGGCGGTCACCCATCCAAGTACTCACCGGGCCCGACGTTGCTTAACTTCAGTGATCGGACGAGAACTGGTGTTTTCAACGTGGTGTGGCCGTAGACGAGAGATGGTGACGAAATGCCGTAGTTGTGCCCACCGAATTGACCCGATACTTAGTCACCGAATGTTTCAAAAAGGCGTCTACAGCACCCGGTGTTCCCAGGCGGTCACCCATCCAAGTACTCACCGGGCCCGACGTTGCTTAACTTCAGTGATCGGACGAGAACTGGTGTTTTCAACGTGGTGTGGCCGTAGACGAGAGATGGTGACGAAATGCCGTAGTTGTGCCCACCGAATTGACCCGATACTTAGTCACCGAATGTTTCAAAAAGGCGTCTACAGCACCCGGTGTTCCCAGGCGGTCACCCATCCAAGTACTCACCGGGCCCGACGTTGCTTAACTTCAGTGATCGGACGAGAACTGGTGTTTTCAACGTGGTGTGGCCGTAGACGAGAGATGGTGACGAAATGCCGTAGTTGTGCCCACCGAATTGACCCGATACTTAGTCACCGAATGTTTCAAAAAGGCGTCTACAGGACCCGGTGTTCCCAGGCGGTCACCCATCCAAGTACTCACCGGGCCCGACGTTGCTTAACTTCAGTGATCGGACGAGAACTGGTGTTTTCAACGTGGTGTGGCCGTAGACGAGAGAAGGTGACGAAACTGCGTAGTTGTGCCTACCGAATTGACCCGATACTTAGTCACCGAATGTTTCAAAAAGGCGTCTACAGCACCCGGTGTTCCCAGGCGGTCACCCATCCAAGTACTCACCGGGCCCGACGTTGCTTAACTTCAGTGATCGGACGAGAACTGGTGTTTTCAACGTGGTGTGGCCGTAGACGAGAGATGGTGACGAAATGCCGTAGTTGTGCCCACCGAATTGACCCGATACTTAGTCACCGAATGTTTCAAAAAGGCGTCTACAGCACCCGGTGTTCCCAGGCGGTCACCCATCCAAGTACTCACCGGGCCCGACGTTGCTTAACTTCAGTGATCGGACGAGAACTGGTGTTTTCAACGTGGTGTGGCCGTAGACGAGAGATGGTGACGAAATGCCGTAGTTGTGCCCACCGAATTGACCCGATACTTAGTCACCGAATGTTTCAAAAAGGCGTCTACAGCACCCGGTGTTCCCAGGCGGTCACCCATCCAAGTACTCACCGGGCCCGACGTTGCTTAACTTCAGTGATCGGACGAGAACTGGTGTTTTCAACGTGGTGTGGCCGTAGACGAGAGATGGTGACGAAATGCCGTAGTTGTGCCCACCGAATTGACCCGATACTTAGTCACCGAATGTTTCAAAAAGGCGTCTACAGCACCCGGTGTTCCCAGGCGGTCACCCATCCAAGTACTCACCGGGCCCGACGTTGCTTAACTTCAGTGATCGGACGAGAACTGGTGTTTTCAACGTGGTGTGGCCGTAGACGAGAGATGGTGACGAAATGCCGTAGTTGTGCCCACCGAATTGACCCGATACTTAGTCACCGAATGTTTCAAAAAGGCGTCTACAGCACCCGGTGTTCCCAGGCGGTCACCCATCCAAGTACTCACCGGGCCCGACGTTGCTTAACTTCAGTGATCGGACGAGAACTGGTGTTTTCAACGTGGTGTGGCCGTAGACGAGAGATGGTGACGAAATGCCGTAGTTGTGCCCACCGAATTGACCCGATACTTAGTCACCGAATGTTTCAAAAAGGCGTCTACAGCACCCGGTGTTCCCAGGCGGTCACCCATCCAAGTACTCACCGGGCCCGACGTTGCTTAACTTCAGTGATCGGACGAGAACTGGTGTTTTCAACGTGGTGTGGCCGTAGACGAGAGATGGTGACGAAATGCCGTAGTTGTGCCCACCGAATTGACCCGATACTTAGTCACCGAATGTTTCAAAAAGGCGTCTACAGCACCCGGTGTTCCCAGGCGGTCACCCATCCAAGTACTCACCGGGCCCGACGTTGCTTAACTTCAGTGATCGGACGAGAACTGGTGTTTTCAACGTGGTGTGGCCGTAGACGAGAGATGGTGACGAAATGCCGTAGTTGTGCCCACCGAATTGACCCGATACTTAGTCACCGAATGTTTCAAAAAGGCGTCTACAGCACCCGGTGTTCCCAGGCGGTCACCCATCCAAGTACTCACCGGGCCCGACGTTGCTTAACTTCAGTGATCGGACGAGAACTGGTGTTTTCAACGTGGTGTGGCCGTAGACGAGAGATGGTGACGAAATGCCGTAGTTGTGCCCACCGAATTGACCCGATACTTAGTCACCGAATGTTTCAAAAAGGCGTCTACAGCACCCGGTGTTCCCAGGCGGTCACCCATCCAAGTACTCACCGGGCCCGACGTTGCTTAACTTCAGTGATCGGACGAGAACTGGTGTTTTCAACGTGGTGTGGCCGTAGACGAGAGATGGTGACGAAATGCCGTAGTTGTGCCCACCGAATTGACCCGATACTTAGTCACCGAATGTTTCAAAAAGGCGTCTACAGGACCCGGTGTTCCCAGGCGGTCACCCATCCAAGTACTCACCGGGCCCGACGTTGCTTAACTTCAGTGATCGGACGAGAACTGGTGTTTTCAACGTGGTGTGGCCGTAGACGAGAGAAGGTGACGAAACTGCGTAGTTGTGCCTACCGAATTGACCCGATACTTAGTCACCGAATGTTTCAAAAAGGCGTCTACAGCACCCGGTGTTCCCAGGCGGTCACCCATCCAAGTACTCACCGGGCCCGACGTTGCTTAACTTCAGTGATCGGACGAGAACTGGTGTTTTCAACGTGGTGTGGCCGTAGACGAGAGATGGTGACGAAATGCCGTAGTTGTGCCCACCGAATTGACCCGATACTTAGTCACCGAATGTTTCAAAAAGGCGTCTACAGCACCCGGTGTTCCCAGGCGGTCACCCATCCAAGTACTCACCGGGCCCGACGTTGCTTAACTTCAGTGATCGGACGAGAACTGGTGTTTTCAACGTGGTGTGGCCGTAGACGAGAGATGGTGACGAAATGCCGTAGTTGTGCCCACCGAATTGACCCGATACTTAGTCACCGAATGTTTCAAAAAGGCGTCTACAGCACCCGGTGTTCCCAGGCGGTCACCCATCCAAGTACTCACCGGGCCCGACGTTGCTTAACTTCAGTGATCGGACGAGAACTGGTGTTTTCAACGTGGTGTGGCCGTAGACGAGAGATGGTGACGAAATGCCGTAGTTGTGCCCACCGAATTGACCCGATACTTAGTCACCGAATGTTTCAAAAAGGCGTCTACAGCACCCGGTGTTCCCAGGCGGTCACCCATCCAAGTACTCACCGGGCCCGACGTTGCTTAACTTCAGTGATCGGACGAGAACTGGTGTTTTCAACGTGGTGTGGCCGTAGACGAGAGAAGGTGACGAAACTGCGTAGTTGTGCCTACCGAATTGACCCGATACTTAGTCACCGAATGTTTCAAAAAGGCGTCTACAGCACCCGGTGTTCCCAGGCGGTCACCCATCCAAGTACTCACCGGGCCCGACGTTGCTTAACTTCAGTGATCGGACGAGAACTGGTGTTTTCAACGTGGTGTGGCCGTAGACGAGAGATGGTGACGAAATGCCGTAGTTGTGCCCACCGAATTGACCCGATACTTAGTCACCGAATGTTTCAAAAAGGCGTCTACAGCACCCGGTGTTCCCAGGCGGTCACCCATCCAAGTACTCACCGGGCCCGACGTTGCTTAACTTCAGTGATCGGACGAGAACTGGTGTTTTCAACGTGGTGTGGCCGTAGACGAGAGATGGTGACGAAATGCCGTAGTTGTGCCCACCGAATTGACCCGATACTTAGTCACCGAATGTTTCAAAAAGGCGTCTACAGCACCCGGTGTTCCCAGGCGGTCACCCATCCAAGTACTCACCGGGCCCGACGTTGCTTAACTTCAGTGATCGGACGAGAACTGGTGTTTTCAACGTGGTGTGGCCGTAGACGAGAGATGGTGACGAAATGCCGTAGTTGTGCCCACCGAATTGACCCGATACTTAGTCACCGAATGTTTCAAAAAGGCGTCTACAGGACCCGGTGTTCACAGGCGGTCACCCATCCAAGTACTCACCGGGCCCGACGTTGCTTAACTTCAGTGATCGGACGAGAACTGGTGTTTTCAACGTGGTGTGGCCGTAGACGAGAGAAGGTGACGAAACTGCGTAGTTGTGCCTACCGAATTGACCCGATACTTAGTCACCGAATGTTTCAAAAAGGCGTCTACAGCACCCGGTGTTCCCAGGCGGTCACCCATCCAAGTACTCACCGGGCCCGACGTTGCTTAACTTCAGTGATCGGACGAGAACTGGTGTTTTCAACGTGGTGTGGCCGTAGACGAGAGAAGGTGACGAAACTGCGTAGTTGTGCCTACCGAATTGACCCGATACTTAGTCACCGAATGTTTCAAAAAGGCGTCTACAGCACCCGGTGTTCCCAGGCGGTCACCCATCCAAGTACTCACCGGGCCCGACGTTGCTTAACTTCAGTGATCGGACGAGAACTGGTGTTTTCAACGTGGTGTGGCCGTAGACGAGAGATGGTGACGAAATGCCGTAGTTGTGCCCACCGAATTGACCCGATACTTAGTCACCGAATGTTTCAAAAAGGCGTCTACAGCACCCGGTGTTCCCAGGCGGTCACCCATCCAAGTACTCACCGGGCCCGACGTTGCTTAACTTCAGTGATCGGACGAGAACTGGTGTTTTCAACGTGGTGTGGCCGTAGACGAGAGATGGTGACGAAATGCCGTAGTTGTGCCCACCGAATTGACCCGATACTTAGTCACCGAATGTTTCAAAAAGGCGTCTACAGCACCCGGTGTTCCCAGGCGGTCACCCATCCAAGTACTCACCGGGCCCGACGTTGCTTAACTTCAGTGATCGGACGAGAACTGGTGTTTTCAACGTGGTGTGGCCGTAGACGAGAGATGGTGACGAAATGCCGTAGTTGTGCCCACCGAATTGACCCGATACTTAGTCACCGAATGTTTCAAAAAGGCGTCTACAGCACCCGGTGTTCCCAGGCGGTCACCCATCCAAGTACTCACCGGGCCCGACGTTGCTTAACTTCAGTGATCGGACGAGAACTGGTGTTTTCAACGTGGTGTGGCCGTAGACGAGAGATGGTGACGAAATGCCGTAGTTGTGCCTACCGAATTGACCCGATACTTAGTCACCGAATGTTTCAAAAAGGCGTCTACAGGACCCGGTGTTCCCAGGCGGTCACCCATCCAAGTACTCACCGGGCCCGACGTTGCTTAACTTCAGTGATCGGACGAGAACTGGTGTTTTCAACGTGGTGTGGCCGTAGACGAGAGAAGGTGACGAAACTGCGTAGTTGTGCCTACCGAATTGACCCGATACTTAGTCACCGAATGTTTCAAAAAGGCGTCTACAGCACCCGGTGTTCCCAGGCGGTCACCCATCCAAGTACTCACCGGGCCCGACGTTGCTTAACTTCAGTGATCGGACGAGAACTGGTGTTTTCAACGTGGTGTGGCCGTAGACGAGAGATGGTGACGAAATGCCGTAGTTGTGCCCACCGAATTGACCCGATACTTAGTCACCGAATGTTTCAAAAAGGCGTCTACAGCACCCGGTGTTCCCAGGCGGTCACCCATCCAAGTACTCACCGGGCCCGACGTTGCTTAACTTCAGTGATCGGACGAGAACTGGTGTTTTCAACGTGGTGTGGCCGTAGACGAGAGATGGTGACGAAATGCCGTAGTTGTGCCCACCGAATTGACCCGATACTTAGTCACCGAATGTTTCAAAAAGGCGTCTACAGCACCCGGTGTTCCCAGGCGGTCACCCATCCAAGTACTCACCGGGCCCGACGTTGCTTAACTTCAGTGATCGGACGAGAACTGGTGTTTTCAACGTGGTGTGGCCGTAGACGAGAGATGGTGACGAAATGCCGTAGTTGTGCCCACCGAATTGACCCGATACTTAGTCACCGAATGTTTCAAAAAGGCGTCTACAGCACCCGGTGTTCCCAGGCGGTCACCCATCCAAGTACTCACCGGGCCCGACGTTGCTTAACTTCAGTGATCGGACGAGAACTGGTGTTTTCAACGTGGTGTGGCCGTAGACGAGAGATGGTGACGAAATGCCGTAGTTGTGCCCACCGAATTGACCCGATACTTAGTCACCGAATGTTTCAAAAAGGCGTCTACAGCACCCGGTGTTCCCAGGCGGTCACCCATCCAAGTACTCACCGGGCCCGACGTTGCTTAACTTCAGTGATCGGACGAGAACTGGTGTTTTCAACGTGGTGTGGCCGTAGACGAGAGATGGTGACGAAATGCCGTAGTTGTGCCCACCGAATTGACCCGATACTTAGTCACCGAATGTTTCAAAAAGGCGTCTACAGGACCCGGTGTTCCCAGGCGGTCACCCATCCAAGTACTCACCGGGCCCGACGTTGCTTAACTTCAGTGATCGGACGAGAACTGGTGTTTTCAACGTGGTGTGGCCGTAGACGAGAGAAGGTGACGAAACTGCGTAGTTGTGCCTACCGAATTGACCCGATACTTAGTCACCGAATGTTTCAAAAAGGCGTCTACAGCACCCGGTGTTCCCAGGCGGTCACCCATCCAAGTACTCACCGGGCCCGACGTTGCTTAACTTCAGTGATCGGACGAGAACTGGTGTTTTCAACGTGGTGTGGCCGTAGACGAGAGATGGTGACGAAATGCCGTAGTTGTGCCCACCGAATTGACCCGATACTTAGTCACCGAATGTTTCAAAAAGGCGTCTACAGCACCCGGTGTTCCCAGGCGGTCACCCATCCAAGTACTCACCGGGCCCGACGTTGCTTAACTTCAGTGATCGGACGAGAACTGGTGTTTTCAACGTGGTGTGGCCGTAGACGAGAGATGGTGACGAAATGCCGTAGTTGTGCCCACCGAATTGACCCGATACTTAGTCACCGAATGTTTCAAAAAGGCGTCTACAGCACCCGGTGTTCCCAGGCGGTCACCCATCCAAGTACTCACCGGGCCCGACGTTGCTTAACTTCAGTGATCGGACGAGAACTGGTGTTTTCAACGTGGTGTGGCCGTAGACGAGAGATGGTGACGAAATGCCGTAGTTGTGCCCACCGAATTGACCCGATACTTAGTCACCGAATGTTTCAAAAAGGCGTCTACAGCACCCGGTGTTCCCAGGCGGTCACCCATCCAAGTACTCACCGGGCCCGACGTTGCTTAACTTCAGTGATCGGACGAGAACTGGTGTTTTCAACGTGGTGTGGCCGTAGACGAGAGAAGGTGACGAAACTGCGTAGTTGTGCCTACCGAATTGACCCGATACTTAGTCACCGAATGTTTCAAAAAGGCGTCTACAGCACCCGGTGTTCCCAGGCGGTCACCCATCCAAGTACTCACCGGGCCCGACGTTGCTTAACTTCAGTGATCGGACGAGAACTGGTGTTTTCAACGTGGTGTGGCCGTAGACGAGAGATGGTGACGAAATGCCGTAGTTGTGCCCACCGAATTGACCCGATACTTAGTCACCGAATGTTTCAAAAAGGCGTCTACAGCACCCGGTGTTCCCAGGCGGTCACCCATCCAAGTACTCACCGGGCCCGACGTTGCTTAACTTCAGTGATCGGACGAGAACTGGTGTTTTCAACGTGGTGTGGCCGTAGACGAGAGATGGTGACGAAATGCCGTAGTTGTGCCCACCGAATTGACCCGATACTTAGTCACCGAATGTTTCAAAAAGGCGTCTACAGCACCCGGTGTTCCCAGGCGGTCACCCATCCAAGTACTCACCGGGCCCGACGTTGCTTAACTTCAGTGATCGGACGAGAACTGGTGTTTTCAACGTGGTGTGGCCGTAGACGAGAGATGGTGACGAAATGCCGTAGTTGTGCCCACCGAATTGACCCGATACTTAGTCACCGAATGTTTCAAAAAGGCGTCTACAGCACCCGGTGTTCCCAGGCGGTCACCCATCCAAGTACTCACCGGGCCCGACGTTGCTTAACTTCAGTGATCGGACGAGAACTGGTGTTTTCAACGTGGTGTGGCCGTAGACGAGAGATGGTGACGAAATGCCGTAGTTGTGCCCACCGAATTGACCCGATACTTAGTCACCGAATGTTTCAAAAAGGCGTCTACAGCACCCGGTGTTCCCAGGCGGTCACCCATCCAAGTACTCACCGGGCCCGACGTTGCTTAACTTCAGTGATCGGACGAGAACTGGTGTTTTCAACGTGGTGTGGCCGTAGACGAGAGATGGTGACGAAATGCCGTAGTTGTGCCCACCGAATTGACCCGATACTTAGTCACCGAATGTTTCAAAAAGGCGTCTACAGGACCCGGTGTTCCCAGGCGGTCACCCATCCAAGTACTCACCGGGCCCGACGTTGCTTAACTTCAGTGATCGGACGAGAACTGGTGTTTTCAACGTGGTGTGGCCGTAGACGAGAGAAGGTGACGAAACTGCGTAGTTGTGCCTACCGAATTGACCCGATACTTAGTCACCGAATGTTTCAAAAAGGCGTCTACAGCACCCGGTGTTCCCAGGCGGTCACCCATCCAAGTACTCACCGGGCCCGACGTTGCTTAACTTCAGTGATCGGACGAGAACTGGTGTTTTCAACGTGGTGTGGCCGTAGACGAGAGATGGTGACGAAATGCCGTAGTTGTGCCCACCGAATTGACCCGATACTTAGTCACCGAATGTTTCAAAAAGGCGTCTACAGCACCCGGTGTTCCCAGGCGGTCACCCATCCAAGTACTCACCGGGCCCGACGTTGCTTAACTTCAGTGATCGGACGAGAACTGGTGTTTTCAACGTGGTGTGGCCGTAGACGAGAGATGGTGACGAAATGCCGTAGTTGTGCCCACCGAATTGACCCGATACTTAGTCACCGAATGTTTCAAAAAGGCGTCTACAGCACCCGGTGTTCCCAGGCGGTCACCCATCCAAGTACTCACCGGGCCCGACGTTGCTTAACTTCAGTGATCGGACGAGAACTGGTGTTTTCAACGTGGTGTGGCCGTAGACGAGAGATGGTGACGAAATGCCGTAGTTGTGCCCACCGAATTGACCCGATACTTAGTCACCGAATGTTTCAAAAAGGCGTCTACAGCACCCGGTGTTCCCAGGCGGTCACCCATCCAAGTACTCACCGGGCCCGACGTTGCTTAACTTCAGTGATCGGACGAGAACTGGTGTTTTCAACGTGGTGTGGCCGTAGACGAGAGAAGGTGACGAAACTGCGTAGTTGTGCCCACCGAATTGACCCGATACTTAGTCACCGAATGTTTCAAAAAGGCGTCTACAGCACCCGGTGTTCCCAGGCGGTCACCCATCCAAGTACTCACCGGGCCCGACGTTGCTTAACTTCAGTGATCGGACGAGAACTGGTGTTTTCAACGTGGTGTGGCCGTAGACGAGAGATGGTGACGAAATGCCGTAGTTGTGCCCACCGAATTGACCCGATACTTAGTCACCGAATGTTTCAAAAAGGCGTCTACAGCACCCGGTGTTCCCAGGCGGTCACCCATCCAAGTACTCACCGGGCCCGACGTTGCTTAACTTCAGTGATCGGACGAGAACTGGTGTTTTCAACGTGGTGTGGCCGTAGACGAGAGATGGTGACGAAATGCCGTAGTTGTGCCCACCGAATTGACCCGATACTTAGTCACCGAATGTTTCAAAAAGGCGTCTACAGCACCCGGTGTTCCCAGGCGGTCACCCATCCAAGTACTCACCGGGCCCGACGTTGCTTAACTTCAGTGATCGGACGAGAACTGGTGTTTTCAACGTGGTGTGGCCGTAGACGAGAGATGGTGACGAAATGCCGTAGTTGTGCCCACCGAATTGACCCGATACTTAGTCACCGAATGTTTCAAAAAGGCGTCTACAGGACCCGGTGTTCCCAGGCGGTCACCCATCCAAGTACTCACCGGGCCCGACGTTGCTTAACTTCAGTGATCGGACGAGAACTGGTGTTTTCAACGTGGTGTGGCCGTAGACGAGAGAAGGTGACGAAACTGCGTAGTTGTGCCTACCGAATTGACCCGATACTTAGTCACCGAATGTTTCAAAAAGGCGTCTACAGCACCCGGTGTTCCCAGGCGGTCACCCATCCAAGTACTCACCGGGCCCGACGTTGCTTAACTTCAGTGATCGGACGAGAACTGGTGTTTTCAACGTGGTGTGGCCGTAGACGAGAGAAGGTGACGAAACTGCGTAGTTGTGCCTACCGAATTGACCCGATACTTAGTCACCGAATGTTTCAAAAAGGCGTCTACAGCACCCGGTGTTCCCAGGCGGTCACCCATCCAAGTACTCACCGGGCCCGACGTTGCTTAACTTCAGTGATCGGACGAGAACTGGTGTTTTCAACGTGGTGTGGCCGTAGACGAGAGATGGTGACGAAATGCCGTAGTTGTGCCCACCGAATTGACCCGATACTTAGTCACCGAATGTTTCAAAAAGGCGTCTACAGCACCCGGTGTTCCCAGGCGGTCACCCATCCAAGTACTCACCGTGCCCGACGTTGCTTAACTTCAGTGATCGGACGAGAACTGGTGTTTTCAACGTGGTGTGGCCGTAGACGAGAGATGGTGACGAAATGCCGTAGTTGTGCCCACCGAATTGACCCGATACTTAGTCACCGAATGTTTCAAAAAGGCGTCTACAGCACCCGGTGTTCCCAGGCGGTCACCCATCCAAGTACTCACCGGGCCCGACGTTGCTTAACTTCAGTGATCGGACGAGAACTGGTGTTTTCAACGTGGTGTGGCCGTAGACGAGAGATGGTGACGAAATGCCGTAGTTGTGCCCACCGAATTGACCCGATACTTAGTCACCGAATGTTTCAAAAAGGCGTCTACAGCACCCGGTGTTCCCAGGCGGTCACCCATCCAAGTACTCACCGGGCCCGACGTTGCTTAACTTCAGTGATCGGACGAGAACTGGTGTTTTCAACGTGGTGTGGCCGTAGACGAGAGAAGGTGACGAAACTGCGTAGTTGTGCCCACCGAATTGACCCGATACTTAGTCACCGAATGTTTCAAAAAGGCGTCTACAGCACCCGGTGTTCCCAGGCGGTCACCCATCCAAGTACTCACCGGGCCCGACGTTGCTTAACTTCAGTGATCGGACGAGAACTGGTGTTTTCAACGTGGTGTGGCCGTAGACGAGAGATGGTGACGAAATGCCGTAGTTGTGCCCACCGAATTGACCCGATACTTAGTCACCGAATGTTTCAAAAAGGCGTCTACAGCACCCGGTGTTCCCAGGCGGTCACCCATCCAAGTACTCACCGGGCCCGACGTTGCTTAACTTCAGTGATCGGACGAGAACTGGTGTTTTCAACGTGGTGTGGCCGTAGACGAGAGATGGTGACGAAATGCCGTAGTTGTGCCCACCGAATTGACCCGATACTTAGTCACCGAATGTTTCAAAAAGGCGTCTACAGCACCCGGTGTTCCCAGGCGGTCACCCATCCAAGTACTCACCGGGCCCGACGTTGCTTAACTTCAGTGATCGGACGAGAACTGGTGTTTTCAACGTGGTGTGGCCGTAGACGAGAGATGGTGACGAAACGGCGTAGTTGTGCCCACCGAATTGACCCGATACTTAGTCACCGAATGTTTCAAAAAGGCGTCTACAGGACCCGGTGTTCCCAGGCGGTCACCCATCCAAGTACTCACCGGGCCCGACGTTGCTTAACTTCAGTGATCGGACGAGAACTGGTGTTTTCAACGTGGTGTGGCCGTAGACGAGAGAAGGTGACGAAACTGCGTAGTTGTGCCTACCGAATTGACCCGATACTTAGTCACCGAATGTTTCAAAAAGGCGTCTACAGCACCCGGTGTTCCCAGGCGGTCACCCATCCAAGTACTCACCGGGCCCGACGTTGCTTAACTTCAGTGATCGGACGAGAACTGGTGTTTTCAACGTGGTGTGGCCGTAGACGAGAGAAGGTGACGAAACTGCGTAGTTGTGCCTACCGAATTGACCCGATACTTAGTCACCGAATGTTTCAAAAAGGCGTCTACAGCACCCGGTGTTCCCAGGCGGTCACCCATCCAAGTACTCACCGGGCCCGACGTTGCTTAACTTCAGTGATCGGACGAGAACTGGTGTTTTCAACGTGGTGTGGCCGTAGACGAGAGATGGTGACGAAATGCCGTAGTTGTGCCCACCGAATTGACCCGATACTTAGTCACCGAATGTTTCAAAAAGGCGTCTACAGCACCCGGTGTTCCCAGGCGGTCACCCATCCAAGTACTCACCGGGCCCGACGTTGCTTAACTTCAGTGATCGGACGAGAACTGGTGTTTTCAACGTGGTGTGGCCGTAGACGAGAGATGGTGACGAAATGCCGTAGTTGTGCCCACCGAATTGACCCGATACTTAGTCACCGAATGTTTCAAAAAGGCGTCTACAGCACCCGGTGTTCCCAGGCGGTCACCCATCCAAGTACTCACCGGGCCCGACGTTGCTTAACTTCAGTGATCGGACGAGAACTGGTGTTTTCAACGTGGTGTGGCCGTAGACGAGAGATGGTGACGAAATGCCGTAGTTGTGCCCACCGAATTGACCCGATACTTAGTCACCGAATGTTTCAAAAAGGCGTCTACAGCACCCGGTGTTCCCAGGCGGTCACCCATCCAAGTACTCACCGGGCCCGACGTTGCTTAACTTCAGTGATCGGACGAGAACTGGTGTTTTCAACGTGGTGTGGCCGTAGACGAGAGATGGTGACGAAATGCCGTAGTTGTGCCCACCGAATTGACCCGATACTTAGTCACCGAATGTTTCAAAAAGGCGTCTACAGCACCCGGTGTTCCCAGGCGGTCACCCATCCAAGTACTCACCGGGCCCGACGTTGCTTAACTTCAGTGATCGGACGAGAACTGGTGTTTTCAACGTGGTGTGGCCGTAGACGAGAGATGGTGACGAAATGCCGTAGTTGTGCCCACCGAATTGACCCGATACTTAGTCACCGAATGTTTCAAAAAGGCGTCTACAGCACCCGGTGTTCCCAGGCGGTCACCCATCCAAGTACTCACCGGGCCCGACGTTGCTTAACTTCAGTGATCGGACGAGAACTGGTGTTTTCAACGTGGTGTGGCCGTAGACGAGAGAAGGTGACGAAACTGCGTAGTTGTGCCTACCGAATTGACCCGATACTTAGTCACCGAATGTTTCAAAAAGGCGTCTACAGCACCCGGTGTTCCCAGGCGGTCACCCATCCAAGTACTCACCGGGCCCGACGTTGCTTAACTTCAGTGATCGGACGAGAACTGGTGTTTTCAACGTGGTGTGGCCGTAGACGAGAGATGGTGACGAAATGCCGTAGTTGTGCCCACCGAATTGACCCGATACTTAGTCACCGAATGTTTCAAAAAGGCGTCTACAGCACCCGGTGTTCCCAGGCGGTCACCCATCCAAGTACTCACCGGGCCCGACGTTGCTTAACTTCAGTGATCGGACGAGAACTGGTGTTTTCAACGTGGTGTGGCCGTAGACGAGAGATGGTGACGAAATGCCGTAGTTGTGCCCACCGAATTGACCCGATACTTAGTCACCGAATGTTTCAAAAAGGCGTCTACAGCACCCGGTGTTCCCAGGCGGTCACCCATCCAAGTACTCACCGGGCCCGACGTTGCTTAACTTCAGTGATCGGACGAGAACTGGTGTTTTCAACGTGGTGTGGCCGTAGACGAGAGATGGTGACGAAATGCCGTAGTTGTGCCCACCGAATTGACCCGATACTTAGTCACCGAATGTTTCAAAAAGGCGTCTACAGCACCCGGTGTTCCCAGGCGGTCACCCATCCAAGTACTCACCGGGCCCGACGTTGCTTAACTTCAGTGATCGGACGAGAACTGGTGTTTTCAACGTGGTGTGGCCGTAGACGAGAGATGGTGACGAAATGCCGTAGTTGTGCCCACCGAATTGACCCGATACTTAGTCACCGAATGTTTCAAAAAGGCGTCTACAGCACCCGGTGTTCCCAGGCGGTCACCCATCCAAGTACTCACCGGGCCCGACGTTGCTTAACTTCAGTGATCGGACGAGAACTGGTGTTTTCAACGTGGTGTGGCCGTAGACGAGAGATGGTGACGAAATGCCGTAGTTGTGCCCACCGAATTGACCCGATACTTAGTCACCGAATGTTTCAAAAAGGCGTCTACAGCACCCGGTGTTCCCAGGCGGTCACCCATCCAAGTACTCACCGGGCCCGACGTTGCTTAACTTCAGTGATCGGACGAGAACTGGTGTTTTCAACGTGGTGTGGCCGTAGACGAGAGAAGGTGACGAAACTGCGTAGTTGTGCCTACCGAATTGACCCGATACTTAGTCACCGAATGTTTCAAAAAGGCGTCTACAGCACCCGGTGTTCCCAGGCGGTCACCCATCCAAGTACTCACCGGGCCCGACGTTGCTTAACTTCAGTGATCGGACGAGAACTGGTGTTTTCAACGTGGTGTGGCCGTAGACGAGAGATGGTGACGAAATGCCGTAGTTGTGCCCACCGAATTGACCCGATACTTAGTCACCGAATGTTTCAAAAAGGCGTCTACAGCACCCGGTGTTCCCAGGCGGTCACCCATCCAAGTACTCACCGGGCCCGACGTTGCTTAACTTCAGTGATCGGACGAGAACTGGTGTTTTCAACGTGGTGTGGCCGTAGACGAGAGATGGTGACGAAATGCCGTAGTTGTGCCCACCGAATTGACCCGATACTTAGTCACCGAATGTTTCAAAAAGGCGTCTACAGCACCCGGTGTTCCCAGGCGGTCACCCATCCAAGTACTCACCGGGCCCGACGTTGCTTAACTTCAGTGATCGGACGAGAACTGGTGTTTTCAACGTGGTGTGGCCGTAGACGAGAGATGGTGACGAAATGCCGTAGTTGTGCCCACCGAATTGACCCGATACTTAGTCACCGAATGTTTCAAAAAGGCGTCTACAGCACCCGGTGTTCCCAGGCGGTCACCCATCCAAGTACTCACCGGGCCCGACGTTGCTTAACTTCAGTGATCGGACGAGAACTGGTGTTTTCAACGTGGTGTGGCCGTAGACGAGAGATGGTGACGAAATGCCGTAGTTGTGCCCACCGAATTGACCCGATACTTAGTCACCGAATGTTTCAAAAAGGCGTCTACAGCACCCGGTGTTCCCAGGCGGTCACCCATCCAAGTACTCACCGGGCCCGACGTTGCTTAACTTCAGTGATCGGACGAGAACTGGTGTTTTCAACGTGGTGTGGCCGTAGACGAGAGATGGTGACGAAATGCCGTAGTTGTGCCCACCGAATTGACCCGATACTTAGTCACCGAATGTTTCAAAAAGGCGTCTACAGCACCCGGTGTTCCCAGGCGGTCACCCATCCAAGTACTCACCGGGCCCGACGTTGCTTAACTTCAGTGATCGGACGAGAACTGGTGTTTTCAACGTGGTGTGGCCGTAGACGAGAGATGGTGACGAAATGCCGTAGTTGTGCCCACCGAATTGACCCGATACTTAGTCACCGAATGTTTCAAAAAGGCGTCTACAGCACCCGGTGTTCCCAGGCGGTCACCCATCCAAGTACTCACCGGGCCCGACGTTGCTTAACTTCAGTGATCGGACGAGAACTGGTGTTTTCAACGTGGTGTGGCCGTAGACGAGAGATGGTGACGAAATGCCGTAGTTGTGCCCACCGAATTGACCCGATACTTAGTCACCGAATGTTTCAAAAAGGCGTCTACAGCACCCGGTGTTCCCAGGCGGTCACCCATCCAAGTACTCACCGGGCCCGACGTTGCTTAACTTCAGTGATCGGACGAGAACTGGTGTTTTCAACGTGGTGTGGCCGTAGACGAGAGATGGTGACGAAATGCCGTAGTTGTGCCCACCGAATTGACCCGATACTTAGTCACCGAATGTTTCAAAAAGGCGTCTACAGCACCCGGTGTTCCCAGGCGGTCACCCATCCAAGTACTCACCGGGCCCGACGTTGCTTAACTTCAGTGATCGGACGAGAACTGGTGTTTTCAACGTGGTGTGGCCGTAGACGAGAGATGGTGACGAAATGCCGTAGTTGTGCCCACCGAATTGACCCGATACTTAGTCACCGAATGTTTCAAAAAGGCGTCTACAGCACCCGGTGTTCCCAGGCGGTCACCCATCCAAGTACTCACCGGGCCCGACGTTGCTTAACTTCAGTGATCGGACGAGAACTGGTGTTTTCAACGTGGTGTGGCCGTAGACGAGAGATGGTGACGAAATGCCGTAGTTGTGCCCACCGAATTGACCCGATACTTAGTCACCGAATGTTTCAAAAAGGCGTCTACAGCACCCGGTGTTCCCAGGCGGTCACCCATCCAAGTACTCACCGGGCCCGACGTTGCTTAACTTCAGTGATCGGACGAGAACTGGTGTTTTCAACGTGGTGTGGCCGTAGACGAGAGATGGTGACGAAATGCCGTAGTTGTGCCCACCGAATTGACCCGATACTTAGTCACCGAATGTTTCAAAAAGGCGTCTACAGCACCCGGTGTTCCCAGGCGGTCACCCATCCAAGTACTCACCGGGCCCGACGTTGCTTAACTTCAGTGATCGGACGAGAACTGGTGTTTTCAACGTGGTGTGGCCGTAGACGAGAGATGGTGACGAAATGCCGTAGTTGTGCCCACCGAATTGACCCGATACTTAGTCACCGAATGTTTCAAAAAGGCGTCTACAGCACCCGGTGTTCCCAGGCGGTCACCCATCCAAGTACTCACCGGGCCCGACGTTGCTTAACTTCAGTGATCGGACGAGAACTGGTGTTTTCAACGTGGTGTGGCCGTAGACGAGAGATGGTGACGAAATGCCGTAGTTGTGCCCACCGAATTGACCCGATACTTAGTCACCGAATGTTTCAAAAAGGCGTCTACAGCACCCGGTGTTCCCAGGCGGTCACCCATCCAAGTACTCACCGGGCCCGACGTTGCTTAACTTCAGTGATCGGACGAGAACTGGTGTTTTCAACGTGGTGTGGCCGTAGACGAGAGAAGGTGACGAAACTGCGTAGTTGTGCCTACCGAATTGACCCGATACTTAGTCACCGAATGTTTCAAAAAGGCGTCTACAGCACCCGGTGTTCCCAGGCGGTCACCCATCCAAGTACTCACCGGGCCCGACGTTGCTTAACTTCAGTGATCGGACGAGAACTGGTGTTTTCAACGTGGTGTGGCCGTAGACGAGAGATGGTGACGAAATGCCGTAGTTGTGCCCACCGAATTGACCCGATACTTAGTCACCGAATGTTTCAAAAAGGCGTCTACAGCACCCGGTGTTCCCAGGCGGTCACCCATCCAAGTACTCACCGGGCCCGACGTTGCTTAACTTCAGTGATCGGACGAGAACTGGTGTTTTCAACGTGGTGTGGCCGTAGACGAGAGATGGTGACGAAATGCCGTAGTTGTGCCCACCGAATTGACCCGATACTTAGTCACCGAATGTTTCAAAAAGGCGTCTACAGCACCCGGTGTTCCCAGGCGGTCACCCATCCAAGTACTCACCGGGCCCGACGTTGCTTAACTTCAGTGATCGGACGAGAACTGGTGTTTTCAACGTGGTGTGGCCGTAGACGAGAGATGGTGACGAAATGCCGTAGTTGTGCCCACCGAATTGACCCGATACTTAGTCACCGAATGTTTCAAAAAGGCGTCTACAGCACCCGGTGTTCCCAGGCGGTCACCCATCCAAGTACTCACCGGGCCCGACGTTGCTTAACTTCAGTGATCGGACGAGAACTGGTGTTTTCAACGTGGTGTGGCCGTAGACGAGAGATGGTGACGAAATGCCGTAGTTGTGCCCACCGAATTGACCCGATACTTAGTCACCGAATGTTTCAAAAAGGCGTCTACAGCACCCGGTGTTCCCAGGCGGTCACCCATCCAAGTACTCACCGGGCCCGACGTTGCTTAACTTCAGTGATCGGACGAGAACTGGTGTTTTCAACGTGGTGTGGCCGTAGACGAGAGATGGTGACGAAATGCCGTAGTTGTGCCCACCGAATTGACCCGATACTTAGTCACCGAATGTTTCAAAAAGGCGTCTACAGCACCCGGTGTTCCCAGGCGGTCACCCATCCAAGTACTCACCGGGCCCGACGTTGCTTAACTTCAGTGATCGGACGAGAACTGGTGTTTTCAACGTGGTGTGGCCGTAGACGAGAGATGGTGACGAAATGCCGTAGTTGTGCCCACCGAATTGACCCGATACTTAGTCACCGAATGTTTCAAAAAGGCGTCTACAGCACCCGGTGTTCCCAGGCGGTCACCCATCCAAGTACTCACCGGGCCCGACGTTGCTTAACTTCAGTGATCGGACGAGAACTGGTGTTTTCAACGTGGTGTGGCCGTAGACGAGAGATGGTGACGAAATGCCGTAGTTGTGCCCACCGAATTGACCCGATACTTAGTCACCGAATGTTTCAAAAAGGCGTCTACAGCACCCGGTGTTCCCAGGCGGTCACCCATCCAAGTACTCACCGGGCCCGACGTTGCTTAACTTCAGTGATCGGACGAGAACTGGTGTTTTCAACGTGGTGTGGCCGTAGACGAGAGATGGTGACGAAATGCCGTAGTTGTGCCCACCGAATTGACCCGATACTTAGTCACCGAATGTTTCAAAAAGGCGTCTACAGCACCCGGTGTTCCCAGGCGGTCACCCATCCAAGTACTCACCGGGCCCGACGTTGCTTAACTTCAGTGATCGGACGAGAACTGGTGTTTTCAACGTGGTGTGGCCGTAGACGAGAGATGGTGACGAAATGCCGTAGTTGTGCCCACCGAATTGACCCGATACTTAGTCACCGAATGTTTCAAAAAGGCGTCTACAGCACCCGGTGTTCCCAGGCGGTCACCCATCCAAGTACTCACCGGGCCCGACGTTGCTTAACTTCAGTGATCGGACGAGAACTGGTGTTTTCAACGTGGTGTGGCCGTAGACGAGAGATGGTGACGAAATGCCGTAGTTGTGCCCACCGAATTGACCCGATACTTAGTCACCGAATGTTTCAAAAAGGCGTCTACAGCACCCGGTGTTCCCAGGCGGTCACCCATCCAAGTACTCACCGGGCCCGACGTTGCTTAACTTCAGTGATCGGACGAGAACTGGTGTTTTCAACGTGGTGTGGCCGTAGACGAGAGATGGTGACGAAATGCCGTAGTTGTGCCCACCGAATTGACCCGATACTTAGTCACCGAATGTTTCAAAAAGGCGTCTACAGCACCCGGTGTTCCCAGGCGGTCACCCATCCAAGTACTCACCGGGCCCGACGTTGCTTAACTTCAGTGATCGGACGAGAACTGGTGTTTTCAACGTGGTGTGGCCGTAGACGAGAGATGGTGACGAAATGCCGTAGTTGTGCCCACCGAATTGACCCGATACTTAGTCACCGAATGTTTCAAAAAGGCGTCTACAGCACCCGGTGTTCCCAGGCGGTCACCCATCCAAGTACTCACCGGGCCCGACGTTGCTTAACTTCAGTGATCGGACGAGAACTGGTGTTTTCAACGTGGTGTGGCCGTAGACGAGAGATGGTGACGAAATGCCGTAGTTGTGCCCACCGAATTGACCCGATACTTAGTCACCGAATGTTTCAAAAAGGCGTCTACAGCACCCGGTGTTCCCAGGCGGTCACCCATCCAAGTACTCACCGGGCCCGACGTTGCTTAACTTCAGTGATCGGACGAGAACTGGTGTTTTCAACGTGGTGTGGCCGTAGACGAGAGATGGTGACGAAATGCCGTAGTTGTGCCCACCGAATTGACCCGATACTTAGTCACCGAATGTTTCAAAAAGGCGTCTACAGCACCCGGTGTTCCCAGGCGGTCACCCATCCAAGTACTCACCGGGCCCGACGTTGCTTAACTTCAGTGATCGGACGAGAACTGGTGTTTTCAACGTGGTGTGGCCGTAGACGAGAGAAGGTGACGAAACTGCGTAGTTGTGCCCACCGAATTGACCCGATACTTAGTCACCGAATATTTCAAAAAGGCGTCTACAGCACCCGGTGTTCCCAGGCGGTCACCCATCCAAGTACTCACCGGGCCCGACGTTGCTTAACTTCAGTGATCGGACGAGAACTGGTGTTTTCAACGTGGTGTGGCCGTAGACGAGAGAAGGTGACGAAACTGCGTAGTTGTGCCTACCGAATTGACCCGATACTTAGTCACCGAATGTTTCAAAAAGGCGTCTACAGGACCCGGTGTTCCCAGGCGGTCACCCATCCAAGTACTCACCGGGCCCGACGTTGCTTAACTTCAGTGATCGGACGAGAACTGGTGTTTTCAACGTGGTGTGGCCGTAGACGAGAGATGGTGACGAAATGCCGTAGTTGTGCCCACCGAATTGACCCGATACTTAGTCACCGAATGTTTCAAAAAGGCGTCTACAGCACCCGGTGTTCCCAGGCGGTCACCCATCCAAGTACTCACCGGGCCCGACGTTGCTTAACTTCAGTGATCGGACGAGAACTGGTGTTTTCAACGTGGTGTGGCCGTAGACGAGAGATGGTGACGAAATGCCGTAGTTGTGCCCACCGAATTGACCCGATACTTAGTCACCGAATGTTTCAAAAAGGCGTCTACAGCACCCGGTGTTCCCAGGCGGTCACCCATCCAAGTACTCACCGGGCCCGACGTTGCTTAACTTCAGTGATCGGACGAGAACTGGTGTTTTCAACGTGGTGTGGCCGTAGACGAGAGATGGTGACGAAATGCCGTAGTTGTGCCCACCGAATTGACCCGATACTTAGTCACCGAATGTTTCAAAAAGGCGTCTACAGCACCCGGTGTTCCCAGGCGGTCACCCATCCAAGTACTCACCGGGCCCGACGTTGCTTAACTTCAGTGATCGGACGAGAACTGGTGTTTTCAACGTGGTGTGGCCGTAGACGAGAGAAGGTGACGAAACTGCGTAGTTGTGCCCACCGAATTGACCCGATACTTAGTCACCGAATGTTTCAAAAAGGCGTCTACAGCACCCGGTGTTCCCAGGCGGTCACCCATCCAAGTACTCACCGGGCCCGACGTTGCTTAACTTCAGTGATCGGACGAGAACTGGTGTTTTCAACGTGGTGTGGCCGTAGACGAGAGATGGTGACGAAATGCCGTAGTTGTGCCCACCGAATTGACCCGATACTTAGTCACCGAATGTTTCAAAAAGGCGTCTACAGCACCCGGTGTTCCCAGGCGGTCACCCATCCAAGTACTCACCGGGCCCGACGTTGCTTAACTTCAGTGATCGGACGAGAACTGGTGTTTTCAACGTGGTGTGGCCGTAGACGAGAGATGGTGACGAAATGCCGTAGTTGTGCCCACCGAATTGACCCGATACTTAGTCACCGAATGTTTCAAAAAGGCGTCTACAGCACCCGGTGTTCCCAGGCGGTCACCCATCCAAGTACTCACCGGGCCCGACGTTGCTTAACTTCAGTGATCGGACGAGAACTGGTGTTTTCAACGTGGTGTGGCCGTAGACGAGAGATGGTGACGAAATGCCGTAGTTGTGCCCACCGAATTGACCCGATACTTAGTCACCGAATGTTTCAAAAAGGCGTCTACAGGACCCGGTGTTCCCAGGCGGTCACCCATCCAAGTACTCACCGGGCCCGACGTTGCTTAACTTCAGTGATCGGACGAGAACTGGTGTTTTCAACGTGGTGTGGCCGTAGACGAGAGAAGGTGACGAAACTGCGTAGTTGTGCCTACCGAATTGACCCGATACTTAGTCACCGAATGTTTCAAAAAGGCGTCTACAGCACCCGGTGTTCCCAGGCGGTCACCCATCCAAGTACTCACCGGGCCCGACGTTGCTTAACTTCAGTGATCGGACGAGAACTGGTGTTTTCAACGTGGTGTGGCCGTAGACGAGAGAAGGTGACGAAACTGCGTAGTTGTGCCTACCGAATTGACCCGATACTTAGTCACCGAATGTTTCAAAAAGGCGTCTACAGCACCCGGTGTTCCCAGGCGGTCACCCATCCAAGTACTCACCGGGCCCGACGTTGCTTAACTTCAGTGATCGGACGAGAACTGGTGTTTTCAACGTGGTGTGGCCGTAGACGAGAGATGGTGACGAAATGCCGTAGTTGTGCCCACCGAATTGACCCGATACTTAGTCACCGAATGTTTCAAAAAGGCGTCTACAGCACCCGGTGTTCCCAGGCGGTCACCCATCCAAGTACTCACCGGGCCCGACGTTGCTTAACTTCAGTGATCGGACGAGAACTGGTGTTTTCAACGTGGTGTGGCCGTAGACGAGAGATGGTGACGAAATGCCGTAGTTGTGCCCACCGAATTGACCCGATACTTAGTCACCGAATGTTTCAAAAAGGCGTCTACAGCACCCGGTGTTCCCAGGCGGTCACCCATCCAAGTACTCACCGGGCCCGACGTTGCTTAACTTCAGTGATCGGACGAGAACTGGTGTTTTCAACGTGGTGTGGCCGTAGACGAGAGATGGTGACGAAACGCCGTAGTTGTGCCCACCGAATTGACCCGATACTTAGTCACCGAATGTTTCAAAAAGGCGTCTACAGGACCCGGTGTTCCCAGGCGGTCACCCATCCAAGTACTCACCGGGCCCGACGTTGCTTAACTTCAGTGATCGGACGAGAACTGGTGTTTTCAACGTGGTGTGGCCGTAGACGAGAGAAGGTGACGAAACTGCGTAGTTGTGCCTACCGAATTGACCCGATACTTAGTCACCGAATGTTTCAAAAAGGCGTCTACAGCACCCGGTGTTCCCAGGCGGTCACCCATCCAAGTACTCACCGGGCCCGACGTTGCTAAACTTCAGTGATCGGACGAGAACTGGTGTTTTCAACGTGGTGTGGCCGTAGACGAGAGATGGTGACGAAATGCCGTAGTTGTGCCCACCGAATTGACCCGATACTTAGTCACCGAATGTTTCAAAAAGGCGTCTACAGCACCCGGTGTTCCCAGGCGGTCACCCATCCAAGTACTCACCGGGCCCGACGTTGCTTAACTTCAGTGATCGGACGAGAACTGGTGTTTTCAACGTGGTGTGGCCGTAGACGAGAGATGGTGACGAAATGCCGTAGTTGTGCCCACCGAATTGACCCGATACTTAGTCACCGAATGTTTCAAAAAGGCGTCTACAGCACCCGGTGTTCCCAGGCGGTCACCCATCCAAGTACTCACCGGGCCCGACGTTGCTTAACTTCAGTGATCGGACGAGAACTGGTGTTTTCAACGTGGTGTGGCCGTAGACGAGAGATGGTGACGAAATGCCGTAGTTGTGCCCACCGAATTGACCCGATACTTAGTCACCGAATGTTTCAAAAAGGCGTCTACAGCACCCGGTGTTCCCAGGCGGTCACCCATCCAAGTACTCACCGGGCCCGACGTTGCTTAACTTCAGTGATCGGACGAGAACTGGTGTTTTCAACGTGGTGTGGCCGTAGACGAGAGAAGGTGACGAAACTGCGTAGTTGTGCCTACCGAATTGACCCGATACTTAGTCACCGAATGTTTCAAAAAGGCGTCTACAGCACCCGGTGTTCCCAGGCGGTCACCCATCCAAGTACTCACCGGGCCCGACGTTGCTTAACTTCAGTGATCGGACGAGAACTGGTGTTTTCAACGTGGTGTGGCCGTAGACGAGAGATGGTGACGAAATGCCGTAGTTGTGCCCACCGAATTGACCCGATACTTAGTCACCGAATGTTTCAAAAAGGCGTCTACAGCACCCGGTGTTCCCAGGCGGTCACCCATCCAAGTACTCACCGGGCCCGACGTTGCTTAACTTCAGTGATCGGACGAGAACTGGTGTTTTCAACGTGGTGTGGCCGTAGACGAGAGATGGTGACGAAATGCCGTAGTTGTGCCCACCGAATTGACCCGATACTTAGTCACCGAATGTTTCAAAAAGGCGTCTACAGCACCCGGTGTTCCCAGGCGGTCACCCATCCAAGTACTCACCGGGCCCGACGTTGCTTAACTTCAGTGATCGGACGAGAACTGGTGTTTTCAACGTGGTGTGGCCGTAGACGAGAGATGGTGACGAAATGCCGTAGTTGTGCCCACCGAATTGACCCGATACTTAGTCACCGAATGTTTCAAAAAGGCGTCTACAGGACCCGGTGTTCCCAGGCGGTCACCCATCCAAGTACTCACCGGGCCCGACGTTGCTTAACTTCAGTGATCGGACGAGAACTGGTGTTTTCAACGTGGTGTGGCCGTAGACGAGAGAAGGTGACGAAACTGCGTAGTTGTGCCTACCGAATTGACCCGATACTTAGTCACCGAATGTTTCAAAAAGGCGTCTACAGCACCCGGTGTTCCCAGGCGGTCACCCATCCAAGTACTCACCGGGCCCGACGTTGCTTAACTTCAGTGATCGGACGAGAACTGGTGTTTTCAACGTGGTGTGGCCGTAGACGAGAGAAGGTGACGAAACTGCGTAGTTGTGCCTACCGAATTGACCCGATACTTAGTCACCGAATGTTTCAAAAAGGCGTCTACAGCACCCGGTGTTCCCAGGCGGTCACCCATCCAAGTACTCACCGGGCCCGACGTTGCTTAACTTCAGTGATCGGACGAGAACTGGTGTTTTCAACGTGGTGTGGCCGTAGACGAGAGATGGTGACGAAATGCCGTAGTTGTGCCCACCGAATTGACCCGATACTTAGTCACCGAATGTTTCAAAAAGGCGTCTACAGCACCCGGTGTTCCCAGGCGGTCACCCATCCAAGTACTCACCGGGCCCGACGTTGCTTAACTTCAGTGATCGGACGAGAACTGGTGTTTTCAACGTGGTGTGGCCGTAGACGAGAGATGGTGACGAAATGCCGTAGTTGTGCCCACCGAATTGACCCGATACTTAGTCACCGAATGTTTCAAAAAGGCGTCTACAGCACCCGGTGTTCCCAGGCGGTCACCCATCCAAGTACTCACCGGGCCCGACGTTGCTTAACTTCAGTGATCGGACGAGAACTGGTGTTTTCAACGTGGTGTGGCCGTAGACGAGAGATGGTGACGAAATGCCGTAGTTGTGCCCACCGAATTGACCCGATACTTAGTCACCGAATGTTTCAAAAAGGCGTCTACAGCACCCGGTGTTCCCAGGCGGTCACCCATCCAAGTACTCACCGGGCCCGACGTTGCTTAACTTCAGTGATCGGACGAGAACTGGTGTTTTCAACGTGGTGTGGCCGTAGACGAGAGAAGGTGACGAAACTGCGTAGTTGTGCCCACCGAATTGACCCGATACTTAGTCACCGAATGTTTCAAAAAGGCGTCTACAGCACCCGGTGTTCCCAGGCGGTCACCCATCCAAGTACTCACCGGGCCCGACGTTGCTTAACTTCAGTGATCGGACGAGAACTGGTGTTTTCAACGTGGTGTGGCCGTAGACGAGAGATGGTGACGAAATGCCGTAGTTGTGCCCACCGAATTGACCCGATACTTAGTCACCGAATGTTTCAAAAAGGCGTCTACAGCACCCGGTGTTCCCAGGCGGTCACCCATCCAAGTACTCACCGGGCCCGACGTTGCTTAACTTCAGTGATCGGACGAGAACTGGTGTTTTCAACGTGGTGTGGCCGTAGACGAGAGATGGTGACGAAATGCCGTAGTTGTGCCCACCGAATTGACCCGATACTTAGTCACCGAATGTTTCAAAAAGGCGTCTACAGCACCCGGTGTTCCCAGGCGGTCACCCATCCAAGTACTCACCGGGCCCGACGTTGCTTAACTTCAGTGATCGGACGAGAACTGGTGTTTTCAACGTGGTGTGGCCGTAGACGAGAGATGGTGACGAAATGCCGTAGTTGTGCCCACCGAATTGACCCGATACTTAGTCACCGAATGTTTCAAAAAGGCGTCTACAGGACCCGGTGTTCCCAGGCGGTCACCCATCCAAGTACTCACCGGGCCCGACGTTGCTTAACTTCAGTGATCGGACGAGAACTGGTGTTTTCAACGTGGTGTGGCCGTAGACGAGAGAAGGTGACGAAACTGCGTAGTTGTGCCTACCGAATTGACCCGATACTTAGTCACCGAATGTTTCAAAAAGGCGTCTACAGCACCCGGTGTTCCCAGGCGGTCACCCATCCAAGTACTCACCGGGCCCGACGTTGCTTAACTTCAGTGATCGGACGAGAACTGGTGTTTTCAACGTGGTGTGGCCGTAGACGAGAGAAGGTGACGAAACTGCGTAGTTGTGCCTACCGAATTGACCCGATACTTAGTCACCGAATGTTTCAAAAAGGCGTCTACAGCACCCGGTGTTCCCAGGCGGTCACCCATCCAAGTACTCACCGGGCCCGACGTTGCTTAACTTCAGTGATCGGACGAGAACTGGTGTTTTCAACGTGGTGTGGCCGTAGACGAGAGATGGTGACGAAATGCCGTAGTTGTGCCCACCGAATTGACCCGATACTTAGTCACCGAATGTTTCAAAAAGGCGTCTACAGCACCCGGTGTTCCCAGGCGGTCACCCATCCAAGTACTCACCGGGCCCGACGTTGCTTAACTTCAGTGATCGGACGAGAACTGGTGTTTTCAACGTGGTGTGGCCGTAGACGAGAGATGGTGACGAAATGCCGTAGTTGTGCCCACCGAATTGACCCGATACTTAGTCACCGAATGTTTCAAAAAGGCGTCTACAGCACCCGGTGTTCCCAGGCGGTCACCCATCCAAGTACTCACCGGGCCCGACGTTGCTTAACTTCAGTGATCGGACGAGAACTGGTGTTTTCAACGTGGTGTGGCCGTAGACGAGAGATGGTGACGAAATGCCGTAGTTGTGCCCACCGAATTGACCCGATACTTAGTCACCGAATGTTTCAAAAAGGCGTCTACAGGACCCGGTGTTCCCAGGCGGTCACCCATCCAAGTACTCACCGGGCCCGACGTTGCTTAACTTCAGTGATCGGACGAGAACTGGTGTTTTCAACGTGGTGTGGCCGTAGACGAGAGAAGGTGACGAAACTGCGTAGTTGTGCCTACCGAATTGACCCGATACTTAGTCACCGAATGTTTCAAAAAGGCGTCTACAGCACCCGGTGTTCCCAGGCGGTCACCCATCCAAGTACTCACCGGGCCCGACGTTGCTTAACTTCAGTGATCGGACGAGAACTGGTGTTTTCAACGTGGTGTGGCCGTAGACGAGAGATGGTGACGAAATGCCGTAGTTGTGCCCACCGAATTGACCCGATACTTAGTCACCGAATGTTTCAAAAAGGCGTCTACAGCACCCGGTGTTCCCAGGCGGTCACCCATCCAAGTACTCACCGGGCCCGACGTTGCTTAACTTCAGTGATCGGACGAGAACTGGTGTTTTCAACGTGGTGTGGCCGTAGACGAGAGATGGTGACGAAATGCCGTAGTTGTGCCCACCGAATTGACCCGATACTTAGTCACCGAATGTTTCAAAAAGGCGTCTACAGCACCCGGTGTTCCCAGGCGGTCACCCATCCAAGTACTCACCGGGCCCGACGTTGCTTAACTTCAGTGATCGGACGAGAACTGGTGTTTTCAACGTGGTGTGGCCGTAGACGAGAGATGGTGACGAAATGCCGTAGTTGTGCCCACCGAATTGACCCGATACTTAGTCACCGAATGTTTCAAAAAGGCGTCTACAGCACCCGGTGTTCCCAGGCGGTCACCCATCCAAGTACTCACCGGGCCCGACGTTGCTTAACTTCAGTGATCGGACGAGAACTGGTGTTTTCAACGTGGTGTGGCCGTAGACGAGAGAAGGTGACGAAACTGCGTAGTTGTGCCCACCGAATTGACCCGATACTTAGTCACCGAATGTTTCAAAAAGGCGTCTACAGCACCCGGTGTTCCCAGGCGGTCACCCATCCAAGTACTCACCGGGCCCGACGTTGCTTAACTTCAGTGATCGGACGAGAACTGGTGTTTTCAACGTGGTGTGGCCGTAGACGAGAGATGGTGACGAAATGCCGTAGTTGTGCCCACCGAATTGACCCGATACTTAGTCACCGAATGTTTCAAAAAGGCGTCTACAGCACCCGGTGTTCCCAGGCGGTCACCCATCCAAGTACTCACCGGGCCCGACGTTGCTTAACTTCAGTGATCGGACGAGAACTGGTGTTTTCAACGTGGTGTGGCCGTAGACGAGAGATGGTGACGAAATGCCGTAGTTGTGCCCACCGAATTGACCCGATACTTAGTCACCGAATGTTTCAAAAAGGCGTCTACAGCACCCGGTGTTCCCAGGCGGTCACCCATCCAAGTACTCACCGGGCCCGACGTTGCTTAACTTCAGTGATCGGACGAGAACTGGTGTTTTCAACGTGGTGTGGCCGTAGACGAGAGATGGTGACGAAATGCCGTAGTTGTGCCCACCGAATTGACCCGATACTTAGTCACCGAATGTTTCAAAAAGGCGTCTACAGGACCCGGTGTTCCCAGGCGGTCACCCATCCAAGTACTCACCGGGCCCGACGTTGCTTAACTTCAGTGATCGGACGAGAACTGGTGTTTTCAACGTGGTGTGGCCGTAGACGAGAGAAGGTGACGAAACTGCGTAGTTGTGCCTACCGAATTGACCCGATACTTAGTCACCGAATGTTTCAAAAAGGCGTCTACAGCACCCGGTGTTCCCAGGCGGTCACCCATCCAAGTACTCACCGGGCCCGACGTTGCTTAACTTCAGTGATCGGACGAGAACTGGTGTTTTCAACGTGGTGTGGCCGTAGACGAGAGAAGGTGACGAAACTGCGTAGTTGTGCCTACCGAATTGACCCGATACTTAGTCACCGAATGTTTCAAAAAGGCGTCTACAGCACCCGGTGTTCCCAGGCGGTCACCCATCCAAGTACTCACCGGGCCCGACGTTGCTTAACTTCAGTGATCGGACGAGAACTGGTGTTTTCAACGTGGTGTGGCCGTAGACGAGAGATGGTGACGAAATGCCGTAGTTGTGCCCACCGAATTGACCCGATACTTAGTCACCGAATGTTTCAAAAAGGCGTCTACAGCACCCGGTGTTCCCAGGCGGTCACCCATCCAAGTACTCACCGGGCCCGACGTTGCTTAACTTCAGTGATCGGACGAGAACTGGTGTTTTCAACGTGGTGTGGCCGTAGACGAGAGATGGTGACGAAATGCCGTAGTTGTGCCCACCGAATTGACCCGATACTTAGTCACCGAATGTTTCAAAAAGGCGTCTACAGCACCCGGTGTTCCCAGGCGGTCACCCATCCAAGTACTCACCGGGCCCGACGTTGCTTAACTTCAGTGATCGGACGAGAACTGGTGTTTTCAACGTGGTGTGGCCGTAGACGAGAGATGGTGACGAAATGCCGTAGTTGTGCCCACCGAATTGACCCGATACTTAGTCACCGAATGTTTCAAAAAGGCGTCTACAGCACCCGGTGTTCCCAGGCGGTCACCCATCCAAGTACTCACCGGGCCCGACGTTGCTTAACTTCAGTGATCGGACGAGAACTGGTGTTTTCAACGTGGTGTGGCCGTAGACGAGAGAAGGTGACGAAACGGCGTAGTTGTGCCCACCGAATTGACCCGATACTTAGTCACCGAATGTTTCAAAAAGGCGTCTACAGCACCCGGTGTTCCCAGGCGGTCACCCATCCAAGTACTCACCGGGTCCGACGTTGCTTAACTTCAGTGATCGGACGAGAACTGGTGTTTTCAACGTGGTGTGGCCGTAGACGAGAGATGGTGACGAAATGCCGTAGTTGTGCCCACCGAATTGACCCGATACTTAGTCACCGAATGTTTCAAAAAGGCGTCTACAGCACCCGGTGTTCCCAGGCGGTCACCCATCCAAGTACTCACCGGGCCCGACGTTGCTTAACTTCAGTGATCGGACGAGAACTGGTGTTTTCAACGTGGTGTGGCCGTAGACGAGAGATGGTGACGAAATGCCGTAGTTGTGCCCACCGAATTGACCCGATACTTAGTCACCGAATGTTTCAAAAAGGCGTCTACAGCACCCGGTGTTCCCAGGCGGTCACCCATCCAAGTACTCACCGGGCCCGACGTTGCTTAACTTCAGTGATCGGACGAGAACTGGTGTTTTCAACGTGGTGTGGCCGTAGACGAGAGATGGTGACGAAATGCCGTAGTTGTGCCCACCGAATTGACCCGATACTTAGTCACCGAATGTTTCAAAAAGGCGTCTACAGGACCCGGTGTTCCCAGGCGGTCACCCATCCAAGTACTCACCGGGCCCGACGTTGCTTAACTTCAGTGATCGGACGAGAACTGGTGTTTTCAACGTGGTGTGGCCGTAGACGAGAGATGGTGACGAAACTGCGTAGTTGTGCCTACCGAATTGACCCGATACTTAGTCACCGAATGTTTCAAAAAGGCGTCTACAGCACCCGGTGTTCCCAGGCGGTCACCCATCCAAGTACTCACCGGGCCCGACGTTGCTTAACTTCAGTGATCGGACGAGAACTGGTGTTTTCAACGTGGTGTGGCCGTAGACGAGAGAAGGTGACGAAACTGCGTAGTTGTGCCTACCGAATTGACCCGATACTTAGTCACCGAATGTTTCAAAAAGGCGTCTACAGCACCCGGTGTTCCCAGGCGGTCACCCATCCAAGTACTCACCGGGCCCGACGTTGCTTAACTTCAGTGATCGGACGAGAACTGGTGTTTTCAACGTGGTGTGGCCGTAGACGAGAGATGGTGACGAAATGCCGTAGTTGTGCCCACCGAATTGACCCGATACTTAGTCACCGAATGTTTCAAAAAGGCGTCTACAGCACCCGGTGTTCCCAGGCGGTCACCCATCCAAGTACTCACCGGGCCCGACGTTGCTTAACTTCAGTGATCGGACGAGAACTGGTGTTTTCAACGTGGTGTGGCCGTAGACGAGAGATGGTGACGAAATGCCGTAGTTGTGCCCACCGAATTGACCCGATACTTAGTCACCGAATGTTTCAAAAAGGCGTCTACAGCACCCGGTGTTCCCAGGCGGTCACCCATCCAAGTACTCACCGGGCCCGACGTTGCTTAACTTCAGTGATCGGACGAGAACTGGTGTTTTCAACGTGGTGTGGCCGTAGACGAGAGATGGTGACGAAATGCCGTAGTTGTGCCCACCGAATTGACCCGATACTTAGTCACCGAATGTTTCAAAAAGGCGTCTACAGCACCCGGTGTTCCCAGGCGGTCACCCATCCAAGTACTCACCGGGCCCGACGTTGCTTAACTTCAGTGATCGGACGAGAACTGGTGTTTTCAACGTGGTGTGGCCGTAGACGAGAGAAGGTGACGAAACTGCGTAGTTGTGCCTACCGAATTGACCCGATACTTAGTCACCGAATGTTTCAAAAAGGCGTCTACAGCACCCGGTGTTCCCAGGCGGTCACCCATCCAAGTACTCACCGGGCCCGACGTTGCTTAACTTCAGTGATCGGACGAGAACTGGTGTTTTCAACGTGGTGTGGCCGTAGACGAGAGATGGTGACGAAATGCCGTAGTTGTGCCCACCGAATTGACCCGATACTTAGTCACCGAATGTTTCAAAAAGGCGTCTACAGCACCCGGTGTTCCCAGGCGGTCACCCATCCAAGTACTCACGGGCCCGACGTTGCTTAACTTCAGTGATCGGACGAGAACTGGTGTTTTCAACGTGGTGTGGCCGTAGACGAGAGATGGTGACGAAATGCCGTAGTTGTGCCCACCGAATTGACCCGATACTTAGTCACCGAATGTTTCAAAAAGGCGTCTACAGCACCCGGTGTTCCCAGGCGGTCACCCATCCAAGTACTCACCGGGCCCGACGTTGCTTAACTTCAGTGATCGGACGAGAACTGGTGTTTTCAACGTGGTGTGGCCGTAGACGAGAGATGGTGACGAAATGCCGTAGTTGTGCCCACCGAATTGACCCGATACTTAGTCACCGAATGTTTCAAAAAGGCGTCTACAGCACCCGGTGTTCCCAGGCGGTCACCCATCCAAGTACTCACCGGGCCCGACGTTGCTTAACTTCAGTGATCGGACGAGAACTGGTGTTTTCAACGTGGTGTGGCCGTAGACGAGAGAAGGTGACGAAACTGCGTAGTTGTGCCCACCGAATTGACCCGATACTTAGTCACCGAATGTTTCAAAAAGGCGTCTACAGCACCCGGTGTTCCCAGGCGGTCACCCATCCAAGTACTCACCGGGCCCGACGTTGCTTAACTTCAGTGATCGGACGAGAACTGGTGTTTTCAACGTGGTGTGGCCGTAGACGAGAGATGGTGACGAAATGCCGTAGTTGTGCCCACCGAATTGACCCGATACTTAGTCACCGAATGTTTCAAAAAGGCGTCTACAGCACCCGGTGTTCCCAGGCGGTCACCCATCCAAGTACTCACCGGGCCCGACGTTGCTTAACTTCAGTGATCGGACGAGAACTGGTGTTTTCAACGTGGTGTGGCCGTAGACGAGAGATGGTGACGAAATGCCGTAGTTGTGCCCACCGAATTGACCCGATACTTAGTCACCGAATGTTTCAAAAAGGCGTCTACAGCACCCGGTGTTCCCAGGCGGTCACCCATCCAAGTACTCACCGGGCCCGACGTTGCTTAACTTCAGTGATCGGACGAGAACTGGTGTTTTCAACGTGGTGTGGCCGTAGACGAGAGATGGTGACGAAATGCCGTAGTTGTGCCCACCGAATTGACCCGATACTTAGTCACCGAATGTTTCAAAAAGGCGTCTACAGGACCCGGTGTTCCCAGGCGGTCACCCATCCAAGTACTCACCGGGCCCGACGTTGCTTAACTTCAGTGATCGGACGAGAACTGGTGTTTTCAACGTGGTGTGGCCGTAGACGAGAGAAGGTGACGAAACTGCGTAGTTGTGCCTACCGAATTGACCCGATACTTAGTCACCGAATGTTTCAAAAAGGCGTCTACAGCACCCGGTGTTCCCAGGCGGTCACCCATCCAAGTACTCACCGGGCCCGACGTTGCTTAACTTCAGTGATCGGACGAGAACTGGTGTTTTCAACGTGGTGTGGCCGTAGACGAGAGAAGGTGACGAAACTGCGTAGTTGTGCCTACCGAATTGACCCGATACTTAGTCACCGAATGTTTCAAAAAGGCGTCTACAGCACCCGGTGTTCCCAGGCGGTCACCCATCCAAGTACTCACCGGGCCCGACGTTGCTTAACTTCAGTGATCGGACGAGAACTGGTGTTTTCAACGTGGTGTGGCCGTAGACGAGAGATGGTGACGAAATGCCGTAGTTGTGCCCACCGAATTGACCCGATACTTAGTCACCGAATGTTTCAAAAAGGCGTCTACAGCACCCGGTGTTCCCAGGCGGTCACCCATCCAAGTACTCACCGGGCCCGACGTTGCTTAACTTCAGTGATCGGACGAGAACTGGTGTTTTCAACGTGGTGTGGCCGTAGACGAGAGATGGTGACGAAATGCCGTAGTTGTGCCCACCGAATTGACCCGATACTTAGTCACCGAATGTTTCAAAAAGGCGTCTACAGCACCCGGTGTTCCCAGGCGGTCACCCATCCAAGTACTCACCGGGCCCGACGTTGCTTAACTTCAGTGATCGGACGAGAACTGGTGTTTTCAACGTGGTGTGGCCGTAGACGAGAGATGGTGACGAAATGCCGTAGTTGTGCCCACCGAATTGACCCGATACTTAGTCACCGAATGTTTCAAAAAGGCGTCTACAGCACCCGGTGTTCCCAGGCGGTCACCCATCCAAGTACTCACCGGGCCCGACGTTGCTTAACTTCAGTGATCGGACGAGAACTGGTGTTTTCAACGTGGTGTGGCCGTAGACGAGAGATGGTGACGAAATGCCGTAGTTGTGCCCACCGAATTGACCCGATACTTAGTCACCGAATGTTTCAAAAAGGCGTCTACAGCACCCGGTGTTCCCAGGCGGTCACCCATCCAAGTACTCACCGGGCCCGACGTTGCTTAACTTCAGTGATCGGACGAGAACTGGTGTTTTCAACGTGGTGTGGCCGTAGACGAGAGATGGTGACGAAATGCCGTAGTTGTGCCCACCGAATTGACCCGATACTTAGTCACCGAATGTTTCAAAAAGGCGTCTACAGCACCCGGTGTTCCCAGGCGGTCACCCATCCAAGTACTCACCGGGCCCGACGTTGCTTAACTTCAGTGATCGGACGAGAACTGGTGTTTTCAACGTGGTGTGGCCGTAGACGAGAGAAGGTGACGAAACTGCGTAGTTGTGCCCACCGAATTGACCCGATACTTAGTCACCGAATATTTCAAAAAGGCGTCTACAGCACCCGGTGTTCCCAGGCGGTCACCCATCCAAGTACTCACCGGGCCCGACGTTGCTTAACTTCAGTGATCGGACGAGAACTGGTGTTTTCAACGTGGTGTGGCCGTAGACGAGAGAAGGTGACGAAACTGCGTAGTTGTGCCTACCGAATTGACCCGATACTTAGTCACCGAATGTTTCAAAAAGGCGTCTACAGGACCCGGTGTTCCCAGGCGGTCACCCATCCAAGTACTCACCGGGCCCGACGTTGCTTAACTTCAGTGATCGGACGAGAACTGGTGTTTTCAACGTGGTGTGGCCGTAGACGAGAGATGGTGACGAAATGCCGTAGTTGTGCCCACCGAATTGACCCGATACTTAGTCACCGAATGTTTCAAAAAGGCGTCTACAGCACCCGGTGTTCCCAGGCGGTCACCCATCCAAGTACTCACCGGGCCCGACGTTGCTTAACTTCAGTGATCGGACGAGAACTGGTGTTTTCAACGTGGTGTGGCTGTAGACGAGAGATGGTGACGAAATGCCGTAGTTGTGCCCACCGAATTGACCCGATACTTAGTCACCGAATGTTTCAAAAAGGCGTCTACAGCACCCGGTGTTCCCAGGCGGTCACCCATCCAAGTACTCACCGGGCCCGACGTTGCTTAACTTCAGTGATCGGACGAGAACTGGTGTTTTCAACGTGGTGTGGCCGTAGACGAGAGATGGTGACGAAATGCCGTAGTTGTGCCCACCGAATTGACCCGATACTTAGTCACCGAATGTTTCAAAAAGGCGTCTACATCACCCGGTGTTCCCAGGCGGTCACCCATCCAAGTACTCACCGGGCCCGACGTTGCTTAACTTCAGTGATCGGACGAGAACTGGTGTTTTCAACGTGGTGTGGCCGTAGACGAGAGAAGGTGACGAAACTGCGTAGTTGTGCCCACCGAATTGACCCGATACTTAGTCACCGAATGTTTCAAAAAGGCGTCTACAGCACCCGGTGTTCCCAGGCGGTCACCCATCCAAGTACTCACCGGGCCCGACGTTGCTTAACTTCAGTGATCGGACGAGAACTGGTGTTTTCAACGTGGTGTGGCCGTAGACGAGAGATGGTGACGAAATGCCGTAGTTGTGCCCACCGAATTGACCCGATACTTAGTCACCGAATGTTTCAAAAAGGCGTCTACAGCACCCGGTGTTCCCAGGCGGTCACCCATCCAAGTACTCACCGGGCCCGACGTTGCTTAACTTCAGTGATCGGACGAGAACTGGTGTTTTCAACGTGGTGTGGCCGTAGACGAGAGATGGTGACGAAATGCCGTAGTTGTGCCCACCGAATTGACCCGATACTTAGTCACCGAATGTTTCAAAAAGGCGTCTACAGCACCCGGTGTTCCCAGGCGGTCACCCATCCAAGTACTCACCGGGCCCGACGTTGCTTAACTTCAGTGATCGGACGAGAACTGGTGTTTTCAACGTGGTGTGGCCGTAGACGAGAGATGGTGACGAAATGCCGTAGTTGTGCCCACCGAATTGACCCGATACTTAGTCACCGAATGTTTCAAAAAGGCGTCTACAGGACCCGGTGTTCCCAGGCGGTCACCCATCCAAGTACTCACCGGGCCCGACGTTGCTTAACTTCAGTGATCGGACGAGAACTGGTGTTTTCAACGTGGTGTGGCCGTAGACGAGAGAAGGTGACGAAACTGCGTAGTTGTGCCTACCGAATTGACCCGATACTTAGTCACCGAATGTTTCAAAAAGGCGTCTACAGCACCCGGTGTTCCCAGGCGGTCACCCATCCAAGTACTCACCGGGCCCGACGTTGCTTAACTTCAGTGATCGGACGAGAACTGGTGTTTTCAACGTGGTGTGGCCGTAGACGAGAGAAGGTGACGAAACTGCGTAGTTGTGCCTACCGAATTGACCCGATACTTAGTCACCGAATGTTTCAAAAAGGCGTCTACAGCACCCGGTGTTCCCAGGCGGTCACCCATCCAAGTACTCACCGGGCCCGACGTTGCTTAACTTCAGTGATCGGACGAGAACTGGTGTTTTCAACGTGGTGTGGCCGTAGACGAGAGATGGTGACGAAATGCCGTAGTTGTGCCCACCGAATTGACCCGATACTTAGTCACCGAATGTTTCAAAAAGGCGTCTACAGCACCCGGTGTTCCCAGGCGGTCACCCATCCAAGTACTCACCGGGCCCGACGTTGCTTAACTTCAGTGATCGGACGAGAACTGGTGTTTTCAACGTGGTGTGGCCGTAGACGAGAGATGGTGACGAAATGCCGTAGTTGTGCCCACCGAATTGACCCGATACTTAGTCACCGAATGTTTCAAAAAGGCGTCTACAGCACCCGGTGTTCCCAGGCGGTCACCCATCCAAGTACTCACCGGGCCCGACGTTGCTTAACTTCAGTGATCGGACGAGAACTGGTGTTTTCAACGTGGTGTGGCCGTAGACGAGAGATGGTGACGAAATGCCGTAGTTGTGCCCACCGAATTGACCCGATACTTAGTCACCGAATGTTTCAAAAAGGCGTCTACAGGACCCGGTGTTCCCAGGCGGTCACCCATCCAAGTACTCACCGGGCCCGACGTTGCTTAACTTCAGTGATCGGACGAGAACTGGTGTTTTCAACGTGGTGTGGCCGTAGACGAGAGAAGGTGACGAAACTGCGTAGTTGTGCCTACCGAATTGACCCGATACTTAGTCACCGAATGTTTCAAAAAGGCGTCTACAGCACCCGGTGTTCCCAGGCGGTCACCCATCCAAGTACTCACCGGGCCCGACGTTGCTTAACTTCAGTGATCGGACGAGAACTGGTGTTTTCAACGTGGTGTGGCCGTAGACGAGAGATGGTGACGAAATGCCGTAGTTGTGCCCACCGAATTGACCCGATACTTAGTCACCGAATGTTTCAAAAAGGCGTCTACAGCACCCGGTGTTCCCAGGCGGTCACCCATCCAAGTACTCACCGGGCCCGACGTTGCTTAACTTCAGTGATCGGACGAGAACTGGTGTTTTCAACGTGGTGTGGCCGTAGACGAGAGATGGTGACGAAATGCCGTAGTTGTGCCCACCGAATTGACCCGATACTTAGTCACCGAATGTTTCAAAAAGGCGTCTACAGCACCCGGTGTTCCCAGGCGGTCACCCATCCAAGTACTCACCGGGCCCGACGTTGCTTAACTTCAGTGATCGGACGAGAACTGGTGTTTTCAACGTGGTGTGGCCGTAGACGAGAGATGGTGACGAAATGCCGTAGTTGTGCCCACCGAATTGACCCGATACT
Organism: Patella pellucida; assembly: GCA_917208275.1. Classification (NCBI taxonomy): domain Eukaryota; kingdom Metazoa; phylum Mollusca; class Gastropoda; family Patellidae; genus Patella; species Patella pellucida. Next base: position 37,119,736 of record OU795044.1, read on the forward strand.
TAGTCACCGAATGTTTCAAAAAGGCGTCTACAGCACCCGGTGTTCCCAGGCGGTCACCCATCCAAGTACTCACCGGGCCCGACGTTGCTTAACTTCAGTGATCGGACGAGAACTGGTGTTTTCAACGTGGTGTGGCCGTAGACGAGAGAAGGTGACGAAACTGCGTAGTTGTGCCCACCGAATTGACCCGATACTTAGTCACCGAATGTTTCAAAAAGGCGTCTACAGCACCCGGTGTTCCCAGGCGGTCACCCATCCAAGTACTCACCGGGCCCGACGTTGCTTAACTTCAGTGATCGGACGAGAACTGGTGTTTTCAACGTGGTGTGGCCGTAGACGAGAGATGGTGACGAAATGCCGTAGTTGTGCCCACCGAATTGACCCGATACTTAGTCACCGAATGTTTCAAAAAGGCGTCTACAGCACCCGGTGTTCCCAGGCGGTCACCCATCCAAGTACTCACCGGGCCCGACGTTGCTTAACTTCAGTGATCGGACGAGAACTGGTGTTTTCAACGTGGTGTGGCCGTAGACGAGAGATGGTGACGAAATGCCGTAGTTGTGCCCACCGAATTGACCCGATACTTAGTCACCGAATGTTTCAAAAAGGCGTCTACAGCACCCGGTGTTCCCAGGCGGTCACCCATCCAAGTACTCACCGGGCCCGACGTTGCTTAACTTCAGTGATCGGACGAGAACTGGTGTTTTCAACGTGGTGTGGCCGTAGACGAGAGATGGTGACGAAATGCCGTAGTTGTGCCCACCGAATTGACCCGATACTTAGTCACCGAATGTTTCAAAAAGGCGTCTACAGGACCCGGTGTTCCCAGGCGGTCACCCATCCAAGTACTCACCGGGCCCGACGTTGCTTAACTTCAGTGATCGGACGAGAACTGGTGTTTTCAACGTGGTGTGGCCGTAGACGAGAGAAGGTGACGAAACTGCGTAGTTGTGCCTACCGAATTGACCCGATACTTAGTCACCGAATGTTTCAAAAAGGCGTCTACAGCACCCGGTGTTCCCAGGCGGTCACCCATCCAAGTACTCACCGGGCCCGACGTTGCTTAACTTCAGTGATCGGACGAGAACTGGTGTTTTCAACGTGGTGTGGCCGTAGACGAGAGAAGGTGACGAAACTGCGTAGTTGTGCCTACCGAATTGACCCGATACTTAGTCACCGAATGTTTCAAAAAGGCGTCTACAGCACCCGGTGTTCCCAGGCGGTCACCCATCCAAGTACTCACCGGGCCCGACGTTGCTTAACTTCAGTGATCGGACGAGAACTGGTGTTTTCAACGTGGTGTGGCCGTAGACGAGAGATGGTGACGAAATGCCGTAGTTGTGCCCACCGAATTGACCCGATACTTAGTCACCGAATGTTTCAAAAAGGCGTCTACAGCACCCGGTGTTCCCAGGCGGTCACCCATCCAAGTACTCACCGGGCCCGACGTTGCTTAACTTCAGTGATCGGACGAGAACTGGTGTTTTCAACGTGGTGTGGCCGTAGACGAGAGATGGTGACGAAATGCCGTAGTTGTGCCCACCGAATTGACCCGATACTTAGTCACCGAATGTTTCAAAAAGGCGTCTACAGCACCCGGTGTTCCCAGGCGGTCACCCATCCAAGTACTCACCGGGCCCGACGTTGCTTAACTTCAGTGATCGGACGAGAACTGGTGTTTTCAACGTGGTGTGGCCGTAGACGAGAGATGGTGACGAAATGCCGTAGTTGTGCCCACCGAATTGACCCGATACTTAGTCACCGAATGTTTCAAAAAGGCGTCTACAGCACCCGGTGTTCCCAGGCGGTCACCCATCCAAGTACTCACCGGGCCCGACGTTGCTTAACTTCAGTGATCGGACGAGAACTGGTGTTTTCAACGTGGTGTGGCCGTAGACGAGAGAAGGTGACGAAACTGCGTAGTTGTGCCCACCGAATTGACCCGATACTTAGTCACCGAATGTTTCAAAAAGGCGTCTACAGCACCCGGTGTTCCCAGGCGGTCACCCATCCAAGTACTCACCGGGCCCGACGTTGCTTAACTTCAGTGATCGGACGAGAACTGGTGTTTTCAACGTGGTGTGGCCGTAGACGAGAGATGGTGACGAAATGCCGTAGTTGTGCCCACCGAATTGACCCGATACTTAGTCACCGAATGTTTCAAAAAGGCGTCTACAGCACCCGGTGTTCCCAGGCGGTCACCCATCCAAGTACTCACCGGGCCCGACGTTGCTTAACTTCAGTGATCGGACGAGAACTGGTGTTTTCAACGTGGTGTGGCCGTAGACGAGAGATGGTGACGAAATGCCGTAGTTGTGCCCACCGAATTGACCCGATACTTAGTCACCGAATGTTTCAAAAAGGCGTCTACAGCACCCGGTGTTCCCAGGCGGTCACCCATCCAAGTACTCACCGGGCCCGACGTTGCTTAACTTCAGTGATCGGACGAGAACTGGTGTTTTCAACGTGGTGTGGCCGTAGACGAGAGATGGTGACGAAATGCCGTAGTTGTGCCCACCGAATTGACCCGATACTTAGTCACCGAATGTTTCAAAAAGGCGTCTACAGGACCCGGTGTTCCCAGGCGGTCACCCATCCAAGTACTCACCGGGCCCGACGTTGCTTAACTTCAGTGATCGGACGAGAACTGGTGTTTTCAACGTGGTGTGGCCGTAGACGAGAGAAGGTGACGAAACTGCGTAGTTGTGCCTACCGAATTGACCCGATACTTAGTCACCGAATGTTTCAAAAAGGCGTCTACAGCACCCGGTGTTCCCAGGCGGTCACCCATCCAAGTACTCACCGGGCCCGACGTTGCTTAACTTCAGTGATCGGACGAGAACTGGTGTTTTCAACGTGGTGTGGCCGTAGACGAGAGAAGGTGACGAAACTGCGTAGTTGTGCCTACCGAATTGACCCGATACTTAGTCACCGAATGTTTCAAAAAGGCGTCTACAGCACCCGGTGTTCCCAGGCGGTCACCCATCCAAGTACTCACCGGGCCCGACGTTGCTTAACTTCAGTGATCGGACGAGAACTGGTGTTTTCAACGTGGTGTGGCCGTAGACGAGAGATGGTGACGAAATGCCGTAGTTGTGCCCACCGAATTGACCCGATACTTAGTCACCGAATGTTTCAAAAAGGCGTCTACAGCACCCGGTGTTCCCAGGCGGTCACCCATCCAAGTACTCACCGGGCCCGACGTTGCTTAACTTCAGTGATCGGACGAGAACTGGTGTTTTCAACGTGGTGTGGCCGTAGACGAGAGATGGTGACGAAATGCCGTAGTTGTGCCCACCGAATTGACCCGATACTTAGTCACCGAATGTTTCAAAAAGGCGTCTACAGCACCCGGTGTTCCCAGGCGGTCACCCATCCAAGTACTCACCGGGCCCGACGTTGCTTAACTTCAGTGATCGGACGAGAACTGGTGTTTTCAACGTGGTGTGGCCGTAGACGAGAGATGGTGACGAAATGCCGTAGTTGTGCCCACCGAATTGACCCGATACTTAGTCACCGAATGTTTCAAAAAGGCGTCTACAGCACCCGGTGTTCCCAGGCGGTCACCCATCCAAGTACTCACCGGGCCCGACGTTGCTTAACTTCAGTGATCGGACGAGAACTGGTGTTTTCAACGTGGTGTGGCCGTAGACGAGAGAAGGTGACGAAACTGCGTAGTTGTGCCCACCGAATTGACCCGATACTTAGTCACCGAATGTTTCAAAAAGGCGTCTACAGCACCCGGTGTTCCCAGGCGGTCACCCATCCAAGTACTCACCGGGCCCGACGTTGCTTAACTTCAGTGATCGGACGAGAACTGGTGTTTTCAACGTGGTGTGGCCGTAGACGAGAGATGGTGACGAAATGCCGTAGTTGTGCCCACCGAATTGACCCGATACTTAGTCACCGAATGTTTCAAAAAGGCGTCTACAGCACCCGGTGTTCCCAGGCGGTCACCCATCCAAGTACTCACCGGGCCCGACGTTGCTTAACTTCAGTGATCGGACGAGAACTGGTGTTTTCAACGTGGTGTGGCCGTAGACGAGAGATGGTGACGAAATGCCGTAGTTGTGCCCACCGAATTGACCCGATACTTAGTCACCGAATGTTTCAAAAAGGCGTCTACAGCACCCGGTGTTCCCAGGCGGTCACCCATCCAAGTACTCACCGGGCCCGACGTTGCTTAACTTCAGTGATCGGACGAGAACTGGTGTTTTCAACGTGGTGTGGCCGTAGACGAGAGATGGTGACGAAATGGCGTAGTTGTGCCCACCGAATTGACCCGATACTTAGTCACCGAATGTTTCAAAAAGGCGTCTACAGGACCCGGTGTTCCCAGGCGGTCACCCATCCAAGTACTCACCGGGCCCGACGTTGCTTAACTTCAGTGATCGGACGAGAACTGGTGTTTTCAACGTGGTGTGGCCGTAGACGAGAGAAGGTGACGAAACTGCGTAGTTGTGCCTACCGAATTGACCCGATACTTAGTCACCGAATGTTTCAAAAAGGCGTCTACAGCACCCGGTGTTCCCAGGCGGTCACCCATCCAAGTACTCACCGGGCCCGACGTTGCTTAACTTCAGTGATCGGACGAGAACTGGTGTTTTCAACGTGGTGTGGCCGTAGACGAGAGAAGGTGACGAAACTGCGTAGTTGTGCCTACCGAATTGACCCGATACTTAGTCACCGAATGTTTCAAAAAGGCGTCTACAGCACCCGGTGTTCCCAGGCGGTCACCCATCCAAGTACTCACCGGGCCCGACGTTGCTTAACTTCAGTGATCGGACGAGAACTGGTGTTTTCAACGTGGTGTGGCCGTAGACGAGAGATGGTGACGAAATGCCGTAGTTGTGCCCACCGAATTGACCCGATACTTAGTCACCGAATGTTTCAAAAAGGCGTCTACAGCACCCGGTGTTCCCAGGCGGTCACCCATCCAAGTACTCACCGGGCCCGACGTTGCTTAACTTCAGTGATCGGACGAGAACTGGTGTTTTCAACGTGGTGTGGCCGTAGACGAGAGATGGTGACGAAATGCCGTAGTTGTGCCCACCGAATTGACCCGATACTTAGTCACCGAATGTTTCAAAAAGGCGTCTACAGCACCCGGTGTTCCCAGGCGGTCACCCATCCAAGTACTCACCGGGCCCGACGTTGCTTAACTTCAGTGATCGGACGAGAACTGGTGTTTTCAACGTGGTGTGGCCGTAGACGAGAGATGGTGACGAAATGCCGTAGTTGTGCCCACCGAATTGACCCGATACTTAGTCACCGAATGTTTCAAAAAGGCGTCTACAGCACCCGGTGTTCCCAGGCGGTCACCCATCCAAGTACTCACCGGGCCCGACGTTGCTTAACTTCAGTGATCGGACGAGAACTGGTGTTTTCAACGTGGTGTGGCCGTAGACGAGAGAAGGTGACGAAACTGCGTAGTTGTGCCTACCGAATTGACCCGATACTTAGTCACCGAATGTTTCAAAAAGGCGTCTACAGCACCCGGTGTTCCCAGGCGGTCACCCATCCAAGTACTCACCGGGCCCGACGTTGCTTAACTTCAGTGATCGGACGAGAACTGGTGTTTTCAACGTGGTGTGGCCGTAGACGAGAGATGGTGACGAAATGACGTAGTTGTGCCCACCGAATTGACCCGATACTTAGTCACCGAATGTTTCAAAAAGGCGTCTACAGCACCCGGTGTTCCCAGGCGGTCACCCATCCAAGTACTCACCGGGCCCGACGTTGCTTAACTTCAGTGATCGGACGAGAACTGGTGTTTTCAACGTGGTGTGGCCGTAGACGAGAGATGGTGACGAAATGCCGTAGTTGTGCCCACCGAATTGACCCGATACTTAGTCACCGAATGTTTCAAAAAGGCGTCTACAGCACCCGGTGTTCCCAGGCGGTCACCCATCCAAGTACTCACCGGGCCCGACGTTGCTTAACTTCAGTGATCGGACGAGAACTGGTGTTTTCAACGTGGTGTGGCCGTAGACGAGAGATGGTGACGAAATGCCGTAGTTGTGCCCACCGAATTGACCCGATACTTAGTCACCGAATGTTTCAAAAAGGCGTCTACAGCACCCGGTGTTCCCAGGCGGTCACCCATCCAAGTACTCACCGGGCCCGACGTTGCTTAACTTCAGTGATCGGACGAGAACTGGTGTTTTCAACGTGGTGTGGCCGTAGACGAGAGAAGGTGACGAAACTGCGTAGTTGTGCCCACCGAATTGACCCGATACTTAGTCACCGAATGTTTCAAAAAGGCGTCTACAGCACCCGGTGTTCCCAGGCGGTCACCCATCCAAGTACTCACCGGGCCCGACGTTGCTTAACTTCAGTGATCGGACGAGAACTGGTGTTTTCAACGTGGTGTGGCCGTAGACGAGAGATGGTGACGAAATGCCGTAGTTGTGCCCACCGAATTGACCCGATACTTAGTCACCGAATGTTTCAAAAAGGCGTCTACAGCACCCGGTGTTCCCAGGCGGTCACCCATCCAAGTACTCACCGGGCCCGACGTTGCTTAACTTCAGTGATCGGACGAGAACTGGTGTTTTCAACGTGGTGTGGCCGTAGACGAGAGATGGTGACGAAATGCCGTAGTTGTGCCCACCGAATTGACCCGATACTTAGTCACCGAATGTTTCAAAAAGGCGTCTACAGCACCCGGTGTTCCCAGGCGGTCACCCATCCAAGTACTCACCGGGCCCGACGTTGCTTAACTTCAGTGATCGGACGAGAACTGGTGTTTTCAACGTGGTGTGGCCGTAGACGAGAGAAGGTGACGAAACTGCGTAGTTGTGCCCACCGAATTGACCCGATACTTAGTCACCGAATGTTTCAAAAAGGCGTCTACAGCACCCGGTGTTCCCAGGCGGTCACCCATCCAAGTACTCACCGGGCCCGACGTTGCTTAACTTCAGTGATCGGACGAGAACTGGTGTTTTCAACGTGGTGTGGCCGTAGACGAGAGATGGTGACGAAATGCCGTAGTTGTGCCCACCGAATTGACCCGATACTTAGTCACCGAATGTTTCAAAAAGGCGTCTACAGCACCCGGTGTTCCCAGGCGGTCACCCATCCAAGTACTCACCGGGCCCGACGTTGCTTAACTTCAGTGATCGGACGAGAACTGGTGTTTTCAACGTGGTGTGGCCGTAGACGAGAGATGGTGACGAAATGCCGTAGTTGTGCCCACCGAATTGACCCGATACTTAGTCACCGAATGTTTCAAAAAGGCGTCTACAGCACCCGGTGTTCCCAGGCGGTCACCCATCCAAGTACTCACCGGGCCCGACGTTGCTTAACTTCAGTGATCGGACGAGAACTGGTGTTTTCAACGTGGTGTGGCCGTAGACGAGAGATGGTGACGAAATGCCGTAGTTGTGCCCACCGAATTGACCCGATACTTAGTCACCGAATGTTTCAAAAAGGCGTCTACAGGACCCGGTGTTCCCAGGCGGTCACCCATCCAAGTACTCACCGGGCCCGACGTTGCTTAACTTCAGTGATCGGACGAGAACTGGTGTTTTCAACGTGGTGTGGCCGTAGACGAGAGAAGGTGACGAAACTGCGTAGTTGTGCCTACCGAATTGACCCGATACTTAGTCACCGAATGTTTCAAAAAGGCGTCTACAGCACCCGGTGTTCCCAGGCGGTCACCCATCCAAGTACTCACCGGGCCCGACGTTGCTTAACTTCAGTGATCGGACGAGAACTGGTGTTTTCAACGTGGTGTGGCCGTAGACGAGAGAAGGTGACGAAACTGCGTAGTTGTGCCTACCGAATTGACCCGATACTTAGTCACCGAATGTTTCAAATAGGCGTCTACAGCACCCGGTGTTCCCAGGCGGTCACCCATCCAAGTACTCACCGGGCCCGACGTTGCTTAACTTCAGTGATCGGACGAGAACTGGTGTTTTCAACGTGGTGTGGCCGTAGACGAGAGATGGTGACGAAATGCCGTAGTTGTGCCCACCGAATTGACCCGATACTTAGTCACCGAATGTTTCAAAAAGGCGTCTACAGCACCCGGTGTTCCCAGGCGGTCACCCATCCAAGTACTCACCGGGCCCGACGTTGCTTAACTTCAGTGATCGGACGAGAACTGGTGTTTTCAACGTGGTGTGGCCGTAGACGAGAGATGGTGACGAAATGCCGTAGTTGTGCCCACCGAATTGACCCGATACTTAGTCACCGAATGTTTCAAAAAGGCGTCTACAGCACCCGGTGTTCCCAGGCGGTCACCCATCCAAGTACTCACCGGGCCCGACGTTGCTTAACTTCAGTGATCGGACGAGAACTGGTGTTTTCAACGTGGTGTGGCCGTAGACGAGAGATGGTGACGAAATGCCGTAGTTGTGCCCACCGAATTGACCCGATACTTAGTCACCGAATGTTTCAAAAAGGCGTCTACAGCACCCGGTGTTCCCAGGCGGTCACCCATCCAAGTACTCACCGGGCCCGACGTTGCTTAACTTCAGTGATCGGACGAGAACTGGTGTTTTCAACGTGGTGTGGCCGTAGACGAGAGAAGGTGACGAAACTGCGTAGTTGTGCCCACCGAATTGACCCGATACTTAGTCACCGAATGTTTCAAAAAGGCGTCTACAGCACCCGGTGTTCCCAGGCGGTCACCCATCCAAGTACTCACCGGGCCCGACGTTGCTTAACTTCAGTGATCGGACGAGAACTGGTGTTTTCAACGTGGTGTGGCCGTAGACGAGAGATGGTGACGAAATGCCGTAGTTGTGCCCACCGAATTGACCCGATACTTAGTCACCGAATGTTTCAAAAAGGCGTCTACAGCACCCGGTGTTCCCAGGCGGTCACCCATCCAAGTACTCACCGGGCCCGACGTTGCTTAACTTCAGTGATCGGACGAGAACTGGTGTTTTCAACGTGGTGTGGCCGTAGACGAGAGATGGTGACGAAATGCCGTAGTTGTGCCCACCGAATTGACCCGATACTTAGTCACCGAATGTTTCAAAAAGGCGTCTACAGCACCCGGTGTTCCCAGGCGGTCACCCATCCAAGTACTCACCGGGCCCGACGTTGCTTAACTTCAGTGATCGGACGAGAACTGGTGTTTTCAACGTGGTGTGGCCGTAGACGAGAGATGGTGACGAAATGCCGTAGTTGTGCCCACCGAATTGACCCGATACTTAGTCACCGAATGTTTCAAAAAGGCGTCTACAGGACCCGGTGTTCCCAGGCGGTCACCCATCCAAGTACTCACCGGGCCCGACGTTGCTTAACTTCAGTGATCGGACGAGAACTGGTGTTTTCAACGTGGTGTGGCCGTAGACGAGAGAAGGTGACGAAACTGCGTAGTTGTGCCCACCGAATTGACCCGATACTTAGTCACCGAATGTTTCAAAAAGGCGTCTACAGCACCCGGTGTTCCCAGGCGGTCACCCATCCAAGTACTCACCGGGCCCGACGTTGCTTAACTTCAGTGATCGGACGAGAACTGGTGTTTTCAACGTGGTGTGGCCGTAGACGAGAGAAGGTGACGAAACTGCGTAGTTGTGCCTACCGAATTGACCCGATACTTAGTCACCGAATGTTTCAAAAAGGCGTCTACAGCACCCGGTGTTCCCAGGCGGTCACCCATCCAAGTACTCACCGGGCCCGACGTTGCTTAACTTCAGTGATCGGACGAGAACTGGTGTTTTCAACGTGGTGTGGCCGTAGACGAGAGATGGTGACGAAATGCCGTAGTTGTGCCCACCGAATTGACCCGATACTTAGTCACCGAATGTTTCAAAAAGGCGTCTACAGCACCCGGTGTTCCCAGGCGGTCACCCATCCAAGTACTCACCGGGCCCGACGTTGCTTAACTTCAGTGATCGGACGAGAACTGGTGTTTTCAACGTGGTGTGGCCGTAGACGAGAGATGGTGACGAAATGCCGTAGTTGTGCCCACCGAATTGACCCGATACTTAGTCACCGAATGTTTCAAAAAGGCGTCTACAGCACCCGGTGTTCCCAGGCGGTCACCCATCCAAGTACTCACCGGGCCCGACGTTGCTTAACTTCAGTGATCGGACGAGAACTGGTGTTTTCAACGTGGTGTGGCCGTAGACGAGAGATGGTGACGAAATGCCGTAGTTGTGCCCACCGAATTGACCCGATACTTAGTCACCGAATGTTTCAAAAAGGCGTCTACAGCACCCGGTGTTCCCAGGCGGTCACCCATCCAAGTACTCACCGGGCCCGACGTTGCTTAACTTCAGTGATCGGACGAGAACTGGTGTTTTCAACGTGGTGTGGCCGTAGACGAGAGAAGGTGACGAAACTGCGTAGTTGTGCCCACCGAATTGACCCGATACTTAGTCACCGAATGTTTCAAAAAGGCGTCTACAGCACCCGGTGTTCCCAGGCGGTCACCCATCCAAGTACTCACCGGGCCCGACGTTGCTTAACTTCAGTGATCGGACGAGAACTGGTGTTTTCAACGTGGTGTGGCCGTAGACGAGAGATGGTGACGAAATGCCGTAGTTGTGCCCACCGAATTGACCCGATACTTAGTCACCGAATGTTTCAAAAAGGCGTCTACAGCACCCGGTGTTCCCAGGCGGTCACCCATCCAAGTACTCACCGGGCCCGACGTTGCTTAACTTCAGTGATCGGACGAGAACTGGTGTTTTCAACGTGGTGTGGCCGTAGACGAGAGATGGTGACGAAATGCCGTAGTTGTGCCCACCGAATTGACCCGATACTTAGTCACCGAATGTTTCAAAAAGGCGTCTACAGCACCCGGTGTTCCCAGGCGGTCACCCATCCAAGTACTCACCGGGCCCGACGTTGCTTAACTTCAGTGATCGGACGAGAACTGGTGTTTTCAACGTGGTGTGGCCGTAGACGAGAGATGGTGACGAAATGCCGTAGTTGTGCCCACCGAATTGACCCGATACTTAGTCACCGAATGTTTCAAAAAGGCGTCTACAGGACCCGGTGTTCCCAGGCGGTCACCCATCCAAGTACTCACCGGGCCCGACGTTGCTTAACTTCAGTGATCGGACGAGAACTGGTGTTTTCAACGTGGTGTGGCCGTAGACGAGAGAAGGTGACGAAACTGCGTAGTTGTGCCTACCGAATTGACCCGATACTTAGTCACCGAATGTTTCAAAAAGGCGTCTACAGCACCCGGTGTTCCCAGGCGGTCACCCATCCAAGTACTCACCGGGCCCGACGTTGCTTAACTTCAGTGATCGGACGAGAACTGGTGTTTTCAACGTGGTGTGGCCGTAGACGAGAGAAGGTGACGAAACTGCGTAGTTGTGCCTACCGAATTGACCCGATACTTAGTCACCGAATGTTTCAAAAAGGCGTCTACAGCACCCGGTGTTCCCAGGCGGTCACCCATCCAAGTACTCACCGGGCCCGACGTTGCTTAACTTCAGTGATCGGACGAGAACTGGTGTTTTCAACGTGGTGTGGCCGTAGACGAGAGATGGTGACGAAATGCCGTAGTTGTGCCCACCGAATTGACCCGATACTTAGTCACCGAATGTTTCAAAAAGGCGTCTACAGCACCCGGTGTTCCCAGGCGGTCACCCATCCAAGTACTCACCGGGCCCGACGTTGCTTAACTTCAGTGATCGGACGAGAACTGGTGTTTTCAACGTGGTGTGGCCGTAGACGAGAGATGGTGACGAAATGCCGTAGTTGTGCCCACCGAATTGACCCGATACTTAGTCACCGAATGTTTCAAAAAGGCGTCTACAGCACCCGGTGTTCCCAGGCGGTCACCCATCCAAGTACTCACCGGGCCCGACGTTGCTTAACTTCAGTGATCGGACGAGAACTGGTGTTTTCAACGTGGTGTGGCCGTAGACGAGAGATGGTGACGAAATGCCGTAGTTGTGCCCACCGAATTGACCCGATACTTAGTCACCGAATGTTTCAAAAAGGCGTCTACAGCACCCGGTGTTCCCAGGCGGTCACCCATCCAAGTACTCACCGGGCCCGACGTTGCTTAACTTCAGTGATCGGACGAGAACTGGTGTTTTCAACGTGGTGTGGCCGTAGACGAGAGAAGGTGACGAAACTGCGTAGTTGTGCCCACCGAATTGACCCGATACTTAGTCACCGAATGTTTCAAAAAGGCGTCTACAGCACCCGGTGTTCCCAGGCGGTCACCCATCCAAGTACTCACCGGGCCCGACGTTGCTTAACTTCAGTGATCGGACGAGAACTGGTGTTTTCAACGTGGTGTGGCCGTAGACGAGAGATGGTGACGAAATGCCGTAGTTGTGCCCACCGAATTGACCCGATACTTAGTCACCGAATGTTTCAAAAAGGCGTCTACAGCACCCGGTGTTCCCAGGCGGTCACCCATCCAAGTACTCACCGGGCCCGACGTTGCTTAACTTCAGTGATCGGACGAGAACTGGTGTTTTCAACGTGGTGTGGCCGTAGACGAGAGATGGTGACGAAATGCCGTAGTTGTGCCCACCGAATTGACCCGATACTTAGTCACCGAATGTTTCAAAAAGGCGTCTACAGCACCCGGTGTTCCCAGGCGGTCACCCATCCAAGTACTCACCGGGCCCGACGTTGCTTAACTTCAGTGATCGGACGAGAACTGGTGTTTTCAACGTGGTGTGGCCGTAGACGAGAGATGGTGACGAAATGCCGTAGTTGTGCCCACCGAATTGACCCGATACTTAGTCACCGAATGTTTCAAAAAGGCGTCTACAGGACCCGGTGTTCCCAGGCGGTCACCCATCCAAGTACTCACCGGGCCCGACGTTGCTTAACTTCAGTGATCGGACGAGAACTGGTGTTTTCAACGTGGTGTGGCCGTAGACGAGAGAAGGTGACGAAACTGCGTAGTTGTGCCTACCGAATTGACCCGATACTTAGTCACCGAATGTTTCAAAAAGGCGTCTACAGCACCCGGTGTTCCCAGGCGGTCACCCATCCAAGTACTCACCGGGCCCGACGTTGCTTAACTTCAGTGATCGGACGAGAACTGGTGTTTTCAACGTGGTGTGGCCGTAGACGAGAGAAGGTGACGAAACTGCGTAGTTGTGCCTACCGAATTGACCCGATACTTAGTCACCGAATGTTTCAAAAAGGCGTCTACAGCACCCGGTGTTCCCAGGCGGTCACCCATCCAAGTACTCACCGGGCCCGACGTTGCTTAACTTCAGTGATCGGACGAGAACTGGTGTTTTCAACGTGGTGTGGCCGTAGACGAGAGATGGTGACGAAATGCCGTAGTTGTGCCCACCGAATTGACCCGATACTTAGTCACCGAATGTTTCAAAAAGGCGTCTACAGCACCCGGTGTTCCCAGGCGGTCACCCATCCAAGTACTCACCGGGCCCGACGTTGCTTAACTTCAGTGATCGGACGAGAACTGGTGTTTTCAACGTGGTGTGGCCGTAGACGAGAGATGGTGACGAAATGCCGTAGTTGTGCCCACCGAATTGACCCGATACTTAGTCACCGAATGTTTCAAAAAGGCGTCTACAGCACCCGGTGTTCCCAGGCGGTCACCCATCCAAGTACTCACCGGGCCCGACGTTGCTTAACTTCAGTGATCGGACGAGAACTGGTGTTTTCAACGTGGTGTGGCCGTAGACGAGAGATGGTGACGAAATGCCGTAGTTGTGCCCACCGAATTGACCCGATACTTAGTCACCGAATGTTTCAAAAAGGCGTCTACAGCACCCGGTGTTCCCAGGCGGTCACCCATCCAAGTACTCACCGGGCCCGACGTTGCTTAACTTCAGTGATCGGACGAGAACTGGTGTTTTCAACGTGGTGTGGCCGTAGACGAGAGAAGGTGACGAAACTGCGTAGTTGTGCCTACCGAATTGACCCGATACTTAGTCACCGAATGTTTCAAAAAGGCGTCTACAGCACCCGGTGTTCCCAGGCGGTCACCCATCCAAGTACTCACCGGGCCCGACGTTGCTTAACTTCAGTGATCGGACGAGAACTGGTGTTTTCAACGTGGTGTGGCCGTAGACGAGAGATGGTGACGAAATGCCGTACTTGTGCCCACCGAATTGACCCGATACTTAGTCACCGAATGTTTCAAAAAGGCGTCTACAGCACCCGGTGTTCCCAGGCGGTCACCCATCCAAGTACTCACCGGGCCCGACGTTGCTTAACTTCAGTGATCGGACGAGAACTGGTGTTTTCAACGTGGTGTGGCCGTAGACGAGAGATGGTGACGAAATGCCGTAGTTGTGCCCACCGAATTGACCCGATACTTAGTCACCGAATGTTTCAAAAAGGCGTCTACAGCACCCGGTGTTCCCAGGCGGTCACCCATCCAAGTACTCACCGGGCCCGACGTTGCTTAACTTCAGTGATCGGACGAGAACTGGTGTTTTCAACGTGGTGTGGCCGTAGACGAGAGATGGTGACGAAATGCCGTAGTTGTGCCCACCGAATTGACCCGATACTTAGTCACCGAATGTTTCAAAAAGGCGTCTACAGCACCCGGTGTTCCCAGGCGGTCACCCATCCAAGTACTCACCGGGCCCGACGTTGCTTAACTTCAGTGATCGGACGAGAACTGGTGTTTTCAACGTGGTGTGGCCGTAGACGAGAGAAGGTGACGAAACTGCGTAGTTGTGCCCACCGAATTGACCCGATACTTAGTCACCGAATGTTTCAAAAAGGCGTCTACAGCACCCGGTGTTCCCAGGCGGTCACCCATCCAAGTACTCACCGGGCCCGACGTTGCTTAACTTCAGTGATCGGACGAGAACTGGTGTTTTCAACGTGGTGTGGCCGTAGACGAGAGATGGTGACGAAATGCCGTAGTTGTGCCCACCGAATTGACCCGATACTTAGTCACCGAATGTTTCAAAAAGGCGTCTACAGCACCCGGTGTTCCCAGGCGGTCACCCATCCAAGTACTCACCGGGCCCGACGTTGCTTAACTTCAGTGATCGGACGAGAACTGGTGTTTTCAACGTGGTGTGGCCGTAGACGAGAGATGGTGACGAAATGCCGTAGTTGTGCCCACCGAATTGACCCGATACTTAGTCACCGAATGTTTCAAAAAGGCGTCTACAGCACCCGGTGTTCCCAGGCGGTCACCCATCCAAGTACTCACCGGGCCCGACGTTGCTTAACTTCAGTGATCGGACGAGAACTGGTGTTTTCAACGTGGTGTGGCCGTAGACGAGAGATGGTGACGAAATGCCGTAGTTGTGCCCACCGAATTGACCCGATACTTAGTCACCGAATGTTTCAAAAAGGCGTCTACAGGACCCGGTGTTCCCAGGCGGTCACCCATCCAAGTACTCACCGGGCCCGACGTTGCTTAACTTCAGTGATCGGACGAGAACTGGTGTTTTCAACGTGGTGTGGCCGTAGACGAGAGAAGGTGACGAAACTGCGTAGTTGTGCCTACCGAATTGACCCGATACTTAGTCACCGAATGTTTCAAAAAGGCGTCTACAGCACCCGGTGTTCCCAGGCGGTCACCCATCCAAGTACTCACCGGGCCCGACGTTGCTTAACTTCAGTGATCGGACGAGAACTGGTGTTTTCAACGTGGTGTGGCCGTAGACGAGAGAAGGTGACGAAACTGCGTAGTTGTGCCTACCGAATTGACCCGATACTTAGTCACCGAATGTTTCAAAAAGGCGTCTACAGCACCCGGTGTTCCCAGGCGGTCACCCATCCAAGTACTCACCGGGCCCGACGTTGCTTAACTTCAGTGATCGGACGAGAACTGGTGTTTTCAACGTGGTGTGGCCGTAGACGAGAGATGGTGACGAAATGCCGTAGTTGTGCCCACCGAATTGACCCGATACTTAGTCACCGAATGTTTCAAAAAGGCGTCTACAGCACCCGGTGTTCCCAGGCGGTCACCCATCCAAGTACTCACCGGGCCCGACGTTGCTTAACTTCAGTGATCGGACGAGAACTGGTGTTTTCAACGTGGTGTGGCCGTAGACGAGAGATGGTGACGAAATGCCGTAGTTGTGCCCACCGAATTGACCCGATACTTAGTCACCGAATGTTTCAAAAAGGCGTCTACAGCACCCGGTGTTCCCAGGCGGTCACCCATCCAAGTACTCACCGGGCCCGACGTTGCTTAACTTCAGTGATCGGACGAGAACTGGTGTTTTCAACGTGGTGTGGCCGTAGACGAGAGATGGTGACGAAATGCCGTAGTTGTGCCCACCGAATTGACCCGATACTTAGTCACCGAATGTTTCAAAAAGGCGTCTACAGCACCCGGTGTTCCCAGGCGGTCACCCATCCAAGTACTCACCGGGCCCGACGTTGCTTAACTTCAGTGATCGGACGAGAACTGGTGTTTTCAACGTGGTGTGGCCGTAGACGAGAGAAGGTGACGAAACTGCATAGTTGTGCCTACCGAATTGACCCGATACTTAGTCACCGAATGTTTCAAAAAGGCGTCTACAGCACCCGGTGTTCCCAGGCGGTCACCCATCCAAGTACTCACCGGGCCCGACGTTGCTTAACTTCAGTGATCGGACGAGAACTGGTGTTTTCAACGTGGTGTGGCCGTAGACGAGAGATGGTGACGAAATGCCGTAGTTGTGCCCACCGAATTGACCCGATACTTAGTCACCGAATGTTTCAAAAAGGCGTCTACAGCACCCGGTGTTCCCAGGCGGTCACCCATCCAAGTACTCACCGGGCCCGACGTTGCTTAACTTCAGTGATCGGACGAGAACTGGTGTTTTCAACGTGGTGTGGCCGTAGACGAGAGATGGTGACGAAATGCCGTAGTTGTGCCCACCGAATTGACCCGATACTTAGTCACCGAATGTTTCAAAAAGGCGTCTACAGCACCCGGTGTTCCCAGGCGGTCACCCATCCAAGTACTCACCGGGCCCGACGTTGCTTAACTTCAGTGATCGGACGAGAACTGGTGTTTTCAACGTGGTGTGGCCGTAGACGAGAGATGGTGACGAAATGCCGTAGTTGTGCCCACCGAATTGACCCGATACTTAGTCACCGAATGTTTCAAAAAGGCGTCTACAGGACCCGGTGTTCCCAGGCGGTCACCCATCCAAGTACTCACCGGGCCCGACGTTGCTTAACTTCAGTGATCGGACGAGAACTGGTGTTTTCAACGTGGTGTGGCCGTAGACGAGAGAAGGTGACGAAACTGCGTAGTTGTGCCTACCGAATTGACCCGATACTTAGTCACCGAATGTTTCAAAAAGGCGTCTACAGCACCCGGTGTTCCCAGGCGGTCACCCATCCAAGTACTCACCGGGCCCGACGTTGCTTAACTTCAGTGATCGGACGAGAACTGGTGTTTTCAACGTGGTGTGGCCGTAGACGAGAGAAGGTGACGAAACTGCGTAGTTGTGCCTACCGAATTGACCCGATACTTAGTCACCGAATGTTTCAAAAAGGCGTCTACAGCACCCGGTGTTCCCAGGCGGTCACCCATCCAAGTACTCACCGGGCCCGACGTTGCTTAACTTCAGTGATCGGACGAGAACTGGTGTTTTCAACGTGGTGTGGCCGTAGACGAGAGATGGTGACGAAATGCCGTAGTTGTGCCCACCGAATTGACCCGATACTTAGTCACCGAATGTTTCAAAAAGGCGTCTACAGCACCCGGTGTTCCCAGGCGGTCACCCATCCAAGTACTCACCGGGCCCGACGTTGCTTAACTTCAGTGATCGGACGAGAACTGGTGTTTTCAACGTGGTGTGGCCGTAGACGAGAGATGGTGACGAAATGCCGTAGTTGTGCCCACCGAATTGACCCGATACTTAGTCACCGAATGTTTCAAAAAGGCGTCTACAGCACCCGGTGTTCCCAGGCGGTCACCCATCCAAGTACTCACCGGGCCCGACGTTGCTTAACTTCAGTGATCGGACGAGAACTGGTGTTTTCAACGTGGTGTGGCCGTAGACGAGAGATGGTGACGAAATGCCGTAGTTGTGCCCACCGAATTGACCCGATACTTAGTCACCGAATGTTTCAAAAAGGCGTCTACAGCACCCGGTGTTCCCAGGCGGTCACCCATCCAAGTACTCACCGGGCCCGACGTTGCTTAACTTCAGTGATCGGACGAGAACTGGTGTTTTCAACGTGGTGTGGCCGTAGACGAGAGAAGGTGACGAAACTGCGTAGTTGTGCCTACCGAATTGACCCGATACTTAGTCACCGAATGTTTCAAAAAGGCGTCTACAGCACCCGGTGTTCCCAGGCGGTCACCCATCCAAGTACTCACCGGGCCCGACGTTGCTTAACTTCAGTGATCGGACGAGAACTGGTGTTTTCAACGTGGTGTGGCCGTAGACGAGAGATGGTGACGAAATGCCGTAGTTGTGCCCACCGAATTGACCCGATACTTAGTCACCGAATGTTTCAAAAAGGCGTCTACAGCACCCGGTGTTCCCAGGCGGTCACCCATCCAAGTACTCACCGGGCCCGACGTTGCTTAACTTCAGTGATCGGACGAGAACTGGTGTTTTCAACGTGGTGTGGCCGTAGACGAGAGATGGTGACGAAATGCCGTAGTTGTGCCCACCGAATTGACCCGATACTTAGTCACCGAATGTTTCAAAAAGGCGTCTACAGCACCCGGTGTTCCCAGGCGGTCACCCATCCAAGTACTCACCGGGCCCGACGTTGCTTAACTTCAGTGATCGGACGAGAACTGGTGTTTTCAACGTGGTGTGGCCGTAGACGAGAGATGGTGACGAAATGCCGTAGTTGTGCCCACCGAATTGACCCGATACTTAGTCACCGAATGTTTCAAAAAGGCGTCTACAGCACCCGGTGTTCCCAGGCGGTCACCCATCCAAGTACTCACCGGGCCCGACGTTGCTTAACTTCAGTGATCGGACGAGAACTGGTGTTTTCAACGTGGTGTGGCCGTAGACGAGAGAAGGTGACGAAACTGCGTAGTTGTGCCCACCGAATTGACCCGATACTTAGTCACCGAATGTTTCAAAAAGGCGTCTACAGCACCCGGTGTTCCCAGGCGGTCACCCATCCAAGTACTCACCGGGCCCGACGTTGCTTAACTTCAGTGATCGGACGAGAACTGGTGTTTTCAACGTGGTGTGGCCGTAGACGAGAGATGGTGACGAAATGCCGTAGTTGTGCCCACCGAATTGACCCGATACTTAGTCACCGAATGTTTCAAAAAGGCGTCTACAGCACCCGGTGTTCCCAGGCGGTCACCCATCCAAGTACTCACCGGGCCCGACGTTGCTTAACTTCAGTGATCGGACGAGAACTGGTGTTTTCAACGTGGTGTGGCCGTAGACGAGAGATGGTGACGAAATGCCGTAGTTGTGCCCACCGAATTGACCCGATACTTAGTCACCGAATGTTTCAAAAAGGCGTCTACAGCACCCGGTGTTCCCAGGCGGTCACCCATCCAAGTACTCACCGGGCCCGACGTTGCTTAACTTCAGTGATCGGACGAGAACTGGTGTTTTCAACGTGGTGTGGCCGTAGACGAGAGATGGTGACGAAATGCCGTAGTTGTGCCCACCGAATTGACCCGATACTTAGTCACCGAATGTTTCAAAAAGGCGTCTACAGGACCCGGTGTTCCCAGGCGGTCACCCATCCAAGTACTCACCGGGCCCGACGTTGCTTAACTTCAGTGATCGGACGAGAACTGGTGTTTTCAACGTGGTGTGGCCGTAGACGAGAGAAGGTGACGAAACTGCGTAGTTGTGCCTACCGAATTGACCCGATACTTAGTCACCGAATGTTTCAAAAAGGCGTCTACAGCACCCGGTGTTCCCAGGCGGTCACCCATCCAAGTACTCACCGGGCCCGACGTTGCTTAACTTCAGTGATCGGACGAGAACTGGTGTTTTCAACGTGGTGTGGCCGTAGACGAGAGAAGGTGACGAAACTGCGTAGTTGTGCCTACCGAATTGACCCGATACTTAGTCACCGAATGTTTCAAAAAGGCGTCTACAGCACCCGGTGTTCCCAGGCGGTCACCCATCCAAGTACTCACCGGGCCCGACGTTGCTTAACTTCAGTGATCGGACGAGAACTGGTGTTTTCAACGTGGTGTGGCCGTAGACGAGAGATGGTGACGAAATGCCGTAGTTGTGCCCACCGAATTGACCCGATACTTAGTCACCGAATGTTTCAAAAAGGCGTCTACAGCACCCGGTGTTCCCAGGCGGTCACCCATCCAAGTACTCACCGGGCCCGACGTTGCTTAACTTCAGTGATCGGACGAGAACTGGTGTTTTCAACGTGGTGTGGCCGTAGACGAGAGATGGTGACGAAATGCCGTACTTGTGCCCACCGAATTGACCCGATACTTAGTCACCGAATGTTTCAAAAAGGCGTCTACAGCACCCGGTGTTCCCAGGCGGTCACCCATCCAAGTACTCACCGGGCCCGACGTTGCTTAACTTCAGTGATCGGACGAGAACTGGTGTTTTCAACGTGGTGTGGCCGTAGACGAGAGATGGTGACGAAATGCCGTACTTGTGCCCACCGAATTGACCCGATACTTAGTCACCGAATGTTTCAAAAAGGCGTCTACAGCACCCGGTGTTCCCAGGCGGTCACCCATCCAAGTACTCACCGGGCCCGACGTTGCTTAACTTCAGTGATCGGACGAGAACTGGTGTTTTCAACGTGGTGTGGCCGTAGACGAGAGAAGGTGACGAAACTGCGTAGTTGTGCCTACCGAATTGACCCGATACTTAGTCACCGAATGTTTCAAAAAGGCGTCTACAGCACCCGGTGTTCCCAGGCGGTCACCCATCCAAGTACTCACCGGGCCCGACGTTGCTTAACTTCAGTGATCGGACGAGAACTGGTGTTTTCAACGTGGTGTGGCCGTAGACGAGAGATGGTGACGAAATGCCGTAGTTGTGCCCACCGAATTGACCCGATACTTAGTCACCGAATGTTTCAAAAAGGCGTCTACAGCACCCGGTGTTCCCAGGCGGTCACCCATCCAAGTACTCACCGGGCCCGACGTTGCTTAACTTCAGTGATCGGACGAGAACTGGTGTTTTCAACGTGGTGTGGCCGTAGACGAGAGATGGTGACGAAATGCCGTAGTTGTGCCCACCGAATTGACCCGATACTTAGTCACCGAATGTTTCAAAAAGGCGTCTACAGCACCCGGTGTTCCCAGGCGGTCACCCATCCAAGTACTCACCGGGCCCGACGTTGCTTAACTTCAGTGATCGGACGAGAACTGGTGTTTTCAACGTGGTGTGGCCGTAGACGAGAGATGGTGACGAAATGCCGTAGTTGTGCCCACCGAATTGACCCGATACTTAGTCACCGAATGTTTCAAAAAGGCGTCTACAGCACCCGGTGTTCCCAGGCGGTCACCCATCCAAGTACTCACCGGGCCCGACGTTGCTTAACTTCAGTGATCGGACGGCAAAACCACACGGGAAGCAAAGTTCATTTTATAGATGCCTGTACAGCTCTCCATAAAAGTTTTAAAAAATTCCTGCATTGGTTACCCACGAATGTAGTGCAAAAGTTATTAATAGACTGTCTTTCCCTTTATTTTTTTCCTCTTCTTACATAGTGATTTTTCTTGACAGTTTCGTTTATAATCGATAAAAACTGTTTTAATTTACAGTTTTTGTCAGGTTTCAGTGAATATTGGTGATTTCTATGCGGAAGGATAATAAGGCTAAGAGGTGTATTACGTTGAAATACAGCGAGTACAAATACATGTTTGTGATTTTCTACTTTCATTTTGTGAATCTGAAGATTTCCATGTTGAAACCTCATTCATAATCAATAATAGATGGATAGATAAGAAAGACGTATCGGTAGCCTATTATTATCGACATTATTTTATAATCCTTGAGTGACATTTAATGATTGAGCACATTCGAAAACATAACACAATTTGTACTTGATAACGATAAGAGAATACTTGTCAAAACGTCGTGCTATATGTGTTAACCAGTGATTGTTTTCCATATAAATTAAGTTTTGTTTTTGGCGTTTGACATTTTTTTTATAAACGTTGCATTGTTAGATAAACATATCTCCTGACGCTTGAAATAAAAGAGTGACAATGGCGATTATTAAGAATAAATCTTTCAAAATATTGATCATAGTAAGCTAATAAAGTAGCTTACCGCAGACGATTTTGAGAATAATGTTTGAAAACTCATATCTTAGGACCTATTTAGTATAAGATGTGTCATAGTTTTTAAAATTGACACTTGCACACTGTAAATATTATTTCTTCAACTCATTATAAGAACAAAATATTTCTCAATTTTAATTTTCTTATTAATGTTGTTTTTTTTAGGGTTGGGGGGGGGTACATTTGGTGAGAAGAGGTGTACAGTGTGTGTGTATAGTGAGGGCGATTCCGGTGTTTACCTTTGTTTTGATCTAATACTTTTAATTCATTAAAATGTTTGCATGATAATGAAGGGTGGGGGGTTTGATGACCGAATGGTCGAATTGTTAGCACAAGTGCGCTGTACAAAATAAATTAACTAAGGAATATGCCAGCATTTAAAAAACAAACGGCACAAATTTTGATAAAATAATTCAATTAGAAAATACAGTTGAACAAATAGAAAAGGATTTTTGTAAAGGAGCCATCTTAAAATCAAAAGTACAATATGCATATTGAATATGCTGTAGAAAGTGTTAGCAATACATCATATTTTTTAAGTTTAGAAAAACAGAGACAAAATAATAAATATATTAAAGAATTAATTAATGACAATGATGATATTTTAAATGATACTAGTTCTGTTATATATGTGTGAAATAGCTTTATTTTACCTCCGCTTCCACCGAAGTGATATCGCAGATAAGTTCTGTTATATATGAGTGATCTTGCTTTTATAGTAATCTGAAGGTAATCTATACACTAAAGATGATGATAATTTAAGTGCTATACCGGATTTAAAACCTAATAATATCGTACCTATAGACAGAGAATCTTGCGATACAAGTATTACTTTAGATGAATTATCTAGAACACTTAAAAGCTGGACTCAAAATAAAAGTCCTGGTCTAAGACTCCCTTGAGTGAGAACTATATTTAAAGTTTTGGAATTTATTAGGTCCTTTATATTAACATGCTCTCAATTTTATTTATGATAATCAAATAATGTATCGATCTATGCTTACTCTTATTTATAAATATAAAGGGATAGAGGGAAAATTAAGAACTATGGACCCTGTAGAGGTGACAATTTGAATCCGATTGAAATGCATGTTTATAACCCAAAGATCTATACATTTGGTTAACTTTATACATATTCTCGGTGAAAATACAACATTAGTATCACCAACTGGTTCGGGGCTATTCTGTGTTAGAATATGCACCCAGGTGACACATATGGATTATTTGTAGATGAGCTAGGATTGGGGGTGTTTAGCTCATTACTGGATCAGTATCTGGTGAAGGCGGTCGCTGTTCATTAAAAGTCCAATTCCAAATTCATTTCCATACTTCTTTATATACAGTTTTTAAAATACATTATTTACAAATTCATATTAAATGGGTACTAAACGTCCTAACTCCTAACCCTATCTCCTATCTCCCATATATTCATGTTCTGTCTCTGTCTGTATTTAAAGAAACTCTTTTCATACAGACCAGAGAACAATCATTTCAACCGACTGTTATTTTAAAGTCAGCCATATTGACAAATATTAAATTAAGAAATAATTTATCCCTTCTTTAAATAAAATTTGAAAAAGAAATTAAAATTAAGATCACTATTCGGTGATATTAGTACAGGCAAATCTACAGTGGTGCAAAATACTAAAAACAAGTATTTTTAATTTTTTATAATATCGGTATGTACATGATAGGAGTCAAGTATGTATAAAAGAGTAAAAAAGGTAAAATATATTATTTGCAACTAAAAACCTTGCCTGTCATATACATACTTATAAAGTGAGATACTTTCAGACAGTATTATCGACAATATATGTTGTTGATTACTAAATATAAATCTTAATGCTACAATTATTACATCATTTGATGACTTAAGACATAATTGAGAACTATTGTAAAAAGAGGGAGTTGTGTTAAATTAAGAACTTTCATATAATTTCTTAAAAACAGGTTGGCAATAGGACTTGGAAAGTGGAGATTTGGCTGTGTTGAATACACAGTGTCTATTAGGAAAATGTGCTTTTAAATTTAAAATATGGTCCTAATGCTTCAGGAATTACATTTGGTGACTTCGATACATAATAAAGCTAATTCAGGCATAAAAGTTGTTTATACTTAAGAAAGTGTTGAGAAAATCTGATGAAAAGGTTTACAATAGCAAAGTCCAATGTTAAATATTTAGGAGGACTGGATAAACAAGATTACTGTGGTAGGCATATGTTTTTTAAAACTGGATAGTAAAGGCTTGTAATGCTGACACAGTTTGAGTGTTTACGTTTATATGACAGGTTGGCAAGTAGGTCGGCGGCGTGCAGGTGGTTACAGTTGGTCTGCTATTTAAAGAGACATTTTGCTGAGAAAATAAACTAGCAATGAAAGGGGTGAGATCTTTGGCTATACAGATACAAAATTAGAAATACTAGACAAACAGATATTTCTTGTTAGTCTTTAAATTTCTTGTTTTTAGATAAAACGTTTTATATTGAAAGTTTTCATATGAAAATAAATAAGTTATACACATAACTGTATGGTTTTACATTACAAGTCAAGGGTGATATGTCCCTTGAATTTGTAAATTATAAATATAGATGGTTGTATGAATTTCTTAACAAATTCTATCTTGTTTTGTATACAATATTGGCTTATAATATGCAGATGGATAATAAAGGCTTGTCAATGGTGGCTGATTGGTATTATGTTGTGATGTCGTGGTGTCGCCCTTCATAAAATGAAATGTCGCGTAAAAAAGTCGTAGTGTCGGGTTAAAATGTCGTGATGTGGTGTTGTCGTTGTGTCGTGATATCGTGGTGTCGTCGTGTCGTGATGTCGTAGTGTTGTGGTGTTGTGTTGTCGGGTTATCGGCCATACTATGGTTATGCACACCGAAAGTTCCCCGGGAGAAAGGGCCTGGCAAAGAACAGTGTCTAGTTTTGTATATGGGAAAACAAACCTTCTGTGTACACATTGGCGTACATATAAAATAATCCTTCAAAGTTAAAATTCGATAAAGAAATGCCATGAATTATTGAACATTTCCGTCAGATAGCGTATGCCTATCTTCAATAGTCCGATTGATTCTTAAAAGTAGGAAAATTAAATAAAAAGGGGTTTAACGTCAAACTGTTTTAACTGCTCCTGGAGCCAAAGTGACTAAGTGAATAAGACGCTAGTTCGCTAGCCGTCATATCACTCTGTATAACGTCTGCCTATTCTTCAATAGTCCGATTGGCTGGGAAACGTAAGATAGTGAGATGAACTGAACTGGGTTTAACGTCCAACAGGAGGTCCCGCGTACATACTGGTGTGCACGTAAAGCATCCCTTGGCAATTGGAATTCTATATAAGATTATAACAGTAGGCCGTACCGCCGCTGTCCTGGCACACAATCTTCCTAATTACACACTGTCTGCTTTAAATAAAACCAAGTACGAATAATCCAAACCATAAGACAAAATTCGAATTCTAAAAAATAAGTATAGGCAAAGTAGTGTAATCCGGCAAAATAGTGTAATCAGCATATGGACTGTTCACCGTGTACAAAATACACGAATAACGGTGGTAACAGGTGTCAGGAAGAGTAAACTTACCCTGCTCGCATGCCACACCCGCCATAGCTGCATCCAAACTATTAGACGAAATCTGGTAAAATAGCGTGATTGGCCCATGGACTATCAATGACAGCCCACACCGGTTGTGTTCCGAAAACAAACGGTATAGGCAAAATAGTGTAATCAGGTAAAATAGTGTAATCAGCATATGGACTGTTCACCGTGCACAAAATACACGACAAACAGTGGTAACACGTGTCCGGAAGAGTAAGCCTACCCTACTGGCATGCCACACAGTATAATAAGGTATACAGTATTTAAAACTCTCAAGGGGTACCATAACAAAGACATTCATAATGAGTTAATAACACAGGATTTTCAAATCAAATAGTTTTCCTTTGTGAACACATGTTTAAAATTCTTTTAATTTTATTAAGTTAAAAATCCCAGTTTTTATAGTTACAAGCATTTGAATTTGGTCCTAAATAAATACTTAATATTTCAATACAATCATACATAATTTTAACTTGTACAGGAAGTGAAATAATAATATGTTCATTTCTAACAGATCCAGTGGGTAGTAATTCAGATTTTTCTGTTTATTTTTGCCCCCATTTGTAATATGGTTGTATTTGTGTAAATGTATTTGCAACCGAGTTGGTGTCTGACAGGGTAAGGGTACAATCATCTGCATGCTGGTATAGGAGTTATGGGGTGGGTGATCTTGGTATACTTATTCCTTTTATGTTTAGGTTGAATTTAATAAGTGCATTTAAGGGTTCTGCTGTAAGGACATATCATAGGGCTGAGTTGGTGTCTGACAGGGTTAGGGTACAATCATCTGCATGCTGGTATAGGAGTTATGGCTTGGGTGATCTTGGTATACTTATTCCTTTTATGTTTAGGTTGAATTTAATAAGTGCATTTAAGGGTTCTGATGTAAGGACATATCATAGGGCTGAGAGTGGGCAACCTTGTCTGACTGATCTGGTGAAAGGGAAAGGGCAAGATATATGGCCGTTCACTCAAACACTACTATATATATTAGAATATAATATTTTAACATCTGCAATAAAATTATGACAAAAATTAAAATGCTTTAGTACAGTAAAAATGATTTCAAACATCTTTGATGGATGCAATATTATCAGAAATGTCACGACCATGAACACATGACCAGGAGAAATAATAGTATTAATGATACTTCTAAGTCTTAAGTAAATCTTATAGTCAGCATTTAATAAATTTATAGGTCTATAATTTTTTATATTTCTTTTATCACCCTTACCTTTATCAAATAACGTTATAACACCATGTCGCATTGTACGAGAAAGCGATTTACTAAAAACAATAAAGTTTAAAATATACAAGTAAATAGGACCTTCGGGAAGCGCGGCACTCTAGACCACTAGGCCATCCCAACCCCCTTAAGAATTTGATGATCCGCACCATAGTTTGCTCGGACATTTGTATTTGCCACCATCAACTATGTCTTATTCCACAACATACAGGATTAGTTCAGTCATAATTTAATGCGTGTAATCGAAAATAGAAATATAACATTAAACAAAATCGAGAATTTCAAATTTTCTAAGAAAGTCAAAACATAATTGTTTCTATATATTTTGCTCAATAGGTTATCAACTCACTATTATACGCGCATAATGACATAAGAAATAACAACACAATTACCTCCCCTGTTTTGCTTTTGCACAGCCTATATGTTCCAACATTGGAATTTAAAGTTGAAAATGGTATGTTTGTCAATTTCTTAGTTGACAATAGTGAATTATAGGGTTAATAGGATTAGTATATGGATACCATCTATTTTAAGACTTCATTTAAATAAATTTAAAATATAACTTTGAAATAACCGCTTTTACCTATGCTGTTGCTATAAAATATGCTAAGCAATAAACAAAACGACCAATCACAAACTCCGAGACGCCACCATTTTTTTTATTGTCCGATACAGCATCATGTGTGACAGTAGGTACGTTTGGTTCGGTAGTGTTTATAATCCCGTTCATCGTGGTGGTACGTAAAGGACTTGTTGGATCCGGGTTGACATCAGTGATCTCGTTTTTCGTGGTGGTAGGTGATGGACTTGTGGGATCCGTGTTGACATTTGTGATCTCGTTTTTCATGGTGGAAAGTGAAGTTTTTGTGGGATCCGGGTTGACATTTGTAATCTCGTTTTTCATGGTGGTAAGTGAAGTACTTGTGGGATCCGTGTTGACATTTGTGATCTCGTTTTTCATGGTGGAAAGTGAAGTTTTTGTGGGATCCGTGTTGACATTTGTAATCTCGTTTTTCATGGTGGAAAGTGAAGTTTTTGTGGGATCCGGGTTGACATTTGTGATCTCATTTTTTACGGTGGTAAGTGATGGACTTGTGGGGCCGGGATTGACATCAGTGATCTCGTTCTTCATGGTGGTGAGTAATGGACTTGTGGGGTCCGGGTTAACATTTGTGATCTCGTTCTTCATGGTGGTAAGCAACGGGAATTTGCCATTTCCACAAAAGTTGCCAGAAAAATCATCAAAATCTAGTGACCAAAACATGGCCCCTGCAAGCCCTTCAGACAAGATCCATTTCACCTGTAATTTAATGTAATCCCAAATGACAACCAAAAAACATTCCCTTGTGATTTACAGGCCCGGATGTAGGATTTTGTCGAGGGAGGGGGGGCATACATTAGAGCAAAGGGTAATCATCAGAGTGCCGCATGCATTAGTGGTTTGGTGTAGTCCCCAGAGTCTTCGTCGCATTGCTTGGGCGGTAACAATGCGAAAATCATGTTTATATCATCTAATATAGAGCAGATATGTGAACACCAGCCCCCCCCCCCCCCGGATCCGCGCCTGATTTAGAAACAAGCCGAGATCCATTCGTGAACTGGCTCTTTAGGTGAATGAAAATCGATATCAAATTGATATGTCTAAATCCGGGTTAGATTTTGATATAAATATAACGTTTATTAATTACCATGTTCGTCATCGAAACTGAGCCATGGGCATGAACTGTGTGGTCTGGATTACCTGGCCTACCCCGCGATTCCAAGTCTTGTGTGAGTCCCGAGTTGAACTCATGAGTACTGGCGAGTCTCAACTCTAATCCACGATCGCGGGATTAAACAATTTCCTGGTCTAAAGCATGAATCCTGTGTGTAAGATTGAGCTGACGATCCGGGGCTTGCCCTCCAACTATCTTAGGTTCATGCGTGTGTCCTGGATCGACATGTTTATATCATTAGTGCCGGGTCGAAACCCGAAACCCAGGGTCTAACTCATTCATTATCGTTTGGATCTGATCATTGATCTAAAGTTCTGGAGTTTACCCCATGTATGTCTAATCAACTAACGCCATGTCTATAACGTGTTCTAATCCTTAATTTTTCAACTTGGATAGGGCTACCACTCGAAAACTAGGACATAGGATATATTTTACCTTAGCTTGAATACTCCTAGTGTCGTCATATCCAACCCATTGGTCATCCTTGTAAGCAAAGGGTACTTCCTGTTCAACGTCATAGGTCACGTTGGCGTTATTATTTATCATCTCACAAATCTGAAATTAAAAAAGGTTTGTAATTAGACAGACTCGACTGTCTCCAACATCTGAAGAAAATCTCCGAATCAGCTCCTAGGATACTATAATGAATTGTTTTGTTGACGAGGATGTCATTATCTGACAGATAATAGGATACGTAAATGTGGGGCGGGGGTCCCAACAGTAATTGAAATAATAAGGTGTGTGTGGAAGTGTCCGTATTTTAGTACTTCCAGAATGTCTATTTAAGTTGCGATCTTACCTCAGGATAAATAAGTCGACCTGCTATCAGATATAAGCTACCAGCAGTACCTCCACCATCAACAGGAGCACCAACATCAGATACTGATGTATCATTTAAAGTAAAACTAGCACCAGCACCAGTCATACCAACTACTAGCTTTTCTTTGGGTGCCTTATTACGTAGCCATTCGGCTACAGTCCATTTCTGAAACATGAATAAAACAATTATTTTGTAAAGGAATATTGTCAGATATTACTGCTGCGTGTTGTTTGTCACGTGAGCCACGGTGGCTCAATTAATAAGGCGCAGATTCATTAAAAAGGGGGGACGGAGTCCAATAGCCGCGTAACGACGAAGGATCTGGCAAAGAACAATTTCTAGTTTACACATTGAAGTAGACCATAGCGCCGTTGTCCGGGAAATATTCCCCTCATAGCAACAGTAACAATGTTATATGTAAATTTGTTAACAGGTTTAATTAGATAAAAATGAATGATATTGGAGTGACCCATTGGTTGGCAAAGAGAGCACATCATGTCTGTTTATGGTTTCAAACTGATGTTGTAAATGCACTTTAAATAAGAATTTACCAGATTGCCTGTCAAGGACAATGTGCATATGTGGCTTGTTATTACGTCATTGGGCATATTTAATCAATTGCCTAATTAAAGATTCATTAGTTAGCAGTTTTCTAAAGAGTTGACCATTCCTGCTATAATAATACAAAAATAGATGGTAAAAAAGAAAATGTTAAAAATTTCAGTAAAATTACTTTGTTCTGGACAGAATTGTCACTGTTCGAAGTTTGGGCTAGGAATAGGCATCAATTATGTCTTCACCGTCTATGATAATTGGCGATCGTTTGATTGACAGAAGATATCTCCACCCACATATTCTCGATTATCAAGTAACATGCTCAATGACTATGGAAGCTTCGCTTGGCAGGCTTTTCATCAAGCTTGGTCAGTCATTTATTGATTTAATTTTTAAATGGACGAAGCTGTTTAAATCCAAACTATCCACGCAATCCGTGTGGTTCTACAGATTTGATTTTGAGCTTCTCGTCTAAATAAAGATCTAATTAATAATGTCTATAACATCTGAAGCCTAAATAAAGACTTGCAATAGGAAGATTTAGCTCTTGCATAATGTA
Organism: Patella pellucida; assembly: GCA_917208275.1. NCBI lineage: Eukaryota > Metazoa > Mollusca > Gastropoda > Patellidae > Patella > Patella pellucida. Next base: position 37,150,326 of record OU795044.1, read on the forward strand.
TGTTTAATATGGGATACCGTGCATGGAATATATAAGAGCAACATTAGTGTGCTATGAGGTAACTTTTGCCCGGACAGTAGAACTACGGCCTACTCTTATATCGAATTCCAACTATAAAGGGATCTTTAACGTACACGCTAATGTGTACACGGTACCTCGGATTTTCGTCCCATCCGAACAACTGGACAGCTGTCCTTGTCAAGCCCCCTATCCTGCAACACTGACAAGGGTTAACCACGCCGTAATATTTGGATGATGAACTTTCTCGGCCAATCCAGGGATAGAACACCCGACATCCCAGCTAGCGAAACAGTGGCTTACCCACTGAACCACCGTGACCACCTAAACTCAGACGTGTTATTCTTAAGATTTATCTAAACTTATGATCGTAAACTTGTTACCCTGCTTGATATAAAAACGTATATCAGAAAATCTTTATGCTCCTGGTGTAATTGAATAACGTGAATCCAAGATCTAAGAGTTCCAATTTTATCCAGGCCAGTCACAGCTAAAGTTAAACAGGGTTATGCAGACGGTTTCCATATTCGACTGACGGGTATGCCCGTCTACATTAGCCCAGTTGGTGCAGAACAGGGTCACCGTCAGTGCTGTTTTAATAATTCTCTAAGCTTTATGAACATTCTGAATAAATGATTGTTATCAGGTGTTTAAGACAATTGCGCACATCTTGCTTTGGGGTAATGGATGAAAACCGGACAAACGGAGCATAACATAGTTTGCCTACCTGATTGTACTCTTCTGAAAATCTTGGATCTGATGTTCTAGGATTGAGTGGACTATTAAATCCAGCAATTTTATTCCATGGTCCAAAATAATCATACGTCATAATATTTATATAATCCACATACCTGATTTATTCAAATATAAAATGTTATCATAAAAACAACTTGTGAAGAAACAATAAGTCACTGTTAGACATTTGTGAATAAACAATTTTGGCAGACAATTGGGTCTGTACACGCTATCAAACTTTTAGTTCTAATTTTCCGCCGGTTAAAATATAAGAAATTCCGCCAGTTTAAATCTAAATTCGGAAATATAGAACAAAGGGAAGCGAAAAGAAATAGAACATATAAAAACAAAAAAGGCTACATTTATGTAGGCAACCATGTCCAAGGGCTAAGTTCTAAAATTACCCAGAAATTTGTTCCACTTCATAACCGTCTTGTATACGAGTTCGTCCAGGCGCTACAGCTATGGATATTATTAGTCTTTGTTTACCAGATTCTTTAGTTTCTCTGTCAAACTCTTCTCTTAAACCCTGTTGAGAAATAAACAAAATGTCTATAGATCAATAAATAATCAAAAATGCACGACAGCATAACTGTATTCTGATGTATTGTGTGGTCTTTATGGGGGTGGGCGTGGGGGACAAGAACGTTGTCATGCTACGGCACATAAGATTTCTCCCAGTGGTCCTAGGGTGTAAAGAATGCCAGTGATTGTAAGAATTCGATGAGAATCTAGGTGTTAAAATAGATACGTACTTTTAATAAAGCTGTAAATTGTTGTTTCGTATTTTCTATCTCACCCGGAAATTCCCAATCAATATCAATGCCATCGAATCCATTTTCTCTTAAAAACTTAGCACTTGTATTAGCAAAATGTTCAATGTTTGTAGCATTAGCAGATAAAGCTGCAAAAGTTGTTGATTTTGCATTTTCTCCTCCAACAGACAACAATGTTTTTAATTGTCCGTTTTTCAATTTTAAGTCATTGAATTTTTTATATCGTGCAGTCTCTCCGCTGGACATAGGGCTTAGCGTATGATCTGTTTTAATTACAGCGAAAGCATATATTAAATGTGTACATAGATAAGGATCTATGTCTTCTATAGTAAAGCGAACCTCCGCTACAGGACGAGTGTTCGCCCAGTTGGTAAAATAACAAAGACTAGCAAATTCTGCTCCTGGAAAATAAACCAAATACTATCATTAAAGAAAACAAAACGGCGTCTACTGATATGTGAGAGCGGTTTCACTCTATCAATCGGTAGGTGCCCTATTCTTAACAAGTGCGTGTTAGTGAGATGCTGGCCTGGAATAATGTGTGTGTGTGTGTTTGTGTGTGTGTGGAGGGGGGGGGCTAACTAGGTCGCAATCAGGGGCCCCGATACTAAAGGGAACTCCAAATTAGTTCTAAAAAGTGGACTATAAATAAATGTCACAAGATGTATAGACTTTTACAAATTGAGGCCGCCCATTCTTGCAGCTACGTTTAGGCAACCATGGGGCATTTGCGTTTGTGTGAATTTGACAAACAGAATATGCTCAGTTTTCACTATTGGTGTAGAGCTCCTGTCACATGTTCAGACATGCAAACTTTAAATTCCGCCCTGGTAACGTATCTATGTAATAACACATCTTCTGATTAATACCAATCAATTTCTTATGTGGTCGTGTATTTTTTATTTCAGATCAGTCCTTGATTTGGTCATGTATTTCTTATTAAGATCAATCCTTGATTTGGTCGTGTATTTCTTATTTAAGATCAATCCTTGATTTGGTCGTGTAATTCTTATTAAAATCAATCCTTGATTTGGTCGTGTATTTCTTATTTAGATCAATCCTTGAATTGGTCGTGTATTTCTTGTATTTCTTATATATTTACAGACTTTTATTAATATAGAAATGTTATTAGGTCTACTTACGGATTTCGAGTACCTTATTGTATATTATGTACATCTACCAGTTTATGGCAAAAATACCAAGAATGAGGCATTTTGTTGTGTAGCTAAATAAACATGTATAAAGTAACGGTCAGACACGGATGCGGATCTTGAAATATTCCAAGAGTTCCCGCATACCGATATTTCATTGGCTAATCACGCTATTTTACCGACATTTCGCCTAATAGTTTGGATAAGCAATGGCGGGTATGGCGCCAGGTAGGGTAAGCTTACTCTTCCGGACACCTGTTTCCACTGTTTGTCATGTATTTTGTACACAAGGAGCAGTCCATTCGCTGATTACACTATTTTGCTTGAATACACGTTTTTTAGGACTTCGAATTCTGTCTTATGGTTTGGATTGTTCGTACTTTGTTAATTTTATTATTACCTCTCCCAACTTACGTGTATTCATTATAAATAATGTACTTTATAAATCTTACCAATAATTGGAAGGATATGTATCCATGTTAGAATTGTTGATAGCAGCTTCATCTTCTTGGCACCTGTAACACAGTTTACTTGTATAAACAATTAGCTAAACCTCCTACCGTAGCACACACAACGATGGCATGCCTTAGTCTCAAATTGTTCCCCAAGCCCTATTCAGTTACAAATCTGAATAATATATTATCTCTTAACAAATCAATTTATTGTTCCAGTAAGACCAACAAAATTCAAACTAAAATGAGTAAACTCGCCAATTTCCGCTTAAACTTCTGAAACTATAATCGAAACGACCTATACCCCATCTCTAAACGATATTTAAGTACAAGAAATCTCGTGTAACCGGAACAAAATACTATTGGTCATATCATAAATACGGTTTACAAATATACTATTGTCCATATTCAACTGAAATCAATCGGAACTCCGTCGTTTTAATGAAATTGGTCTCAAATACACAATTCCATAAGTGGAGACACGACAATTGTATTGGCTTGCTGCTGCTCTTCGTACTTAAACAGATATAACTGATTAGTTCTCGCATAAATAAAGAACTATAAACATTAATGGTGGTGTGAAAATTGATTTTGAGATAGATCATTGTGTTACGTTTGCTAGCAGATTCAGAAATCAACCTTCTTCCAAAATGGAAATATAACAGCTTAGTTCTTATGTAGAGTATTGCGTTATAACAATACTTTAAATAGATAATATTACCAATTTGCACGGGATGACGTTTGGTACATTTTACAAAGTGAAAGAAAGACTTACATTCGTCGAACATTTCAATGCATTTAAACGTGCGTGTAGGTAACTCGTCATACTGAAAAGCATATGAGTGTCCTTTAACACTGGAACACAGTTACATATATATTTTTAAATATTAAACAGTTGTAGATTACACTCGGAGGGCCTTAACTGTGACGTCTGTTCTCCTTACTACTCCTTTAATAAGACACATATTAAGATAAGAACCGCTGTACAAGCAAAAAAAACGATAAGAAAAACATCTGGACATGAAAAACTACACATACATCGCAAGAAATAAACAATTAATATCACTTCCGACTACAGTGAAAATGTATTCATATAGGCGTATTGCGACCTAATAACAGAAGAAATAAAAACATAACAATTAGACCACAATTTTTGTAATAAATGGTCTTTTGTAGTAATATACATTACTCCCTAACCTGTGGCTACATTTACGACCACGAAGAAAACACAACAAAGAAGTCCGGTATTGCTACATTTTCACAAACAAGAAACATTAAGTTTGAACTATAAACAAACTCTATAGATTACATTACGAACGAGAAACAGTTAATTAATATCTTAAAAATCAATACTTTACCCGATTAGTAAAATTAATGTGTGGATTATAACTTATACGAATTCGTAACTTTAAAATTCACAGTAATTAACACACAGGACGATATCATCCGATATTCTGTGTACGTCATTTATAAAACATAATATATTCACAACTATTAAAATTCTTTCGTGCGTTTCTTTTCACGTCTATTGTAAAGCATATCATATCTTCAATTGCCTAATAGCCCGTTTAGCTTCAGGTTATTTTCGTCACTTTCTTAACAGTTTAATATTACATGTATTCAGTGTTAGGCTATACCAATTTAAATTTATGTTATTCGGAAACATCTTTTAAAGATTTTCCCTTCGATTTCTAGAGGAACAAAATAAATTAAATTACTCAAATGACTTTTTTTTTATAAGCAATATTTTATTCAGATTTTTATCTGAATAGGAATCGGGAAACAGGCATAGCCTATATTAAACCTCTCCCCCTGTCAGATATAGATACGTGTATTATTATTTTAGAAATTAATAATCAATGTACAAGTGCAAGTTCCATGCATTTACGGTTTTTGTTGTTTTACAAAGAGGGTGGCCGAATGGTTTAACGCATGCACGTTAGATTACAAGGTGTGTCATTGAGTCAAGTGGTGTAGTTTTGATTCGCCACCTGTACGTGACAAAGTTGTGTCGCCTGTCCAACCTCGCGGGTAATGGCCCATATGCGCAAGTGAATTGCTGAAATAAAATTGAACCTTATGTTAGTACCGAAAGGACCTAGTTTGTGTCGAGTGGACGTTAACCCTCTCTCGGTCCGAAAATTAAATTGGTTGGGCCTTAAATCGATATACATATCACGGCGTAATAAATATAAATCAAAATGGAGGCGGGTCATTAACCAGTATCACTGTCTGTTTAAATCAAATAAACCTATTATAACTCGATCAAAATCAGATAGGGAATGGCTAAAAAAAAATATAATATTAGTTAACAGTGAATATTTAAGTTTTTGTTGGTGTAAAAAGAAGAAAGTTAAGGTTATCATTGAATGTACCCACTGACCACGTTGTAAATAACAGAAATACGTGAAACTTAAACAGAGTGTAAATAACAGTACTTCACGTGGATATATTCTAATCATAATTCATTTGAATATAGAATATATTATTATTCTCATTATATAGATAACTGTGCATCACGTGGATATATTCTTATCATATAAATAACAATACACTACGTTGATATATTACGTACGAAAGCCAAGAAGGCTCATCCAAATTCCATATTACAAATGCGAAATTCCAAATTCCAAATTTCAAATACGAAATGCCAAATTCCAAATTCAATATGCAATTTCCAAATATGGAATGAGCCTTCTGGGCTTTCGTACGGAGCCCCTTAAGTGCACGATTCTACTCCTATATAATTATTTCGTTTAAACGAATTAATTATTTCGTTTAAACGAATTAATTATTTCGTTTAAACGAATTATTATTTCGTTTAAACGAATAATTATTTCGTTTAAACGAATTATTATTTCGTTTAAGCTAATTATTATTTCGTTAAAACGAAATATTATTTCGTTTAAACGAATTAATTATTTCGTTTAAACGAATTAATTATTTCGTTTAAACGAATTAATTATTTCGTTTAAACGAAATAATTATATAGGAGTGGAATCGTGCACTTAATGGGCTCCGTAAATTTCAGATTAATATGTATAAGTTTCTGCAGAATTCACTCTGTCACCTATAAATAATTATGTTATAATTTCTTTAACATGATCTAATCATATGACGTGTTGAACCCAGGGTTAACTTCTGCTACAGTATTTTTAAATATTGCCCGTTTTTGTACGAGGTACGAGGTACGAGATACTGTGTTAACCGACAATGCAGATAGTCAACGCATACATCATAAATTGATAAAAACAGTTTACAAACAACGTTTTATTGCCACTAAGTTACCCGACAATGCAGATAGTCAACGCAGACACCATAAATTGATCAGAATGTTTTAGAAACAGTATTTTATTGTCACTAAGTTTGTTTGTTTAACTTAAACTTTATTAAATTAATTATCCTAAATTAAAATGTAGATAATGTCAACGTATTACTTCATAGTATGTATAACATTATAATTTGCGTGGTAAAGGAATATCACGTTACGTTAAAGAACAATTTTGGTGTCAGTCAGTCATTATCACATATGTGATAGAACTTGTTAACACTTTCCAAATATAATTTTAACAAGGAGATCATTGATACGATAGATGAGTAATAAAGGTTTCAACAATCGGAAGTGAAGAACGCAAAAGGAAAACACGAGTTATCCCTCTATATAACCGACTGAAGTGACGAGTGATAACAGATATATGGGCGAAAATATGCTCATTAATAATTCATGGAAGACGACAATTCAGTAAAGTAATTGGGTGTCATTGGATAGGAGAACACGAGAAGAGGGGCGTACATAACGATTTTTTTGAAGGGGGTAAGCCAAAATGCGACCAACGGATGCATATATAATTCCAAATAACTCAATTCTGGGCGCAAAATGTTTCATTATTTTGAGAGAATGAAAAATTAATCAACGTTATCCTTTTATCTCTTGTGTACGAGTCTTATTTATATATATCTAATCTGCTACTTATATGATGTAATGGGTACAGCTGTATTTTTGTGACTTGCCGACATCACGACGTTATGACAAAAAATAAACACGATAAGACAGAGTAAAGTTGCATCAATACTGTCGTGATGTCGCGCCATGAAAAGGGGGAGAGTTGACATGGCCACTATCAGCCACCATATTTCGGGCATATTTTGTTTCCTCGGTGATTTTTTTTTTGGCGACATGTGAATGGCACGAAATCTGCACTCGAAGGTGACCTTTAATGCAAAGACATCGACAAGCATTTTTAAGACATTGTAAAAGTCAACTCTTATGAGATTATCGCCGGTCTTATTAGAAAAATGCCATTTTAGTAATATTTTCATCTGAACAAATCTGAATAGGCTGTACAATAGAACAAGCTCACATTAAATGTTGACAAATACGTAAGACAGTAGGAAAATAACAAATGATGTATGATTCAACTGAAAGGTGAAATATATGCAACATAGATGATTAATATCTACATTTAAGTTACACCAGTTGTATATATCCTTTTTAAATCTAACGTCGAGCTGAATAAAGTGTATGATTTATTGTCATTAAAACATCTATGGGTGGTTAACTGTGTAAGTAAAGACTATAATTGGATCTTTGTAGAAATTATCATATTAATAAATGTAAGGTATCATACGGTTGCACATACCTCTAAGGTAAATCAAAAGACATAATATAAACTAGGATATCGTTACATTCTTTCATTACAAGAGAAACTATGTCATTTTGGGATTAACATATCGTACAAATTATACCCATTTGATGTTCGATATCCGATTTACAAAACTGTGAATCTGTAAGAACTACAGGGTACCTGATAGTTTTGAGACCAGGCCCGTATCTAGCCCCAAAGTGTTAAGGGGGCAAGGGCTGCTTGGGGTGCGATGGGGCTTCTGGGGGAACCGATGTACCTACAGTTGACGGTCCACGGAGGAGGGTCTAGCTGCCAAGGCGTATTAAGATAATTTGATATGAACATTATACAAAATTGAAGGAAGGGATACGACTTCAGCGTACCTATGATAATTTATGAGAAAAACGAAAAGTTTGGAATCCGGTTAGAGAGCGACTTGTTTGAATCTTGAAGATTATCACTTCTGGCACGGGCTTGAATCTATCTCATACCCGTAGATTCCGAATCTGGGTGGTGATCTGGCGTTTGAGGGGGCGGGGGTTAAATGTCTACAATGGGGGTGGGGTGTAAGCTGATGGGGGGGGGGCTGTCATTATGCTGACATAATTTACCGAATACTATAACTACCAATACGTAAATTTACAAAATAATGTGACTAAGTGTTAATCTGTAAATTACATAATTGCTTTGTTATTTATAGTTCAATATTAGATAATATGTAAGAAAATATTTTTACTGCATTTTGAATGTACCTTTGGTTTCATCTTTATTGTACAAAAGAAAGTAACTTGGTAAATATGTATTATTTCGGTAAATATTCGAACATTTTAAGGTAAAAACAAATACTTCAACCTCTGTGATTTTACTTATATTTCTAACCTAAAAGTAAATTTACAAAATAATGTAACTCAACTAAGATCTGTTAAATGACATGCGTGCTATTTTATTTTTAATTCAATTTGGTAATTTTGCATATGTAAAAAAATGGGGCCACACAATTTCTGACTGCCCTAAAAAGTGTAAACAGGGGCCCAAAAATGACTCATAAGACTGAAATTGGTGCCAAATAATAGCTAATCATGAAACTGTAATTTGACTAAAACTGATGTTAAATATTAGCTGTGTATTAGTAGGTTCTAAAAAAATCAAATCTGACTGGTATCAGTTGGGCATATCCCTAATCTGACTACTAAAATATCACCATACCGGCAATGTGAATACACATGTTGGTATCACTTAAAAGTTAAGTTAACAAACTGAAATATGATTCAGTTGGACTTCCGGTTTTAACTTTATTATGTCAGAGGGAGAAGATGATGCACCCTATCTTCTTACTGCTTTAAGGAACTTTTGGTATTCGATGACCTTTTTATTTTGTGTTTTTAACAATTTTCAATTGTAAATAATTTAATTAAATCAACCTTTTCATAATATCATATTCATTGTATTGGAAGTTAAATCTGCAATAAACAACAACAACAACGTGGAAATGCCCGTCCTGCTATCTAAGGTTCAGCAAGTGACAATCTCAGTTAGTGGATACAGATGTTTAATTATAGATCTCTAAAACTACGATCGAAGCAATTGATTTGCAAATTGTCTGTGTGTATTTTCCTAAAGGTATGTGCATTGCAAGTCTGGCCTTAAAATAGAAAAATATTAGCCGCTTCATATATAAATGGTGGTAAAAAGGATATTTTGGGGAGAGGGGTGGAGTGGCGTTAAATATTTTTGATATTTTCTTTGCGAATAGATTGCCAGTTTTAAACATTTTTATTCTGAGCTAAAACAAAACAGATTTTAGAACCAAGGGCTTATCGGCTCAGAGAGAGAGAGAGAGAGAGAGAGAGAGACGGAGAGAAAAAGATGGGGAGAAAGAATGGGGTTTAACGTCCACTCGACACAAACTAGGTCATTTTGGGACTAACATATGGTTTTTAAATTTTATTTCAATAAGGGTCTTTAGCAGTGGGAGGAAACCGGAGGACCCGGAGAAACCCACGAGGTTGGACAGGCAACCCTACTCCTTTTCACGTAACATATGATAGTTATTCTTTTATTCTGATTTTCTTTCATGATTTTTTAATCCATGGGAAATAAATAAAATTCGTCTGGTTTATTTTTACAAACAAGCCACGCTTTACATCGATATAGGGGGCCCGAATACACATGAAAGCAAACTCAATTTACAAATAATGACCGGTAATAAAACACAGCCCTGGTGTATTTCCACTCCGAATCTTTCGAATGAATGAATAAAATGGGCTTAACATCCTACTTTTCTCTGCTTCAACCGGGATAGTCAAGACGGACATATACCGTGCCGGGACAGGAAATGGATTCCAACGGGTCTTCGTTTTTTTCGCGTTTCAGCCGAACGGCTAGACATTTTCCATGCAAACCCTTTTCCCCTTTACCAGGACAAACGAGTCTTTATAATCACGAGGAACCTTTCAGATCAACATCGGGATGGAACTCAGGACATCACGGTCACCGAGCCAGCACTGTACATGCACCCAGTTAGCCAAGACAGCTTCCTCCGAATCTTCGGACTCTTTGCCTTTATAAATATATATTGGCAGATGCCGTCCTGAGCTCGAGTCAGAATAACTAGAGACTGTTTTGTGGTCGGCGGGGTAATTAATCGGATGTCCTTTACTGATTAGAAATTCTACGGATGAAATAAAGTGTGCAGCGACTGGACATCCGAAATAAGTATCAGATCACTTATATATTTATCTTCTGTGTGTGACATTGTGACGGTGTGAAGCACCTGTGTGTGGCATTGTGATGGAGGAGAACATTTTTATATGATAATGTGTACGGGATTGTGATGGTGCGAAGCGCCTGTATATATGGTAATGTGTGATGACATGAAACGCCCGTGTGTTGTAATGGTAACATTTTGTACACTACCAAAAGACAACTAAAGACTGTACTACACCAGCTCCCATCCATTATTAGGTCATACAACCCATTAAATATACATTATTTGAAATCAGATAACAAGTTGGCAGTTCTCAATATGATAGTTAATAACTAGTTAACGTAAAGACAATTTGCTGAAAATTTAGAGCAGGGACATACCCGTAAGCCCACAATCCCGACTCACGATGAACCCAATGGTTAGGGCTATCATATAAATAATGACAACACATCAGTTGGAATAAAACATCTTTACGTCATATAAACCAGTTTATTGTAATCTTAATGTCGTGAAACCAACTATACAAAGGTCGCAATAAAACAGTTGATACATAAACGTCATAATAGATCAGCTGATTGTACATCAGCCTGATAATACGTCTCTAATGTAGCAAAATAAAACTTTCATAAATGTCATAATAAATGAGGTGATTGTACCTCAGACTGGTAATAAAACATAAATATCATAATAAATCAGTTGACTGTACATCAGACTGTTAATACAGAAATGTCATAATAAATCGTCTGATAAATCAACATCAGACTGGTAATACATAAATGTCATAATAAATCAGATAAGTGAGCATCAGTCTGGTAACACATAAATGTCATAATAAATCAATTGATTGTACATCAGACTGGTAATAATACATAAATATCATAATAAATCGTCTGATAAGTCTACATCTGACTGGTAATACATAAATGTCATAATAAATCAGATAAGTGAGCATCAGTCTGGTAACACATAAATGTCATAATAAATCAATTGATTGTACATCAGACTGGTAATAATACATAAATATCATAATAAATCGTCTGATAAGTCTACATCTGACTGGTAATACATAAATGTCATAATATATCAGTTTATTGTACACTTGTTAACGTTTCTAATGCTATAATCAATCAGCTGATTGTGCATCAGGTTGGTAATTTGTGGATAATCTAACAAGCTAATACTATTTAAATATTATGTAAAAAAAAGTCAATATTACAACATACTCTGGATACTATGTAATATAATAATACATGTATTTAATGTCATATAAAAAAGCATCCCCGGTACTTAGCTTTGTAAATACAATAGAGATACGTCGCTCTGTAATAAACAGTATTTGCACTCCATATTTTTTATAGAGGTACATTAACATCACATAAAACAGTTGTATCTATAATAGAACCTATAAGTAATTTAGAATTGAAAAGAGTGGCAACAGTAGATCCTGTTATTAACTCGCCATCATCATAAAATAATTCTCTGGTTTTCGTTATGTTTCCATCTTTAACATACAACATCAAAACCTACAAAATATATAAACAATGGATATATTTAACATCAATACCTACAAAATATACCAACAACGGAAAAATTTAACATTCATACCTACAATTTATATAAACAACCTCAATATTTAAACTCAACACGTGTTATACATAGAAGGGTGGGGACATAGACACCTGTAATATATAAAAGAGAGTAGGGGGCATAGACACCTGTAATATATAATATAGAGTGGGGGAATAATCACCTGTTATATTTAAAAGAGGTGGGGGGGGTATAAACACCTGTTATATTTAATAAAGGGGGGTATAAACACCTGTAATATATAATGGGGGGGGGGGTCAACACCTGTAAAATATAATGGGGGGGGGGGGTATAAAGACATGTAATATATAAACGAATGGCGGGGTACATCAAAACATGTAATATATAATAGAGGTGGACAACACCTGTAAAATTATCTAAGGTTACGGAAACCTGTAAAATATAATAAACGAGGGGGAAGTGGATCAATGCTCGTAATATATAATAAACGGAGGGGGGCAATGCCTGTAATATATAATAGAATATATACGGGGCAGATTATTTACAATAGAGACTTTCTCATACGCGATACGACACGCGGATACGGCAGCACAGTATCGGGCAGCTTTCATACGGAAAAGGTCCGTGTAACATCGTTATCTTTTTAAAGACTTTTTGCTATTTTACGACGCTAAAATGTTGTGCCGTAGCGTTGTTATACATCTATGTGTATCCTAGTACATGGAGGTGTATATTTGATGTGATTTCAACCATGATAAAGACTGGAATTTAATTATTACTTTTAATGAGCTTTTCGCGGAATTTTCATATTTGTCCTATCTATTTGCATGATGGTTGATCTACGTGCTAAATTGAGGAACGTGTAACCTTGCAAATCTGTAAACCAAAAATTGCTGTCGAGTCGGAGTCGAAGATTTTTAATAAGATTTGATATAAATAGTATTTTTAATAGCTCAGCGATTGTCGAACAACTTTACTCCCCCCCCCCCCGGAATTTGTAGGCTAGGTACGTGACTGGTGCTGATGGTAATCTTGGTAGATAACTGCCATCATTCTGTAATAGAACCAAGCTCAGCTCAGCTAACCATACGTACGCGGCCAGGGGCGGACTGGCCCGCCTGTGCGCCTGTGCTTGCACAGGCGGGCCCCCACTTCCAAAAAAAACAAAACAAGATGAAAAAAATATTTTAATGTAAAAGTGAACATAAAGGGTTTAAAAGAGTGTCAAAGGGGGGTTGCAACCCCTATAATTTCTGTGACAAGGCTTTGGGGCCCCAGTTGCCTCCACTTGGGGCCCCCATCCCCATGTCAGCTAGCTATGTCCCTACAATTTCCCTCCACTTGGGCCCCATATTTGACGTAAGGTGGGCCCCACTCTACATGTCAGTAGTCTACATGTGGCCAAGGTGCCCCCTTTTGCTTCAAGAGGGGCCCAATTTTGGCTTAAAAACTCAAAAATACATCAAAATTCAGTAAAAGTAGTGATTTATTTTTGTCAACATTGGGGGCCTATAGTCAAGGGTAGGGGCCCACTTGTCATTGGTAAATGGGCCTATATTCGGTGACCATTGGGTCCCTATTTTCAAAATTCAGTAAAAATAGTGATTTATTTTGTCAAAATTGGGGGCCCAATTGATGACATATGGGTAGGACCTTGTGATATTTGCCCTCGGGCACTTTCGGCGCAGCACCATTCAGCTGAAATAGCATTTTTCTCGCTTCTGGTATCTGGCGGTATTTTTCGGACATGGAATTCAGTTGCAGTAGTATTCAGTCTTATGTCATGTAATACTTGTAAGTTTAAACTACTAATTTGGTTATTTGTACGTTTACCAGTTTAATATAATTAGTCTTTTATCCATAATTCATCATAAGTTGATATATATGTCAATGTCTTGTTTATTATTACCGGCCTACAGTATTACTTTTAAGTAATTTTAATAATCTATTAAGTAATTTTATATTTTAAGTATTTGTTTTTGAAATTCGGCAGATTTACTTTTTCCAAAATTGATCCCCTTATGCTTAGAAAACGATAGGCCTACTACCCCAGAGAAATTCCTCGCCAAAATGGAGTTTTACTTTTTCCAAAATAGATCCCCAGATGCTTGGAAAACGGGTTTCCGGCTGGCGAATTTCAAAAAAAATCTGGGGGGAAAACCTCCCCCAGAACCTCCTCAAAAAAATCGCGCCTTCGGCGCTCGGAGCGGCGGGATTCGCCCTCCGGGGTTGTTCGTGGTGTTTGACTCTAAAGGGTAGGGCCCCTTCAGTTACCCTGCACAGGGGCCCCTTCAGGAGCCCAGTCCGCCCCTGTACGCGGCGAATATCTGCCAAGACTCTAAAATTACATTGACGAAACGTTTTACGTGACAATACGGATGGGAAAAATTCCACGTGCCAAAAGTCTCTATTATTGGAGTTCACTATTTCTTGTAACATTCTTGAGACTAGCACTATTACCTGATATTTCTAGGAATTTATTCAATTTAAAGTACCGTCTAGTCTTGATAATGCAGTGCAGATGTTGTCAACTGGGGCGTTAAATAACTCACGGTTAAATCCGTCATCTATGAGAGACATATCTGCTCTTTGTTAAAGATACATTATGGGAGAATAGATAAAGAGCTGAAATTTCTCACACACATAGTTTTAAAAAAGCTAGATAATGTAAATGGAATTTGCTGAAAACTTAAGTCAAATTGATCCACTTGGTACGATGAAAAAAAACCCAACAAAGTCTCGATTGGCCGATTCATGATTTAATCATAAATGAAAGTTGAGCAGCACATCGGATCCTAATCCAGTAAATATCACAGGCTAGCGATGACATCGACAGTTGATTATGGTTTGGATAAGTTCATCAATGTCTAAGTAATAATTTAGATAACATTTCAGGCCTAAAGAAAGACCTGTAATAGGCTGAATTAGCTCTTGCATAATATTGGTGTTTTATTATGTGTTTTTAATTCTATGTGGTTAGTTTTTAGCTATTCTCTTGATTCCTAAAAATCAACAACTGTATATTCTTAATACCACACAATGGAATATAAATTGTATTGGGAAAAGGGGTCATTTACCTGGGAGGGTGAGCGGTTGTCTGGCTTTTCTAAATGTAGAGATATTTGATGCCCAATAGGATGTCCAGCAATATAAAGATTGTCCGTCTTTGAATCAACTATAATATTATCAACAAACGAATAGACTGGGTAAACCTGAAATAAAAAACAATTATTGTAAATCGTATATACATTTGGGGTCGATTTGCCTCATGCCCTAAGTCGTGCATGTGCATTTAGATCATAAGGTATGTCATTGATTTAAGTGGCGTTGTGCGTGACGAGGAGTAGGGTCGCCAGTCCTACCTTGTGGGGTTTCTCTGTGTCTTTCCGTTCGCTTTCACTGCTAAAGACCCCTACGCGAAAACAAAATTATTGAAATAAAATGAAACCATATGTTAGTCCCGAAATGACCCAAATTGAGTTGAGTAGACTTTAAATGCCATTTCTCTCTCTCTCTCTCTCTCCTCTCTCTCTCTCTCTCTCGCTCTCTCTCCCTCCCTCTCTCTCTCTCTCGCTCTCTCTCTCTCTTTTCTTCTCTTTCTCTCAGAAACTGTGTATAGTTTTTGTCTGTATCATGGCCAGAGGTGTCAACATAATATACATTTTTGAGCCATAGCTCGTCAACATGTCATTACGCATTAATGTGTTATTTACCTGTTTTGTAATCAAGTCATTGTTTGGTTTTCTCTCTGTAACAACGATTTCATTACTAATAGAAGTGGCTATATAAACATATCTGTAAATACAATAACATTAATATTTAGAATATAAAAAACAAATTATAATGCACTGCAATTAAAACAATTTATCGTTTTACCACTTATATATAGGGGATGCTCGATTGAACGCCTCGAAATTGAATTCTGATAAACCCTAAAATCGTGATAATCGAGTGACGATCGAGTGACAATAGGGATTCTTGGCTAGAACGCATGCGCCGACTACACGAGAAAATATCTAAACCAATCATGAATGATGAATAATATTCGTTGTGTTTAATTACGTCACGATTCTATTCATAGACTTCTAACAGGACTGAATTCCGCTTCACGCGATTCTTATTCCGTCAGTTCGGAACGTTCTTGACTGACAACCGATCATCCCCATAATGCAACAGAGAGGGGCGCAACTGTTACTTGATTTGGCAAAATGAATGTAGTGGATAATCAACCACATAAAAAATCAAATAGGCTACCCGGTTAAACATATGTAATGGAAACTTTCTCCGGACGTTGAAGACTGGGCTCTGGAAGACTAATAGGTTGTGGAGGACGGTAGTGACCGACAAGTGAAAGTCTGTCAAAGAAAAGCCGCAGCTGGCAGCCGTCTTTGAAAATAACGAACATTTTCAAAATTTTGATAAATCTACTTAAATTTGCAAACTCGTTGTCTAGCAAAGATTATCACCAAAATATACCATATGATTCTTACTTGCCATCATTAGACATAGCTATACCATTAGACATAGCCAGACCATCTAATACCACTCTATAATTATTACCATCAAAGTACACTACTGTATTCCACGCCATTCGACATAGTATTTGTACCTTCATCATAAACAACCCTGGACCAGTCCCGTAATTGGTAAAATAGAAGCTGTCCTCACTAGTAGGTTGAACATCATTGATGCTGAATATAACAATGAGTTAAGATTCTTTGTTAAATATATCCTTTTTTATCAGTTACACTAAGAGGCACGGGGGTACGGGTAGTGAAACGATACTAACTCAGTCCCGTGACTCGCCAGTAACGCCTACATCATAGGCCTATATAAAGGCAATGCGGTTTAACGTCCATCGTTTTTGTACCGACGGGCTGTGTGCTAGGAGGAAAATCTTTCAATTCAGCGACAGCGCCGTCTATTCTTATTCGAATTCCAACTGTCAAGGGTTCTTTACGTGCAAACCAATTTCTACAACAGAGTGTACATTGTCTCTTGCCAGGCCATCTACTCTGCAGCAAAAAAAAGGGTAAACCACATCGGAAATCCCGATGAAGTTTCTCCGCCAACACCAGGATCGTACAAGTAAGTCCGGGTTGGCGAGACAGTCTTACTAACTGAGCCACTGACGCTCTTGGTTTTGGAGGAATTTACTTTTCTTGTACAAGACTTTCATATTTTGTAAATATAGCCTTGTTCACGGTAACATCATATCATCACGGTATCGTTTAATATCAAACTGATCCCACAGTGAATATTCGCTTGGCCGCTATTATCACTGATAAAGATGACATCTATGCGTCTTAATTCGGCAAAATATTAACTTTTTTCCTCTGACAAAATAAATTCTAAAACATTTTTTTGGAGTATAAGAAAAAAAAAACACGTTTGAAGTATCTGTAGTTAACAAAAATATTTCCTATTTAGTGTAAATGACTATTAAAATGAGTAAAAGGCATCATTTTGCCCGAAGCAGTTACGTGTTATGTAAACAACGCACGGGCCGTTGAGCCAATGACTGACGCCACGTGAAGTCAATGCATGTGTTAAAAACAGTCATCCGTGACAGAGATAATTCGTAAGTAAATCTCTGTAAAACAGATTGGTTTAATATGTTTATATAACTTACAGTAACATCGTATCGTCACGATATCGTTTAATATGTTTCAGTTGTTTATTTCCAGGAATAAATTCAAACTTTTCTATATAATCAACCCCTTGATCTTCATGGTTTACCACAAATAATAATTTCTTGCCTGTAAAATAAACCAGGTTGGGCGTTTACACAGCATAAACACAATATTTCCGTCACTAGATCGTTAAACATTTTGTGTTCGCATTGTCGGTTTTTGAGTAAAATATTATTCAGTATTGTCGGATTTACAGTAAAATTTGATTCAGTATTTAGATTTATCACTTTAAAAAAAATAAACAAAACTTGTCTTTAATTCTTGTTTATCGTAAACTAAAGTCACATTTCGTCTTTTTAGCACAATATGAATCGCTTGCAAACCACAGTAGTGTGAAAAATTTACAAAGATATATTGAATTGAAATTTCATCGACCTATGCTGTTTGCTATGTAATTAGCCCGTCGCCATTTTGTTGTAGGCGAACAGAATTGATAGGCCTATTTTAAATCTACCCGAAACCAATCCGGGAGATAATCTAGCGTTAGTATTTCGATTTTGTTCTGGAAATCAGATGTTAAACAATAAATATAAGTACATATTAACGTGGATTAAGCCACGAGACACTTGGTATAATAGTGATACAATGAAATAAAATGGTGTTTAACGTCCTAATATTCTGCCCTGAACTGGGCTACGCCATACAGTGTACTATGGGGAAAATTTTGCCCGAACAGCGGCACTACGACCTACTCTTATACCGAATTCCAACTATACGGGGATCTTTTACGTACTCGCCAATGTGTACATGGGACCTCGGTTTTTCGTCCCATCCGAACGACTAGACAGCTGTCCTTGGCAGGTCCTCCGTCCAATACTTCGATTGATATCTACCTGATTTATCAACCCAACCACCGATTCCATGGGGTCGGAATAATTTTACGTTAAAACCACCATTACTTCCTACTATAGACAGATCTTCTACTTTCGCTTTGTTCTTGTTGAAATCAAATAAATACATTCTACCAACAATATTATGTTTAACCATATATTCCCTCAAATGTACTGATTGATTTTGTACAGCAAGCCCCTGTAATTAAAAATGGTACTGCGAAACAGAAATCGATACTAATACAAAAATCGTACCTAATCCTTAAAGCAATCTGATTAAAACATAGATCGAATGATCCGGCGATTAGAGCCGGTTAGAAATAAAAAGAAATGAAATGGGGTTTAGTGTTCTGCTCCGACTGGGCTAATGACGACGGAAGACCTGTAATGCCGAGTCTACAAAATTAAGGTCAACGGCAGATTTGGTCACAGGCCACAAGATATAAACAGGGTTCAATTTGCAATAACTCGCTTGTGCGTATTAAGTCTTTAGCAAGAGCTAAATCTGCCAATTACAGGTCTTTCTTAAGGCAAAAAATGTTATCTTAATTATTAATTAGACATTAATAACTTATCCAGATCATTATCAACTATCAATGTCATCGCCAGCCTGAGATATTACTGGACTATAATCAGATCTGCTGCTCAACGTCCATTCATGATTAAATCAAAAACTTGATAATCGCGACTATACTTCTTATCGTACCAACTGTAGTAATGATGATCGAGGCTAGGTCCAAATTCAATCGCTAAATGATCGCTTCAGATTCGATCAATTCGACTAAAATTTTCAGCAAATTCCCTTTACATTATCTAGTTCCTAACTATTAAAGTGAGAACTGTCAGTTACTTATCTAATCCACCATAATGTATCTTTAAGGGACTTAATGTAATAGAATAGCTAACCGATGTAATAAAAGTTAATCTATCTTTAAATGTGTAAAAGTTTTCTGAACCAAGACCTGAAAAAAAGAAAAGATTGTTATACTATTAGTGTTTACACAGTTAAATTCCATACATAAGACAATGGACTTACAAGTTCGTGAAAGGTGTCAGCAATGTGTTGTGTTTGAGGGAGAGGGGAAGAAAAATGGGGTTTAACTTCCACTCCACACAAACTAGGTCATTTCGGAACTAACACAGGGTTCAATTTTATTTCAATGTTCCACTTGCGCATGGGGTCTTTAGCAGTAGGAGGAAACCGGCGGACACTGAGAAAACCCACGAGGTTGGACAGCGACCTACTCCTTGCTACGTACAACCGGGAATTCGAAACCTCACCAGTTGATCAATGGCAGACGTTTTTGTACAGCGCGCACGTGCTAACCATTCGGCCATCCAACCCCCTTATATTTGAGGTAAATTTTGCCAGGAGAGCGATCTATATCGAATGCCAAGTGTGTTTTACATGCAGGCCCATGCGTACACGAAACCCCTCTTTGTCGTACTGTCCGAAAGACTATACATACTCACCATGGCCACCACGGTCACCGGACAGAAACGTAAATGGCGGTAAAGTTAAGCGGAACCACGCAACCTAAACTTGACTTCTTATAAACATTCGCTTTGATACTTTCAGACTTACTCATGCCTTTAATCTGTTCACACTTGCCAGGATAATGTTCATTATAGTGTAAATGAAAACCCATATAATACCTGAAATATTACATACATCGTGTTAAAAGTCTAGGGTGTATTAATTTTACTGAACTATCTTGAGGTAACGCCGAACCAGCCAAGAAAGGCAACCTAAGATTAAAGATACAATATGTAAGATTTGGATAAATAGCTGACAATCCTTGCTATAATACCCCAAAATAGATAATGTAAAGTTAAAATTTGTAGTTTCGACGAGATGTGTGCATAGTGGTAACCGGGATACTGGTATATTGGCGGGGGTGGGGGATGGCCGAATGGTTAGCACACGTGCGCGCTGTATCATAACGCCTGCTTTTTTGTCAGCTGGCATGGTTTCGAATCCCCGGTTGTACGTGACAAGGAGTAGGGTCGCCTGTCCAGCCTCGTGGGTTTTATCTAGGTCCTCCGGGTTCCGCCCAGGCGAATTATTGAAATAAAATTAAATCATATGTTAGTCCCGAAATGACCAAGTTTGTGTCGAGTGGACGTTAAACCCCATTTCTCTATCTCTGTTTTTTTAATAATGAAGACGGATCTGTGACCGGAAAATCCCCAAGTTCAATGAAATAATGTCGTTTATATTCGTTATTACGGTTAGAATTACTTAAAATATCTTACTTACGCCGTTCTGAGCACCATTTGTAATAAAAACAGAAACAAAGACCCAACAACTAACTTCACCAACATTTTTAAACTTAAATTCACTCACAGCACTTGCATGCACTAAAAATCTGAAATATATAGGTTACGCAAGAAATTAGTTGTGTTTGAGAAAACGGCTAATTCCGCTTTTAAAGATAGACGCAAATCAAAGTTATGTCAGACACCCTGAGAAAGTTCGGGATTAAACCATGAGAACTAGTCGAGAATTTTTAGAATATTTGTAATATTTCGTGCATATCAAATGCAAACACGAGTCACTGTTTCCGCCATGGGCTACCATACATCACTTATAAAGCTGTTTAAAACCCCAGACCGGCATTTGAATATGCAATATTTATAGATAAGATATAGATGGTTAGTTTCAATACAATATAACCGTTGTGCTGCAACAAGTGGCTTGTAGACCTAACTGCAAAAGCAGCATAACAGGTCACAAGCTCAGCTCTACATACCGCACGTAACTAAAGCTATATGTATATAGCATATATGGTATGGATATCCGTGACCTTGTACTTACCCAGAAAGATAAAGTTATGGCTGGGCTGTGTAGATTAGCCGAATGTCGCCGAGTCCGGTTGGTAATCAATGATTATTTACCGAGTGCTCATGTGTCACTTGCTTGTATCTAAAACTATGAAAGTAGTCCATCGGTCATAAAGTTAAATATAAAACGCTTGTTAAAATAATACACATGATATCATAGCCTACCTTCAACCAGTATAATAAACACTGTCGCGCCCGAAACAGTCAGTGAAGGAAAATAGCAGTGTCGGCCTCGCTTCACTGGAGGGCGAGTTAGCAGTTGAATGTCCAGTAAGAACATACTGCACGGAGCGACCCATTTATATCATGTATTATAATGATTTTAGTGGCTCATAGGTCGATTTTGGCCGGACACTTTTATGTGTGTGACCTTTAAAGGGACTATACGACTCCTGCTGTCTTGACAGGTCCAGAAAAAAATAAAAGCCTTATTCTAGGTACTAGATGTTTAAGTGTCCTACCTGTTGTGTAAATTATCCATTACATCCTATTTTACTCGTCCAGAAGGTTGCATTTGAAAGTTTTTACGTAAAGCTTTTCAAACCATGTAGTTGTACGTTTCTCAATTTTTAAATTCGGTGTGTTAAGATGGAATTTGTATCATCAATTAATTGAAATATTGTAAAATAGTACAATTGGTTGACCAGAATAATGATTGGGGCATATTATTCATTTACAACAAGAGTGGTATTGGGGCTTAAAATAAAACAATCTTCTTCTTCTACGGCATACTTCGAGAATTGATCACTGCGCTAAATATCCTCCGGTTAGTCGTCCACAAGGCATTGGTGATGTCGTCAACAACTATTAGTGATGTCGTCCACAACTAAATTTGTTAATGAATTTGTTAATGAATTTGTTATTTATGGAATAAAACGATTTACTTTGTTGTTTATTTGCCGGGAGAAAGGGTGACCACGCAGAAAAAACTATACTAATTAAAAATACATCGTGTGGACGACTCCAAAAAACGTATTACAATATCCAGAAATTATTTACTTTGTTGTTTATTTACCGAGAGAAAGGGTGACCACGCAGAAAAACTATACTATTTACAAATACATTATGTGTCCAGAAATTATACTAAGTCGTGTGGAGGATGTGGACAGCTTAACCAGATTTTGGGACTTTTTTGTAAAAGCGGAACGTTTTCCTGTTAGAGTAAATCGGTAGTCGATAAGCCGCATTGCAAATGTATGGTCGTAGGTACATATCAATGACTATCATACATCCGAGTCTAGATGTAGGTTACGGAGAGTACCGGAATCTGTCGAGGTTTGCCGAATGAAAGCCTGTCGTCGAGTCAACTGGCGGTGTTTCAAATCCTCGGTTGCACGTGGCAAGGATTAGGGACGCCCGTCCAACCTCGTCGGTTTTCTCCTGGTCCCCCGGTTTCCTACCACTGCTAAAGACCCCTACGCGCAAGCGAATTATTGAAATAAAATTAAACCATATGTTAGTCCCGAAATGACCTACTTTGTGTCGAGTGGACGTTTAACCCATCTCTCTCTCTCTCGCTCTCGCTCCCTCTCTCTCTCTCCCCCTCCCTCTCTCTCTTCTAAAATATATGCTATGGGTAATATGGCAATACATTCTTTGCCGTTGTAAACTGTCTTTAGAGTTTCAATCTGTTTATCTTTTAAAACAAGGTTAAATACTCCTTCTTCGCAAATGAAGAGTTTTTGGAATGATTTAGGAATTAATATTAAATGAATGAATGAATGAATGAATAAGTGAATGAAATGGGGTTTAACGTCCAACACTTCTGCGCCTAACCTGGGCTAATTGAAGACGGGCATACTGAATTGCAACTGCCAAGGGATCTTTTACGTGCACGTCAATGTGTATACGGGACCTCGGTCTTTCATTCCATCCGAACGACTAGGCAGCTGTCCTCATCATCAGGCCCTCTGTCTGCATCACTGACAAGGAGTAACCACGCCGGGAAATCGAGATGAACTTTCTCGGCCAATGCAGAGCCTTATATATAGAAGGCCCTGGGCCAATGCAGGCATCGAACACCCGACTTCCAGGCTCATACATTCGAGGTACCGGTCAAAACTAATTTTAAATGAAAGAGTGCATCTTACTGGGTACGAAAATGCCCATAACAGACGATTAGGCCCCTGAGATGGCCCAGACTGACACCCCAAAGCCGAGGTTGGGTGGGGTTTGGTAAATGAGTTATACATTCGAGGTACCGGTCAAAACCAATTTAAAATGAAAGTGTACATCTCACTGAGTACAAAAATGCCCATAACAGACGATTTCGGCCCTGGGTCGGCCAGACTGACACCCTGAATATGAACCCCGGGGCTTAAAAAAGGGTTATATTCATACATTCGAGGTACCAGTTGAAATTAAATTTAAATGAATGAGTACATCTCACTGAGTACGAAAATGCCCACAACAGACGATTAGGCCCCTGGGATGGCCCAGACTGACACTCCTAAGCCGAGGTTGGGTGGGTGGGGGGAACATGAGTTAACTCATACATTCGAGGTACCGGTCAAAACCAATTTTAAATGAAAATGTACATCTCACTGAGTACGAAATTGCCAATAACAGACGATTTCGACCCCGGGGCGGCCCAAACTGACATCCTAAATATGAGTCCCAGGGCTTAAAAAAGGGCTTTATTCATACATTTGAGGTACCAGTTGAAATTAATTTGAAATGAAAGAGTATACTCCACTGAGTATGAAATTGTCCATAACAGACGATTATGCCCCTGGAATGGCTCAAACTGATACCTCGAAGCCGGGGGGGGGGGGTGCAAACATGGGTTAAACTCATATATTCTAGGTACCGGTCGAAATAAATTAAATGAAAGACTACACCCCACGGAGTACGAAATTGCCCATAGCAGACGGTATTGTCCATGGGACGGCGGAAACTGACACCCTAAATATGCCCCCTCCTCTCCCTAGGTTTGAAAAAGGTTAAACTGGCAAGTTTTTAAACACTTTTTTCCCGTCATTCGCCTTGAATGTGAATGTAATGCAGTGTATATTATGTATTTAGCTAAGACTATTGGTAGAATTTTTGCTCTTTAATTTAATAAAAGTCTCATTATATTGCATCTTTGACTAATTATTGGATTCACACATTCTATCGAAATCATGTCTCATGCACTCAAATAATGAGTGACTGATTTACAGATACAGTATACAGGCCGACATGGTCTTCAATTTGGAGGATGATGCCCACATATAAGAGTTGGATAGAGAACAAGCTAAAAAGAATGTGGGCATCATTCCCCAAATTGAAGACCATGTCAGCCTGTATTATGCTGTATCTGTGTTGGGTTAGTCCTTTCAGTTGCAGGTACTTGATAACTGCCCTATAGACAGTTTTGTTCCTTTCTGGTGATTTCAGTGAATGGGTTCACAAGACAATAACAACACTGCAGTTGCAGTTTTTATGTCTATGATTCATTTTATGATTGTACATGTTGGTGGCAACATGATGCAGTCAGTGTATTGATGAACCGAGAGCACAAATGGTCTTGTGAGGCCTTTTGCATACCGATATTTTATTGGTCAATCACGCTATTTTACCGACATAATTTCGCCTAATAGTTTGAATGCAGCAATGGCAGGTGTGGCACAAGGCAGGGTAAGCTTACTCTTCAGGACACCTGTTACCACTGATTGTCGTGTATTTTGTACACGAGGGGCAGTCCATTTGCTGATAACACTATTTTGCTTGAGTACACTTTTTTGCTTGAGTACACTATTTTGCTTGAGTACACTATTTTGCTTGAGTACACTATTTTGCCTAAAACGTGTTTAAGGACTTCGAATTATGTCTTATGGTTTGGATTGTTCATACTTGGTTTTTATTTTTTTTCTAAGGTTACCCTACTTCGGAAATACTTCCACAAATGGAGATGGTGTAGCACCATGGGTCATTTGTCAGACGTGGAAAGCAGGTCATCAAGCCAGATCACCGCATCCTACATATGGCCCATGCACTCTCTTCTTCTTTCGATCGTCTGGCTCTCTTTTCACGCTGTGTATTTTCTTCTTACTACTACTTCAGTGGTTAGGACGGTTATCTTCTCATTGGTTATTCTCAGGAATAACAATGCATCAGTTCGTTGTTACATTTTATATATCAAGCACTGGTTACTAAGATACGCATAGATTACAATAAAGTCATTCTTTCAATCCTATTCCAGCGAGTCTGCTGATAGACATTGCTACTAATACCCAGAGATATGATAGCTTTCTAGCTTTGGGTTTGGACCTTCAATTATCGAATTGGTCAAATATGACCTTATTAATGGTTGGTCAATTAGCCTAATGACGTCAAACACCACCCTTATATAGGCAATGGAAACTTTAACCCCAGAAGTTTCACGCGTGTTATTTTTTTATTAACCCAGAATTAAATGTTTACCAAATTATAACTCTTTTTATATTTAATCCGTCACTCATTTTTTGAGTGCATGAGATCTGAATTCGATAGAATGTGTGAATCCAATAATTAGTCAAAGATACAATATGATGAGACTATTATTAAATTAAAGAGCAAAAATTATACCAATAGTCTTACAATGGTTAATCAAACCAAATATGATATACACTGCACCTACATTCACATTCAAGGCGGAAAATTGTTTCAAAACTTGCCAGATTAATCTTTTTGAAAACCTAATGAGAGGGACCAGAATCATCTGTTATGGACCATTTCATTTAAAATTAATTTCAACTGGTGCCTTGGAAGTATGAATATAACCCTTTTTTCAAGTCTATGGGCATTTTCATTTAAAATTTGTTTTAACCGGTACCTAGAATATATGAGAATAACCCATGTTTGGTCCCCTTGGCTTAGGGGTGTCAGTTTGAGCCATTCCAGGGACCTAATCGTCTGTTTTGGACAATTTCGTACTCAGCTGGATATACTTTTTTATTTAATTTCAACTGGTGCCTCGAATGTATAAATATAACCCCTTTTAAGCGCCGGGGTTCATATTTAGGGTGTCAGTCTGAGCTGACCCAGGGCCGAAATCGTCTGTTATGGGCATTTTCGTACTCAGTGAAATGTACGCTTTCATTTAAAAATGGGTTTGACCGGTACCTCGAATGTATGAGTATAACTCATCTTGACAACCCCACCCCACCCCCACCCAACCTCGGCTTTGATGTGTCAGTCTGGACCATCCCAGGGGCCTAATCGTTTGTTATGGGCATTTTCGTACTCAGTAAGATGTATTCTTTCATTTAAAATTAGTTTTGACCGGTACCTCAAATGTATGAGTATAACTCATTTTCCCCCACCCCACCCAACCTCGGCTTTGGGGTGTCAGTCTGGACCATCCCAGGGGCCTAATCGTCTGTTATGGACAATCCCAGGGCTAAAATCGTCTGTTATGAGCAATTTAGTACTTATTGAGATGTACTCTTTCGTTTAAAATTGGGGGTCATTCTAGGGGACGCCGAGGCCACACCCATGAACTGGACCCCGGCAGACGCCAATTTCTTTACGCCCTATGTTAGTATGTAGATGCCTATATGGTCAGATATTGGTACCTCGTTCGTCTAGGTTCGACCCTCTGGGCTCCTGGTCTAACTCGCCTCTGGAGGAAATACTTTGGTTAGTTTGTGAAGACCAATGTAATTAACAATGTAAATAACTTATCTAAAAAATATCCACGTCTTGCAAAACTGGGATTATCAGGTACATAGTTTATGTAAGGGACATAACGCATTTAAGTGGTATGCTGCAGGGTGCAGGGCAAGGCACAAAGCTATTTCAATAATTTTCTTACATGTAGAGGTATTTAGCAATCACCAAATTCTCACAGATAAAGAGCAGGTGGTAGTCGGGATTTACTAGTTTCAATCTTTTGTCCCATCTGTATGACTAGTACTCATGCTCCATGTCAGCCTACAGGTTCATTTGGTGTACGGCATTTAAATTTTGTAATAATTAAAACAAAAAGGTGTATTCATTAACAAATCAATCAGAAATTGATGTATTTTAATGTATAAAAAGACACTTTGGCTCACGGCGGCCTCCTCGACAATTCACTATACGACTATATATATTATACTCAAAGCCATTAAAAACGCAATGCCTAATTTGTGAAATATTTCTGGTAAACGTTCTCCTTGGCTTTCCTATCTTATGGCACATGGGTGAAACTTGTGATGGGTCTGTTCTTGGTTTGAAACCAATATCAGTTCTAGGTAATGAACTTTGTTACTGCAACGCAACACGATTTAAGCAGTCCCATGTTACACGTTTTGCACATGCATTCCCTGCACTCTTGCCCTCTATATAGAGATCAACATTTTAACATTTATCATTTCGAAAAAATGCCACGCCTTTCACAGGAAAACAGGAACAGAGCTATTCGCATGCTGGATCAGGGGGGGGGGGGGCTTCACGGGTAGCCGACACCAGACACTTTAATGTCCACCCATCGACCATTGCTCGACCCCGACTCCTTGTTATGTATTGGCCCGCTATGTCTCCCGACATGAACCCGATCGAACACTTTTGGGATGAACTTGGACGACGGGTTCGAACTCAAGCCTTGCCACTGTTGCAGAGTTGGCACAGGAAATCAATCCCAAAGCGTGAGACACCTTACATGTTAAGTGTTCTGGGTGGACATACCCGATATTGATTTCAGCTGACCCCTGCTTTGTTTCCTGGTTTTCTGACGTTTCGGTTTTGCGCAGTTGTAGTGAATTTTTTCATGAAATTATCCACAGATAATTTTTATTTCGATTTTGTCAATTGTTATTTATATTTGTTAAAAGTTGTTGCAGTAAATAAACTTTGAATTTGGCATTGCGTTTTTAATGACTTTGAGTACTGTACGTATGCCCCTGCGTGGTTGTATTTATAATGTAGTTGTAGCTAGATTCTCTACAAAATGATGGAAACACCAGGTCGTAAGTTTAGGATTTATTTACAGGTGAAAATGTAAAGGTTTATATTTATAAAGGTACATTAACATCACATAAAACAGTTTTATCTAAAACGGAACCGATAAGTAATTTTGAATTAAAAACAATGGCTACTGAAGATCCTGTTATTAACTCGCCATCATCATAAAATAGTTCCCTTGTCTTCGTTATGTTTCCATCTTTTACTTTCAACATTAAAACCTACAAAATATATAAACAACCGAAATATTTAACATGAATACCTACAAAATATATAAACAAACGAAATATTTAAACTCAACAACTGTAAAATATTATACTAGAAGGAGAAAAATCAACTCCTATAATATATAATAGTGGGTGGGGGCATCAATGCCTGTAATATATTATAGAGGGGTGTGGGCATCAACTCCTATAATATATAATAGAGGGGTGTGGGCATCAACTCCTATAATATATAATAGTGGGTGGGGGCATCAATGCCTGTAATATATAATAGAGGGGTGTGGGCATCAATGCCTGTAATATATAATAGAGGGGTGGGGGCATGTAATATATAATAGAGGGATTGGAGCATGTAATATATAATAGAGGGGTGTGGGCATCAATGCCTGTAATATATAATAGAGGGGTGTGGGCATCAATGCCTGTAATATATAAAAGAGGGAACCGGGGCATCAATGCCTGTAATATATAATAGAGGGGTGTGGGCATCAACTCCTATAATATATAATAGAGGGAACCGGGGCATCAATGCCTGTAATATATAATAGAGGGAACAGGGGCATCAATGCCTGTAATATGTAAACAAGCTGGCTCACAAACCCAGGAGTTCCACGAGATTTTCCAGCGCGGTTCCCGTTTGTCAGTGTAGGTCGGAACGAATTTGATAATTGGATTATGGCCAAAAATATATGCGAAAACACCACTGACCCATCGGCAGATTAGCCCCATGGGCCCCCACGACAAGGAACCTTCTTGGCCAACACTCCATGGGGAAATAATCCGTGTAGGTTTAAGCAGTGCATCTGGGTTTAAGTTTACCTAACAAGTCCCGTCTTCGATGCCCTAGTCGAAGCAGAACAGCAGGACGTTAAACCCCATTTTACTACATGGTATTACCTGAGAGGGTGATTGGTAATCGAGATGTTCTACAGCTTGTTGTATTTTATAGATAAAAGGATGTGCACCAATATAGAGATTGTCTGTCCTTGAATCTACTATAATATTATCTGGATATGTATAGACTGGATAAAGCTGGAATATTAAATACAGGACATTAATTCGCCCTTGATGTGGCTACATTGATGGGGTTAAAATGTACAGTTCACAAGGCCAATTTTAATGTACTGTTAAACATAATTTAACAAATTATCAGTTATCGCCCTTGATGTGGCGACAAATAATTCACATATAAAGCTATCCATATTGTTTTTCCTTGACTTCGATATAGACTTCACGTTGTGTATTCTCTAAACCCAAACTTCGGAAAACCGTTTACTTCTCAATACCTGTTTATATAACACATCAAAAAATCCACAACAGTTATAATATAACAGACTAGTAATAATGTATAGTTCTCAAGAAACTATAAATGGGATGACTCTCGGTCGGCCTCTCTGAGGGTGGTGTCTGGCTAACTAAATGTGCTCTCTTCTTTTAAAGACAAATATTATTTATTTGCAAAGACTTTATCTCAATTTTATAATATCGAATCTGCGAGCCAAACTATGTGTGGAACTTGATGTTTCACGTCACTGCACTGATTAGTTCATTGTCCATCTGGTTACTTTGAAAAACAAAACCATAGACCTCATGGTACGCTGATGTTGATGTGTTGCTCTTAGATATTGTCCTTTCTTTGATAAATGGAATACGTACAGCACGTATATGTTACGTGGTGTCAAATGTGATCAATTTGTTATTTTTATCATTATCATATTAGGGACAATCGCACGAATATACCCCGGATTTGAGAATAAGTTGGTCATTGTCTAGATTATTCGGTCCTTCACATTATCATGAACAAAATCTAAATCAACCCCCCCCCCCCCAATGAAATTAATTGAATTGCATGTTCAATATTGTATAATTTCTCTCTTCAAAATTCATATCTATGTTTTATTAATCCTAATTCGTTGTCTGTACGACTTAAGCTAAAACGTTACCGACCGACCTAGACACGGCGTTATTTTGAACCTGTTCAAAACAAACGCCAAAGTTCTGCGATCTAATACCCCTGTCCGACTGTGGTGGCGTCCTTACTGCGACGCTACGGGACGGAAAATGGCCACAGAGCCCGTCAAGATTGCCATAAGCGCGGTAAAATCGTGGTGGAAACGCCAGATACCGTGCTGTGGTCTCCATGGTCATGAATGATCGCCTAGTCATCGTCAGATCGGGTGGCGTACGGCGATCAGAAAATGCACAAACGTGAACACAACGTATGAAAATGCACAAACGTAGATGAGTAATATTATAAACAACCTCACCTGTTTTTTAACCAGATCATTGTTTGGTTTTCTTTCTGCTACAACTATTTCCTGGTTCATTATATTAGCAATATACACGTATCTACAAATACAAATATAAATTATAATTAGCTTTCACTATCTTGGGAGTCAAGGTTGGTCAATGGGTTAGACGTCGGCTTGCTAACCCGAAGGTCTTGTATTCGATCCGTAGGACGTTAAACCCCATTCATTCTGTATTCGATCCGTGTAACGGCTGAATCGTGCTATATATGGCTCGACAAAAGATGACGATATTTTTATTCAGTTTCAGTGATCAAAAGTGTATTTAAATCATAACCTTCATTCAGTGATCATTAGTTTATGGAACTTTTAAAACCTTAGCTGAATCCACAAGACAGATACAATACTGCGATGATTTCTATTTTTTCATTTCGCTGCCAATCGGTCGGTCTTCGACGCATACAATCAATTGTTTCTCTGTAGTCTTGGATAGACAATATGATTTATATTGTAAATATTCCATCTTCTAACTTAGTAATTCAATGCACTCTTATTTGCGGAATGTTGTGTCGAATTACGGGACTATCAAACGGTTGACATCCATATCAGATATAATTATCATCGATGCGCTACCATACTGCCAATCAGATGAGTGTTAATTTGATAATGATATTGTGTATAAATGTATTGTGTTAAACTATTGGTGTATACATGTATTGTATTAACTTACTAGAGTATACATGTATTGTGTTCTAATACTGAAGTATAAATGTATTGTGTTAACCCTACTAGAGTATAAATGCATTGTGTTCCACATACCAGATATATCATCATTACCTGGACGGACTCTCCTTTCAATATATATATATATATACCACATACATCATATACATGCATATTTTTAGCTTACAATGTATTTGTATGTTTTTGTCGTGTGGATTTTGTTTGTGTTTAGGTGGCACTCTCGTACTTAATATTATCATGAAATGTGTGACATGATATTTTTGATGATATGAAAATAAGTGACCAGAAGATAATCATATATATACAAGTCCATTATATGATTTCACTGGCTAAAGGTTGGGTGTATATTAGATTAGATAGCATAGATCTTATCAGTCACTTGTCATGACATCACTGATCGAAGTTGGGTGTATGTTAGTTAATCTGTGATGAATTTATATGCGTAGTTCTTAATTAACGGGGATCCTAGGGTTTTCTAAGAAGATGGCGTCTAAATTCATCTGTTCTATTTGTTTAAATAACTTCACCAACCCCAAGCTACTGCCATGTCATCACACTTTCTGTCAACAGTGTATAGATGGTTACATCAAGGCTCATGCTCGCTCGAGCATCTTTAATTGTCCTGTTTGTAGACGAAAAATCACAGTTCCAAGGGGTGGTGCCAGTCAGTTTGTGAACAACTTTTATCTAGAAGACGATGGTGATGATAAACAGTATTGTACAAAACACAAGAAGAAAGAGGTACAAGTTTATTGTCGAGATTGCCGTACACTATGTTGTGCTGTTTGTATTATGGTGGATCATACAGGCCACACACTTGCAGATTCAGATGAAGCAGAGGAGGAATTTAAAGAATTTGTCTTGGAACTGAAAACACAATCAGAAATGAAGATCAAACAGTTACAGAAACATTCTGACTTTCTAAAGACCAAAATATCTGCCATGAACAACTCGTGTAAAACAATTTGTAATAAAGTTCAGAAACAAATAGACACTATTTGTGAAAAAGTCAGGACGATTGGAAAAACAACTAAGGATGTTATCAATAAAATTTGTAAAAATGAAAACAGTAAAATCACCAAACTAGTAGAAGATGTGGACAAGATTACATCTAAAATGACAAAATGGTCTGAATATTCAAATCGTATATTACAACATAGATCTATAATTACAGCTGTAGAGCAACATGAATTTGCCGACATCCAACTAAAAACAGACTACAACATATCAACACATTTACATAAACCTGTAGTTAGACATCTACGTTATTTTATGGGGGGGGGGGGTTAATGTAGACATTTTAAAACAACTACTGGGTGAAGTACAATTATCAACATTGGAGAAACAACCTGTAACACGACTATTAGGTGAAGTATTATCAACATTGGAGGAACAACCTGTAACACAGCTACTAGGTGAAGTATTATCAACATTGGAGGAACAACCTGTAACACAGCTACTAGGTGAAGTATTATCAACATTGGAGGAACAACCTGTAACACAGCTACTGGGTGAAGTATTATCAACATTGGAGGAACAACCTGTAACACAGCTACTAGGTGAAGTACCATCAATTACTAGTAGTTTTGATTTGAACCTGGTGAAGCAGTGTGGTGATTTTTACGACAGTAAATGTGTAATAATACAAGGATTACCATGGTGTCTACGTGTTTCACTTGATGGATCAGCATTATGGATTGGCCTGGTATTGAAGGTAGTAGAAGATAAATCTATTCAGACTGTTAGAGCTAGTTATACAGCAAAATTGTTGAATATCATTGATGAGAGTAAATCACTAGTTAGTCACGGCACAAATATTTTGGTAACTGGTGGTAGTATATTTCTTTTTGTATTACATATAGACTGGGATAGACTAAAGGATGTGAATAACGGTTTTATTGATGCCAGCCAGACATTTACTGTACAGGTTAATGTAACTAATATAATACAATAAATACTGTTTGACTGAACGATTAAAGAAAGTTGTCTGTAACGTACGAATTTACCAAATAACACTTCAAGTCACAATATATCTTCATGTACTAGAAATATATGCTAATAACTGGTCAGTAACAGACTCTTTAATTCAGATTTACACTGTAACACAAATTGTTATCCGTATTTTCACAGAAATACCCGTGGTTTGTGATAAATAGCTTGTATTTGTACCATAAAATCTATTGTTTTAGTTGCATTTCTGTCTTTGGACAGAAACTTCGGTATTTTTACATAACGATTGAAGCTTTAAATTATATATTTCATATATTAATTCTAGTGTTAGTAGTACCAAGTTTGGGGACAATTTCATAAGAATTAATTATTTTCCATTTTTAAGAAAATTATCCTGTATTTTAATTCTTTATCAGTAAGAGTTTTTAAGACATCAATATTTTTTTAAGTTTTTTTGATCAGATATGTGATAAATTTTGTATATTGTAAATGAAATAATAGTTAACATATATATTTTAAAACTGCACTGTTCTGTTAATTCATAAAGTTAATTCATTAGGTCAACGCATGTGCGTCGCAGACTTTTCTTGTGGCGGAAAATGTTTGATTTGACGCCGACGATACAGAGGGAAACCAACAATACGATGCGAAGGGAAGTCTTCCTAAAAATAATATGTGTGTGTGTGGGAAATAGAAATGTACGTTATAGGTAACACAATAGTTATACATGGTTAGTCAATGTCAGAGCACCCCTGAGATTACTCACCACCCCTCGTTGGTCTGAGCTAGTTACGGTCCTGTATTTTTTAGTTTTCTGCTTTATTATATTATCTTATCTGTGATCAATACACTGTATAGAGGCCAAGCAGATGTATATAAATGTGTTTGAAAAAATATTTGAAAACGACCATGTAAACATTATCAATGGGTAAGAAACGCGATGCGATGGTTCAATAAATATGATGCTGGCTTATTAACCATTGGCTAAGAAAGCCACCCATGCCTATTGTGTAACTTGCCCTGGGACCATATGTGCTATTGGCAGTACATGTTCTTTAAAAAGAACCTAAATAGTTATCTCCACTGCCTTGGCAAGATGTCCCCAAGAGAATAATCAAATGACACATGACATAATGCAGGACAGTTAACACCATTTAAATTCATCTTCCCGTATGTGTTTCAGGTTTGTATTCAAGAATTGCTTGACATGAAATAGGGTTTAACGTCCTACTGCTCTGCTCTCCGAACAAAAACTTGCTTGAAGACGAAAATATGGCAGAAGGTAGTAAACCTAGCTTTCGAAAGTCATCCAAGATTACTTGCTCTTTAATTTTGTTCATTTGTAACAAAATAACTTTCACTATAACTTCTTTGGAGTCACTGTTGGTCAGTGAGTATGACGTTTTCTCGCTAACCTGGAGGTCATTATGAGATTCCTGTATTAGTCAAGAATTTTCATTGGGAATTTCCAGCGTGGTTTCCTTTGTCAGTGATGCGGGGCACCTAGGGCCTTGCAAGGGACAACGTGTTGTCTTTAGAATGTGTACACATTTGCGTTCCCGTAAAATATCCATTGACAGTTTATATGCATACAAGAGTAGGCCTTAGTGCCATAATCCTTGCAAAATTTTCTCATAGCACACTGTATGCGTATGCCTGTCTTCATGGACAACTATACCGCTGATGCAGCACAGAATTCCCGCCGTGTCCCGGGTTTGAATCACTGCAAGAATACGCACGCTCGGGTCTCTCTCGTTAGACCAAACAACAATTGTATTGGCAAGGAGATGGCTAGGTTGCACCGAGGCAAAACTACACTAACACAACGCAAACTTTGCTCTAGAGAAACTAAAGTATCTTAAATTATTCTCGGGAGTCGAAAACCTAAACCTGGTCCAATACCTACCTCCCATCGTTAGACATTGCTATACCATTAGCTACAAAGAGATCATCTAAAACTATCTTACAGTTACTACCATCACAATACACCACGGTATTCCATGCCAAGCGACAAAACATCACAAACCACCAAGGCTGAATCCGATCTGTTGCAGAGTTTGTAAAATAGAAGCTGTCTTTACTGGTAGCTTGAACATCGTTAACTCTACAAGAAATGATCTCATGATAGTACAGAAAGAGAGAGAGAGAGAGAGAGAGAGAGAGAGAGAGAGAGAGAGAGAGCATTTCGGGACAAACATATGGTTTAATTTTATTTCAAAAATTCGATTGCGCGTAGGGGTCTTTAGCTTTTTGAGGAAACTGGGAGATCCGGTGGACCCGAAGAAAACCAACGAGGATGGACAGGCGACCCTACTCCTTCTCACGTACATTCGAGGACTCGAAACAACGCCAGTTTACTCAATCACAGACTTTATGATACAGCGCGCACGTGCTAACCGTGCATCCGTCCACCACCCCCACCCCATCCCCTAATGCAGAAAGAATCACCGTTAAAAATTATGAATAAATAAAATTACACATCTGTTAAAACGATATCGGTTAATATGTTTATATAACATACAATATCCTCGAATATCACGATATCGTTTACTATGTTTATATAACTTACAGTAGCATCGTATATCACGATATCGATTAATATGTTTATATAACTTACAGTAACATCGTATCATCACGATATCGTTTAACATGTTTCAGTTGTTTACTTTCAGGAATATATTCAAACTTTTCTATGTAATCAACTCCTTGATCTTCATGGTTCACGACAAATAACAATTTCTTGCCTGTAAAATATCATTATAAAACATCGAACAATATTGACTACTTCAGGTACACTTGGGTGTTAGACATCAGGACTGTCGGAAGCAATTCGTGATTTATTTATTTTTTTTGGGGGGGGGGGGCTTAAATCCTAGGTCCCTATAGGTGAGGGTCAAGGGGCCGCAATAACCTGGAGAAAACATTACTTGCGCCCCCTACCGCCACCGGGCCTGTACATAATGTCTGAATAGGCGGTTTCCTCATCGACTAATTGATATTTTTCAGTGACAAATTAATAATAATAATATGTACATTTATATAGCGCTAGTACTCCATGCACAGAGGCATGCTCACAGCGCGTTATAAATTTTGCTATTTTTTTAAATTTTGCTTTCGTATTTTTACAATAAACTAAAATATAACATTGACCATCTGGTTATACTAAAATACAGTATCGTCCATCTGGTAATACTAAAATACAGTATCGGTCCATCTGGTAATATTAAATTACAGTATCGGTCCATCTGGTAATACTAAAATACAATATCGGTCCATGGGGTAATACTAAAATACAGTATCGGTCCATCTGGTATTACTAAAATACAGTATCGGTCCATCTGGTATTACTACAGTATGGACCATACAAAATATAGTATGTCCATCTGTTCAACCGACGATTCTTGTATAGCTGCGGGAGTGGGGAGGGGTCATTCATACCTACCTGATTCATCAAGCCAACCACCGATTCCATGAGGACGGAATAATTTTACATTAAAGCCACCATTACTTCCTACTATAGACAGTTCTTCTACTTTCGCTTTATTCTTGTTCAAATCAAATAGATATATTCTACCAACAATATTATGTTTAACCATATATTCCCGCTTATGTACGGGTTCATTTTGTATAGCAAGGCCCTGTAATTAAAACAATAGTTAAAATAACCAAACGATAAACCTATTTTTTATAACAAATCTCTGTAATTACATTTTACGGGAAACATTTTAAATCATTTCATCAAGGTCTGTGTTATGAATGGTTGTTTTATAAAGAACCTTCAATATCAATACCATGTATTATGGGAATATAACCCCATTTGAATGATTCTTTAAACACTAATTCTGATTTTATTTGAGCTCCAGAAAATTCCCAGTGCCTTCCAGTGGCTACCTTTTGTCATTAGTGGAGGGCCTAGTGTGTATAGCATTTGTGCAGGACGTTGAACCGTGTACAGGGCCTTGGACCTTACGTGTATATCATTGCTTCAGGACGTTGGGCCTGGTGTGCATACCATTGGTACAAACGTTGGGCCTGGTGTGCATACCATTGGTACAAACGTTGGGCCTGGAGTGTATACCATTGGTATAGGATGGTACCGGAATTTCGGTCTGGTGTGTATACCATTGCTTCAGGGCATTGGGCCTGGTGTTTATACAATTGGTACGGACGTTGGGCCTGGAGTGTACACCATTGGTGTAGGGTGGTACAGGACGTTGGGCCTGGTGTGTATACCAATGCTTCGGGGTTTTGGGCCTGGTGTTTATACCATTGGTACGGGGGGGGTGTAGACCATTGCTACAGGGCGATGGTCCTGGGGTGTATACCATTGGTGCAGGCAATATTTGTTTAACTTACTGACGTTATGAATGTTAATCCATCTGTAAATGTATAGAAATCTTCGGAACCGATACCTAGAATAAAAACCAAAATACGAGTCTTGTACTGTTAATGTTACTAAGTTATATATAAATATATCTCACGTTCGTAGAGTTACAATCATGTAGATTTAGGGTAATGGGCTAGTGTAAGAATCGGATACTGCCAGGGCAGTAGCAAACAGTAAGTTGAGAGAAAGGCAGCTGGTGCATGCGGGTACTATAAACCCCCTTGCGGGACCCCTATTCTGCACGATTTTAATGCTTGGAATACTCTGATTGGCTATGCCTCCCACCCACAAAGTGTCAACGGGCTGTTGGCTTTAGAGCTCATATTGATTCTTAATAAAACATGTTCGGAAACAGATGACGATTTGTGAGGTTATTCTATGGAAGCTATTAACTGTAACAATTCTACCAGCCGTCAACAATGTATTAACATTTAAAGATCTTCATTAGCATACCGTTATATGATAATCTCACCTATTCCATCGATATTCTCGCACTTGCCCGGATAATGTTCATTATAATGTAAATGGAAACCCATATAATACCTGAAAATAAAATAAAATGCAAAGGTGACAGAAACCTGTTTCAGACTACACCATATAATGGTACTGTCTCTGAATCTCGGTGGGAATAAGATTTGCCAAATCGGCCATAGGTATATATATGTTGGTGTCGTAATCTGGAATATATAGGAAGGTGCATGCTAGGAGTACCGCTCTTTTTTCCCATACTCAAAGGCGTGCCGTTGGTAAAAAAGAGTTGCGAATCACTGATCTAATGGGTAATGGTTATGGTAACAGTGGGATAATTAAACGTCCAGTAGACTCTGCAAATTAAACGGCGGAAAAGGAGTGGCAATCGAGGATTTTACTTCGATAATATGGTAGATGGAAAGCGACTAACGACAAAAACAAGATAATAGTGCATTATCCCTCAATCAAGTCACGTGATAAACAAGGGTGTTAAAACCGATCAGGGTAGTTTTCTTCCGATTAAAATGATCATCAAATCAGACGGTTTGTGCATTGGAAGATGTCTTTAAATATATATTGTACAGTTCATCCAATGGTTTTTGTTGTATGACATCACGTTAAGCCCAAGTATACTTACACAGTTTTGAGCACCATTTGTATCAAGAACAGGAACAAAGACCCGATAATTAATTTAACCAACATTTTGGAAATCTGAAATGTAAGAGATTATATTGTCACCCTTCTTCACCAGCCCAGCCGCAGCAAAACAGTAGGACGTTAAACACCGTTTTATTTCATTTTGACATCAGAAATTATACGTAGAAGCAGAATTAACTTAGCAACAGCATACAACTTGCGTCAAGTCGCCAATCTCCCAATTTAAGCTTTATTTTTACATAGGGGTTAAACAGGACGAAATACACGAACACGCCAATATACATGTATACCCCCCCCCCCCCAGTATTGGTGTAATCGAAGATATTGTTATATTTGGCATGTGGAAATCGACCTCCAAGATTCCACATATGAGGAAATTTCCTAATTTTTAGCAAACAAGGGGAAAATGGTAATATTTGATTTACAGTAATGTATGGGATTTTTTTTTTAGATCGACGGCCTTTTGTGACAACTGAGGAAATGGGGTTCGATTTAAGTAAATGTCAAAACATAAATGGTGTGCTTCGCGACCTGTATTCTTACTAATTGTTGGAGAAGGCGAGAAGATTTAATAAGAAATCAGGTCGCACCTGGCCACACTTGCCGACTGATAAAGGTGGGGAATGAGGAACCACTTTTCGCACAGGTGGGGAATCACCGTCAAACGGTTGAGAAGCCTAATATACTTATTTCTACCATCGTCTATTGTATCAGACCACCTAAAAAAGCAACTATGTGACATATCAATGTGTTTTTCTTTTCCACTCCTCTTCCGTGCAAAAGAACGGGTAGTAATAAAGTAAAAAATAAGTAGGTGAATGCGTATGCAAAATTGTGATTTATGGCGCCAAAACCTATTGATGCGGCAGATGCTGAAGACAGTTTATTGTTCCACACCTGTCCAGGGACCTACCAATAATTCTACATGTACATTAGGCCTTGTTGTAAAAGTCCGAATTTCGGTATACATTATATAAATATTACGCACACAATATCAATATAAGAGCTAATGGAGACGGGGAAATATAAGAAAAATTGAAAATCTGCGGTCGCTCAATGATTAGGACACTGGCTTGATAACATAGAGGTCTCTGGTTGAGTTCAGGTGAGGTGTTGGCCGAGACACCTGTTGTATGTCGCATGCCCGACTCCATTAGGCGATGCGGAAAAGAGGTACGTTAACTGCTTTCATTTCATATAGTTGGTTAGACACAATAAACAACAACCTGTAGTAGTTGACAAGAGGTCTGTATAATATATTAAGCCCCACGTTAACATCGTATAGACCATTGTGTATGCGATAAATTTGATAATTCATTATATTTTTCTGGACATTTTCATTTTAAGATTTCAACTTCAAGACTTTTTGAAAAGTAGAAAATATTTTCATAAGAGTTTAAATTCCAGATTTGTTTTAAATACTTTCAGAAAACCAATGAATTGATTTCTTTGTCGTGTAAAATTAAGAAAATATTTTTTAATTTTAATATTTAATGGTACCCTAGATAAAAGTTAACGATTTTTGTTCAAAATGTTAATTGTGTGCATGAAATGTCGAAAAAAGAAGGTGAAACAAGAATAATTAGTTTAGAATGCTGCGTTCATGTCTAAAATATTTAAACTGGGATGTAGAAACAAGAATCATGAATATTGTCCCAATTGGTTTTCCATACAGATAAGCTCGTACAATGCTTGACCCAAATTGTTATCCAGTCATCGATAGATTATTTCTCCAGAGTTTGTAACAGCCGTGCGTTGATATATAGACTAGCCTACAAATTAAAGTTACTGTAGTAAGCTAGTATAACTACGCTGTTTAGATATACGTGTATCTGTGTATTATATATATAATCTTACCTCCAGCAACTTCTAATTCCGTTAAACCTTCAAATTATAATTCTTCTGTCTCGTCGGTTAACATAATACTTCACTGATCTTTTTAACTTGGCCTTTTAGACAGTTGCACAAATGCGACAACGACAAAGGAAAACGCAAAACGCAGACCCCAGAGTTGGGATGGCAAATGAACCGAAGCGGTTGTAGTGATCGAGGCTATTTCGATAAAGTACTAGGTCTCAATTGGTGAATCAAGTCGTCCTCAATAATATCAATAATGATGTTATCTATTTCATGTCTTAGCATAATCACAACTGAAGACACGAGAAAACGACACCATATAGGTCAAATCCCACTGTTACATCTGGAGAGAGAGATAGGGGAAGAGAGAGAAAGGGGTGGATTAACGTCCACTCGACATGAACTATGTCATTCTGGATAACACATGGTTTACATTTATTGCAATATTTCGCGTGCGTGTAAGGGTCTTTAGCAGTGGGGGGAAACCGGAGGACCCAGAGAAGACCCACGAGGTTGGACAGACGACCCTACTCCTTGTCTCGTACAACCGGGAATTGAAAACCACGCCAGTTGACTCAATGACAGACCTTATGATAGAGCGGATATCCTCCTACAGAACATAATTATTATCGAATTAAAAACTGATACCAATAAGAAACTTGACTTTACGTAATGTAAAATATCAAAAAAGTAAATGAACAAACGGGCTAGTCTTATTTTAAGTACATGTAAATCGAAAACTTTGCTGTGAAGCTGTATGATCTATGGCACTACCTTCCAGGTACGCAACTTGCGTATATTCTGTGAAAAAATATCATGGTTAGTAATGTACAATGAATGGAATATGAGTACTATGCTATTTAAACAAATATTATTAAAGCACATTACACACGCATAAAACATTTATTTAAAACAGTATACATGTATAATTAACGAAGCATTATACCTACAAAGGAAACTGCCATAAGTAAGCCAACAGTGAGATACGTGAAATGTAATGGGGTTTCACATTTTACTGTTCTGCATCGACTGGGTATGATTATGACAGTCTTTTGTGAGGGGCATTTTGCCTAGATAGCGGGACTGCGACCTACTCTTATCTTGATTTCCAACTGTCAAGGGATCTTTTACGGGCAAGCCAGTGTGAACACTGGACTTTGGTTTTCGTACGAACCGAAACACGTGGTTTTGTTGATAAATAGAGACCGTGATAAACAACCTAGATGCAAGTGCCTAATTGTTGCTCTCTGTATTTTGCAAACATATGACTACCAAAATGTAGTTGAAGCCTGTTTTTTTACATTTGCTGACAGTTTCTAACATAACGTCACAATCGACGTGTGTAGGCCTATTTGTCTATTAGCACCCAATAACCCATTCTGCGATAGATATTCCCTGTGTGCTAAATAACATAACTTACAT
Source organism: Patella pellucida (assembly GCA_917208275.1). Taxonomy (NCBI): domain Eukaryota; kingdom Metazoa; phylum Mollusca; class Gastropoda; family Patellidae; genus Patella; species Patella pellucida. Next base: position 37,192,572 of record OU795044.1, read on the forward strand.
GCATTTGATTGGTCAATCAAATAGGAACTACTTCCTTTTTTAAAGAAACCACTTTATTAAAATAAAAAGTAACTTTTGTTTATTAAAAAGAGATTATTTTTATTTAATTGACCTTGTTGGAAACACCGGGTCAATATATAGGACTGCAATAGGTAAATCACTGTCAAAAAATTATGTATCACTGCGCTGTAATGTAGTCAGGTTCGGTAAAAGTGAAATCTATAGCAAAAAATTATATTTATTTATTTGTGCATGTAAGAAAACGATTGGGTGATAAATAAAATCTCCTACTCATCTTTTTTGATATCAAAAAATTTCAACACTTATCGATGAAATAAAAAACGAACTCGACAAAGCCTGTTGTTTTTTTTACTTTATCGTCTTGTGTTGATATTTTCGTGGGATCAAATTCAAACAAGAGTGGTAGAAGGTTCTGTATTTCTACTTTGTTGGAATTATTTTAATTCTACATCACATAACTGATGTAACACTATTAGTGTATAACAGAATATCCGTTTAGTAAATATAGGATTTCTTTACAACAGGAACACATCTACATAATACAGGTACTTAAACTATACAACAACTAGTCTACGACAGGAACACATCTACATAATATTACATTTACTCTTCTGCCCCTCTGCCAAGAGAGCGGCTGGACTCGGGTTAGTCCATACACTCGTCCAAGCCTTTCTTCTTTCCCGGCTCATCGCTTACTAACTGTCAGTGAACTACATAATATATACCCTTTGCACACAAGGTCATATCTGCAATTGTCTCTTTTATCTCGTAATGGCATGTGCATAATCCCTTGAAGTCGTTTGGATCTTGTACACAGAACATATTGAATAATAAATTAGATGTTTAATAGATTGTGCCCCGAGAGCGGTTTATTTTGAGGTGAACGTCAAAATCATGTATTGTCAAAACTAGCAGAGTTCATTAAGTTCTATGCACCTAAATCACAAATGATATCGCTGTGTTACAATGAATAATTTAGAATTAAAAACAATGGTTACTGAAGATCCTGTTATTAATTCGCCATCATTATAAAATAATTTTCTTGTCTTCATTATGCTTCCATCTTTATCTTTTAACAACAAGAGAGAGAGAGAGAGAAATGGGGTTTAACGTACACTCAACACAACTAGGTCATTTCGGGACTAACATATGGTTTAATTTTATATCAATAATTCGCTTGCGCGTAGGGGGTCTTTATCAGTAGGAGGAAACCGGGGTGCCCGGAGGAAACCCACGAGGTTGAGAAGGCGCCCCTATCTCCATGCCACATACGCTCACACCAGGGCTTGAAACCACAGCCGCAAGCAAGAGGTGACCGGCCAGCTAGAGGTCGAAGCGCGACACTCTAGATCACTAGGCCATTCTAACCCCCTCTTCAACAACAAACCCTACAATATAGACAAAAGAAATCATTAAAACACAAAACCTGTAATATATTAAAGATACGCCATGACAGATTAGATGGGCTGTGAGTTCCCACTATAATAGTTAGTTAAAAACTAGACAATGTAAAGGGAATATGCTGAAAATGTCATGCAAATTGCATGCATGCCTGTCCCACCCCACCCCTTTACACGTAACCTACAGAAAAAAAAATATGTTACTCTCAAAATAAACATTGTGTATATTTAAGAGACAGGCCACCATCCAATTTCACTATCTGTCAATTTTTAGTTCGTCTATTTATAACAATTCTCTCTTTCCGTCTGCATCCGTTTATTTAAAAGGAGTTATCTCCCCTACACTGGTAAATTTGCTTGGTTGTGTGATTGTCATTAATTGCCATTCACTGAGCACCATTTTCAAAGGATGTGGTTAGTAAGTTGTTAAATAAAGTTATTGATTTTAATTAAATTGTCCCAAATTAGAATCACAGCGCATATTAAATTCCATACTCCGGTAAGCATTTCCATTAACGTATTGACAGAGTGGGGACTTTGGACTGCTGAACTAGTGACATTGTCATATTGTGCAACGAAGCGTAGCCTTTAGAAGTACAAATTAACGTAATCGTAGGCTAAGTTCAGCTAAGCATTATCACCGATTCAATTATATTGTCAATCAAGTTATAACCGAAGAGAAAGTGTGATTACAACTTATCGTTATACAGGTATGTCATTGACGCCGAGATCAAATTGGCAGACAATAGCTGGCAGACATTAAGATCTTTCACCAGACAATAAGGAACGATCAACTCAGCAGACATTAAGAAATTTGCTGGATGACCATGACTTCAGTGAAATCACGTGCTCCGTATGGGCTAATCCAAGCCTTCGATAAATAGAATAAACTGAAACTAGTCTATTTTTAGTAACTAGGCTATTGTCTGATAGGGACATTTTTTTGGCTAAAAATAAAAAGTGTTTTATCTCTTCCAAAGTGTGTTATTATGAATGTGCCAGAAAAAAACAAGTATAGTCAAAGAGCCATTGGAACGTACTTTCCGGTGATGTATGACATGATATCTGGAATTTCGTATTAAGACCCGTATTTTGACATTTTGACATTAAACACTCGCCCCACCCCACCCCACCACTGTAACTTTGATCACTTTTTAAAAAAAAAAAGAAGTATACATCCATTGTGCATAAAAAAATAAGGTATCATCCAAAAAGAGAATTGACATTAATTTTCAGTATATATATACTTTTTTTGGATTAAGTCCCGCTTTCTTACTTCAAATACCCAATAGTACCACCCACATTTGATTATTTTTTTTAAGTTAAGAAAATATGAATGTGCCATAAAATTATTTACATATTTAAAAAGAGCGACTAACAAGCTTTTCAGTGATATGTAACATTATATCTGAAATTTCGTACTAAGACTCGTATTTTGCCATTGAATAATCCCCCCCCCCCCATTATCATAGTAATAGGGTTTAATACCACCAAACTTTGATCTCTTTTTAAAGTAAGTAAATATGAATGTGCCATAAAATTATTTACATATTTGAAAAGAGCAATCAACAAGCTTTTCAGTGATATGTAGCATTATATCAGGAATTTCGTACTAAGACCCGTATTTTGGCATTGAATACCCACCCCCCCTTCATTATCATAGTAATAGAGTTTAATACCACACAACTTTGGTCGCTATTTAAGGTAAGAAAATATGGATGTGCCATAAAATTACTTACATATTTAAAAAGAGCAATCAACAAGCTTTTCTGTGATATGTAACATTATATCTGGAATTTCGTACTAAGACCCGTATTTTGGCATTGAATACCCCCCCCCCCCTTCAATATTATAGTAATAGATTTTAGTACCACCCAACATTGATCGTCTTGTAAGGAAAGTAAATCTTAATGTGCCAGACAATTATTTACATATTTGAAAAGAACAATCAACAAGCTTTTCAGTGATATGTAACATTATATCAGGAATTTCATACTAAGACACGTATTTTGGCATTGAAACCCCCCTCCCCCCGCTTCATAATCATAGTAATAGAGCTTAAAACCACCAAACTTTGATCGCTTTTAAATGTAAGAATATATGAATGTGCCATAAAATTATTTACATATTTGAATAGGCTAATAAATAAGCCTGTCTGTGATATATAACATTATATCTGGAATTTCGTACTAAGACCCGCATTTTGGCATTGAATATCCCCCCCCCCTTAAATATCATAGTAATAGAGTTTAATACCACGCAACTTTGATCGCTATTTAAGGTAAGAAAATATGAATGTGCCATACAATTATTTACATATTTAAACAGAGCAATTGACAGGCTTTTCTGTGATATGTAACATTATATCTGGAATTTCGTACTAAGACCCCTTTTTTGGCATTGAATACCCCCCCCCCCCTTCAATATCATAGTAATAGATTTTAGTACCTCCCAACATTGATCGTTTTGTAAGGTAAGTAAATCTTAATGTGCCAGAAAATTATTTACATATTTAAAAAGAGCAATCAACAAGCTTTTCAGTGATATGTAACAATATATCTGGAATTTCGTACTAAGACCCGTATTTTGGCATTGAATACCCCCCCCCCTTCATTATCATAGTAATAGGGCTTAATACCACCAAACTTTGATCTCTTTTTAAATGAAGTAATTATGAATGTGCCATAAAATTATTTACATATTTCAAAAGAGCAATCAACAAGCTTTTCAGTGATATGTAACATTATATCTGGAATTTCGTACTAAGACCCGTATTTTGGCATTGAATACCCCCCCCCCCCTTCATTATCATAGTGACATAGCTTAGTTCCACCCAAATTTGATCGCTTTTTAAAGTAAGTAATTATGAATGTGCCATACAATTATTTATATATTTGAAAATAGCAATCAATAAGCTTTTCAGTGATATGTAACATTATATCTGGAATTTCGTACTAAAACCCGTATTTTGGCATTTAATACCCCCTCCCCTCTTAAATATCATAGTAATAGAGTTTAATACCACACAACTTTGATCGCTATTTAAGGTAAGAAAATATGAATGTGCCATACAATTACTTACATATTTAAAAAGAGCAATTAACAGGCTTTTCTGTGATATGTAACATTATATCTGGAATTTCGTACTAAGACCCGTATTTTGGCATTGAATACCCCCCCCCCTTCAATATCATAGTAATAGATTTTAGTACCTCCCAACATTGATCGTTTTGTAAGGTAAGTAAATCTTAATGTGCCAGAAAATTATTAACATATTTAAACAGAGCAATCAACAAGCTTTTCAGTGATATGTAACAATATATCTGGAATTTCGTACTAAGACCCGTATTTTGGCATTGAATACCCCCCCCCCCCCAATTATCATAGTAATATGGCTTAATACCACCAAACTTTGATCAATGCCAAAATACGGGTCTTAGTACGAAATTCCAGATATAATGTTACATATCCTTAAAAAGCTTGTTGATTGCTCCTTTCAAATATGTAAATTTTATGGCACATTCATATTTACTTACCTTAAAAAGCGATCAAAGTTTGGTAGTATTAAGCTCTATTACTATGATTATAAAGCAAGGGGGGATTCATAGCCGAAATACGGGTCTTAGTACGAAATTCCAGATATAATGTTACATATCACTGAAAAGCTTATTAATTAGCCTATTCAAATATGTAAATAATTTTATGGCACATTCATATTTACTTATCTTAAAAAGCGATCAAAGTTTGGTGGTATTAAGCTATATTACTATGATAATGAAGGGGGTGGGGGTATTCAATGGCAAAATACGAGTCTTAGTACGAAATTCCAGATATAATGTTACATATCACTGAAAAGCTTGTTAATTGCTCTCTTCAAATATGTAAATAATTTCATGGCACATTCATATTTACTTACCTTAAATAGCGATCAAAGTTTTGTGGTATTAAGCTCTATCACTATGATAAGGAAGCGGGGGGGGGGGGTATTCAATGCCAAAATACGTGTCTTAGTACGAAATTCCAGATATAATGTTACATATCACAGAAAAGCTTATGTATTAGCCTTTTCAAATATGTAAATAATTTTATGGCACATTCATATTTAATTACCTTAAAAAGCGATCAAATTTTGATGGTATTAAGCTCTATAACTATGATAATGAAGGGGGTGGGGGTATTCAATGCCAAAATACGTGTCTTAGTACGAAATTCCAGATATAATGTTACATATCACAAAAAAGCTTATTTATTAGCCTATTCAAATATGTAAATAATTTTATGGCACATTCATATTTACTTACCTTAAAAAGCGATCAAAGTTTGGTAGTATTAAGCTCTATTACTATGATTATAAAGCAGGGGGGGGGGATTCATAGCCGAAATACGGGTCTTAGTACGAAATTCCAGATATAATGTTACATATCACTGAAAAGCTTATTTATTAGCCTATTCAAATATGTAAATAATTTTATGGCACATTCATATTTACTTATCTTAAAAAGCGATCAAAGTTTGGTGGTATTAAGCTATATTACTATGATAATGAAGGGGGTGGGGGTATTCAATGGCAAAATACGGGTCTTAGTACGAAATTCCAGATATAATGTTACATATCACAGAAAAGCCTATTTATTAGCCATTTCAAATATGTAAATAATTTTATGGCACATTCATATTTACTTACCTAAAAAAGCGATCAAAGTTTGGTAGTGTTAAGCTCTATTACTATGATTATGAAGCAGGAGGGGGGGGGGTATTCAATGCCAAAATACGGGTCTTAGTACGAAATTCCAGATATAATGTTACATATCACAGAAAAGCTTATTTATTAGCCTTTTCAAATATGTAAATAATTTTATGGCACATTCATATTTATTTACCTTAAAAAGCGATCAAAGTTTGGTAGTGTTAAGCTCTATTACTATGATTATGAAGCAGGGGGGGGGGGTTATTCATAGCCAAAATACGAGTCTTAGTACGAAATTCCAGATATAATGCTACATGTCAGTGAAAAGCTTGTTGATTGCTCTCTTCAAATATGTAAATAATTTTATGGCACATTCATATTTACTTACCTTAAAGAGCGATCAAAGTTTGGAAGTGTTAAGCTCTATTACTATGATTATGAAGCAGGGGGGGGGGGGGGGTATGCATAGCCGAAATACGAGTCTTAGTACGAAATTCCAGATATAATGTTGCATATCACTGAAAAGCTTGTTGATTGCTTTCCTCAAATATGTAAATAATTTTATGGCACATTCATATTTAATTACCTTAAAAAGCGATCAAATTTTGATAATGAAGGGGGTGGGGGTATTCAAGTTTGGTAGTATTAAGCTCTATTACTATGATTATAAAGCAGGGGGGGATTCATAGCCAAAATACGGGTCTTAGTACGAAATTCCAGATATAATGTTACATATCACTGAAAAGCTTATTTATTAGCCTATTCAAATATGTAAATAATTTTATGGCACATTCATATTTACTTATCTTAAAAAGCGATCAAAGTTTGGTGGTATTAAGCTATATTACTATGATAATGAAGGGGGTGGGGGTATTCAATGGCAAAATATGAGTCTTAGTACGAAATTCCAGATATAATGTTACATATCACTGAAAAGCTTGTTAATTGCTCTCTTCAAATATGTAAATAATTTCATGGCACATTCATATTTACTTACCTTAAATAGCGATCAAAGTTTTGTGGTATTAAGCTCTATCACTATGATAAGGAAGCGGGGGTGGGGGGTGTCAATGCCAAAATACGGGTCTTAGTACGAAATTCCAGATATAATGTTACATATCACAGAAAAGCCTATTTATTGGCCTTTTCAAATATGTAAATAATTTTATGGCACATTCATAATTACTTACCTTAATAAGCGATCAAAGTTTTGTTGTATTAAGCTCTATCACTATGATTATGAAGCGGAGGGAGGGGGTATTCAATGCCAAAATACGGGTCTTAGTACGAAATTCCAGATATAATGTTACATATCCTTAAAAAGCTTGTTGATTGCTCCTTTCAAATATGTAAATTTTATGGCACATTCATATTTACTTACCTTAAAAAGCGATCAAAGTTTGGTAGTATTAAGCTCTATTACTATGATTATAAAGCAAGGGGGGATTCATAGCCGAAATACGGGTCTTAGTACGAAATTCCAGATATAATGTTACATATCACAGAAAAGCTTTTATTAGCCTTTTCAAATATGTAAATAATTTTATGGCACATTCATATTTATTTACCTTAAAAAGCGATCAAAGTTTGGTAGTGTTAAGCTCTATCACTATGATTATGAAGCAGGGGGGGGGGGTATTCATAGCCAAAATACGAGTCTTAGTAGGAAATTCCAGATATAATGTTACATATCAGTGTAAAGCTTGTTGATTGCTTTCTTCAAATATGTAAATAATTTTATGGCACATTCATATTTATTTACCTTAAAAAGCGATCAAAGTTTGGTAGTATTAAGCTCTATTACTATGATTATGAAGAAGGGGGGGGGGGTATTCATAGCCAAAATACGAGTCTTAGTACGAAATTCCAGATATAATGTTACATATTACTGAAAAGCTTGTTGATTGCTCTCCTTGAATATGTAAATAATTTTATGGCACATTCATATTTAATTACCTTAAAAAGCGATCAAATTTTGATGGTATTAAGCTCTATAACTATGATAATGAAGGGGGTGGGGATATTCAATGCCAAAATACGGGTCTTAGTACGAAATTCCAGATATAATGTTACATATCACAGAAAAGCCTATTTATAAGCCTATTCAAATATGTAAATAATTTTATGGCACATTCATATTTACTTACCTTAAAAAGCGATCAAAGTTTGGTAGTGTTAAGCTCTATTACTATGATTATAAAGCAGGGGGGGGATTCATAGCCAAAGTACGGGTCTTAGTACGAAATTCCAGATATAATGTTACATATCACTGAAAAGCTTATTTATTAGCCTATTCAAATATGTAAATAATTTTATGGCACATTCATATTTACTTATCTTAAAAAGCGATCAACGTTTGGTGGTATTAAGCTCTATTACTATGATAATGAAGGGGGTGGGGTTATTCAATGGCAAAATACGAGTCTTAGTACGAAATTCCAGATTTAATGTTACATATCACTGAAAAGCTTGTTAATTGCTCTCTTCAAATATGTAAATAATTTCATGGCACATTCATATTTACTTACCTTAAAAAGCGATCAAAGTTTTGTGGTATTAAGCTCTATCACTATGATAAGGAAGCGGGGGGGGGTGTCAATGCCAAAATACGGGTCTTAGTACGAAATTCCAGATATAATGTTACATATCACAGAAAAGCCTTTTTATTAGCCTTTACAAATATGTAAATAATTTTATGGCACATTCATATTTACTTACCTTAAAAAGCGATCAAAGTTTGGTGGTGTTAAGCTCTATAACTATGATAATGAAGGGGGGGGGTATTCAATGCCAAAATACGGGTCTTAGTACGAAATTCCAGATATAATGTTACATATCACAGAAAAGCTTATTTATTAGCCTATTCTAATATGTAAATAATTTTATGGCACATTCATATTTAATTACCTTAAAAAGCAATCAAAGTTTGGTAGTGTTAAGCTCTATTACTATGATTATGAAGCAGGGGGGGGGGGGGGGTATTCATAGCCAAAATACGAGTCTTAGTACGAAATTCCAGATATAATGCTACATATCAGTGAAAAGCTTGTTGATTGCTCTCTTCAAATATGTAAATAATGTTATGGCACATTCATATTTACTTACCTTCAAAAGCGATCAAAGTTTGGAAGTGTTAAGCTCTATTACTATGATTATGAAGCAGGGGGGGGGGGGGGGGGGTATGCATAGCCGAAATACGAGTCTTAGTACGAAATTCCAGATATAATGTTGCATATCACTGAAAAGCTTGTTGATTGCTCTCCTCAAATATGTAAATAATTTTATGGCACATTCATATTTAATTACCTTAAAAAGCGATCAAATTTTGATGGTATTAAGCTCTATAACTATGATAATGAAGGGGGTGGGGGTATTCAATGCCAAAATACGGGTCTTAGTACGAAATTCCAGATATAATGTTACATATCACAAAAAAGCTTATTTATTAGCCTATTCAAATATGTAAATAATTTTATGGCACATTCATATTTACTTACCTTAAAAAGCGATCAAAGTTTGGTAGTATTAAGCTCTATTACTATAATTATGAAGCAGGGGGGGGGGGGATTCATAGCCAAAATACGGGTCTTAGTACGAAATTCCAGATATAATGTTACATATCACTGAAAAGCTTATTTATTAGCCTATTCAAATATGTAAATAATTTTATGGCACATTCATATTTACTTATCTTAAAGATAGTAAGCTGGCACTGCCAGGCAGGATACGCCCACATTTTCGAGAGATGGATAGAGAACAAGGAGAACCGAAAGTGATTTTTCCTCCAATCAAAGGCTATAATTCATTAAATTACAATTTGATATGCGCAAATATCGAAAAGAATCAAGATCTTTAGGTTATAAACATGCATTTCAAGTTTCAACAAAATTGAATTAAAATTGTGACCTATACTGGGTCCACAACCTTGATATACCATTTTATAACAGTATTCGCGTACACACGGCGGCCATTTTGTATGGCAATTTTGTTCCGAATTTTTGCGAAATTCGAACTCAACCTTCCTTAGGGTGTAACGGTGATATAATCAAACGATTTTTTAAATCGGATAATAATTGTGACCTCCAGAGGGACCACAAGACAAACAAAGACGATTTTGCGTATAATCAGGGGCCATAATTCAGGAAGTTACAATATGATATGCGCAAATATCGAAAGGAACCGAGATCTTTGGGTTATAACCATGCATTTCAAGTTTCATCAAAATCGAATTAAAATTGTGACCTCTACAGGGTCCACAACCTTGATATACCATTTTTTAACAGTATTCGCGTACGAATGGCGGCCATTTTGTATGGCAATTTTGGTCCAATTTTTCCGAAATTGGAACTCAACCTTCCTTAGGGCGTAACAGTGATATAATCAAACGATTTTTTTAATCAGATAATAATTGTGACCTCCAGAGGGACCACAAGCTAAACAAAGGCGATTTTGCGTATAATCAGGGGCCATAATTCAGAAAGTTACGATCCAATATGCGCAAATATCGAAAGGAACCAAGATCTTTGGGTTATAACCATGCATTTCAAGTTTCATCAAAATCGAAATTAAAATTGTGACCTCTACAGGGTCCACAACCTTGATATACCATTTTTTAACCATATTCGCGTACGAATGTCGGCCATTTTGTATGGCAATTTTGGTCCAATTTTTCCGAAATTCAAACTCAACCTCCCTTAGGGTGTAACGGTGATATAAACAAACGTTTTTTTAAATCGGATAATTATTGTAACCTCCAGAGGGACCACAAGCTAAACCAAGGGATTTTGCGTATAATCAGGGGCCATAATTCAGGAAGTTACGATTCGATATGCGCAAATATCGAAAGGAACCAAGATCTTTGGGTTATAACCATGCATTTCAAGTTTCATCAAAATCGAATTACAATTGTGATCTCTACAGGGTCCACAACCTTGATATACCATTTTTTAACAGTATTCGCGTACGAACGGCGGCCATTTTGTATGGTAATTTTGGTCCGATTGTTCCGAGATTTGAACTCAACCCTTCTTAGGGTGTAACGGTGATATAATCGAACGGTTTTTCAAATCGGATAATAATTGTCACCTCCAGAGGTACCACGAGCTAAAATAGGTGATTTTTCGGACAATCAGGGGCCATAATTCCGGAAATTACGTTCCGATAGGCGCAAATATCGAAAGGAACCAAGATCTTTGGGTTATAAACATGCATGTCAAGTTTCATCAAAATCGGTTCAAAATTGTGACCTCTATAGGGTCCACAAGCTAAAAACGTGATTTTTCGTACAATCAGGGGCCATAATCCATGAAGTTTTGATCCGATACATGCCAATATCGAAAGCAGCCGAGATCTTTTGGGGATAAACCTATATTTCAAGTTTCGTTAAAATCTGACAAGAATTGTGACCTGTAGAGAGTCCACAAACAATTGTGGACGGACGGACGGACGGACAGACGGACAGGGGCGACGACATAATACGTCCACATGAAAATGTGGGCGTATAAAAAGCGATCAAAGTTTGGTGGTAATAAGCTCTATTACTATGATAATGAAGGGGGTGGGGGTATTCAATGGCAAAATACGAGTCTTAGTACGAAATTCCAGATATAATGTTACATATCACTGAAAAGCTTGTTAATTGCTCTTTTCAAATATGTAAATAATTTTATGGCACATTCATATTTACTTACCTTAAAAAGCGATCAAAGTTTGGTGGTATTAAGCTATATTACTATGATAATGAAGGGGGTGGGGGTATTCAATGGCAAAATACGGGTCTTAGTACGAAATTCCAGATATAATGTTACATATCACAGAAAAGCCTATTTATTAGCCTTTTCAAATATGTAAATAATTTTATGACACATTCATATTTACTTACCTAAAAAAGCGATCAAAGTTTGGTAGTGTTAAGCTCTATTACTATGATTATGAAGCAGGAGGGGGGGGGGAGGGCGGCAGTATTCAATGCCAAAATACGGGTCTTAGTACGAAATTCCAGATATAATGTTACATATCACAGAAAAGCTTATTTATTAGCCTTTTCAAATATGTAAATAATTTTATGGCACATTCATATTTATTTACCTTAAAAAGCGATCAAAGTTCGGTAGTATTAAGCTCTATTACTATGATTATGAAGAAGGGGGGGGGGGGTATTCATAGCCAAAATACGAGTCTTAGTACGAAATTCCAGATATAATGTTACATATTACTGAAAAGCTTGTTTATTGCTCTCCTTAAATATGTAAATAATTTTATGGCACATTCATATTTACTTACCTTAAAAAGCGATCAAAGTTTGGTGGTATTAAGCTCTATTACTATGATAATGAAGGGGGTGGGGGTATTCAATGGCAAAATACGAGTCTTAGTACGAAATTCCAGATATAATGTTACATATCACTGAAAAGTTTGTTAATTGCTCTCTTCAAATATGTAAATAATTTCATGGCACATTCATATTTACTTATCTTAAAAAGCGATCAAAGTTTGGTGGTATTAAGCTCTATTACTATGATAATGAAGGGGGTGGGGGTATTCAATGGCAAAATACGAGTCTTAGTACGAAATTCCAGATATAATGTTACATATCACTGAAAAGCTTGTTGATTGCTCTCCTCAAATATGTAAATAATTTTATGGCACATTCATAATTACTTACCTTAATAAGCGATCAAATTGTGGTATTAAGCTCTATCACTATGATTATGAAGCGGAGGGAGGGGGGTATTAAATGCCAAAATACGGGTCTTAGTACGAAATTCCAGATATAATGTTACATATCACTGAAAAGCTTGTTGATTGCTCTTTTCAAATATGTAAATAATTTTATGGCACATTCATATTTACTTACTTTAAAAAGAGATCAAAGTTTGGTGGTATTAAACCCTATTACTATGATAATGGGGGGGGGGGGTATTCAATGGCAAAATACGAGTCTAAGTACGAAATTTCAGATATAATGTTACATATCACTGAAAAGCTTGTTAGTCGCTCTTTTTAAATATGTAAATAATTTTATGGCACATTCATATTTTCTTAACTTAAAAAAAAATAATCAAATGTGGGTGGTACTATTGGGTATTTGAAGTAAGAAAGCGGGACTTAATCCAAAAAAAGTATATATATACTGAAAATAATGTCAATTCTCTTTTTGGATGATACCTTATTGTTTTATGCACAATGGATGTATACTTCTTTTTTTAAAAAAAAGTGATCAAAGTTACAGTAGTGGGGTGGGGTGGGGCGAGTGTTTAATGTGAAAATGTCAAAATACGGGTCTTAATACGAAATTCCAGATATCATGTCATACATCACCGGAAAGTACGTTCCAATGGCTCTTTGACTATACTTGTTTTTTTCTGGCACATTCATAATAACACACTTTAGAAGAGATAAAACACTTTTTATTTTTAGCCAAAAAAATGTCCCTATCAGACAATAGCCTAGTTACTAAAAATAGACTAGTTTCAATTTATTCTATTTGTCGAAGGCTTGGATTAGCCCATACGGAGCACGTGATTTCACTGAAGTCATGGTCATCCAGCAAATTTCTTAATGTCTGCTGAGTTGATCGTTCCTTATTGTCTGGTGAAAGGTCTTAATGTCTGCCAGCTATTGTCTGCCAATTTGATCTCGGCGTCATTGACATTATGCTTATGCATACACTTTGAATTTTGTTATGACGATGCGATAGAATACCGATATTGTAGTTGTGTATCGTAATCGTACAATGTAAGTCTGTGTATGTTGGTTATAAAAACTAAAACCTTGCTAAAGTCTTCTCTGTCACCGGCTTGAATCAATAGTTGTTTCATTCAAACATAGATAATCACAATTAATAGTTATTATCTTGAAATATGACCGGGATACAGACCCCCAATTATTTCTTTCAACGTAGATCCCTTCTATTCTTTATCCCTAACGTTCCATCACTTTTGCACTGTGTGATATGTTTTGAGTTGTTTTTGTATTTGTTTTTGTTTTGTTTTTGTTTTGTTTTTTGTGTTTTTTGTGTTTTTTTGTTGTTTTTTTTTTGTTTTGTTTTTTTTTTGTTTTTTTTTTTTTTGGGGGGGGGGTCTTTTTTGTTGTAAGCATTTTGGTGTAGAGACAATGGTTTGTATTTACCTTTCAAGTCAGTTATTTTAAGCCGAAGAATAGCAGAGCTAAGCGGTTTGGGAAGGTGGATGTGCGCTACTTCCAGTTTGTGTAAGATTCAATGAATCGTTAAATTATGTAAGGAAATCTATGGTGACCTGTCGGGGACAAATTATCAGCCGGATTCGTTCTCATTGACTGCTCAGTAAACGTACCAGGCGTGACAGTGTCCTATATGTTAGTGTACACCTACATAATACACCAGTTAGGCTATATCTGAACAATGGCTTTATCTACGTAAACTTTTCAACAAAGAGAGATTGACAGCTCACAAAACAAATTAACATATTACCCAAGTCAAAAGAGATCTAACCATTTTAAATATGAAAGCCAAGCAACTATTCGGACTTGACTTTGAGTGACAAAGCTAACGTTTGTCTTTTTGTGCTCGTATTCCATTCAAATAAGAGCATCCACAATTGACAAAGTTATTTAAGGCAAAACATCCCTCAATAATAAGAGAATGACAGTAACTCGGTTCCTGAATTTTAATTTTATAACTTACACTAATTTCAGATTTGCAAAAATGTTAGTGAAATTAGTTATCGGGTCTTTGTTCCTCTTTTTGATGCAGTTGGTGCTGAAAAATGTGTAAGTATTTCCCTATTTCATAATATTGGAACACCTGATGTCATATTTGCGTAAGTGTCACTTTCGAGCTCATCAGTAAATATGAATTCTACATAAGCACTAAATTTGGGATTATTAAGTGATAGAACAACATCGATATATCGATAAGTAAAATTAAAACGTCTGACTAATCGTGTATTTGTTTTAACGAGCATAAAACACATGCATAATAAACATATGTCTGACACAGCGATATGACTGATATTTCAGATATTATTTGGGTTATCATTTACACTACAATGAACATTATCCTGGCAAATGTGAGCAGGTTAAAGGTATAGGTAAGTTTGACTATCATATTAAAGGAGTTAAATCTCTATTCTCTGACATCTAGAAATGGACACAACTCGGTCGCAAAGCTTATATAAGAATATAATAATTATATAAATTGATTTAAATTCAATCGTTTCTGTTTTACTCGAGTTTCTAATCGGTGAAATACGCAAAGAGTCCTTATTGAATGACAGTCTTTGGCGTCTGGTTATTCCAGTCTACACCACTTATGTTCTCCGACATGGGATATGTTCATCCTGGTTCACCGAGTCGCTTCGTATAAATTGCACATGAAAGAATTTAGCTCCTTTAAAGCTCTATTATTCAGCATCAACCAGACGGAAGAAGACGACCATATGCCATACTATAAGGACTCAATCATCGAAAACCAATGACTGTTCGGCTGGACCTCGTTTTTTTTTGTTGGTTTATTTTTGGTCCCTCCAGAACAACAAGATCTTTTCCTTGCCAAGCTCTCCCGTCCAGCAAAGGGAAGCCATGCTGGGAAATCCCGAGAACTTTCTCTAATAAAACCGAAATCGAACCCGAGTCCCCCTCATTAGAGAGCCAGGCCCATTCTCCTTGCATACGTTGTTCATACATATCCAAATGTGTCTCTCGTCGGAAACTAGCCAATTGCAATTAAATTTTACTAATAATTTTAATTAAAACTACAGAACGAAAATTACATGTCGCATTTGTAACATATTTAGAATTTTGAGAAAAATTGACAAAACAAAAAAAAAACAAGAAAAAATAATTTAATATGCAAATAACATTGCTACTTGGTTTGAGATTAAAAATTCTAGTTCCTGTTGTAGAGATAAATAAATTGCTATCTTCAGGACGGACCTCCGCCATTTCGCACTAGACGATAGTTTAAATGAATGAATGAAATGGGGTTTAACGTCCTTGGCTTAAGCACCTAACCTGGGCTAATTGAAGACGGGTGATAGTTTAAAAGGACCGAAAAGTGTTCTTTATATAGTAACATTGAAACACTAAGATATAGGTAAGATAATGTCTTGGTTTCGATGTTAATTGATTCAAATAATTTCCACATGCTTGTGGTCGCTTGAAACCAAAAGAACTTCCACTAAGATTGGTAGCTAAGACTACTAATTTGACTAACATAACGAGAGTACAGAAGCCCCGATTCATATCTACGTATTTAAGAAGTAAAGGAATACAAAATAACAGAAATTATTACGGTACCCAAATACATGGGAAATGTTATCGAGTGCTATAGAAATACATCACGGTCCCGTATAAAAATCATGTCACGGAATTTAATAATTTTATTTAAAAATTATTTCAGGTCTTGGTTCAGAAGATTTTTATACATTTAAAGATGGATTAACTTTCATAACATCGGTAAAATATCTTCCTTGTTATATTACCGCGTAACAAATGTTGGCCGAGAAAGTTTCTCGGAATTTTCAGCCTGCTTTCCTCAAGCAATCTAGGCGTTCCGCAGTGACTAAAAACAGCGATCCCTTTTAACCGTGCCATGCACGTAAAAAGGCCTGGTTAGTTGGAATTTGACGAAGAGTACGCGCAAAAGCAGCCATCTGGACAAAATTCCCATCTCGGAAACCTGTATTTTATTGAAGAACGAAAGGTAACCATCGACCGATAATTTACCGAACTGTCGATGACCAGACATCGATGACCAGTGCCAAAATTACCGACAGGCTTAGCATACTAAAGCCTTGGGCCTCAAGATCTAGGACAGGATATACCTATATGCTTGGCAGACTGAAGTCTAGGACCCAAAGATCCAGAAGGCCTCCAGCCTCTCTTGCTTGTAGTCCTAATCCTACCTCATCATCCCTGTCTTTGCTCAGTTGTGTGCTGGATTAGGATTGGCCTCATCCTTGAAGTACCCTAGGTCTGAAAAAAATAGTCATAGGTGTGTTGGCCTCTGATATTATTCATGCTGTCAGTGCACAAACTAATTGGCTCTGAGACCAAATTACAATATCTGGGAAATGTTTTCCTTTGTTCATTTTTTGAATTGTGTTGTTGTTGAATTATTTTTATTTCAGGGCGTAGCCATTCAAAATAATACATTTAGTCAGCGGGAATATATGGTTAAACATAATATTGTTGGTAGAATGTATTTATTTGATTTCAACAAGAACAACGCGGATGCAGAAGAACTATCTATCGTGGGAAGTAATGGCGGCTTTAATGTAAAATTATTCCATCCTCATGGAATCAGTGGTTGGACTGACAAAAAAGGTAGTTATTACCAAACGTCAAGTACTGTCTTGGCCGTCGTTTTTTCACATTTCACAGCAAGGTTAGCTCTCAACCATATTTTATGTCCCCGTACTACGTCACTTGACTAAGAAAGATAAGTGTGGACTATCTTACGAACCTTATTTCTTCTTACTTGAACTTCAATATTTAGTCTTCACGGCACACACTATAAAACTCTACAAATCGTATTGTTTTAGATCTGTGTGCGCTTTGAACTCAGGCCTAACTTCTGAAACGCACCACGGTGGGGGGGGGGGGTCACGGTGGCTAAGTGGATAAGGCGCTGGTTCGCTAGCCTGGAGATCGGGAGTTCGATCCCTGCATTGGCCGAGAAAGTTCATCTCGATTTTCCGACGTGATTTCCACTTGTCAGTGAAGCAGAAGGAGGGCCTGACAAGGTCCCGTGTACACATTGGAGTGTACGTAAGAGATCCCTTGGCAGTTGGAATTCGATATAAGAGTAGGCCGTAGCGCCGCTGCCCGGGCAAAATTACCCTCATAGCACACTGTATTGCGTATGCCGGTCTTAAATTAGCTCTGAGACCAAATTACAATATCTGGGAAATGTTTTCCTTTGTTCATAAGTGCATAACAGTAGAACGTTAAACCCCATTTCATTCATTCATTCATTCATTCGCATCACGGTGTCTCTAGGACAGCCGAAGGATGTCTTGTATCTGACGTCTGTCTCTAGCCCAAACGTGCTGTTGCGGTAGCCAACTCTAAGGTCTCTCGGAATGTTGTCTGAGGAATCGGAGTCCACATCCCTTCTTTTAAAGATGGAAGTACGTCCATGGTTGAATGTGTCAGACAGTAACCTCCGGGGTACTATTTAATTGATTAGTTAATCAGCAGAGCTTCCCCTATATTTAAGAATCTGGGAGCGGAGGGATTCTTTTGTGACTAATAATGGGGTACCAAACACTAGGACCAAGTTTGGATTACTAGACAGTTGGCATCACTGAACGAATTTAAATCCAGGATATATAGTTAAGCCCAATTCGTATTTACAAGTCAGACAGCCTTTGCAAATGCATCACGGGAATCATCTTAAGCAATCACAATATTCCATCTGTATATATAGCACACTAAGTTCAACATTCACATGGTTTCGATTTCTCGGTTGTACGTGACAAGGAGTAGGGTCGCCTGTCCAACCCCGTGGGTTTTCTCCGGGTCATCCGGTTTCCTCCTACTGATAATGAACCCTACGTGCAAGCGAATTATGGAAATAAAATTGAACCATGTGTTAGTCCCGAAATGACCTAGTTTGTGTCGAGGGAACGTTAAAGCCCATTGCCCTCGCTCTCTCTCTTTCAACATTTACACCAAATGTAACTGAAACTGTAGCATATTATTTTAGTCGCAGGTAACGATCCCGATGCAATATACGCAATACACAGAATAATGTATTCTTAAACTTGAATACACAATGTTTGCTTAATTACTGCAGGGTTTCGAGTTGCCGAATTAAATGAAGAGCTGTCTTTCAGTGGTGTCAATCTGGGGCTTGACAAGGAGGAGGGTCGTCTCCCCAATAACGTTAATTTTTACAAGTCATCCATCCTCCGCGCGCACTCACCCCCCCCCCCCCACCCACACACACATACACACCCACACAAACACCCACACACTGCTAAAGAGTCATATCCACAAGAGAATTGTTAAAATACAGATGTATCATGAGTATGTACCAACAGAAACCTTTTTAGTGTTGAATAGACAAACAAAAAATCGAAAAGGTTTCTAATCTGTAATGTGAACCCGACTGTATAAGATGACGCAGGTTAGCAAAGTTTAACACTGCTATGAATGCCATAACATCATGTCCGCTTGAAGGATCAGTAAGCGCTAGTGAGCTTATGCTATGTTCACACCTAATGCGCTTTCAAAGCGCTTTCCGTAAAACGCCCTACGGAAGGCGATTTCGTTACCACGGGTGGCGTCACACTACAAATTAAACCGCTTTCGATTCGCATTAAAACACGTCACACTCAATGCGCATTAACAGCTTCCCCCATGCGATAAAACGGGAGTACTGCATTGCGCAAGCGCTGTTCGATCTCAATGCTGTAATGCGCATCAGTTATATCGCTTCAGCCAATGCGCATTAGAAATGCGGTTTCGCTAAAGCGGCTTAGTTTTGGTTTAATGCGCATTGAGTGTGACGCGTTTTAACGACTTAAGGCTTTAATGCGCATTCGATGCGCATTAAAAGGCTAGTGTGAACACATCATTAGATAAAAGACTGGCAGTTATCGCTATAATAGTTAAAAATAGAAAACTAGAATAGAATATGCTGAACGTTTCAGCCACATTGCTTCACTCTGAACCGAAATATATGCGATTCAATTGTAGGCTGCATATTTAGTTCTTCCGTAATATATTGTTGTTAATTTAAAAAGCGTTTTGTGTTTTTTACAGACAAGAAGATATTATTTGTGGTGAACCATGAAGAAAACGGTGTTGATTATATAGAAAAGTTTGAATATATTGCTGAAAGTAAACAACTTAAGCATATTAAACGATATCGTGATGATACGATGTTACTGTAAGTTATATAAACATAGTAAACAGAATCGTTACAATGCTATCTGTTATGTACACTGTTCACACTCTGGATTGTCCCCCTTTGACTGCTAATATAAGCGACCATGCACGTGCATTCAACCCTTGCCATGTGATTTTGTGGAAGCCAAAGAAAAGGAAAATCTAGGGATTGAGACAGAGATTGGTGGGGGGGTAGGGGGAGAATAGACACGAGGAGGAAAAAAGCCCGTCGGATTCAATTTGTCCTTCAGTCTTTATAGTGTTAACCACAACACCTCCAATACTTATATCTACAGGGCAAAGGGGCAATCCAGAGAAGCAAGTACACTGACCATAAAAAAGGGAACACTTAATTTGCTTGTATCAAATGAAACTGGGTGTAATTTTTATGTTTGATGATTGTGAAAACATAAATTTAAATTAATGTAATGTTATGTTTAGCGTTAATGATGTTCAAGCTACTAGCCAAGACAGCTTCTACTTTACCAATTCGGGTACTGGTTCGGGAACAGTTCTGACGATGGTACAATTATTTGGTCAACTTGCATGGTGTACAGTGGTGTACTTTGATGGTAATAATTATAGAGTGGTATTAGATGGTATGGCTATGCCTAATGGTATAGCTATGTCTAATGATGACAGGTAATGGCACTGTGTTATATTCTGACTAAAGGGTTGTTTTAGATGGCATAGCTATGTTTAATAATAGTAGACAAGAGGTAAAGTGTTTTGTGGCTCAACGTTCTGCATTTCTGTGAGATATTTTGACGGTGAATATAGAGTGGTCTATTCCGAGTGCTTTATTCAAACGGTAAATATAAAGTGGTATATTTAGAGTGATATATTTAGAGTGATATATTTAGACGGTAAATATAAAGTGATATATTTAGAGTGATATATTTAGACGGTTAATATAAAGTGATATATTTGGAGTGCTCTATTCAAACGGTAAATATAAAGTGGTATATCTAGAGTGATATATTTAGACGGTAAATATAAAGTGATACATTTGGAGTGATATATTTAGAGTGATATATTTAGACAGTAAATGTAAATTGTTAGGTCGAAATATCATTGTAAGTTTTGATACTTTCTACAGATTAGTATTACATGGTATAGCTACTGTATGTCTAAAAATGGAATGCACTTTGTAATTTTAAAAATCTTATGACGTTGCTAACGCACAATTCCGTCTTAAGCATATGGTCAATTCAGTCGGTAATTCTCCATAAAATTCTAGTATTTACTGACATTTTTGTAGTACATTATAATTTACTTGTAATATTCTACATTTTAACGTTATTATTTATCACAGATATGTTTATATAGCCACGTCTATGAGTCGTGAAATAGTTGTTACAGAGAGAAAACCAAACAATGACTTGATTACAAAACAGGTAATTTATATTTTAACAAAAGTTTGTTAACTATGTGACGTCGTTAAATGAAAAGTGGTGTCGATTCTTCTCAAATGAGTAAACATAGCTTGCTCGGACCTAGTTTTTCGCACTTACAATTATAAACTTTTGATCCCAAATTCTTGATCGTTGTTTTTGAGAGTAACATAATATTTTGCTATGTACGTGCAAAGATGGGGTTTAGTCGAGGAGGCTGACTCCATATGGCCTGGTTAGCGGGAAAAAATTCCCACTAAAATGATTCCTGGTTTTTCTGAAACTATATAATGGGTAGTCTTCCAGAAAAATTCCCCCCGTTAATCGGCCTTGGGGAAAAAAATTTACAGCCATTTTTAGTTTTGGTATGTATACTTGCCTTCATAAACAATGTATACATTGTCAACAATATAAATGCAACATTATTTAACAGATGGACATCATGTGATTTATGATAAAGTTGACATCTAGAAGTAAATTCTAGTTCCGTTAAGTAAGCCACATGATATGCATATTACTTATAATTGCATGCTATATATATTAAAATTCAGCTATTTAAGTAAAGGGAGGTAATAATACTCCATAATATTTAGACAATGTATTATAGTACATTTCCAACAAAATAAATTATACAATAGGGATATAAACTCACCAATAGTATGCTAAATAACAAGACATGTGTTTCTATTGAGTTATAAAATTGAACATAATATATGGCAGATAGCAAAATTATTATAAACTTCGAAAAAATTTGTTAACATGCTGTTCATACAGTGATCAAATATCAAGTCACTCACAATATATAACTACAGTGACCTATATCCAAAACTATAGTTGTTATTAGTCTGGACTATTTAGGTGTCTACAGACTATAAATAAAGCATACTAACAAAATGAAACTAGCTTTGCACATTACCCACGCCCCCGGATAAATCCTGCCGATTATAGAATATCTGAGAAAAACTTTGATTCATTAGTAATAGTATTTGCTTCAACTGTATCACTCATACCTTTCAAACGATCAGTATGGATGTGCAGAGTTGATAAAATCAACTTTCCCTGTAACATGTCATCTTTTCTAGAACTTGGTGCTGACCTTTCGGGCGAAACTTAATTTTTCTACAAATAGTGCTTCTTGCTACAGGTGTAAACATGAACACCCAATCACCCTTGTTGAAACTTATTTTAGTAGAATTCAAATCATCGGTTTGTCTTTGGTGTGTTGCTTGTTTCTTCTGTTTAGCAAATTTGTAACCTACCTGAAACTTTGTCCTGCGATTTGCTTCGTATGTATGTAGCTTATCCGGTGTCTCTGATGAGCTATGGTATGCTTCTTTATTTGTACCTCTCCTCTTTGCTTTATTACGCTTACGTCTTTCAATGTGTCTGACAAAAGCACTATCCGTTTTTGATTTTCGTTCTAGCTGTGGTTCCTTCTGTTTGTCTTTCTTTTTAGGTGGACACTTAACAGAAAGGTGACCCATTATCTTGCTTTTCTGACAGTTACTGCATAGTTTAGGTTTTCAATACATTGTCATGTTCCTGTAGATAATCAGATTTAGGTATCTTCCAAACTGATCTGGCATACCTTTTAGCTGTTTCTCTTGATGTCCATGGCGCATTGATATGACTCGAATTCAATGGCTACTTGAACAGCATCTTCTAAACCTTCTGGCCTTGCTGGTTGAACTACCCATACCAGAGTCTTGTAGAGAATTGAGAAATGCGTCCCTTGCGAGAATATCCTATTGCTTCAGCAGTAGGGTATGCGAGGATAACGAGTCGGTTTATTGACTTGCCTAACTCTGTTAGCTTTTCATTAATCCTTCTACGCCTATTCTTTAGTTCACATCTATACATCTCTGTCTGATTCCTAGGTTGAAATCCTCTTTCCAAAGCTTCCATCAAACTAGTTTAGTTGTATCTGTCTACTGTCGGGAGAGAACTCAGTACTTTCTGAGCTGGCCCATCAAACCTCAGCTAAATGTAACCCTCTTTCGTCTCTGGTCCTGCCATTAATGATATTACAAGTTTCAAAATTAATAATCCATTAATGGTGTGCATCCATCACATTTTCCGCCGGCAATACTGGCTTTCTGTAAGCCTGTCTTTGCTGTTGTAGCTGTAATGGAGCTCTGGACTGTTGATATCTACTTAGATAATCAGAGAAACTTGTCTCTTGGACTTTCTCTGCAACGGAGTCGACGTCTTAGAGGGGGACCCTCTAAGTGTAACCTTGTATCCTCGACCATGTTTGCCTTTTCGTCTGTTAAAACTACACCTATTCTTTAGTTCACATCTATACATCTCTGTCTGATTCCTAGGTTGAAATCCTCTTTCCAAAGCTTCCATCAAACTAGTATAGTTGTATCTGTCTACTGTCGGGAGAGAACTCAGTACTTGCTGAGCTGGACTCATCAAACCTCAGCTAAATGTAACCCTCTTTCGTCTCTGGTCCTGCCATTAATGATATTACAAGTTTCAAAATTTATAATCCATTAATGGTGTGCATCCATCATATTTTCCGCCGGCAATACTGGCTTTCTGTAAGCCTGTCTTTGCTGTTGTAGCTGTAATGGAGCTCTGGACTGTTGATATCTACTTAGATAATCAGAGAAACTTGTCTCTTGGACTTTCTCTGCAACGGAGTCGACGTCTTAGAGGGGACCCTCTAAGCGTAACCTTGTATCCTCGACCATGTTTGCCTTTTCGTCTGTTAAAACTGGCGGCGGTCTGTTGTCTTCAAGGCTGTAGGTTAACTCTTCTAGTTCTCTAGACAATTCTGTTAACCAGATCTGTCGTCTTTCAATTTCTTCTGGAGTCATTTCTCCCTTATCTGTTCGAAAACGGTGTGAACTGGATTCGGCCATCGCCTCTAAATATCTGTAAATCTGTGCGAGGTATAGATTGATTTGGAGGAATAAATTGCTTTCGAGTATTTTTTGGATTTTTATTTTGTAATTTGGCCTATGTAATCTTCCAATGGTAGTAGGTCCATATTAGTGTCTTAGCTATTCAATAACTAGATGCCAGTCTTCTAGTTTTGGGCCAAATTAAGGCAAGTATAGGCTATTGGGCCATCTTATCTACAGAATACCTTTGGAATCGGACTCCGCGCCCCTAAAAACCTATATTTTGAAACTCACATGTACTACAAAATAATTATGAAAAAAATCACAAAAATCGGATACCAAACCTGAAAATATGGTTACCACGGTAACCGTACGACATAATAAACATCATTTTCGCATTCCCCGACCCCGAAAACCTATATATCGACACCATACAACTTACCATTGACCAATCAGGGGCCCAAAAACTGAAATTTTACAAAAGTTTGGATACCAAACCTAAAAATGGCTGTAATTTTTTTCCCCAAGGCCGATTAACGGGGGGAATTTTTCTGGAAGACTACCCATCCTATAGTTTCAGAAAAATCAGGAATCATTTTAGTGGGAATTTTTTCCCACAAAATATGCCATTCTCTCCGACTATTAACGCCCATTGGACACAAACTATGTCATTTTATATCAACTATTCTCTAGCGCAAATGGATCTTAAGCAGTGAGAGTACAACGGAGAAAATCCACGATGTTAGGCATGCGACCCTACTCCTTGTCACATTGAAGCGGAGTATCAATACCACGCCAATTGACCTAGTGGCAGACCTTTTGATCAAAAGCATACGCGTGGGTTACAAATATAAAGAACTAACTATGTATTTGGTATTTTAGGTTTATCCAGTCTATACAAATCCAGATAATATTATAGTAGATTCAAGGACAGATAACCTATATATTGGTGCGCATCCTATAGCATACAAATTATTCCAGGGCATGGATATACATAAACCGGCTCAGGTAAAGTGAAATTTTTGGGATACGGAACTGGGCCCCAAACATTGCTTATCTTGTTCTTCTTCTTCCTTTTCTCGGAAATGACAAAATCCAAAGGCTCTGCCAATTCAAAGACGATCGACATGACAATTGGCATGCTTGTAACATTGACAATTCCAAGATGGCCGCGATGACGTCACGTTCGATTAACGGTCCATAGCACAATATTAGTTCTTTGTATTTTTATTTCTTCTAGCTATGAAACTCGATTTAGATTTAGTTGCATGATATAAAACAGTAGACAAAATGTTATGTTGGGCTTTTTGGAATCAAGTGGAAAGATAGCGTAAGGGAGAACAACTCTGCGGGATTTTTTAAAAAAAACAAACTATTTACTATATAGTGCTAATAAAAGCCATGCCGACCGATGTTCTCCTTTAAAGGAAAGAGAAATGGGGGTCCACTCAACACAACTAACATGTTTTTTTAGTTTAGCAGTGGGAGAAAACCGGGGTACCGGGGGGACCCACGAGGTTGAGGCTGTCGTTTTTGCTTTAATAGTTTAGAATAGATAACGAGAAGTGAATATATTGAGGTTAAGGTTAAATTATTAAAGGGCCGACGTGTTCTAATCCGTCCAATGCCACGATCAACTTTCTGTTACCAATTTAATTTAGTCATCATAAATTCCCAAATTTAGGGTGCAACCGAGCAGTCTAATTTAGTCTAAAGATTTGTTCTTATCTGGACAGGTGTTGACTGTGCAAAGACAAATCTCTCAATGATGACCAAAGGTTTGGGAACACTGTAGCACGTGCACGGAGCAGTTATTTACTGTATACGGTCATGCGCATGGTATTATCACAATATCAAATGGTAAATAAAGACTTGTTAAAAATATTTTCATCACGCCTTTGTCTTTCAATATTATTGTATCGCTAACTACTTTAAAAATTCTAAAAAGATTGTCTGATTATTTTTTTTTTCAATTCGCTATTTATTTACAGATTTCTGTCGTTTAGTTGCGTCGATTTCATATCCTCCAATAACGTGTGCTGGAAAGGGATAGAGTACAACGGGTATTTTAATTTTGCAAGGTTCGTGAAATCGTTGTTGTATCGCCCCAGGCGCGTTATGCCAAGTTAGGCAATTTAACCAATTGTTTCATATTTTAAATTTGGTACCGGATATTAATTGAAACGATGGATAGTCGCGGTTGACCAGAATTTCTGTTCCAGACTATTGGCTTTTAGGGTTAAGGAGAAACAAATCTTTTTATTTTGTTAAGGAATTGGCCGCCGGTTCCTTTTAACTTAGCGCATATTAGACAGTGGGATTAATGCACTTGAAATGAAAACTATTTATCATAAATTACAGGGTTGTTTCGAAAATCCAAATATTCAATATTTTGTTGAACGTAAATCACACCCATTTGAATCTCTAATCAAAATTGAAAATGATTCGGTTCTTGCTAACCTGACGAAAGTTGGTTCTGATTTAAAGGACCTAAGTACGTAATTTAAAAACAGACGCTAGAAATTTGCACTCGATTGAGACTGCATGGCTTATTTCGCCGAATATAACTGATTTGAAATTGGAGTAAAATCGGAAACCATTGAATGTAAATCAGTTTATATACATTCATATTACAGTATTATATGCGTTGCAGTCCACTTTTGTCAATTTCTAGGTCCCAAATGTTAGCGATTTTGCTCCTTTATCCTTAATTCAGCCCTGGTCCATGATTTGGAAGTCATCTTTGCTGAAATCAGAAAGTACATTGCACAAATTTTACTTGAGTATCGAGATGACTTTAATCCTTCGTGTTCGAGTTCTGCCATGCCTCGCAACAAATTACCAGAAACCAAATTCAGTCATCTCGATATATTAATGGGGATCGCGCCCTCCTCTAATATTTTTGGCAACGAAACGTCCATTTTATATAACATGAAAAAACCTGATGAATGGCTAAAAACACTTTCAACTGATCAACGTAATTTGGTCTTAATGGATGCTCAAACGATAACTAAAAATCAACTTTAGACAAAGACGGGAAAAAATCTTTTAAAAAAGCTGTTCTTTTGGCGAAAAAGAATGAATTAATAGAAAAGGGGAAACTTGAGATTAGGAATAAAGCGCGCCTAACAACAGATATTGTCAGTTTGGGTCTTTGGAGAAGTAAAGAGGGTATGGAAAATGGGTTTTTACAACTTACAGATAGGGAAATAAAAGAGACACTGAAAGCACATCTCTCGTTTCGCAGGTATGTTTTATTTTACTGTCGCCGGTAAGGAACACTCGATTTAAGTTTTAACAGAAAATTTACAAAAATTAATTGACGTTGCTGATCCTACCTAACCGGAAAACACTTTCGATTCTGCTTTTTAGCGGCTATAAAAAAAAAAATTTCTTCATTCTTCGTTTCTAATTTATTACTCAATCCAGACGTCCTAGCAGACCGACTTCCGACACTTTTCTTATTCTAACACAACTTCAAAATGTAAATGTACATCTCAAATGTGTACATAACTTGATCAGCTATTGCATATTGTTCATTCAGATTGATTAAAATAGTATGTCATTATTTATTTAATACTCAAATTATTCCATGAAACATGTCTTACAATAATATGATGGGACATAAAATATCAATTTACAAAGGCACGTTCACATATCAATATCAATATAAATGGACCTGTGCGTGTGTCTATGGGTATACAGAAAATATAAATAAATCGGTCCAATATATCGACAAAAACCTAAATTTAAATTGGACTGCACAAGTACACGGGAAAGGCCGATCCAAAAATGTGATGTGTTGCGCATGCTCGGAGATCTGAAATTCAATCGAATCATGGATCAGATTTCGCCAGATAGCAAATTTCGGTTTAAACGAATAGTCCCGAATGATAATGGTGGTTAATTCTTATCGGAAAAAAATCGATAATTTTAAATTACCAAGAAAACAGTACTCCGTCAACATCGAAAACCCAAAATAAATATGTCCGCCGATGGAACATAACAGCAGTATGTTTTAACGGACAGTCGAATGGGTATATCTTGTGAAATATAGCACGCAGGTACAGTTTCTTGACCGTTTATAATAAAGGATCATCTAGGTTTGTTGTTTATATAGATATAGTGCCATTATTGTAAATAGTTATCGAGAATCGAGATTTGTTTTAGCTCGGGGCACCCTAACACTGTGTAAGTGCCTGGATAATCAAGCATTATATAGCTAATGTGGTTTGCTATGGGTTGTGTTGTGTTTTTAGTGTAGTGAAGGTGGGGTGAGGGTTGGCGGTGGGGTAAATTCAAGGAACATACCACCTGGCACAATCTCTAGTTATAAAGTGTCCTTGTCATAATAAAATGTATTACTTGAATGCTTTACCCTGTATATTACAGGTTTTAATGTTGAAAGTAAAAGATGGAAACATAACGAAGACCAGTGAATTATTATATGATGATGGTGAATTATTGTCAGGGTCTTCAGTAGCCATTGTTTTTAATTCTAAATTACTCATAGGTTCTGTTTTAGATAAAACTGTTTTATGTGATGTTAATGTGCCTTTGTAATATTTCGTGTTAGAATAAAGGAGACTACGTGTGTGGCATTTGGTTTATTATCTTGTATTAAAATAGTTTTAACAATTGCTCCCCTAAATTGGATCCCCGCATAATTTAGAGGGAACAAAACCTCGACCGAAAGATGGTTTAAGAAATGTTGTTGGCATCACCCTCTCTATTTTAAGCTTTCCATCTGCAACAATAATCCTGGAATATAAAGAGAACATTAAGTTAAAATTTTAAGTATTTTTATATCATACACCAATGGTGTAAGACGGACAACCTGCATGGCAAGGAACAGCATCTATTCGTACGGAAAATTAAAGTCCAATTTTAACGATGCTTTTTATAACACAGTAACTTACTTGTATATAGGAATAGGCTGTTTGTGGTTGTGGTCGACGATTTTTTTGAATACTACATGTATATCGTTAAAGGGGAAGACCAACGATTTTCAACAGGGTTTCCATAAATCTTTCCACCGTTGGGGTGTCTTCAGGGCGATAATAATGGAAGTGACAAAACGTCGTCATAGCGACGTGAACAGTTACAAGGGATAGTACATATTTTTAGCATTTTACATTTAGCTTTGCATTAAACATTTTTATAAAGCGGATTCCTTTTAAGTTCCAGAAGATGCATATTAAAATTGTTCAATTTATAAATGGGGGAAACTTTAAATTTTCCTTTCCCACATATATCAAAATGTCGTGTATGAAGTTAATTGAAAATCTAGACGGAATGTCATCACTATAGTTGAATATCCAATGTCTGATGGCCTTCATACCTAGAGATAGGTCGATGTTGCTGTACAGGTTCACAACATCAAAACTAACAAGTGTACTACCCGGAAGCGTTTTTTGAGGCAGTTTACTTAGAAATGCAGTTCCGTCTTTTAGGTAGCTTTTAACATGCTTACAGAGTGACTTCAATGTCGACGAAATTGCTCAAACGTTGGGTTAGACATTGTGACTCTCCCACTATCGGCCGGAATGTTAGATCTTCCGGTTCCTCGATATAAATGACTTCAGAATTTTGATTTCTCACCTGTGTCTGTATTAGCTTACTTTTGTGTACTTTGGGTAATCCATAAAAGTATGCAGTTTCTGACTCGTGGATTGTGAGGTATTCGTTCTCTTTCTCAGTAAGATGATTTACCATAGTTTCAAATCCGGAATGGAAAAAACGGACCTATACTATAAAAGTACAGACACCCACCAATACTTGAATTTCAAGTCGTGCCATCCAGATATTTCATATCTCACACATACCATATAACCTTGCGAGAAGAGTTTGCACCATAGTTTCAAATCCGGAATGGAAAAAACAAAGACTAGAGGAACTTAAGGTATATCTTAAAAAGCAGGAGTACCCATCAAAACTAATACAGGGTGCAGTAACCAAAGCATTATCTTTAGATCAAACCACATTGAGAACTTCCAAACAAAAAGATTTGGAGAAAAATATTGTGACATTTGTATCCACTTATAATCCAAATTATATCCGACCGATGAAAGTTATTTCTAGCAAAATGTTCTAAAATGCGAACCTATCTCAAAAAGACAACAATGATAAGTAGTTATAAACAGCCGCCAAATCTACGAAGGATTTTAACATCATCACGCTTCGATGAGCGGCAGACTACAAATATCCCGAAAGTCGTCAAATGTGGAGATAAAGGGTATAGTTTGTGCGAGGACATGATAGAAGGATCGGAAATTCGGATTTCTAGCGAAAAAACTTGTATATTCGCCAGAATATGAACTGTAAGTCAGAACATGTTGTGTACATGATGACTTGTGGGGGCTGCAATGAGCGCATCCTCCTCGCAGGACGTTTAATTAGGGCAACTGTGTTTACATAACGTTAAGTCATGGCTGCACGTTTTTTTATGCTATATTAACCAGCGCATAGCAGGATATTGCAGTAAAACTTATTGCGTGACAAACGAGGCTATCGGTATTGACGTAAAGTAAACACTACTGTATGGTAACGAACAGACTTTCAACGTTTTTAACACCTCAAATCTTTGTCCAAAATATTAAGGAAGACCTAAGATTAAACGACGGACTGCCATGTTACTGTACGTAAGTGGTAGATTTGATTGAATGGTAAGAATAGACACATTCCCGCGTAAGTTCAAGAAACAGACGCCATTCCAGCAATGGCCAGAGAGGGATTTCTCGGGCCGTTGCTTCAGGAATATGCAATGAGCGGTACATATGAAAAACGGACCAAACATTTTGCCTGAGAATGAACCTTCATCGCTCACACATTAAGATTCCGAAAAACCGCACAGTTCCTGTCAGTAGACATTTTGATATATGTGAGCGGCCACGGCAAAATGAGCCGGAATGCGCACGATCTTATAATGAGATAAAGACAAAAAAAAGTGAAATATTGATTTTGATCTAAATTGAGATTTTCACAAAAATGAGTCTATAGATATACTATATATCGACCCAAAAGATCAAAATAGCAATAAAACATTTTATAACACCTTTATTTGTGTGTTTGTTAGAGTACCGTATTCTTAAATCTGTCGCTTTCTGAATATTCGCAGCGAAATTAGATATTTACGTCGTTGTAAAGCGGAGAATCTCTAGTTTATACATGTGACCATAGTACTGTCGTTGAATTCATTTTGAAGGAATACAAAAGGATATTAAAATCCCTAAAAAATGTAAACTAACTCAACACGGCTCGTTCGCTAATTAGCTCAGACAACGCCTGCAAAACATTGTGGGTATGTGGCCGCATAGAGGCCAAAGCAGGGGATATAAACCAGATTTTAGCAATGTTTTAGGGTATCCACATTCGATTCAGCCTGAGAAGTGGCAGAAAACAACTTAATTCTGATCGTATATAAATAGCCGCTGCATGTTAATCAAAACATTGCAAATTAATCATTGAGTAATATTAATCTGTAAACACTTCACACTGACTAATGATTAGTTGATTGATAATGTAAAATGATTTGGCCACCGACAACACATTATTAACTCCAAATAATTAATCAAAGCGGTAATTATTTAATATCTCGTTTATTTTATTTTCTAATAGGCCTTAAAATGAAATAAACAAAAAGCCAATAATTTCCTATCCGAGGAAAATTTTATTAATAGCTGAATTCCGTTTACTGTCGTTTCATACGGCATGCAAAGTAAAGAATGCATATTGGAAATATTATTGTTTTAGATTCTATTATCACCATGGGTCGCGAAAATGAGAACGGCCAACGAGTCGATTGTCGAGTGGGAAAGATAATCTGCCATTGTTTAATTACACTGCCTCCAAAATCCGCGAAAATGAACGTAAGCATTTCATACCAATGCAATTGAAATATATAATCTATTAGGGACTCATATTTTGATACCGTTACGGTACCTGAAAATAGCAATAGACCTATTGCACACGCAAAATCTTAATTCAATCGTAAGCTGTGGCGGCTTCTTTGACGATTAAAGGCTACTAAACTTGATTGCCCAATCAACAACCTTCATCTTCTGACCCCTGGCACCAAGGTGCTTATTAGCTGATGAGATTTTTGTATAGATTGTTCTAAATTATAATGCTATCATAGGAAATGTGTAAATGACGCATTGTCGTTTTGGTCGCCATTTTAATAAAACAGATTCGTCGTGCAAGTGCATGTGAGTGTACGTTAATAGCTGTAAATTGAAATGGCGGCGACTTCCTGGTCGAAGTTTCATGGCGTTTTATCAGAAAATCCTGTTGTGTGCACAGTTAAAGTCAAAACTTACGAAATCAGCGCTCGTCTCAACTGAACAAATCTGAATAGGCTAATGGGACAATAGAACAAGCTCACCTTGATGTTGACAAATACGTAAGACGATACGAACATGCCATGATTCAATTGAAAGGTGATATATAATATATGCAATATAGGTGACTACTATCTACATTCGAGTTAAACCAACTGTGTCTATATTTTTTCAATCTTACTTCGAGCTGAATAAACTAAATGATTTATTGTCATTAAAACCGCAACGGCTGGTTAACAGTGTGTTATTGGATCTTTGTAAAAATAATCATTTTAAGTTATTTAAGATTTTATACCGATGCACATACCGCCCAGGTAAATTCAAAGACATAATATAAACTAAGATCATATTACATTAATTAAAATTACAATTCTCAGTAGGGGGATTGATATAATTTATTGTGTTACATTGTGACTATAGCCAGAAATACCTTATATTGCCAATATTTTAATGTACCTAGAATTGTCTACACCACCTCTATTGCATCCAGATATTTAAAGCGTGTTAACGATATATTCATTTAAGAGAAACTATGTCATTTCGAGATTAACATATCGTACAGTATATATTCATTTAACGATCGATCTCCTATTTACAAAACTATGGATTATGCGAACTATAATAAACATGGTTTAGAAACTCTATGTATAGTAGATCAAGGTTAAGATAATATAGTCTACATCATGCTTTATAGAATATATGAACTACAGGGTACATCGAAGTACAGGGTTTAGAAACTCTATCCGAACTATAGTGTACATGATTTTTTTTAGAGAGACCCTGTCCGAAGTACAGGATACATCATGGTTTAGAGGCGCAATACGAACTACAGAATGCATCATGGTTTAGAGACTCAAAACGAAATATAGGGTACATCATAGCTTAGACTCTCCATCCGAACTTTAGGGTACATCGTGGTGTAGAGAAACTCGACTCCCGGTCCGTCCCTGGTAACACCAAGACCGAAAGTTACGACGGGTTCATTTAAAACAAAATGGTCGATATTGTCCGATAAATTTTTACCACCACGATTATCATTTCGGTCGCCATTTTGAAAAAAAACCCAGAATGGCGAGTATTCTCGGATTGACTCTTATACTGTACCCCTAAAAACCCATACATTGACATTAATAAACACATAACTTGTGAAAACTCAAACATTTGTCATTTTGGCGTCCATTTTGGAAATGTTTACTACAAATTCCGTCTTCGGCACCCCTGAAAACATCCAGAAAACAACATTCAACAACAAAACAGACAATAAATGGCCTGGTTACTATGGGATTTTGTTTTGAAACATACCAAATCTTTGACTTGATTATTCTCAAAACTTACTTTGGTGAGTTGAGTGGCTTCAGGCGGACACAGCTCAGTCAAATGTTGCGCGATTCAAACAAACTATACATCAAATTGAAGGCATTGATTATTCAAATGTGAAAATAACAATAACTGAAGTTTTAAAATTCCTCATTGCGACTCATTATGCCATGACGGGTCACATATGTGGGAAAGGAAAATTTAAAGTTTCCCCCATTTATAAATTGAACAATTTTGATATGCATCTTCTGGAACTTAAAGAACTCCGCTTTAAAAAAATGTTTAATGCAAAGCTAAATGTAAAATGCTAAAAATAGTTACTATCCCTTGTAACTGTTCACGTCGCTATGACGACGTATTGTCACTTCCATTATTATCGCCCTGAAGACACCTCAACGGTCGAAAGTACTCGGCGAAATGTGATAAATTTTTAGTTTTAATGAATCGTTAATAGTTAAAAATTGTGTTTTTTTTAAATATATGTATACATATTATAGTATAAAATATAAAAATAACACCGATTTGCTTCTACATGTTTCAATATAATATCACCAGAAAGCCATTGATAATTTAACATAGACGCAACGTGAAGTCGTTACTTTAAATATATCAAATACAACATAATAATATTTACATATATCTACATTTAGTAATTTAACAATAAAAAGATAATTATTCCATCTCTTACTATAATATACGTTTAATTAATACTGGTTTGTACTTTTTGATGAAATTATTTTCTTTACATTCAAGTAAATCATTATTTAAAAAATTCAATTTGTACAAGGGAAATACGTTGAACTTTCCACCTCCACACGTGTCGATGTGTGCACTTAAAGGTATTGTTCGATTACTTGAAATCTTAATTTGCGATCTATGAAGGTTCATTCGAAGGTTTAGTTGACCTTCTGTTTTCCCAATGTATTTCCCTTCACAACCACAGCATACAATGAGATAAATTACATTTTTTGATTTGCATGTCATGCTTTGTTTAACATGAAAATCATGTGATTCATTTATTTTAATGGAGCTCCCTTCGACTATCACTCTACAAGTTAAACATCTTTTATCCCAACATTTAGAAACTACAGGTTTTTTTAATTTCCGAATCAAAATTTTAAAAATACGTCCAGGTAAAAAAATATGCACTTTACTTGATTCCGACATACATTAAGTCATATAAGCTAGCTGTCTTCAGATATTAATAATGTATATCATTTTATAAATAATCCCCTATGTAACACAAGCAAAAACGTTTTTGTACGCGAGAAATTATTTTTTGTTAAAACCGGAAGTGACATCAACACTCTCACTGGGCATAAGTTTACTGCTGTAATGTGTTCACGCGTCGTCCTTTGACCAAACATCTGATCAAATGCCCATGTTTATTAGGATATTATAAACACGAATTTATGGGGGTTTAACGTTTAGTACACAACGCCGTCGCGTAAATTCACTCATACTGAACAGTGCCAGTTTTGGGGACGTGAATTTGGCTCGTTGTTCGTTATTCGTTGTTCGTTATTGGCGAATAACGAACAACGAGCTGGTTTGTTATTCGTTATTCACCAGATATGGAATTATTAACATAAAAAGGGCACTTTAGAGAGAATATGGCGGGAGTGGATTTTTATAAGTCTAATTGGTTAATAAATCTTCAAAATCTTCGGAAAAAGATTCTTACAGTCTGTTTTTAAACACGAACAACTAGCAGTTTCATATTGGTGAATAACGAACAACGAGCTGGTTCGGTGTTCGTTATTCACCAGATATGGAATTAGTAACATAATAAAGCTACTTTTAGAGAGAATAGGCCGGAAGTAGTTTTGTTTTAGTCTAATTGATAAATAAATCTACAAAATTTTGGGAAAAAGATTCTAACAGTCTGTTTTTCTATCCGAACAACTAGCAGTTTCATATTGGTGAATAACGAACAACGAGCTGGTTTGTTGTTCGTTATTGGCGAATAACCAACAACGGGCTGGTTCGTTGTTCGTTATTCACCAGATATTGAATTAGTAACATAATAAAGGCACTTTTAGAGATAATATGCCGGGAGTAGTTTTTTTTTTAGTCTATTTGGTAAATAAATCTTCAAAATCTTGGGAAAAGGATTTTAACAGTCTGTTTTTCTACCCGAACAACTAGCAGTTTCATATTGGTGAATAACGAACAACGAGCTGGTTCGTTGTTCGTTATTCACCAGATGAGGAAATTAGTAACATAATAAAGGCACCTTTAGAGAGAATATGCCGGGAGTGGGTTTTTATGAGTCTAATTGGTAAATAAATCTTCAAAATCTTGGGAAAAAGATTCTAACAGTCTGTTTTTCTACCCGAACAACTAGTAGTTTTATTTTGGTGAATAACGATCAACGAGCTGGTTTGCTATTCGTTATTGGCCAATAACGAACAACGAGCTTGTTCGTTGTTCGTTATTCACCAGATATGGAATAAGTAACATAATAAAGGTACTTTTAGAGAGAATAGGCCGGGAGTAGGGCTTTTTAAGTCTAATTGATTAATAAATCTTCAAAATTTTGGGAAAAAGATTCTAACAGTCTGTTTTAATACCCGAACAACTAGCAGTTTCATATTGGTGAATAACGAACAACAAGCTGGTTTGTTGTTCGTTATTCACCAGATGTGGAATTAGTAACATAATAAAGGCACTTTTAGAGAGAATATGCCGGCAGTAGTTTTTTTTTAGTCTAATTTTTTTTAGCTGAAAATAACCGGGAAAATAATCACCCTTTTCATAAAAATGTAAACTTGCTAAAATTCACCTTTGTTCTTTGTGACCCTGGAGGTCAAAAGGTGAAATTTTGCCATTTTAGCACTAGGAATATTTAAAGCAATAATTTCAGCGTATAAAGTAAAAACTAAAGTGAAACTTGTTCTTATTAATAATAATAACATTTGAAATGTATCTTTAGGTGGTCTTAGCACCAAACTTACTTTGAAAAGTCGAAAAAGATCTTACACAACAGAACCAAAACACTTCGAAACCTGTTTCAAATATACGTAAAAACTGGCGGGGACGTGAATTTGGCTCGTTGTTCGTTATTCGTTGTTCGTTGTAGGCGAATAACGAACAACGAGCTGGTTTGTTGTCCGTTACTGGCGAATAACGAACAACGAGCTGGTTCGTTGTTCGTTATTCACCAGATATGGAATTATTAACATAATAAAGGCACCTTTAGAGAGAATATGCCGGGAGTGGGCTTTTTTGAGACTAATTGGTTAATAAATCTTCAAAGTCTTGGGAAAAAGATTTTAACAGTCTGTTTTAATACCCGA
Source organism: Patella pellucida (assembly GCA_917208275.1). NCBI lineage: Eukaryota > Metazoa > Mollusca > Gastropoda > Patellidae > Patella > Patella pellucida. The sequence continues at coordinate 37,229,759 of OU795044.1, forward strand.
ACAACTAGCAGTTTCATATTGGTGAATAACGAACAACAAGCTGGTTTGTTGTTCGTTATTCACCAGATGTGGAATTAGTTACATAATAAAGGCACTTTTAGAGAGAATATGCCGGCAGTAGTTTTTTTTTAGTCTAATTGGTAAATAAATCTTCAAAATCTTGGGAGAAGGATTCTAACAGTCTGTTTTTCTACCCGAACAACTAGCAGTTTCATATTGGTGAATAACGAATCCACCTCGTTATTCGTTATTCACCTCTTGAATAACAATTTGGTCTATTTACCGACTAGGAACGTGTTTCAGCACCTTTAATGAGAATATTTTAAGATTTGATTCAAAACAATCATTAGATAACAATAGAATAATGGTTTGCAAAGTATTCCCTAGCAATAGAAACCTCATTAAATGACGTATAGTCGGTAAATAGACCAAATTGTTATTCAAGAGGTGAATAACGAATAACGAGGTGGATTCGTTATTCACTGCTTGAATAACAATCTGGTTTATGCACCGGCCATACGTTATTTAATGAGTTAACGAGGTGAAAAACGAATAACAAACTGCTCGTTATTCTATGCTTGAATAATAATGTGGACTGTTTTCGTCTAAAATTTGTTTTACTGTGTTTTATACTACTGGGGGATACTTGACAAGGCGACACTACTCCTTGACACTTACAACAGCAACGCCAGTTTACTAATTGACAGGCTTAATGATACAGCGCGCACTCGCTAACAATTCAGCCATCCATCCCCCTCCTCGAGATTGTAAACCTACATACGAAGCGTAGTGAAATATCTAATTTCATAGAGGACTTTTACAGAATCAGCGAGGAAAACACTGGCTCACTTTCCAGGATGTCCCGGGTTTGGACCCCTTGTGTTGGTCGGGAAAGTTCCTAGAGATTTGTCGTGTGGGCCCCCCCTCTCTCTCTCTCTCTCTCTCTCTCTCTCTCTCTCTCTCTCTCTCTCTCTCTCTCTCTTTCTCTCTCTCTCTCTCTCTCTCCCTTTCTCTCTCTCTCTCTCTCTCTCTCTCTCTCTCTCTCTCAAAATATAATGGATACAGACAATTTATGTTTATGCGTCAGTGGTGCATTTTTTTTTCTTATCTAACGAAGACCTTTCACACCTTATTTGTATTCGATTTAAATATGGAAAATGACGTCTACCCTTCTGACGCATTGATTATACGACTTAATGGCAGATTTGAAGGTAGTATTGTCTATTGATATATGACTTTATTTTCTAGTGACGGGTGTAATTCATGATAGTATTATATTCAGAATAAAGGTAACGATTCTCTATTTGTTTGTAAGGGTGTGTATATTTTTACCTGTATAATTTATCCATGTATATATTAACGATCACACCTTTCTTCCACCTGTTACCATGGTAATAAATCATATAAAACTAAAATAACCGTAGTATACACAATATACAACACAGATTTCTTCTACAATAAAACTTAACGTCCTGTAAAACTCAAGTCTAATGAATCATGTTTCAGGGAGAGAGGGGGGGGGGAGAGAAATCGGCTTAACGTCCACTCGACACAAACTAGATCATTTCGGAACTAAAATATGTTTCAATAATTCGCTTGCGCGTAGGGGTCTTTAGCAGTGGGGGAAAACCGGAGGACCGGGAGAAAACTCACGACCCAACTCTTTATCACGTACAATCGAGGATTCGAAACCACGCTAGTTGATTCAATGACAACTTAACGTCCTGTAAAACTCGAATCTAATGAATCATGATTCAAGTTAATTGTATGATTTATATTATACAGTACGACCACACGTTGTTCGTTATTCATCAATATGGAACTGCTAGTTGTTCGCGTAGAAAAACAGACTGTTAGAATCTTTTTCCCACGATATTTAGATTTATTAACCAATTAGACTCATAAAAACCCACTCCCGGCATATTCTCTCTAAAAGTGTCTTTATTATGTTACTAATTCCATATCTGGTGAATAACAAACAACGAACCAGCTCGTTGTTCGTTATTCGCCAATAACGAACAACAAACCAGCTCGTTGTTCGTCTGTCACCAATATGAAACTGCTAGTAGAAATAACAGACTGTTCGAATTTTTATCCCAAGATTTAGAAGATTTATTAACCAATTAGGCGTGTAAAACCACACTCCCGACATATTCTCTCTAAAAGTGCCTTTATTATGTTACTAATTCCATATCTGGTGAATAACGAACAACGAACCAGCTCGTTGTTCGTTATTCGCCAATAACGAACAACAAACCAGTTCGTTGTTCGTTATTCACCAATACGAAACTGCTATAGAGAAAATGCAGGGAGTGGGGTTTTCTGAGTCTAATTGGTTAATAAATCTTCAAAATCTTGGGGAAAAAGACTCTACGAGCTGGTTCGTTGTTCGTTAGTCACCAGATGTGGAATGAGTAACACAATAAAGGCACTTTTAGAGAGAATATGCCGGGAGTGGGTTTTTATGAGTCAAATTGGTAAATAAATCTGTTTTTCTATCCGAACAACTAGCAGTTTCATATTGGTGAATAACGAACAACAGTCTGGTTTGTTGTTCGTTATTGGAACCAGCTCGTTGTTCGTTATTCACCAATATAAAACTGCTAGTTGTTCGCGTAGAAAAACAGACTGTTAGATTCTTTTTCCCAAGATTTTGAAGATTTATTTACCAATAAGACTCATAAAAACACACTCCCGGCATATTCTCTCTAAAAGTGCCTTTATTATGTTACTAATTCCATATCTGGTGAATAACGAACAACGAGTTCGTTATTCGCCAATAACGAACAACAAACCAGTTCGTTGTTCGTTATTCACCAATATGAAACTGCTAGTTGTTCAGCTAGAAAAACAGACTGTTAGAATCTTTTTCCCAAGATGTTGAAGATTTATTTACCAATAAGATTCATAAAAACACACTCCCGGCATATTCTCTCTAAAAGTGCCTTTATTATGCTACTAATTCCATATCTGGTGAATAACGAACAACGAGTTCGTTATTCGCCAATAACGAACAACAAACCAGTTCGTTGTTCGTTATTCACCAATATGAAACTGCTAGTTGTTCGGGTAGAAAAACAGACTGTTAAAATCTTTTTCCCAAGATTTTAAAGATTTATTTACCAATTAGACTCATAAAAACCCACTCCCGGCATATTCTCTCTAAAAATGCCTTTATTGTGTCGTTAATTCCATATCTGGTGAATAACGAACAACGAACCAGCTCGTTGTTCGTTATTCACCAATATGAAACTGATTGTTGTTCGGGTAGAAAAACAGACTGTTAAAATCTTTTTCCCAAGACTTTGAAGATTTATTAACCAATTAGTCTCAAAAAAGCCCACTCCCGGCATATTCTCTCTAAAGGTGCCTTTATTATGTTAATAATTCCATATCTGGTGAATAACGAACAACGAACCAGCTCGTTGTTCGTTATTCGCCAGTAACGGACAACAAACCAGCTCATTGTTCGTTATTCGCCTACAACGAACAACGAATAACGAACAACGAGCCAAATTCACGTCCCCGCCAGTTTTTACGTATATTTGAAACAGGTTTCGAAGTGTTTTGGTTCTGTTGTGTAAGATCTTTTTCGACTTTTCAAAGTAAGTTTGGTGCTAAGACCACCTAAAGATACATTTCAAATGTTATTATTATTAATAAGAACAAGTCTCACTTTAGTTTTTACTTTATACGCTGAAATTATTGCTTTAAATATTCCTAGTGCTAAAATGGCAAAATTTCACCTTTTGACCTCCAGGGTCACAAAGAACAAAGGTGAATTTTAGCAAGTTTACATTTTTATGAACAGGGTGATTATTTCCCCGGTTATTTTCAGCTTTTTCCATGATACAAGAATGGCTACGCATTTATTTTCACTGAAAATGAACCCATTTGACCGTTGACCCGAATATCTCGAAAACGCCACAACGGTGGACTGATTATCACCCGGCATCGTATTCTACGCGAAATGTAATTATAGAAAAGTTGGGTCTGGTTATGTGCTCAATTGATGGACATCCCTCCGCGCTGAGCCTCCAGACTATCACAGTACTGCCATATAAGTCGTTATTCTTTCTCGTATTAAGTCTATACTTAAAACCAACAACACATTATAGGTATCTGTCACATTTTTCTTTATGAATAAACTTAGATTGTAACTGTACATTAGCCATTTATACTTTTTTTTATAAGAAATAATCACAATGAAATGAGAACTTCGAACACCTGTCAGCTTCATGTTCAACTTTAGCCCGTATTAAGTAAACGTGTTTACTCAAATTATTGGTGACTCAATTTACGTTGGAGCTTAATGACGCAAGTGCTGTTTTTTTTTAATACGATTAAAGATTACCGATAAGATTGCTGTGGTTATATTTTGATGACTTTCTATAACTTTTTTTAAAACCATTGTTATAATATTGATAATATTGATGACATAGTGATCAATCTTAGTTTATTAGCTATGGGAAAATCCGCCAATAAAGACAGTTTATACGTTATATGACAGTGGTTCGATCCTGAGAGAATACAGTGGGTTTTGGTATGTCAATTACTACGTCATCATCTATTGGTCCAGAGAGTTTATGGTAGATCCGAATTCAACAATTACCAAAGGTGCGACGTTTACAGAAATGAACAACGAAACGTTATTAGGCGATCAGCAGGTTGCTTTGATAGATCAAGGTTCGGTATCTAAGGAAACGTATAATACTATATTTACAATAATCACATACTTAATGTATCCACTGACATTTGTTGGGTTTGCTTTCTGTGTATTAGGTTCTGTGGTTTATTCAACAAAACGCATGAGAAGTCCAACCAGCATTTATCTTGTAGCGTTAAATCTGACAGAACTCGCCAATGTCCTTATAACAATGACACTGGAAACTGCTGGGGTTATCTATGGGCGGAATGCAACAACTTCGTACGTCTATTTAAGTATACAACTGTATTTTAATATTTGTTTAGGTATGGCATTTAGACGTGCTACGTTTTGTCTGTCTTGCCTGGTATTCGCTGAAAGATGTGTTCCCGTTAAAATCCAAACATTTCAAGCTTGTACGCTATCCTTTTACGGCCGTTATCAGTGTTACGACAATGTCCATTCTTTTTCGCGTGTTTATTTTGTATAAGCTCCAGGTTGTTCCATACCAGTCTCCAAATAACGAAACATTGTGGGATTTTGGATTTACAGACACGTATGTGGCCAGTATGTATAAGTTTGATGCTTGGAGTTTGGCCAGTCAGGTGATTTTTGTCTACTTAGCATTAATCTGTTCTTTCGTTTTAAACTTCACCATGGGGATTACGTTAAGAAGACACGCCAACGCTCGGAGATCACTGATCAGTAAGAATGGGCTAGTTAAACGCAATGATCGGCGAACAACCATCACCGTTTTAGTATCAACTTTTGTTTTTGCACTGTTGGCTCTTCCGTCCAATGTAAGTATAATAATTACCAATACGACTTCAGATTACGGAGCCTTTACCAAAGAACATTATTTGTTTAATACAGTCATGCGTTTTGGAAATTTGTGCGAACTCCTTAGTAATTGTGTTGGGTTTATTTTCTATATGACGCTTAGTACCCAGTTTCGCATAACCTTTTACGGAATAGTTTGCGCATGTTACGTAGCAAGGAAATCGTCTACCAATAAAACGAGCGCCCAACAGTCTGATTCAAATAGTTCTAATATAACAATAATCTCAAGACTGTAAAAATACGGTATTATAATAGGGTATTAATATAATCAACATTGAAGGAAGACCACACAAGACAAAAAGATTAAGATCTACAGTGAACAAAGAGTTAATGCTAAACCAAAGCGTACAGCAACGGACTGGAGTGAACCCATTCGGTGCAACGTAAATTAAATTTAGTTGTGATAATAAACAGTAATCTAATTAGATAAATCAATTTCTGTCCATTCAAAACAATCATTTCGATAGCTCAAACAGGCTTCTCTTACAGTTTGTGAAAGTTGACATGCGATTGATTCGGCATTGAAACGTTGAACTGGTTGTTAAGACTATACTACGGTCATTTTGAAAGTAACATACATACTGTATCGAAGTCGACCTAGTTTATTAATATCGCCATTGGTAATACTAATATACACCCGATGTGTCTGCTGACATAAGAAGGACATCATCTTGCGTGTCTCATTGCGATAAGGATCATTACTGAATCTCGGAAACTAATTATTATTCCCGGTCAAAATATTTGTAAGATAAGGTTAATTCTATTAACTATCATCTTCAATAGAAGGCTTGGTCGCACTTTAACTACGTACATCTGCAGATTTCGGCATTAAGTTTGATGGGGTATAAGCCAAGCTTATGATCCAATCAGATTCCTTGGTCGTCACAAATACCAAGTCTCGCGCTTGCAAGCTAAAATGTATACCTGTGATAATCGAGTTCCAAAGTTCAAAGTTCGTATATTGTCAAGGTTTACGTGGAGGTCGTGATGTCAGAACCTCTGATTGGATGCTATTGTTGACGTGTCTGCAAATAATGTAGCTATGATTTCGGGGAATGGAATTGCACACTATTGAAGCAACGGCCAGATGTCGTGAAAATCGCAGTCGTTGCTTCAGGAACATGATTATCTACAGACTGCATGCTTGATTCTCGGGAGGACTGTTGCCACACAGACATTTCCGCCTACACTCGTCAAATAAAATAAAACTATCTTATATGTACTTTGCATATATAGTGATTATAGAAGTTATCTTAATAATTTTGTGCGTACATGTATTTAAAAAAAAATCCCTTATATACATCCTTTGTGTATTTTTTGAACACCCGATGTCACTTCTTATCACAGGTAATATGTTATATAGTTGTACTTTTATATTATCTCTGTAGTAAACTGCATGTGGCGGTAAAATTGTGACAATACAGCTATTAACTTTCGAAGCAATAAAATAGAATACAAATTAAATTATACCCTGGGAAGAATATGCCACATTGGTTAAAGTTACATTATTCAAGATATAGATAAGAACTAGCCATTCTTGCTATACTAGTTCGAAAGTAGATGATGTAAAATGAATAATTTGAAAATTTCATGGTTGATCAAAGCTACGACTCGAAGCGTTAAGGTGCGCCATATTTGATTTACCGCTGGAACGTTTAAATCTGTTTAGTATCGGAGCAATCTGATGCCATCCAAAGTTGATTAAGGCCTGGATCAGTTAATTAATGTCTAATTAATACTTTAGAAAACATTTCATGCCCAAATAAAGACCTGCACTAGGCAGATTTAGCTCTTGAATAATGCATGTTTAATTCACAAGGATTGAAATTTATTGTGGTAAAGGAATATAAACATAGCCCATTGCTTAATGGGTATTTTCCGATCACAATGTTGTTGTATCGATCATTAAGCAGAGACAGTGCCTTATTGTAGGAAAACATTTTAATAAACAAAGCGAATTAATATTTAGCCGATATATTTATATTATAAGAGTTAATAGAAATTTTAAAAAAAAACAACAAACAAACACCATTATTGAGTAGTATATTGAATTATACTCTAATGGTGAAAGAACCACATTCGGCTATGAAATAATACAAATTGTTTTAAAACGGCACATAAACATTATGTAGATTCTTATGATTGTGTAGATTGAAACTGAACATTTTATTCTCTTAGTTCTCTTTTTTTTCTACAACAAAATCTTTTCTTATTTAAAGGGGCCATCCCGATAACATTTTGGGGGTTAAAACTGCTTAATTTTGTATGAAAAGCCCTTAATAGCCTCTAACTTAGATCCGAGCAACTTCTTCAAGCTATGTGATACGTTTTCAAACAACTTCCAATCGCCGGTACGGCTCGGTGGCCGAAGACTTTTGTTCTGTTTGCATTACACAGAAGTGTCTGGATAAAACGAGTCTATATTATGTGCAGCTTTCAATCTAACCTTATTGATTCACTTTTAAAGCTCTCCTTTGATTAAGTTAAAATTGGTATCATAACAACTTAAAAGAAAAACTTAAAAGAGCTAGTGTCCAGTTAAGCTTTTTTTGCATTCACGTCCAAACTACTCAATATTTTGAACTGAAATTTTCAGACAAGGTAAATACACTATTCCTCTATATTTTGGCGTTTAAATTTCATACGTTCATGAACGTGTAATTTTCAGATTCTTTGAAATTCGGGCTGACCCCTTTAATAATATTGTGAATATTTATAATGCGCTATATCCAGAAACTAAGTTTATGCTCAAAGCGCTACACAATTACTACCCGGTCTCTAGGATACAAGTAAAGCCTGAACACCTCCCTGAACTCTTTAAATCTTAGAAAGAGCCCCAACATATGCTGCCAAAGGAGCGCAACAGTTTTTTTTTGTGTAATACATACACCATTCTACCGGTACCCATTTACAGCTGGGTAGACTGGTATACAAGGACGAAGTGTCTTATTCAAGGACACAAGAACTCGACGAACAATTAGGTAATAAACTTTGTTATGGAATGGTTCATGGGTTCTTTGGAATTCAATGCACAACCAATTACCGTGTGTTCTTCTGTCAGTGTGTTATTCGTCCATGGGTTCCGCTAGATATTTGTATTAATCTGTTGCTTCTTTTCATCCTTCATTACTAATTAGACGTTAAACATACATTATGCAAGCGCTAAATCTGCCTATTACGGGTCTTTCTTTGTGCCTGAAAAAGTATCTAAATTATTAATAAGACATTAATTAACTTATTCATACCATAAAAAACTCTCGATGTCAAGGCTAGCCTTCGATATTGACCGGATTAGAATCATATATGCTGCGTAACGCTCATTGATAATGAATCAAAACAATGGATAATCGAGGCTATCCTTTTTAACGCACTAACTTTAGTAATGATGAACGAGACTAGGCGGAAATTTCCAAAGCTGATATCTCGCTTTACATTACCTAGGTTTTAACTATTATAGCGAGAACTGTCAGCTCTTTATTTAATCTCCCATAATGTATCCTTAAGCTACTAAACTAATTGCATGTCAGACGATGGACGACTGATAGATAAAGTACCATTTTATTGTTTAATTGTATTCTAATATATTTTAAATTTTAATATTTTTGTTCTACGTATATATGGTATTGAATATGTTCTGGTATTAAATAGTTTGAAGGATATTTTTTTATGAATGGCGATTCTGACTTTTACAATAAAACTAAGGGTAAAGCACACATGAAACCTTTGTGTATTGGCGTGGTTGCAATTTCCAGGTTGTACGTGACAATGAGTAAGACCGCGTGTCAGCCTCGGGTTTCCTCCCACTGCTAAAGATCCCTACGCACAAGCGAATTATTGAACCATATGTTAGTCTCGAAATTAAAATTTTCATCGTTTCGAAGTATAGAGGGAAATTTGTGTATTAACGTTAAGAGTATAAATCACCGGCACGTGATCTACATCACGTGATAAAGATGGGAGTTAGAAGGTAATTCATTGTCAATATGCTAGTTTTAGCCCACCTCGAGTTGTCAACAACAACAATGGGCGACGTAACCAGGGACGATATCACCCACGAAATCATTCTGAACATCTAAGACACGCTACCTGCAGAGAAGTAATCCCAGAGACAGTCAATGGCCATGTTTTCATATGACGTGTTCTATACGTCACAGGTCATGAGATCAACGCACTAACAATAACAATCATGGCTTCACTCTTCCTTGTATTTCTTTTGTAATATCCATGGGAGAATTTGAAAAATCAGGCTCTTTCCATAACCTGTCGGTAACACAGCTACACAGTCGTGATCTTCATAACGAGCATGTAATGCCTCCGATTTTTTTTCCCTTCAAATTTAAGTCTGTAACTCATAACGTTGACTTTGGAAAGTTTATAGCGTACCGAAACACTTCGCTCATGAGCGCTGCCATCTTGGACATTTTCTGTGCTTCGATCGGATCTATTTCAGATATACACAATCATTCTGGTTATGTTTAAACAGTCTATTTTGAATGTATTTGTCACCAAACATCACACAGTCGTCATGTAAAGCAGTTATTATAGACCGATGCTACGTAGTTGTTGGGAATTTATTAACAATGCCTAGTATAAGACTATTTGTGATTTTTGCCATAGGTAGTTTGGTTACAGTGCTCAAATCATCGGGGTACTTGTTCATTACAATGCTGGGTAGCAAATCATCAGTGGACGCCATGTTGCAGGGCTCAGTCTCAAATCTAGAAAAAAATAAGTCCGTCGATCAAAGCCTATGGCTACAGGATAATTATATAATATACTATGATTACACCAAGTTACCGAAAAGTGTCTGGAAAATAAAGACTACCAATAAAAAGCTTGTTACGGTTATTTTTCGTTCTGAAGTATAGTTCTGCGTATTTAGCCTAATATAGCCTATCTTGTAGTTACAAGACAGTTTTCTTGTAACTTTTTTGTAATTACATGTACAAGATAGTTTTCTTGTAACTATCTAGTAATTACAAGATATGTTATATTAGGATATCTTGTAATTACAAGATAGTCACAATTTTTATTTTCATTTGATTGGCCCTTATCGTCTTCCGTAAATTTGCACTGAATTTACTATGGATTAAGACATTTTGTCTAAAGCCACTCTACTGTGTTCGTCATTTTTCGGGCTTTAATTTTTATTTGTGAATACGCAGCTGCAGGAATCTAATTGGATGGCTGGAATTTAGGTCAGCATAGAGTGGGATTTGGGTTGCAACCCGATTGGAAACTTTGAAGCTGCTTAAAGCTGAACTCCGGTTACAAAAATACCGAAATAATTCAATAAAAAAAAAGTTAACGCCCCCAAGCCGCCATACTTGTTGCCAACTTGTGAAACAAGATGATGGATATGGAGGCGTATGACCTGGAGAGGTTAGCTGATCTCACTTCCAGTTCGTTTCTAGTCAGTCAGCTGTGTACATCAAGCTTTATTCTTATACACGCTTCACTGATTGCTCTATTTTTCCCCAACAGTGAGTGACTAACTGACAGTATACCAACTTATCGAAGATTGAAAATTGTCTGATCAGGTAAGCCTATAATAATTATATGAACTGTGTCTAATGCAATATTATAGCCGCCTAAGCTTTACTCTAAAACTAAAAATGCAAAAGATGACTTACTTCAACCTGGAATTTTCAACAAATACAAATCACCTATTGTCTTCTTGATATTATCATGGGCCTTATAATATATAAGGTCCATGATATTATTATTGCCACGTCTTCTTGTGAATATCTTACACATATACAACTGGCGGTAGTTTTCTCTTTGATGTGCATAGCAGTTATATCTCATAACAACCTGTCATGACGTCATCATAGGTTGATATTCTGTTCATATCAACCGCTGATGACGTCGTGACAGGTTGATATGAAATATCAACCGCTAATGACGTCATCTCAGGTCGATGTATTCGACTCCTATCAACCGCTGATGATCGAAATAATACAAAAAAAACACAGAAATAAATTTTTATTCTTGTAACAATTAAAAAAGTATTATGGTACAGTTTGTAACATTCAAGACAGAAATAAACGGCGTACTTATCGGCATATTTAAATCGGTTATCCATACTCGAACTTGTCTAAGATATCTTTCAGAATCATCATTCCGTCCAAACACCTCGCCTTTTGATCCAAATTTTCTTTAGGTTTGAATAGATCCTCATCGATAGTTGCATCCACATCAATTCCATCGTCAATTTGTTTGCTAAAGGGGTTGATTATTCGTATTCCTATCCATTTTTTTGGTTCTTTTGCTATTCAATTCTTCAAAATGGCGAATTGTAAACAAAAACAACCACGTAATTGCACGTGATTAATTCGGTAATATTCGTTATTTGACGGAAAGTACCGAGTAGGTAGCCCAATCGTCGTTGGCCTGTAATTAGACTGGCCCAGTCTCTTTTATTTATTTTACATTTCGATTTATATAAAAGTATTAATTTTTAGTAAACCAACACTTTCGTTTCCATTTGTATAAAAAAATTTTTTTGAGTAAACCTGTAACCAGCACCAGAGACTGGACAATTTGCGAGCTTCACAATAAAATGGGCGTTCCTGTCATGTTTTACGTTGTTCCTTATTTGGAATGATTGACAGTTATCAAGCAAGCCCCGAGTCACGTGACATGAATCATGCATCTCGACTGGAGTGCAAAGCAGTCATGCTTAGACAGTCTGAGGGTTGATGTCACGTTGTTGTAAGATATGTCGTGATCACGTGCACGACGTCACACGACCTACATAATGCAGGTTGACCTACTAGATGAGAATGAAGCTCTATTTGCCCAGTCTCTAGAGATTACGTATTTTTCGGGGTTTTTTTTGGAAAGGACTGGCCAGTTTTGGTGTGTGGAGGAGACTGGCCACCAGTCTAGCCTGTAATGGAAGAGTCCATTTAGTTTAAGGGTGGGCGTTGTATTTGTCAGATATTAACCAATCATACCTCAGTTGCTATATTTATATCACCCTTGGGCTGCGCCCGCGGGTTATATAATATAGCAACCTCAGGTAGGTTAATATCCTATACATATATTTAAATTACCAATAATGTTATCGCAGTATAATGTCCAGTGTAATTATAACTAATATTATGCAATAAACAGATAGTTTAGATTTTCACATGTCATCATGTTAGATTGTATTTTGCTCACGAAAAAGATCAAGGCCAAGGGACATAACTACATTTTTGGGGCGGCAAAAAAAACTTATGGTGACATGTGAAAATAAAATCTAAACTATCTTGTCAAGTCATCTTTTGCATCTTTTGTTTTAGAGTAAAGCTTAGGAGGCTATAATATTGCATTAGACACAGTTCATATAATTAGTATAGGCTTACCTGATCAGACAATTTTCAATCTTCGATAAGTTGGTATACTGTCAGTGAGTCACTCGCTGTTGGGGGGAAATAGAGCAATCAGTGAAGCGTGTATAAGAATAAAGCCGCATGTACACAGCTGACTGACTAGAAACGAACTGGAAGTGAGTTTAGCTAACCTCTCCAGGTCATACGCCTCCATATCCACCATCTTGTTTCACAAGTTGGCAACAAGTATGGCGGCTTGGGGGCGTTAACTTTTTTTATTTAATTATTTCGGTATTTTTGTAACCGGAGTTCAGCTTTAACTAGCGTTTATTTTACTTCGACGTTTCAACAAGATTTCACAAGTTGTTATCAAGCATATACACAATTGATTGGTTGTTTGGGATTTAGAATTCAGGTAAGTCACGTAATAAGGTAGGCTATATTGAACCATATTGAAGTTTCTATAGGCATCACGGGACCAATTTATGTATAAATTTATCTGATATTTCTCGATTTATTTTGGTAAGAAGAGAACACTGGTGAAACGCGTAACACCCTTCATAAAAGGCTTCTGGTTATTAAAAGTCACTTCATAATCCAAATGTATAAATAATGAATTTATTTATTGCTGAAGTTATACATACGTATTTAATTTGACATTTATTTTGTATTATATTATTATATTATTGGCCTACTTATTCAACAAGGATGTTACTCAAATATCTATTTTATTTTAACACATGTGACTGCGTTAGTAAGCCTTAAAGGGGCCATCCCGATAACATTTTGGGGGTTAAAACTGCTTAATTTTGTATGAAAAGCCCTGAATAGCCTCTAACTTAGATCCGAGCAACTTCTTCAAGCTATGTGATACGTTTTCAAACAACTTCCAATCGCCGGTACGGCTCGGTGGCCGAAGACTTGTGTTCTGTTTGCATTACACAGAAGTGTCTGGATAAAACGAGTCTATATTATGTGCAGCTTTCAATCTAACCCTATTGACTCACTTTAAAGCTCTCCTTTGATTAAGTTAAAATTGGTATCATAACAATTTAAAAGAAAAACTTAAAAGAGCTAGTGTCCAGTTAAGCCTTTTTTGCATTCACGTCCAAACTACTCAATATTTTGAACTGAAATTTTCAGACAAGGTAAATACACTATTACTCTATATTTTGGCGTTTAAATTTCATACGTTCATTAACGTGTAATGTTCAGATTCTTTGAAATTCGGGCTGGTCCCTTTAAAGGTCTGACTATTCATTTTATTCGTGCAAATCAGTGAGGTGTTACAATAGGTAGACAGAATAGTCGAGGAGGCTGACTCCATATGGCCTGGTTAGCGGGAAAAAATTCCCACTAAAATGATTCCTGGTTTTTCTGAAACTATATAATGGGTAGTCTTCCAGAAAAATTCCCCCCGTTAATCGGCCTTGGGGAAAAAAATTTACAGCCATTTTTAGTTTTGGTATGTATACTTGCCTTCATAAACAATGTATACATTGTCAACAATATAAATGCAACATTATTTAACAGATGGACATAATGTGATTTATGATAAAGTTGACATCTAGAAGTAAATTCTAGTTCCGTTAAGTAAGCCACATGATATGCATATTACTTATAATTGCATGCTATATATATTAAAATTCAGCTATTTAAGTAAAGGGAGGTAATAATACTCCATAATATTTAGACAATGTATTATAGTACATTTCCAACAAAATAAATTATACAATAGGGATATAAACTCACCAATAGTATGCTAAATAACAAGACATGTGTTTCTATTGAGTTATAAAATTGAACATAATATATGGCAGATAGCAAAATTATTATAAACTTCGAAAAAATTTGTTAACATGCTGTTCATACAGTGATCAAATATCAAGTCACTCACAATATATAACTACAGTGACCTATATCCAAAACTATAGTTGTTATTAGTCTGGACTATTTAGGTGTCTACAGACTATAAATAAAGCATACTAACAAAATGAAACTAGCTTTGCCACATTACCCACGCCCCCGGATAAATCCTGCCGATTATAGAATATCTGAGAAAAACTTTATTTCATTAGTAATAGTATTTGCTTCAACTGTATCACTCATACCTTTCAAACGATCAGTATGGATGTGCAGAGTTGATAAAATCAACTTTCCCTGTAACATGTCATCTTTTCTAGAACTTGGTGCTGACCTTTCGGGCGAAACTTAATTTTTCTACAAATAGTGCTTCTTGCTACAGGTGTAAACATGAACACCCAATCACCCTTGTTGAAACTTATTTTAGTAGAATTCAAATCATCGGTTTGTCTTTGGTGTGTTGCTTGTTTCTTCTGTTTAGCAAATTTGTAACCTACCTGAAACTTTGTCCTGCGATTTGCTTCGTATGTATGTAGCTTATCCGGTGTCTCTGATGAGCTATGGTATGCTTCTTTATTTGTACCTCTCCTCTTTGCTTTATTACGCTTACGTCTTTCAATGTGTCTGACAAAAGCACTATCCGTTTTTGATTTTCGTTCTAGCTGTGGTTCCTTCTGTTTGTCTTTCTTTTTAGGTGGACACTTAACAGAAAGGTGACCCATTATCTTGCTTTTCTGACAGTTACTGCATAGTTTAGGTTTTCAATACATTGTCATGTTCCTGTAGATAATCAGATTTAGGTATCTTCCAAACTGATCTGGCATACCTTTTAGCTGTTTCTCTTGATGTCCATGGCGCATTGATATGACTCGAATTCAATGGCTACTTGAACAGCATCTTCTAAACCTTCTGGCCTTGCTGGTTGAACTACCCATACCAGAGTCTTGTAGAGAATTGGGAAATGCGTCCCTTGCGAGAATATCCTATTGCTTCAGCAGTAGGGTATGCGAGGATAACGAGTCGGTTTATTGACTTGCCTAACTCTGTTAGCTTTTCATTAATCCTTCTACGCCTATTCTTTAGTTCACATCTATACATCTCTGTCTGATTCCTAGGTTGAAATCCTCTTTCCAAAGCTTCCATCAAACTAGTTTAGTTGTATCTGTCTACTGTCGGGAGAGAACTCAGTACTTGCTGAGCTGGCCCATCAAACCTCAGCTAAATGTAACCCTCTTTCGTCTCTGGTCCTGCCATTAATGATATTACAAGTTTCAAAATTAATAATCCATTAATGGTGTGCATCCATCACATTTTCCGCCGGCAATACTGGCTTTCTGTAAGCCTGTCTTTGCTGTTGTAGCTGTAATGGAGCTCTGGACTGTTGATATCTACTTAGATAATCAGAGAAACTTGTCTCTTGGACTTTCTCTACAACGGAGTCGACGTCTTAGAGGGGGACCCTCTAAGTGTAACCTTGTATCCTCGACCATGTTTGCCTTTTCGTCTGTTAAAACTACACCTATTCTTTAGTTCACATCTATACATCTCTGTCTGATTCCTAGGTTGAAATCCTCTTTCCAAAGCTTCCATCAAACTAGTATAGTTGTATCTGTCTACTGTCGGGAGAGAACTCAGTACTTGCTGAGCTGGACTCATCAAACCTCAGCTAAATGTAACCCTCTTTCGTCTCTGGTCCTGCCATTAATGATATTACAAGTTTCAAAATTTATAATCCATTAATGGTGTGCATCCATCATATTTTCCGCCGGCAATACTGGCTTTCTGTAAGCCTGTCTTTGCTGTTGTAGCTGTAATGGAGCTCTGGACTGTTGATATCTACTTAGATAATCAGAGAAACTTGTCTCTTGGACTTTCTCTGCAACGGAGTCGACGTCTTAGAGGGGACCCTCTAAGCGTAACCTTGTATCCTCGACCATGTTTGCCTTTTCGTCTGTTAAAACTGGCGGCGGTCTGTTGTCTTCAAGGCTGTAGGTTAACTCTTCTAGTTCTCTAGACAATTCTGTTAACCAGATCTGTCGTCTTTCAATTTCTTCTGGAGTCATTTCTCCCTTATCTGTTCGAAAACGGTGTGAACTGGATTCGGCCATCGCCTCTAAATATCTGTAAATCTGTGCGAGGTATAGATTGATTTGGAGGAATAAATTGCTTTCGAGTATTTTTTGGATTTTTATTTTGTAATTTGGCCTATGTAATCTTCCAATGGTAGTAGGTCCATATTAGTGTCTTAGCTATTCAATAACTAGATGCCAGTCTTCTAGTTTTGGGCCAAATTAAGGCAAGTATAGGCTATTGGGCCATCTTATCTACAGAATACCTTTGGAATCGGACTCCGCGCCCCTAAAAACCTATATTTTGAAACTCACATGTACTACAAAATAATTATGAAAAAAATCACAAAAATCGGATACCAAACCTGAAAATATGGTTACCACGGTAACCGTACGACATAATAAACATCATTTTCGCATTCCCCGACCCCGAAAACCTATATATCGACACCATACAACTTACCATTGACCAATCAGGGGCCCAAAAACTGAAATTTTACAAAAGTTTGGATACCAAACCTAAAAATGGCTGTAATTTTTTTCCCCAAGGCCGATTAACGGGGGGAATTTTTCTGGAAGACTACCCATCCTATAGTTTCAGAAAAATCAGGAATCATTTTAGTGGGAATTTTTTCCCACAAAATATGCCATTCTCTCCGACTAGAAATAATAGATGTACTACAGTCGTCTTAACGCTAGGTTCACACTATCACGATTCGCACCAGGAAAATACGTTTGCGGCCGTCAAACTTTCCTAATTTTCTTCACATAGCTAATTGGGTAAGACGCTGGCTCAATGGCCTGGAGGTCGAGTGTTGGATCCCTGCAATGGTCGAGATTTACCGGTGATGCTGGACGAGGACAGCTGTCTAGCCTTACGGATTGGATGAAAATCCGAGGTCCCGTGAAGACATAGGCATGCACGTAAAATACCCTTGACAGTTGGAACTCGATATAAGAAGGGTAGGCCGTAGTGCCGCTGTCTGGGCAAAATTTCCCTCATAGCACACTGTATGGCGTATGCCCGTTTTCATTCGCCCAGCTCGGAGCAGAACAGTAGGGCGTTAAACCCCATTCCATTTCATTTCATTTGCACACTGTATACCTGTATTATAGTTTATTCTAAGTATTAAGAATTTGTTTGGTTTTGTTACCTATTTTTATAATGTATGTTTATTTGAGTACACTACTACTACCAGAAAAAAATATTTTTACTATCACATTGTATTGATAATTCGTTATTATAGTTTATTTGAAATGCCCGAATATCGGAAGGAACGGAGATCTTGAGATATAAACATACATTTTAAGTTCCATCAAAATCGAATAAAAATTGTGCCTTTTAGAGTGTCCACAACCTATGGTTTACATACTATTACACTATTTGCGGCCTTTTTGCCCGGCAGTTTGGGTAAGATTTTTTTACGAAATTCGAACTCAATCTTTTTGATGTGTAACGTAGATATATTTAAACGTTTTGTTGGGGTTTTTTTAAATTGAATACAAATTGTCACTTCTAGCGGGTCTACAAGCTACGAAGCGATTTTTTTCGAACAATCAGGGGCCATAATCCAGGATTTACGTTTATCGAAAAGAAGAGAACTTTGTGGTAAAAACATAAATTAACAGTTTTGTCAAAATCGGACGAAAACTGTGGCCTCTAGAGGGTCCACGAGCTAAAAACGGGAATTTTCGTACAATCAGGGAGCGACCAGTTTGTCGGGCAGTTTCGGACTGATTATCGCGAAATTTTAACTCAACCATCATAAGTGTGTAACAGTGTAATTATTTAAACTGGTTTTTTTTAATCGAATGATAATTCTGACCTCTAGAGGGACCACAAGCTGCACACGCGATTTTTTGTTTAATTAGGGACCATAATTCAAGATGTTACGATCCGATGTGCGCGAATATAGGTAGGAAGCAAGATTTTTGGGTTATAAATATGTTTTTCAAAACCTAATTTTTCGTACAGTCAGGGGACATAATCCGATACATGCCAATTTCGAAAGGAACCGAGATCTTCGGAAGATAAACCTATATTTAGAGTTTGGTTTGAATCGGATATAAATTGTGCCCCGTAGAGTGTCCACAAATAAAATGAGAACGGACGGACGGACATAGGCGACGACAATATTCGTCCACATCCGATTTTACATGACTAAACAGATATAGTACAAGATAAGAGATAAAATATGTCATAACTCTAGCTTCGAATAGTAATATTTGAGCCGTAACTTTATACTGTGTACTAGCCCATTTACCCTTTGATTCGCCGAAACAATCTAATGGGGTGTACCAAGAAAGAGTAATGTGTCAAGTAATACGAATGAATGCGTTATACATCTATAGTCTGACAAACATACATTTGTTGTTGATTTGAATTATAGAACGACATAACGATTTTGTTTTGGTTGGGGAGGGGGGGGGGGGGGTAGCAAAGATGCGACCGACTGATGCACAGGCCCCAAATACAAGTGGCTTATAATATTAAAGATGAAAGTAGTGTATTCAGTTTTACGCATTTCGAGCATTCAAATTTGCAAATAATCCAAGCATTTTACAGGGGCTTCGCCTACTGAACTCTCACTAAGGCGCAAAATCTGCCCACCCCTCACACAGGCGTGCTCGTTCTACAATTTTACAATTATGGTATGACTACTCGTTGGGATTAATGAAATGCAACGGGGTTTAACGTCCTTTTACGTGCTCGACAATGTAGACGGGACCTCGATTTTCCGTCCTATTCGAACAAATAGATAGCTTTCCTTGTCAGGCCCTCGTCCTGCATAACTGACAAGGGTAAACCACACCGGAAAAATCCCGATGAACTTTCTCAGCCAATGCAGCGATTGAACCCGCGACCTCCATTCCACCTTAGCTCCCTAATCGTTGCGTTAGATGGACTATAGTAATGACATGCGCTGTGTTAACTTTCAGTTTGTAAATTACATTTAAATCCAGCTACTATACCGAGAATAGCACAATAGAGGAATGTATAGCTAGCAGTAATGATAGATGACAGCGTTTGGAACCGATATCAGGATCTTTACCCAGGTAATATATATGGATTGATAATTAACTAATGTTACAATGGGTATATCTGCAGTATGTATACGCGGAAGCTCGAGGGTACTGTACATATGTATGCCATCTCTATCGCCAAGTATATTTTGTAATTGTATTACATTTGAAAACGATTTTTCAACATTTTGATGTCGGGTTTTTTTTACCACATTGCTTTAATGAGATAATTAACGTAAGGCAGGGTCTACATTTACATAATTGACTATAGATTCAGTTATTGAATATACTAGATTTAGGGCCATGTGTAGTGGTAATGCAGCTTCGCCGTAATTATTTACCGTGTAGTCTCGACAATCCAGTCAATTGTCAATTTAACAAGCTAACGTGCATTGTCGGTTGAATTTAATGGAGTGTACCAGGAAAAGTGAAGTGACATATTTAGTACTAAGTAATACGAATGAATGCATTATATAGTCTAACATACGGCCACAGGGCACTAATTCTTTCCCCATTGACTCTACTGTTAATTCTCGTCTCTTAGACCGGCTCTAACTTTTTCCCAAATTTTCGTTGGGTAAAACGCTTTTTGCCACATATGGAGCAACATGTGGCAAACTATTGCCTAAAAGCATGTATGAGGTTGACCATGAAAAAATTGAGATACACAAGCTGGAAATAGGGACAAGAAAACGTGCTATTTTACGTCCTACATTTCAACGTAACCAACCTCACAACTCTTGTATCCTTTCGCCTCAATATCATGAATATTCACCAAAACCTGTCAGAAAATGTATTTTTAAACCCTTTTTTTCGATTCTACACCAAAAAGTCAACAAAAATCAACATGCAAAAGGGGGGGGGGGAGAAAGGGAGAGAGAGACTAAAAATAACTTTCGCCTACATTCGTGGGTGACTGCCCAGGAATATTTGGTGACCTGTGTCCTATATAGGGGAAACACATCAGGTATCACCAAAGGGCCCTTTTTATTTACTTCCTATGTGTTCTGGCAACATGCCGGTGAAAGGAAATCAAAATAAAAACAATAACTGCAAAAATGGTGGCCCTTTAAGTATATATGCTGCTTTATGTACAGTGTTAGGTCCATGGGCCTTTTGTGCTAAAATTTTAAAAAAATCCTTATTGGAGGCAGTATTTGAGTTATGTGAAAACATTAGACAAGTTGCAAACAAACTACATAGAAACATTCATAATTTGGAAATTTTTTCCAAAAAATACTTTTTTACTGTCATGTCATGAAAAATGTACCAAATTTACATATAGCATCTTTCAAAATACCAATAATTTGGAAATTTTACAATTATGGTATGACTACTCGTTGGGATTAATGAAATGCAATGGGGTTTAACGTCCTTTTACGTGCTCGACAATGTAGACGGGACCTCGATTTTCCGTCCTATTCGAACAAATAGATAGCTTTCCTTGTCAGGCCCTCGTCCTGCATAACTGACAAGGGTAAACCACACCGGAAAAATCCCGATGAACTTTCTCAGCCAATGCAGCGATTGAACCCGCGACCTCCATTCCACCTTAGCTCCCTAATCGTTGCGTTAGATGGACTATAGTAATGACATGCGCTGTGTTAACTTTCAGTTTGTAAATTACATTTAAATCCAGCTACTATACCGAGAATAGCACAATAGAGGAATGTATAGCTAGCAGTAATGATAGATGACAGCGTTTGGAACCGATATCAGGATCTTTACCCAGGTAATATATATGGATTGATAATTAACTAATGTTACAATGGGTATATCTGCAGTATGTATACGCGGAAGCTCGAGGGTACTGTACATATGTATGCCATCTCTATCGCCAAGTATATTTTGTAATTGTATTACATTTGAAAACGATTTTTCAACATTTTGATGTCGGGTTTTTTTTACCACATTGCTTTAATGAGATAATTAACGTAAGGCAGGGTCTACATTTACATAATTGACTATAGATTCAGTTATTGAATATACTAGATTTAGGGCCATGTGTAGTGGTAATGCAGCTTCGCCGTAATTATTTACCGTGTAGTCTCGACAATCCAGTCAATTGTCAATTTAACAAGCTAACGTGCATTGTCGGTTGAATTCAATGGAGTGTACCAGGAAAAGTGAAGTGACATATTTAGTACTAAGTAATACGAATGAATGCATTATATAGTCTAACATACGGCCACAGGGCACTAATTCTTTCCCCATTGACTCTACTGTTAATTCTCGTCTCTTAGACCGGCTCTAACTTTTTCCCAGATTTTCGTTGGGTAAAACGCTTTTTGCCACATATGAAGCAACATGTGGCAAACTATTGCCCAAAAGCATGTATGAGGTTGACCATGAAAAAATTGAGATACACAAGCTGGAAATAGGGACAAGAAAACGTGCTATTTCACGTCCTACATTTCAACGTAACCAACCTCACAACTCTTGTATCCTTTCGCCTCAAAATCATGAATATTCACCAAAACCTGGCAGAAAATGTATTTTCAAACCCTTTTTTTCGATTCTACACCAAAAAGTCAACAAAAATCGACATGCAAAAGGGGGGGGGGAGAAAGGGAGAGAGAGACTAAAAATAACTTTCGCCTACATTCGTGGGTGACGGCCCAGGAATATTTGGTGACCTGTGTCCTATATAGGGGAAACACATCAGGTATCACCAAAGGGCCCTTTTTATTTACTTCCTATGTGTTCTGGCAACATGCCGGTGAAAGGAATCAAAATAAAAACAATAACTGCAAAAATGGTGGCCCTTTAAGTATATATGCTGCTTTATGTACAGTGTTAGGTCCATGGGCCTTTTGTGCTAAAATAAAAAAAAAATCCTTATTGGAGGCAGTATTTGACTTATGTGAAAACATTAGACAAGTTGCAAACATACTACATAGAAACATTCATAATTTGGAAAATTTTTCCAAAAAATACTTTTTTACTGTCATGTCATGAAAAATGTACCAAATTTACATATAGCATCTTTCAAAATACCAATAATTTTCCACTTTTTTAAATATCCAGAATGGCAAAAAATATATTGTTAGAATCTGTGGACAATATGCAAACAGAAAAAATTGCAAAACGGTTGCATTTATTGTAATATTAGAGATTTACACTAAAACATGTATCCCTACCCCCTGACCATGCCACAGATTGAATCAGAGCTAACATTATCAACAGCTATCTTTTACTATCCCTGGCTAACATATGTGCATAGAAACTAAAATAGGTGCAATAAATATGAATTTTAATTTAAAATAGGCCTTGATGATTGAAAAAAATGCAATATTTAGTCTATGAACACTTCTCCCTAACAAAAGGGTCACAGAATACACATTTTTCTCAAATTTGGGAATATTTCAATGTTTCCAACATTTCAACCTCAGAGGCATCATACAAAGTTTTATCGCAAACCTTGTGCTGAAGCAAGATGTCTGGACCTTTACATCAATTTCCTGAAAAAATGAAGTAAAAAAAGTGGTTATGACAGAATTGACAACAAAAAGGAGGCCTGAAGAGGATAAAAATTTACATTTTATTGTTCTATAAGCAACATGAATGCTACAATCAACACAAATCCTAGATTTTGATAAAAAAAAATATTAAACATTAAGCTGACATTTACAGATATACTCCAGTTTTCTACCAGGGTGTGGCCTCATTGGCCTGATATGTCTCATGATTCTAAGTTTGACTTTAAAAAAAAAGGTAAGAAATCCTTGAAATGTACAAAATAACGATTTCCTGTTGCAAAATAACATTCCTAGCCATAATTCAACCACAACTTCCAAGTACTATCATTTAATTGTCAACACAGGTACAATTAAATGTTTCAAAACACATTAATAAAAAAGGGTGGGGTGGGGCATTTTAGCCTCTCTAAACAGAATGATAGAGTAAAAAATGCCCAGAAAGACAGGGGTGTTGCATCCTACATGAAGGAAATGCAAGAATTTAATGTTTCAAAGAAGAAAACAATGCTCACTCTGGGTAAAATAGTGGCAAAATGCAACCAACTCCTGTTTTGAACATTTTGTACATATCCATCTGCTGTACATAATTAACCCTCTAAGGCCCATGGGGTCAAATTTGGAACACCCCCTTCAGACCCCTCCCATTCCAAAAGAAAATTCAAAAACTGATGTTATAACTGTTTTACACCCATTAAGACCCATAGTGCCAATTATGGAACAAGAGAGTAATACACAATGAGGTGGAAAAGTTACTGTTGTCATGGTGCAAAATGGCAGCCCCAACAAATTTTTAAGAATGGTGATTTTACAACAATACAAAGAACAAGTACAGATCAATTATTGGGTATTTGTTTACTATATTATTTACTTACATGTGGTACAGTAATTATAGATCATATCTACACATCATTTGAATTAATTTCTGCAATAATATTTTTTTAATCTAATGGTTTTGTCGATGGGACAAATTTGGCACTATGGACCTAAGTGGCCCGAATAATCAAGCTATTGAAAATATAAACTTTTGATCATTCCACGAATAGCATACACCATAGACTTATCATTCTGATTCAAACTAGACCAAAACTTGTTGTTTTACACGACTTGTATGCAATAAATATGTTACAAATTAAGATTTACTTGTTCGTTTATATTTTGGAGTTTTGTGCCTTACTGTCCCATAGGGTCAAAAATGGAACATTTTGAACAATTAGGTCAAGGTCATTCAAATGTTTCCAAACTCGGGAATTCCTCTAATTACTCCTAAGTCATTGCTAATATAACTTAGGTTTGTCAGGTTTAGAATAGCTCAAGCTTTCCTCCATAAAATTGAAATTTGGTTACACTCAATTAACGCTTCAAGACCGCAGACCCCTTACAGATGAACTAAAATTCTAAAACTTTTGTCGGAGTCCGTCTTCGTGCCTTGTTATTCGAGTCTAAATAGTACACAAAGCAAATTAAAAAGTCGGTAAAAAAAAGTTAGTGATCGATTCGGCTTAAATTTGTCGTGTAGGCATTGGAAGTCATTCGTAACAAACCCTGAAAAAAGTTTCTACGGCCACGGGAACTGGTATAGGTACGAAAGTGCAGTAGCGCTATCATATATTTGACCTGAAGAACACGATTTCCTTCATTCTGGGACGTACTTGATAAGTTCAAATTTGTTCCTAGCTTCCGTCGTCTTTATAGTACTACGCGATGTCTGAACGAAACATTTTTATTCGCCCACATTAAAATTAGTCGTATATTGTAATCGTCCCGTCCGTCGGTCTGTCGATTTCACCAATTTACGATAATTACTGCAAGAGTTATGGCCATTGATCACTTTAAAAAAATCTTGTTTACGCCCATATATAATGGATTTCATTGACTCTGAATTGATACACATGGTTTAAGGTCTTGAGACGAACAAGTATGTTGATTTTCAGTTATTTATGATAAATTGAACATCTAAATCCATGATATTAAATGTTTCTATACTAAACGTTGGCACGCACGAAACTTTTGATACCGAAAGCGTGAGTGAAACGAAATCACAGTCCCGTATCTAGCGGGGGGGGGCAAGAGGGACAGCTGTCTCCCCTGGAGCAAATCGAGCACCCATTGGGTGCCTTTACCAAATGGGGAAAGAATCGGTTACCCCAATGGACGCGGCACTCTTTCCATTGGACGTAATACGAAACCAATGACCATCGTGTCCCTCTTGCTACGGGCCTGAATCATGAGACTGAATGCCACACCATATAATGTGATCGAAGGTCATACTGATTTCCGATGGATATTAACAGAACAGCATACCAATTGTAAAAGAACGGATTTCAGATTTTCAAAAGAAGTATTTTTAATCTCAAGACACGTCAGGGCACGTTAAAATAGACCCTGTGGGGTTCATAATAAAAGATTGTAGTCTCAACAGTCAAGTCCTTGCATCTTTTGTATAGCAAGATCGTATGCAGTGCAGGTTAAACCAAGTGGTGTGATATATTTAGTAGAATGCGATATGGGTGAATGCATTATATAACTTCTAACGTACATATATTTATAAGCTGATTCATGTGGTATAGAAATAAGATAAATAGCTACAATGATCACGTGGTGGGGGTAGGGTGACATCTATTATCTTGAGTAACAAATACATAGTAAATGTAATATTAATATTCTAATTTTCTAAATTACAATATAATCGCTCTTACAGCTATATCTTGTACATAATTAATTTAATCGCCAAAGAGGTATAACTGCCAAGAAATAAGGAAAAGCAGGGGAATAAAACACATAGCGATGTTTGTGTTAGGCATTGCAATATAATTATTGATATTTTGGATCATCAAAATGATCGAGTGACCTATTGGCTCATCATTAACCGAATATTAATTGGTTTGATTAAATGCGTTGTTTGACCTGGTACCGTTGTGTCGGGTGTTGCTATTTTCACCCATATTCAACTTCTTTTTTCTGAACAATTTAATGGACTTCGATCAAATGTGGCAAATATGATGCTTATTTGAGAGAAAACTTATACGGTTTCACACTTCTTGATTTCTTGTTTGATACTTTAGGTTGTACGATACTCATATATGATACTTTAAGAAGTCAAAGCTAGTCACCAATTCTCCACATTAACCACTAAATAAAATTAAACAAGATATGTTGCTTCTGTGGATTACTTTAATTTTATTCCGTTATTTTTGAACGTGAACATTGACAAGTTTTATTTCCTATTAAGCCATTTGGTAGATTTTAGTCTGCATGAGTGTTAAATAGCTGGTAAAAGATTATAATTCCCAGCCATTCCGTTTGGTTAAAACCCCCAAAACTGACCAGTTATACTTTCCAGCTATGGCCTCCAAGATTAACATCACTTGATTACCATTTCAAATGGTATCTTTATGACTTTTGTGTATAAGGCCAATTATTCATCTTCAGAAAAATTATTCAAAATGTTTAACAAAATGCATTAAAATCGTAACATTTTTTGTGTGTGTGGCAAGGTTGTTATGAAGGTGTATGTACGATTCGTTGTCTATTGTCCTAGATGACATCGCGCCTGGTACGTTCGTGCATTTTTATTGTTTTACATGTACCAAATTCTGGGGTTTCGCGCGTAGGTACTTTTGAGGTATTAGGTCTGTTAAGCATAACACTTACCACTGTACCTGTGTATGTATAGGATATTAACCTACCTGAGGTTGCTATATTATATAACCCGCGGGCGCAGCCCAAGGGTGATATAAATATAGCAACTGAGGTATGATTGGTTAATATCTGACATATACAACGCCCACCCTTAATTAAAATGGACTCTTCCATTACAGGCCAACGACGATTGGGCTACCTACTCGATACTTTCCGTCAAATAACGAATATTACCGAATTAATCACGTGCAATTTACGTGGTTGTTTTTGTTTACAATTCGCCATTTTGAAGAATTGAATAGCAAAAGAACAAAAAAAATGGATAGAAATACGAAGTCAGACGAATAATCAACCCCTTTAGCAAACAAATTGACGATGGAATTGATGTGGATGCAACTATCGATGAGGATCTATTCAAACCTAAAGAAAATTTGGATCAAAAGGCGTAGCGTGTGTACGGAAAGATGATTCTGAAAGATATCTTAGACATGGTCGAGTATGGATAACCGATTTAAATATGCCGATAAGTACGCCGTTTATTTCTGTCTTGAATGTTACAAACTGTACCATAATATCTTTTTAATTGTTACAAGAATAAAAATTTATTTCTGTGTTTTTTGTATTATTTCGATCATCAGCGGTTGATAGGAGTCGAATACATCGACCTGAGATGACGTCATTAGCGGTTGATAATTCATATCAACCTGTCACGACGTCATCAGCGGTTGATATGAACAGAATATCCACCTATGATGACGTCATGACAGGTTGTTATGAGATATAACTGCTATGCACATCAAAGAGAAAACTACTGCCAGTTGTATATCGCTAATTATAAACCGAATGTTTGAAGACCGTTCATATTTATTACGCACAGAATTTTCAGTACAGTGTGATCCATTCTCAAATTGTTGCTAAGCAAACCAACGGGATTATTTTCTCAACAGGGTATGAACGTATTCATAGCGATAATATCCTTACACCGAGAGAAAGTATCTAGTCTCGGTGAATAGAACCATGGTTGTCTGGTAGAAAATTACTTTTGTATTTTTTGGAACGGTAAACAGTGTTTTTAGAAGCAAACTAACCTGCCGCACATGACGAAGTCATTATACTAATAACAAAAAGGCGAGAACTCTTTTTCGGCGGAGGCTTAATATATCACTGAGTAATAGGTCACAAACTATCATTTATGACTAATAGGAAGACAAGAGACGCGTACAGACAGTCAGCAGGTTATACACTATACTTTTGTGTCGAGATCACTCGCTTTCAGTTTACTCTGTTGTTACCGATAACCAATTATGTGAGAAATATCATACTGACATTCGGTTTTTAAAGTTGTACGCGAACTAACGTCAGCTACTTTCACAATGGCGTACAGCCAGTGCCGGTGATAAAAGACGACAGTAAAATCAGAAATATGTTATTTATTATTGTCGGACTTACGGTATTTATTAATAGGCTACATGTATATCTAAAGAATACTGACATTCATGTTTGATACGACTCCTCGGTCTCCTGTAACCATAACCAGTAAAAGAAAGGAGTCGAATTTACATTTGACTATTTCACATTTGTTGGAAATGTAGGTATCATTATATATATTATGACCACAAAACTAAAAACCATAGCCAATATAAAAAATGTTGTTGAAATTTTTTTCCCCCTGTATATACTTCGTCTCCCCTTTTACTTATTTTAACAGATATTATGATTATTTAACATTCTATCTGTATAGAACTTGTACATGTCCCAATATGTTAAACAGCACCAAAAATATTTCCATATTGTGAAAATTTCTGAAGAACCTCTACAACTGACCCCCCTCGCTTTGCGAATGACGGCCCTCCACCATAATAAACTTTAAAGCGCCCCTGACTATCACAGTAATTACTACTGTTGTGTACAATTTTTATATTAACATATCAAGGGTATAGAACATCATTGTGATAAGTCAAAAATAACAAAAAAAATATTGTATTAAAATGAAGCGCTTATAATTCTTTTTCTATTGGTATATAAATCAATACCATCGCTCATTTCAAAATGTCTGAACATATCAATAAAATATATTAATAAATGAAATTTGGGTAGTGAATCAAAAGTTTAAATTGCAATTTTCTCAAAATCAGGCCTTTTGACTTATCACAAGTGTGTTCTAAACCCTCGATATGTAACAGTCATTAAAAAACGTCTGAATACGGTACCCCCTAACTTAAACATGATACACGTTGTATAGGCCTATTCATTGCACCTTCATGGCATGTCAAAGGTTAATCGGGGATAGATGATAAAAACTCCAATTGAAGCGTCTATAAATCAAAACACGGTTGATTCAACAACACGACTTCATTAGTTATTGAATACGTCGTTAACCCCGAATAACCTTTCACACGTCCAATCACAATATCGTGCAATACGTGTATTAATTTGATTTTTAGGTTTAACCCCGCAAACAATGCCAAAATAGTGTTTTCACTGCTTATGACTGGCACATACTGTCAACATAGTATATTTTTCTGTTTCCGCCCTTCACCCCACAATATATACTCACCGGGCCCGACGTTGCTTAACTTCAGTGATCGGACGAGAACTGGTGTTTTCACCGTGGTGTGGCCGTAGACGAGAGAAGGTGACGAAATTCCGTACTTGTGCCCACCGAATTGACCCGATAATTAGTCTCTGAATGTTTCAAAAAGGCGTCTACAGCACCCGGTGTTCCCAGGCGGTCACCCATCCAAGTACTCACCGGGCCCGACGTTGCTTAACTTCAGTGATCGGACGAGAACTGGTGTTTTCAACGTGGTGTGGCCGTAGACGAGAGAAGGTGACGAAATTCCGCACTTGTGCCCTCCAAATTGACCCGATAATTAGTCTCTGAAAGTTTCAAAAAGGCGTCTACAGCACCCGGTGTTCCCAGGTGGTCACCCATCCAAGTACTCACCGGGCCCGACTTTGCTTAACTCACACCCAGTTGTTGACACCCATTAAATCACTCCTGTCCAACAAATCATAAAGCTGTGGTGTTACGGTGGCGGCATAGTATTTCACCGTAACACCACAGCCACTCTAACCATTCATAATACATCTAACTGTCGATTTACAGCACTTACTCCCTATACATTTCCCCTAGTCCTACTTTCCCAAACGTCAACAACACATCTCATACATCCAGTTCACTGATTAACCCTTGTACCACGTCTACTGGATGTATGTATGTGTATCCTCCTAATCTACATAACATCATTTTGGTTAATATTGATTCAGAATTTCTTAGCGGCTGACTATTCTACAAGACAAACTACCATAAACTTGCAATGACACAAACAACATATTAGTCACCAAATAAAATATAAATTAATAGAAAAAATAACGTAACCAAATGAAAGTGATTTTTAAAAGATGTTCTATATATTTACACATCGCAACCCTAATGTGGGGTCATTCAAAAGGGGTCGGTTAGTGGATTAAAAATACAGTGTATACAAATAAAGGCAATATTAGGTTTTTATCTTTTTAAAAACACTAATATGGATATACTGCTTCTGAAATTATTAACATGCTACGTTTCGATACTCATACAGATATCGCTATCAAGCAACTAAGGTGTATCGAAACGTGGCATGTTAGTAAATTAGGAAGTAAATCTATATAGCCTAAGTGTTCGGAAAACCTTGCGATCGCGATATAGGCTAGCATTTTTAACGGATTCTTTTCAAATTTGATATGAAGCATTCCAGTTCACCCTTTTGCCAAAAACCTTATGAACGCAATAGAGGCAACATTTGTTAACGGACTATTTTCAAGTTTGGTGTGAAGCATGGTGGTAGTGACAGGACCAATCCTGTCGATAGCTAGTGTTATTTACATTTCCAATTTCTTTTTCAGATTAAAGAAGAAAAGCACCATTGGCTTTGAGCAGTATATGTTACAGAAATCATGGGTAAATATATCTTTATTATTGTTTTAGATAAATATATATATAAATATATATACTAAATTATTTTCAAATTCTCAGTTTCCGGTATAAATATATATCAGTAGATAAAACTAGAAACACGTAAATTTAGCAAAGCATAAGCGTTTAATCTTCATTTTTAAAGGGCCAATCCCGATAATATTTTGAGGAATAAAACAGCTTAATTTTGTGTTAAAATCCCTTAAAATCCTCTACCTCAGGGCCGTTGAACTTACTCAATACATGTGATACATCTTCAGAGTATTCAAACAAGTTAAACCTGTCAGTCTTTATCCGGAAATGGAGACCGGTGTCTGGATAGAACCAGACTTTATTTTATAAAATTGATGTGTAGGTGAAATTTACCCTTTGTTATCAAGTACAGCACATGGGTCATTAACTGTATAGACTTCTAAAGGAATTGGGGTCGATTATCAGGTCAACCAACAAAAAAATTGACCCGAGATCTTAAAAGGGTTACGTGTATGGTTAAGCAGTTTTGACGTTCACGTCCAAACGACTCAATATTTTGAGCTGAAATTTTGAGACAAGGTAAATACACCAATCCACTATATTATGGCATTTAAATTTCATACGTACTCAGACTTAATTTTTGAGACCCTGCTCAAATCGGGATAGTCCCTTTAAACTCCGTTGAAGAGTCCGGCGGACTCGAAAGCTAAGATTACACATGATTATCTGGATTTATGTGGTTTTTTTTCATTTCCATGTCTGGATAGATGTCTTTAATTGGAAAATATATATAGAGAGAGAGAGATAGAGAGGGAGGGAGAGAGAGAGAGGGGGAGAGAGAAACTTGGTCGTTTCTTGTCCAACGTATGATGATTAATTATATTTCAATAATTCGCCTCCGGAGACTAACATATGGTTAGTTCTCTTACGCGTAGGGATAGTACGCTACCATTCGGCCACCAAACCCCTCGGTTGAAGTCAAGTATGTTCACCTGTCTAACCTCGTGCGTTTTCTCTGGGTTCATTACGGTTTCATTGTAGACGCTAACACACAAGCGAATGTTAAATACATTCCAAATGTTATTTTAACACAGATATCTTTGCTACGGTTTATCCGTAAGCTAAGAGTTATTTGTAAGAGACTATGAGAGGATATTAATTAGAGATGAACTTCCGTTTAAAATAAAAGCAAGAAAAACAGAAAATGTCCGCGCATAATACAGGTTTGATTAATGCTTCTCTTATATTAAAAAGGGCAGTTTTTTTCTCAAACTATTTAGTTAAAACTCGTGGCACTCTTGTGCTAACCAATATTAAATGATATTTTACCCATTTCTTCCGCTAGACGAGGAAAGTTCAGATGAGGAATATTCTGCTATGAGATTACCAAGTCTGATAGATATGTTAAAGAGATTACTGGAACAATATTCAGATGGACAAATATTAAAGGTATCCATTTTCTTTTTTCATCAAAGTTATCTTTTATACAATTCTTTGTTGTGCTACTTTATTTGTTCATTGTTTCTAAACGTATTTTGATACAAAAAAATAAAAAATATAATTTTTTCAATTTATTGTGATAACTCTACAACCTTTGAAATGTTGTTTTTATGTGATATGAAGAAGCCTATTTCTTCAAGAGGCTTGGACATTGTCTCACGTTGTAGAAACTTGTGAACGCACTAACGACAAAGGTAAATACATGTTTACGATCTGCGTGCATTATTTGAATAAGTAAAACAGACAAGCCTTTTTTAATTCCAACATATGTACGAAATTGATATCAGTGTTTTGTAATGCTCCCTTTACCCACAAATAAATACAAATGGGGCAATCCTTATCCGCTGTTACGGATGTTTTAGCTGTTATGGGTGACACCCCTTTGTGGTTGCACACATTGTAATGTGCTCTGTGATAATTTTAAAAAAATTGAAAGTTTGGAGTATTTTTACCCGTATGAAACTATCTGGTATGCTTTCTATTGATTTTGTGATTATTTTGGTGATATATATTTGTAAACTAGAAACAACACAATGGGACAATCTGTGTTTAAAATTTCTGTGAACAGAATTTTACAATAGAAAATGGCTATATGAGACTATTTTTAGTGTGTCTGTTATTGAACTGTATGATTATGCTCACTAACCATAAACTAAATGATTAAAAGAAACTAAATCTTTTTTTAAAAAAAATACGTGGTACACGTGAAAAAGATGATTTATGAAGTCATGTAATAATTATTTTAGTCCCGAATTGACCTAGTCTCTCTAAATATTTTTTCCTCATAATCGGACCACAACCTCCCCGTCAAATAATATAAGCATGTAATACCCAGGCTGTGGACCATCTAGAGGCCACAATTATATACTCTATTTCGATGAAACTTCAAACGTTTATCACTGGGTGCATCTTCCCCTACCTTCAACTGTTAAGAATCAAAAGTGCTTGGATGAGTTCGACTTTTGGTCGTCTCCTGACCTTAAGCACTGTAAATAAATTTATATCCGTGGCGCGGGGGGGGGGGTGGATATATTGTCAAACTTTGAACGGACGAAAAGGGGTGCCTGCCGCTCGATCTGAGAGGCTCGGCCCCGTCAAAATGTACAAGTGCCAAGTGGGCCACTTGTGGTAAGCAGAACTGGCGCTGTGAGATAAACCAAACGCCGGGTCAAGGCGCCCGATTGTCACGCTCAACAGAACCCACAAAAAAGCGTCCATCGGTAATATGATATTGTTTATTAAAGACAGTTTTAACTTAATTGATTTTTAATATTTTGTTAATGTTTTCATTTCCGACAAAAGAGAAACTATGCGACACCCCTTGCTAGGACGACTTAGCTGATATTCTTTCTACTTTAGATTCAATGAGAGGACGGGAATTTAACTGAGCAATGAGACGACGACGATCATAGAATTACAATTCATTACACACATTGCCCAGGTTATATTTGAAGAATTATGTGAAAATTATAGTAACAAAAGTGACCATTCTACCGACTTGAGATAGATAGCCATCCTTACCCCATTCTTACCGATCGCCCCAATCCTCACCCCATTCTTGCCGATCGCCCCCATTTCATTTTCAGAAAACAAAGATTTCAATATATCCTGTTAAATATTACCCATTGCTATTCCGGAATATTTTTGAACACGTTTTGGACAAATTGACAGAATAATTTCAAAATGTGGTTTGTTTGAGCATCTATGTCTAGAAGATATTTTTAAAGAAGTTATTTATTGTAGGAGTTAATACAAAACGCTGAAGATGGTGGAGCTACTAGAATTAAATTTATGTTTGTAAATAAACACCATCAGCCATCAACAACTTTACAAATGTGGAAAGGAAACCCAGTACATTTTGCCATGAAGGTAACATTATTTATATACATATTTCGTTATTGAATACTTTTATAATATTGGCTTTGTGTGGCCTATAATGACAATCAACAGAACTTATTCTGTGGTTTTATCGACTTACCTAACGTGTTTTTTGAAGTCCCTAGATCGTTACTACTATTGTAACTTGATCCAATAGGTGTTATTTGTATGTTCATCAAAATAATATCCTATATATATATATTACAAAGTCAATAGGTTAGTCAGATTCAAAAACTATGAATAGTCTAAAATATATTCACATAACAATGCATGGCGTCCTGTATGGACTGCACGGGCGACTTAGCTGCCGTGGCTTGAGTTTTGTTGAATAGTATAAATATTAAGTACATTTTAATATAGGGACCAGCATTGTGTGTATATAACGATGGAATATTTACTAAAGAGGACTGGAAAGGTATAGCTGCTATACAGCGTAGCGGGAAAGAAAATGAACCACTTAAAGTTGGACGATTTGGACTTGGATTTAAATCAGTTTTTCATATTACGGGTATCTAATTTATCATATTTCATTAAGCTTTTTAAAAATGAACTTATCGACAAGAGCGCTTTTATACGCCCATATTAAAAATGAGTCGTATATTGTCCGATAAATACTTCCTAAGTTATGGTCCTTGATCACTTTGAAAAAGCTTGCAGAGGCTCTATAGACAAAAGTCATCATCTGATTGACTGTAGATTTATACACAGTGCGTCACGATTAGACTACAGTTATATTGATTTGAGATATATAAACAATAAAAGTTTAATTAATTCTGATAATTAGTCTATGGAATGTTACTAATATAAGTTGTAAGTATCTTATAAATACTCCCATTGTCTGCGATATCACTTCGGTGGAGGCGGACGTAAAATACAACTACTTCACACACATAAATACTCCCCTTACCCATAAAGGAAGCATTTTCGACTGATTTTGTGGACCATCGGGTGACTTAGCTGCTATGGGTTTATTTTTCGTTGCCTAGATACCTATCTTTACAATATAAAGAGTGTAGGTATTTAAAGTCTATGCGGTCGTATGTCGAATTTCCTTGACCTATTTCATTTATATTTTGAAAGATTATTTTCGAGATCATCAGTAAGTAATAGGCAGATATTGATACAAGTACATATATGTGATGGGATTCGGATTTTTGGGCTGCTACTGTTTTTAGGACTTCGAATTCTGTCTTATGGTTTGGATTGTTCGTACTTGGTTTTTATTTTATTTGTGTTATATTTTTAAGGGTTATTTGTTCCCATTCATATTAAATCAAGATCTTTGTGACGATGTAGAGTTGGATTTTAAAATTGGGGGCGCAGAAGAGTGGTGGGGGCGCCAATATAATGCCCGAGTTAATGAGTACGGAGCGGCGACCGGCGAAGGTGGGAGCCCACTAGTACCACACTTTCAGACCCCTCCTTCCGAATATTTTGAAAATTAGACAGCCGCAAACGCGTTTTCCACCCACTTGGGACTGCAATCAAATTCACCCCCGTGTGTCAATTTCGGTGGCGATATTTCTCATTTTGATGTTTAACACACAAAAATGAGAAACTTCTTGTCCTCGAAACTAGAACTAGCCCGAAACACCAATAAGGCCATGTGGATAGGCTACCGGAACGAGAATCTTTAATAATGTTATTTGGGAGCGGCAACCCCAAAGACTGATAAGGCCCTATCGAATGTGGATAAGGGCGACCAAAGCGAACCCTCTTATGTCATGTGGTAGGTCAGGCGCTGACCCATAAAGAGGTGGTAAGAGGGGCATTTCACCTTTGAAAAACAAGGCTGCAGGAATAACGTTTTTCGGTCACTTTGGTGATATTTAGGAGTCGATTTTGTATTTTATATGGTCGATTGTTTTCAGGGGCGACCGATTTTTTGGGAGATAAATTAGCTTCTGGTGCCCCGCCCTGTATCAGGCCCTATATCAGGCCCTGTATCAATGTTAGGATAAAGTCCCACACATCATTATACCTAAACTGTAGTAAATGTGTCTTTATATTCACAGATACTCCTCTCATACTAAGTGGAAATAAACTGATGATAATCAACCCAGCAGCTAATGTTTATGATGTTGTCATCACTAAAAAACTCAGAAAAATAGATGAAAAAAGTAAAAAGGAAATGCTCGATTTAATGTCTGGAATATTTGGATTTTCACCAGAAGTCTTTCAACTTCAAGAAGGTTTCAACGGCACAATATTTTGGTTTCCACTGAGAACTTTTGAGTCAGTTTTATGTAAAACTATTTATGATGAGAAAAAAATTCGTGACATTTTTCATGGCTTCACATCACTTGCACCATCAATTCTACTTTTCTTAAAAAAGATCGAAATTATAGAAATTTACGAGAAGAATCCTAAGATCCGGAAATTGTTTGAAGTTTGTCTTGACGGTGGTGATTTATTAATGCTAAGACAAGGTAGGGCACGCTTTATACAGGAGATAGAACCCCTCAATGGACAGTTTTCTACTCGACCAATTAAAAATATCTTAAGACCAAAAATCAGATGTGAAGGATTTGATTGGTTGAAAAGGGAAACCTCAGAAGACGAGTGGTTAGTTATCAATCATTATCATGGTGGTGACGTCAGTCCTGAACTAAAGAAACTTGTTGAAGATGATTATTGGCCTTATAGTCCTTATGTAAGCATCGCAGCATGCTTGTCTAAACCAATCACAAGAGGACACGTTTTCTGTTTCTTGCCTTTACCCTTAGAAGGTCAAAGTTTAACAGGTTTACCAGTTCATGTTAATGGATTCTTTGCTTTGAGCCAAGACCGCCACCATGTAAAATGGAACACTTCTGAGCAAGATAGAAACAACAGCCACCCAGACAAATCAATCCGTTGGAATCAATATCTGGTAAAAGAAATTCTACCACAAGTCTACACCAACCTTATATTAAAGCTTATAGATAATGAAATGATCAGATCACAGCCTTC
Source organism: Patella pellucida (assembly GCA_917208275.1). Taxonomy (NCBI): domain Eukaryota; kingdom Metazoa; phylum Mollusca; class Gastropoda; family Patellidae; genus Patella; species Patella pellucida. The sequence goes on from OU795044.1 coordinate 37,266,901, forward strand.
AACTATTTCAGAAAGAAGCCAGAGAGCAGATGTCGTTTATAGAACTTTACCAAACATTGAAAAAGTTACAGAAAATTGGAAAAATTTAATTGATCCTATTTTCCAAAAAATGTTTTCTACAGCATGTATGTTCACTAAACGGGAGGGAGGATTATGGACAAAATTACAAAATACGATATTTACTGAACTTAAAGACAAAAATATGGTTGATTCAGTTGAGCATACTTATCTTCTTTGTGGTAGAAATTTCTCAAGGGCTCCCGAATTTATATTAAATGCATTTCGAAAACATGGGCCAATAACATTTATTTCTGCTAAACATTTAAGAGATGAACTCTTACAACATCCAGAAGTTTACAGCCAACTCGACTTAAATGTCAAATTAAATCTGCTTCATTATATTTTGGACAATGATGTAAAGTGCTTACAAGGTTTAACGCTTCTACCGCTAGCAGATGGTAATTTCTCTACGTTTACAACTGGACGCACTGAAACAGTTTATATTTTTGAGGATGTTGATGACATGAAGATGTTTCCTGGACTAAAATCCCTTTTTGTCAAATCAGATATTGGATCAGATTTGTATCACAATATTTCTTGTAAAACAGGTAGACATATTATTTATTAATGTTTTCTATTATTTATCACAGGCAGGTGGAAATTGCAGATAACGCTCAGAGAGGTTTTGAAATACCCTACCTTGCTCAATTTTCTAAAGAGAGAACAGAGCTCTGAATTATTACATTTATTTTTTTTGATAAACTCAATTTGTGCAGCATGCTTGTTTCAAGTTTCAAATGAGGTCACATTCAGAAAGTAGAAATCAATTCTACCTTGGTTTTAAATGTAAAACTACATATTATGATAACTTAATAGTAAGTGCTGGGGGTCTGCGCCACATATGATTTACATAAAAGACAAATATAACGACAAGACATACTCCGAAACAACAAACAAACAAATAAACAATTCAAAAAAAGAGTGAATGGATCCGGGGACTAGCCGTAAGCGTCCACTGCGCTGTACAGTCCCGGGTCTGAAGCAACACAGACTTCACTCAAAATTGAAAATGATAAGTAAAACATTATGTGATGTCATCGGTGAAAAGTATAAAAAAGGTTGTCTAAAAACATTAAATATTCAAATAAATAGATGTATAGTAAATGTGTTGAGGGGACTTATTCCACCGGTCACAAGAAAAACGAACAAACGAAAACGCACAAACAAAACCGAATACAAAGAAGAAAAGGAAATGTAGACTGCCTCAGACGGTAGTCGTCTGGTAACTGAATGGTGTGACGTAAATACGTCGTTCTGTATCAATGACGTCAAAAATATTGTAAGAAAAAGGGCGATAATCAAAGTGAAATAATGCTAAAAACTATAAGTTTAAACAGCAAATCAGATATTTTAAGTTGTATAATTGCACAAAACATAATACTAAATACGCCATACAAGCAATGCAAAACAGGAATGCAGAATAAATCGTACAAAGTAGGTAGACTACTTAGAATCTTTTCCTATTTTTCAGGTATATTTCAGATAAAGACATTTGATTTCAATGACTTCCTAAGACTCATAGATCTGTGTATACAGCAAAACAAGCTGCAGGGAGCAAGAGTAACAAAGCCGGTAAACATGTGGCTATATAATGTATGGACTTACATTGGCAGACACAAGGAATCAAGAAAGAAGACAAACATTGGCCACCTGTATTTATTACCATGGACAGACCCCAGAACATCTGAAGAAATATTACAAAGGCTGCATGATATATCAATATCGGAATCATATACAGGCTTTGATTCCCTGAATAAACCGCTCATTGGAGCTTTAGAAAAGTTAAATATAAAGGTTTATAAATCATTACCAGAATATATATCTACTGTTGTAGTTGGTACATTTGTAGAATATCCAACATCAGGAGGGATGTTTGATTGTTTGAGAAGAATAACACAAGATGATCAGAAAAATGAGAGTAGTATCCATTTCTTTAATTCTACAGCTACAGTCGTAGAAAAGGAACATCTCATCATAGGATTAAATACCATGAAAAGTATTTCTAATATTGGGAATCTTCTAAGAAGGCTTCATTTATTTTCAGTAAGCCCTGGAGCAGAGATCAATGTTTGCTTGGATGCTGTTAATGATATATATGTATATGATGGAAGAAAGGAACTGGACATTCCTATTAAGCTTCGCCCAAAGATGATTGAGTGTTCTGGTAAAATGGTGGAGAAAATACATGTGGCAATACAGTTGGGAGCCCGCCATAGAACATTTACAGAAATAATAACGGTTATTCTTTCCAATCTTCGTACCGAATCCGTTCATTCCATGGATGATACACTCGAGTTTATGGATTATTTTATTAGAAACATGAATATATTTATATATGACCAACAGAAGATGGAGTTAGCCAGATATATCAAATTTATAGAGAATGAGACAGGTCAGTACTGCTGTGCATCAGATCTTTTTGATCCAAAATCTAGGCTTCTTCAAGATTTGTTTGGTTATTATAGATCAGTATTCCCATCCAATCGATATAATAAACAGCTAAATAATCTGAAAAAACTTGGGTTACGCAGCGAACAGGAAGTAACGGATGATGAAATCTTAAAAACAGCAAACCTAATCAATGATAAATATGACAAGAACGCAAGATCACCAGAATTAGACAGGACAGCAAGGGCACTATTGAAATATTTAAATGTATATGAAGGCAAATTGCACACTAACACAACACGGATTATCAGTACTCTTACTTGGTGCCCCATTATGGACAAACGACCAAAGGGTTATCCAGAAAAGTTGAATTTTGCTGGCGGAGAACAACCCAGTTTACTGAAAAAACCTTGTGAGCTCATTGACTGCAAATATGTTAATCTGGTAGGCGGAGAGCAATTTATCTCTACGGAAGAAATGCCCCCGTCCTTAGGTGTATTCTTGATTCAGATCTCAGATGTTGCAACTTCAGTTTTTAATCAGCTTTTATCTGTATCGAAGAATTATTATTCAAGATCTATGACAGAGCATCAACAGTTTATGTCAGTTTTGGCAGATATTTATGAATTTCTGAGTAAATATAAGATTCCCCGAACAGCAGTACAACAAAAAAGTATTGTCTGGACCGGTTCGGAAGGCAAATTCCAGAGTCCCGAAAATGTTTGGTTGAATAAAAAACAATCGGATATTCCTCTTCAACCTTATATGTATTCCTTACCAAATGATTTTTATAAACTGTTAGGCTGGTTTCTTGGAATGGGGTGTGAATCTGAGCAGTCAACTAATGTCTTGTTAAAGGTGTTGCACAAGGTTAAGGACAAACATGACAAGTATGGACTACAGCCAAAATGTGTAGTGAATAAAGATTTGTCCCTTGTTATCCAGATTGTTAATACTTTGGCCGGCTCCCCAGAAGATTTAAGTGAGGTTATACTTTTACCAATTTGTTCCGAATCAGATAATGCCCTTCATTTAAAACCAGCACCGGAATGCACTGTTTGCAATGAAGATTGGTTAAGTGATTTGGTTTCAACACAAACAGAATCCGATACAATTCAATTTATCAACAAACGAATTTCTAGAGACACGGCTGCAATATTTAAAGTTCCAGTTTTAACTGACCGTGTTCTAAAACATGCTGAAGAATTTGATATGGACTTTGGCCAAACGGAACCTCTCACCACTAGACTACACAATTTGCTCAAAGACTACACCGACGGATTTACAATACCAAAAGAAATAATTCAAAATGCTGATGACGCTGGAGCTACAACTGTGAAACTATTGTATGATGAAAGAACAGTAAAAGAAGCTCAAACGTGTCTCTTTAATGAAGGCATGATTCCATGTCAAGGGCCAGCCTTCTGGGCATATAATGATGCCACGTTTACTAAAGATGATTTTAAAAACATAACCAGACTAGCAGGAGCCACAAAGAAAGACGATAGTATGAAGATAGGAAGATTTGGTTTAGGGTTTAACTCTGTGTATAATTTGACTGATGTTCCAAGTTTTCTTTCTGGAGAAACATATGTAATATTTGATCCACATAAATCTCATCTTGGAAAAGGTGGCTTAAAGATGAATCTTAATTTTCCCGCGAACCAGTTCATGCGACAAAAAATGAAGGGACAGTTTTATCCATTTGAAGGCATATTTGGATGTAATATATTGAACAAAGACCAAGTCAATTTTGAAGGCACATTGTTTCGCTTACCACTCAGAAATTCTGAAGAAGCTTCTATAAGCGAAATAAAGGAGATGAACTACTCGAAATCCGAAATGAAAGAGTTTATCAAGAAGATAGAAGAAGGGGCAGGTAATTTACTTCTTTTTACACAGCATGTACAGGTGGTTGAACTGTATCATCTGGAGAAGGGATCGGTAGCTGCACACCCTAAATTGTTAATGAAAGTATTGAAGTCTTCGGATCGTTCTGGACTACCTGTACTGAAAACCTTAGCTGAAGCAAGAAAAGTTGGCTCCAATCCGCAATTATCTGAGACCATAAAGATCTCACTCCATATTACAAAACTTTCCAAGAATATTTGTGGTGTAACTGAATCAGACTCCGTTGTGTCCTATTTTATCAACTGGAGTTTCGGCAAGGGACGCTCATTGCTTGAAGCTAGTAGACCGCAATTTAAAGGTCTTCTACCAGTAGCCGCCACTGCCGTTACTTATCAATGTTTACGGAATACTCAAGGATTCTACAAACACTCACATTTATTCTGTTTTCTCCCCCTTCCAATTGAGTCCAAGTTACCTGTCCACATCAATGCCTCATTTGCTGTTCAGTCCAGTAGACGTGAATTAGCGTGGAGGAATGAAGATGACAAGAAATCAGAATGTGTTGAAGATACATGGAATACAGTATTACTGGAAGATGCTGGATGCCAGGCTTATATACATATGCTCACTAACCTGGCTAAATGTCTACCGCCAAACGAATTCTATAGATTATGGCCTTCTGTATTTTCCGACCCTAAACATGATAAGATATTAACAAGAGAAGTTTACAGTGCTATTTGTAAAGATGACTTTGCCGTTTTCCCTTCAATTGAACGAGTTGTGCCCCTGAATCTTGCTGTTTTTCTTTGTCCAGAATTAAGAAAAAACGAAGAAGTAGGAAGTATAGCATTTAAAGCATTACAGTATTTTGAACAAGATTTACTAAATTTTGGGGACGTTACTCTTGTGGACTTGCCTCCATCTCTATTGGAAAATTTTAAAAATTCGGGATGTGAAAAACAAATAAATAAAAGAATAATATCAACCCTCTCCTTTTACATGGAAATCGTTTTTCCTAATCTGAACAATCCGTATTGGTCTAAAAATGAACTAGACAAGATTCTAGTGTACGCTCTATTACTGAAGAAAACGGAATTACACGATCTAATTTCATCACATCAATGTATCCCGACCAAACCAAATGGAAGACGAAGACGACCCTCAAATCTAATACATCCCAGCGGAGAACTTGCCAAGCTATTTGCTACAGAGGAGGAATGTTTTCCAGAAGATATTTATCCACTGGAGGTTTTACAACGTCTTGGGATGAAAAGAAATGAATTGGAATGGGAGCATCTGCCAACACGGATAACATCTGTTCTACACACAAAACTGCTGATGAATCGAGCTACAAATGTTTTAAAATATTTGGCATCTACTGTTGGGTATGGGAATAATGCAGAAGTAAGATATAAAAATTGCCCAGCTGGTATTTGCATTGCTATTTCTAAGTTAGAATTCCTGGCAACACAAGATCCACCCGGTGATTGGAAACTACCATGGTACGGTTACAAGAATAAAGACAGGCTGTTCATTTCACCCAGAGAAGGATATCTTCCAGAATGTAGTTATCTTGTGGGATGTATTCAACCAATTGTTGATGCAAATGAATATAAACATGACCGTAAAATAACTGATGTACTGAAATGGTTAGGAGTTCGACATTTACAGCGCGGAATAGATCTGAAGCTGGTGATAGAAAACATGTTAACGATATCAAAGAATTACATAGATTCTGGACTTAAGGATGCCATGTTTTATAAGGTAGATGCTGCGTTCGGAGAAATTTATAAATATTTACATAAAGTGATTGCGGGTGATAATGAAGAACGTGTCATGTACATTAAACAGTCATTAGAAAATAAGGCAATTATTTTACATGAAAGGACATTAAAAACCGCTGACAAGACGGTGATGGAATTGAGACATAATCTATCGCCCTATCTGTTCAAAGTAGACCCAAGATACAACCGGTTTAAAGACTTATTTGAAATTTTGGGTGTTCGTGCACAATTGACGTCATCTATGGTTATTGATGTATTGTTGTTTATTTCTGCTGAAAAGGGAGGTGCTAAACTTTCACCAGATGAAATAGACTTTATGAATACACTATGTAATGAATTTAAAGGGATATACATGTGTGATAAACAAATAGATGAAGACTCGTTTACATCAATCAGACTGCCTGATGAGGAAGGCGTACTGACGTTTACAAAAGACCTTTATTTTGATGACAGCGAATGGTTATCAGATATGCTGAATGTGAAGCATCTCCACAAAAGTTTTTCTCACCATGTTGCAAGTCTCATGGGTGTCAAATCAAAACGATCACATGACATTGAAAGCTTATCATCCCCTTTATTTTACGAATTTGGTCAACACGAGGATCTTACAAACCGCATCAAACGTATTCTACAAGGTTACCCATGTGACGAATCTATACTTAAAGAGATTTTACAGAATGCTGATGATGCAGGGGCCACAGAAGTGATTTTCATAAAAGACTTCAGACAACTTCCATCCAAACGTCTACCAGATGATAGACAAAGTCAGATACAAGGACCGGCACTGTCTGTATACAACAACAGCTGCTTTTCTGAAAAAGATCTAAAAGGTATACAAGATTTGGGTTTTGGGAGTAAAAGTGACGAAGTGCTTAAAACTGGTCAGTATGGAGTGGGATTTAATGTGGTTTATCATGTTACAGACGTTCCATCGTTTTGGTCCAAGGGTGGCGAAATTGGAGATGTAATTTGTATATTTGATCCTCACTGTAAATATCTACCGGGGGCCTCTGAAAAAAGGCCCGGTGCCAGATTTAAAGTTTCGAGGCTTACAGGAAGATACACAGACTTTATGGAAGGTTATCTGCCAAAATTTACGAATAAGTTGGATAAAGGAACATTATTTCGTCTACCACTACGAACAAAAGACATGGCAGAAACTTCCAGGATAAGGAGTGAGCTCACTACAACAAAGGATATAGAAGATATTATGACTCGCATAAAATCACAGATATTTCCATGTATGCTATTTCTCGAAAACATCACGAATATTAAGATAGGTTCAGTAACACAAAACGGAGATTTAAATATTGAACATGAAGTAAGTTCAAAGATGAATAAGAGAGATACAGAGAAACAGAAAGAATACAACAAGTATCTGTGTGAACTATCACATAAGATTGGTGATTTACAGCCGAATACACTAAAAGAGCCATTTGAAATACAAATAACCTTACAACTGGAAGAAACTAAATCTAAGAAACTTGAACAGTTTGCCATTGTAAAAAGAGTAGGATTTTTACCCGAATCTAAATTTCCAGAAAAATTGAGCAAAGCATATAATAAAGGCATTGTTCAAAAATTGCCACGAGGAGGAGTGGCTATCAATCTCACAGGTGGGGTAAATGGACATGCATATTGTACGTTACCACTTCCCATTCCAACAGGTCTTCCAGTACATATAAATGGACAATTTGCTTTAGATCACGAATCAAGGCGGAATTTATGGTGCGGACAGGATTCCGTTGAAGGACAGTGGAATGAACATCTAGCGAAATATGTTATAGTTCCTGCTTACATTTCAGCTCTAAATTATTTTAAAGATTATCTCTTAGATTACAGAAAGTCGTGGCAACTGAATACAATAATCCGTAAAACGGAAGAGTGTTTCCCACTCATTGAAAAAGCCATGGACGTATTTTGGAAAGATGTAAGTGCAGAATGCTATCAGTGGATGGCAATAAAAGAATGTCGGATGTTTCCAGTAGTCATAAGCAGTTCCAATAACTTGTCGAATATAACATGGGTAAAGGTACAGATTGGAAATGGTGGTGACTTTGCTGGATGTTTTAACATGCTGAAATATTATTTAAACAAAACTGGAACACAATCTCAGCCAACCAACTATAGATCAGCTGGAATCAGCCATCAACTTAGTGTTGGCATTTTAGAGTCTAAGCCGGCAAAAGATGATGTACTAAGAGAAATTTTGGTCGATTTGGGTATGAAGATATTGATTTCCTCTGAAATCATACTACAACAATTTAAAAAATCGAAGGTTGATGTTCAGTCTTCGACACCAGAAAATGTCTTGCGGTTTTTGAAATCATATTCAGGAAATGGACCGTGTAACCGGTGCATAGTGGGTAATTTACCATGCGACATATCACTTACAGTTTTTAAGAACAGTGCAGCCTTGAAATTAGTATTAGAATTTGTAATGAAAGTTATAAATAAAGACAATGTAAATAGTTTGTACGGAGCTCCCCTATTGCTAAAACAAGACAATACACTAGACGTTTTCAGCGTCAACAGTACAGTTATTGTCTCTAAATACTGTAACCTGTTACCCGAACATTCCTCTAAATTTCTGTCGTCAGAAATACTAAATTTAATGGACACATTTATAGATTCGTTTAAACCGTTGTTAGAGTGGAACTTACAAAGCTTTTCAACTTTAGCGAAAATGTCTTCAATAAAAACAATTTGTCTTAATAAGATTGTGCCCTGGGATGGTAATACACCTGTCAGTGTGACTTGGCTTTTGACGGCTTGGGAATTTATCAGTGATCATTTACCTGCTGATTTAAATAGGAAAGAGTTGACCGTGGAATTGAATCCCTTAGTTGAGTTTTCTTTATTACCGGTTCAAAGAGGCCAAGCGACGTTGTTATATCCATTATCCCTTGCAGACCATATCTTAAATGTTGTACCGTATGGACTGATCAGTTATTCAAATCAGAAGACAATTGATGTATTGACGAATCTCAGAATACCAACCTTAACAACTACTTCAACAATTATAAAGCGTGAACTTGCAGTGAAGATAGATAATCCTTCAGGTATTCTAGAATTAATGATAAAGAACATTGACTGCATGCTCTCCACAAGCGCTGAACAAGTTAAACATCTCTGGAAATATTTCAGCATCTATGCGGAAGATATTAACAACATCCAAAAGATTAAAATATTGCCAATTTTCCAATCATATGATGGTTATATGATATCTCTCGACAGAAATAAGAGATACATATGCCTTAACGATTCATACCGAACTGTTCCTACAGAAGGCCTGCAGCATTGGTCAGATGTGTCAAATATAGAGATACTACGATATAACCACGATCTCCACACACTGTATCAACGTATTGAAGTGGAGACTACAGAACCAGATGCTCTCTATAGCAATTATATTTTAGAGAATTTCCATTGTTTCAGACTTGAAAACCAATTAATTCACTTAAAGTATATTCGTGATCATCTGCTGTATAAAAATAATTGTTCCTTGATTGAACAGCTGAAGAATGTCAAGTTTGTTCCTTTTAAGGGAAATATGTGGACCGCTTCCAAATTTTACGATAAAGAAAACGAAGTGTTTAAAGCTATGGAGAATCATCTTCTTTTCCTACCATCACCATTTGATCAAGGCGACTGGAGGGAATTCATGATCGTGGCAGGTTTGAAAAACAAAGTATCCTCAGAAATGTTTGTAACTTTCGCCAAAATCATCGAACATGCTGGTGTCAATGCTACTACTACAACACAATCACGCACACTTGTCCGTCACATGATTTACAGAAAAGATGCGTCTAGTGAAGAATTTTGTAAACAAATAAAAAACATCAAATTTATTGAGGGCTTTCATTTAAAAAGCGAGGACTTCAGAAGTCAGATTTATCACCAGTATGGCTGTAGAGAGAACTTCATATGTATCAACGGTTCTTTCGAAAGCATAAACACTAATTTAGTTTGGACCGAATCAAATATTCTGCCACAATATATACTCTCACACACCTTTCTAGGGATTGAAACAGCCATCAATCAAAATAATTTTATAAACCATTTGACTAGAATTTGTGGGTCTTTGGCAAATGGAAACTTTTTGAAAGAAATTCACAGAGAACCAATCATAAACCTATTCAAGGAATTGTATCAGTACATAGATGATAACGAAGACGTGAAGAGAATGCCAGAACTTAGAACTCTTAATTTAATATTTCTACCAGATGAAAGAATAATGGTTAAAACATCCTCTCTATTAATTAAGCCGTATAGAGATGAGACCATTACACGCCATATTTATGAGGTCCCTATTCAGTTTCATGATTTTCATACATTATTTGAAGAACTCGGCGCATGGATTGTGGCAGCTACCGATTTGTATCTTGGAGTTCTGCGGGAGATTTGTACACAGTGTCGAGGTAACGAACTCAATCCAAATGAATCTGTTGATGTCAAAAGATGTATGGAATTGCTCATACGTTTATGGGAGAAAAAAACAGAAAGCGAAAATTCTATGAAAGAAAAGTACTTATTTCTACCAAACGAAAGTGGAATTTTGACAAAGTCCACTGAATTAATTCTGATTGATAATATTAGCATTTATCGTAGAGTCGGAAATCTACCTCTTCAATATTTCATAGGGTTTGAACGGATGTGTATAGATTTAGACCAATGGACGATTCATAATCATTTTCCTAAAAAATACCAGATGAAACCATTAAGTAAGGTCGTAGAAGTAATAATTACACCGGAATGCCTGGAAAATGCTGATCAAAACACAATATTTACGAACAAAGTTTCTGGCATGTTAAAAGATGAACATGTGTTGAAAGGAATAGCGCTTTTGGTGCGACACTATAAAGAGATGCTACTAGGCCAAACTATTGACGTTAAATCAACCAGTCGTCTGGATGAAGGGATCCAAACTGTGATAGATATTAAAATATTTGAAGTGGTCAATCTTACGACTCAACTAATACATCAAGACCAAGCAGTTCCTGGAAGTAAAAAGCCATGTCAAATTTACTTTTTAAAGCAACACAGATCAGAGAAGTTGTCATATTCTTTGTTTGTTGATAAAGAAAAGTCGAACGGTAAACTCAGTGAGTTTCATCATAAATTATCTGAGCTTCTTCTAAGGATATTTAATATTGATATAAGTGGGTTATTTCGTGACATTTGGGAGAAAGCAGTAAACGGAAAATCTGATGAAATCAAGTCGTATTTGGATGAGCGTGAGATAAAAACCTCAGGATTTATTCTGAGACATACACATATGTTATTTCCGCCAGTCGGTACCATCATACCCGAAAGATTTCACTGGCTGTTGGATAACAGTTTCTGTAATTTTGATAAAGAAGAATATGTTGGATATGAAATGTATGATCCCGACATTGAGGACAACAGTGATGGTAGAATCACCGTAGATTCCCCGTATTATATATACGCTACAATTGTGGAGATAATACAAGCAGAAACTGATACCGAGTTTGCTATATATAGTATTGATGTTGGAGAGGAGGAACCTATCCACGTTACAGTTACAAGACTATATAAATTCCACAGAAATAACACAAGTACCTCAAGGGAATTAGTCCTGGGTGAAAGAAGAGAAGCAGAACCTCAATTGGAAAGTAATAGCGACAATTTAGACATTGAGACTGTATTGCGGGATATACGACGGAACTTGGTGCGTGCATGGAGACAGTCAGATGAGAGTGAACGAAGAAGGGTTCTTAAACGACTTTTGTTAAGATGGCACCCAGATAAAAACCGACATAATGTTGAACAGTCAACCAAAATCACGCAACACATTTTGAACTATGTGGACAGATTGGATGGAGGCCTTTGTTTAGACGAAGAATCTTTTCATGGTGACCAAACAGATGGTACAAGAAGATCACAACATACTCGTTCTTATGAACGCTTTTACAGCAACGTGTATTCGACAGGTAGCAGTCACGCACGGTATTCTGAAGAACAGAGATCCAATAGACGATATTACAATGATAATAGTTTCCATAGATCAGCTCGAGATGAACCAAACCCATCACCTGGACAAGCAGTAAGATGGCTGAAGCAAGCAGATTGGGACTTCATTGCAGCGGAACAATCTCTGTCTAGTGGCGCATACACACATAACTGGATATGTTACAAATGTCAACAGGTATGTGTGTTCTTTTGTCTTTTAAAAGGATTGGAACAATTTGTAGAAATAGCCTAAACGCTCTTAAGAAAGTTGCTTATTACTAAACCGCCAAGAAAATATTCTTACCTTATACTATAATAGAACATTTAAACACTTACAAATACACTATTTATTATAAAAAATTTATAACGTGCCGCAATAACAGTATTTTTATTTGTATTGATTCAGTCAGCTGAAAAGGCTTTGAAAGCTGTATGGTATAAAATAGATGCAAATAAAGTGAGCCAGGACCATAATTTAAATCGTGTTGCCAGTGGGTTACCATATCCAAACCTTATACAATTAGCAGCAGAACTACAGTCAACCATTAGAGAACATACTCGGATGAGATATCCAGATACGGTCAGTTATCCCAGGATTCCACACGATGTTTATGACGAAAGTCATTCCACCCAAGCCTGCAGATTAACACGACAGATTATCAGCATATCAACAGAAATAATTGGTAAGTATAAGTTATTTTATTTTATTTTATCATTGAACTTTTCCAGAGTTCTTTTAGCCTTTGGATGTTGGCACCTATCATTAGCAATTATAAAATACCGATCGCCTAAGAGTAATTAAACGGTATTATATTAAGCCCCGGTGTTATTCGAATCCCATTTGAAAACCATAGTTTTGACCGTGCAGCATTACAAGCTGTCTCGTGTTGAGATGTTTAGAGATGTTTTGTTAACGGGGTGTCTTGTCGTATAAACTGGGTGTCTTGTTTTGTTAACTGGTTGTCTTGTCGTATTCACTGGGTGTCTTGTCTTGCTAACTGGGTGTCTTGTCTTGTTAACTGGGTGTCTTGTCTTGTTAACGGGGTGTCTTGCCTTGTTAACTGGTTGTCTTGTCTTATTAACTGGGTGTCTTGTCTTGTTAACGGGTGTCTTGTCTTGTTAATTGAGTGTCTTGTCTTGTTAACCGGGTTTCTTGTCTTGTTAACGGGGTGTCTTGTCTTGTTAACTGGATGTCTTGTCTTGTTAACGGGGTGTCTTGTTTTGTTAACGGGGTGTCTTGTCTTGTTAACTGGGTTTCTTGTCTTGTTAACGGGTTGTCCTGTCTTGTTAACTGGGTGTCTTGTCTTGTTATCAGGGTGTATTGTCTTGTTAACAAGATGTCTTGTTAAAATGACATCGTATCTTCTTAAGTTACCTTGCTACCTTGCACAGGAACTATCATAATATCTTCTTTTAAATGGTATGCTCTATTATGATATCGTCTCATTCGGTCATTATTTTATGTTGAACTGAAATGCTATTTTATCTAGATATCGTTCTAACGTCTCTATATAAGACAATTACGGCGTTTCGTACACCATGACTGCATGGAGTTGATATTGTGGTCAATTGTGGGGAATATAGGCAAATACGATACAGCAGTTTGTGTCAGGATGAACACGATAAATCCAATGGGGGTTGGGTGGGGGTAATAGAGCTATGTCTATGGTTCTCCAATCCCTATTCAGATATAAATCTGAATAAAATATTGTTTAAGAAAAATAAAACAATGTTGCTGTCGGTTTGCTTGTATTATCACGCGAGTTATAAAACCACATTTTAATAGTTTTTTGTGCACTGTATTATTGTTGTGTTGGAATAGAAAACCCGTGTGTGGTATCAAATTGCCCCTGTTTTCCCCAAGAACTAATCACCATTTATAGTATAGTCTACAATTGCCATGCTATTGTTAACTTTTTTACAAACAGTGCACGGTGTCAAACGTAATAATTCTTAATAATGTTACATTCTTTTGACAGATGGATGAACATCAATGTAAAGAGAAAGCAGATAAAAGAGCCGATTTAACATGGAGTGTGTATAGTGAAAAAAAAGAAATTATTTCTTTTTCAAATAGCTAAAGTTTCATAATTAGATTAGACAGGGCCAGCATTTCATATTCCATGCGACAATATGTTCACACTCAAATTTTGATGCCATACACAACCCTTGTAAAAATATGTCTATAGACAAAATCAGCATTTTACATGATAAAATTATTAAATATAAAAAAAGACATAATTAACATTTTACATGATAAAATTATTAAATATAAAAAAGGACATAATTACCATTTAACATGATAAAATTATTAAATATAAAAAATAGACATTATTAACATTTTACATGATAAAATTATTAAATATAAAAAATAGACATAATTAACATTTTACATGATAAAATTATTAAATATAAAAAAATCATAATTAGTATTTTACATGATAAAATTATTACATATATAAAAAATAGACATAATTAACATTTTACATGATAAAATTATTAAATATAAAAAATACATCTGATAAAAACAGATAATATTCGCGTTGAAGTGGAAGCACGAAATAAAGTCGCTAAAAATAATAGGTCGGTTTATTGCCCTATTTTATCCCCCCCCCCTTTCAAAGAAACAGGAGACTATTAAAATGAGTTCGTCCGCCTGTCTGTCTGTTCGTCCGTCTGTCTGTCCATCACATATTTTGGGGCTAGAATGTTTGAACTTGAAATAGGTGTTTATTTGGTAGATGAATTGATGGAGTCGTGGTTTTGAATCCCGGTTGTACGTGGCAAGGAATATGGCCACCTGTCCAAACTCGTAGGTTTTATCCCGTCGCGCAAGCGAATTATCGAAATAAAATTAAACCATATGTTAGTCCCAAAATGACCTGGTTTGTGTCGAGTGGACGTTAAATCCATTCTCTATATATATATATATCTCCCTCTCCCTCTCTCCATCTCTCTCTCTCTCTCTCTCTCTGTCCCTTGACATAGTTCGATGATGAACATTGTCTGCTTACGGTAAGAAGAGATAAGCAATTTCGTTGACTTTGATTATATCTGATAGCGGAGGGTGATGAAACTTGGTGTATAGTTGATAATCAGTTTGATTGCTCGATACTTTTGTAAAAGACAAACGTGCAATTAATTAATACGTTTCATCTGATTACTTCGGGATTTTGGGCGGTGTACACCAGCCCCACTGTTGGCTTCTTATCGGGAACATCTCACTGTGCCCCCTGCTATTGTTCTCATGGGGGGATTAATCAAGCAAGGGGATTATTGAATACAATGGTGTTAAAGATATAGTCTATTTTTAAAAACTACTAGCATTAAACTAATTAACAACTTTATTCACAATAAAAGTAACAACAAATAATGTAACAACAAATACATGTATCAAACATATTTAATAACCCTACTAAATGGGATATGGCGTCGGTGTATTCAATTGCACTTTTTACTCTGTACTTATACCCCAAATTTACTAAATTTTGACCGCCTTGAGAATTTTTAAAAAATATAATGTAATTGGGGGTGACAACTTTCCTTATATAATGATAGTGAGTTTCTAATCAAATACTTGATTGATTTATGATTACTGTCTGAATAGAAGGTGGGTGAATAATATTTAAGATACTCGTTAACCGATGCCACGTGAACTTAACTTATATATTTTAATCATTAAAAAAATTAAATCTTAACTAGATGAACAGTACTTATAAGGATACAGTCTATAATCCTTTGTTTACTTAAGTTTTCACACCACTACCCTATAACACCAGTTGATTAGGGGGCACAGTGAGATTAAACCTTCTTATCAGATGCAATGTGTCACTTCTAATCATTCAATGTGCTAACAGTTAGTCATTCATCCTTGTCTTAGATTATCATATCTATAAGTTAATTGAGTATTATTTAAAAGTTATTTATACGACTTATATTGAATTTATCGTACACGGAACCATATGTATTCCTGAGTAAATTTCAAGAATTTATTTATTTTGAAATACAAAAAAAGAACCCTGTCAAAAGCCACATATTTCGTTCCACAAATCACGATGGGTTTCTTTTTTCACTGTTTACATCTTGACTTTAAAAACTATACTATTATTTTTCTGTTAAGGACCTAAGCAAAACCCGGCTGTAAAAGAAACTCATACGATATTTTGACTTGTACACTGTTTTAACAATTCGTTATAGTTTATTCTAAGAATTTGTTATTATAGTTAGTTTATTCTAACTAAGAATATGATTTTATACCTTTTTCTAAGTATTAAGAATTTGGTAGTATAGTTTTTTCTAAGAATTTGTTTTTCTATGCTTTATTCTAAGTATTAAGAATTTGGTATTATACATGTAGTTTATTCTAAGTATTAAGAATTTGTTTTTATACTTTATTCTAAGAATTTGTTTTTATACTTTATTCTAAGAATTTGTTTTTATACTTTATTCTAAGAATTTGTTTTCATAGTTTATTCTAAGTATTAAGAATGTGTTTTTATACTTTATTCTAAGAATTTGTTTTCATAGTTTATTCTAAGTATTAAGAATGTGTTATTATAGTTTATTCTAAGAATTTGTTTTTATACTAAGTTTTGATCATTTGTGTATTTTAAGTATTAAATATGTTTTTATTGTTGTTTATTCTAAGTATTAATAACTTGTTATTGTAGTTTATCTATTATTAATAATTTGTTTGGTTGTGTTACCTATTTTTAATAATGTGTTTTAATTTTAGTATCTTTTTAAATTAACATTGTTTCAATACGGTATAGCTGACAATTTCGACATGTGTACAATTTTGTACAATTTTGCTTTGGTTTTTTTTATTTTTTTTAAATTACTCTTTTTAATTTTTCTCATCTTTGTTACTTGGAGACCGGATTTGTTGTATTTTTGTTTTTATTTTATTTTAAGTACTGACTTATTTGTTGGAAGATTTAATTATGATTTAAGATTTTAACAAATAAAATAACATTTCATATTTTTTTGACATATCCATATTTACGTACCTTGTTAAAGCAGATCATAATTTGGATCATCTGGGCTCTATTTAGTGAGGTGTGGGGGGTATAGCTATTTTAAAGTCAAAATACGCGTCTTAATACAAAATTCCAGTTATCGTGTAATGCTTGAATAGGTATTTTACTGGCACATTCATGATTACATGATTCAGAAGATATAAAATCTTTTTTCGTTTGTGCAAAGAAATATGCTGCTATCAAAAAAAAACCTAATTACCAAGAATAGACTACTTTCAATTTATTTTATTTAATGCACGACCAGAGTAACCAATATAAATATATTACATTATTAATATCTTAAGACGCCTAAAGAGGGCAGACAGCTAGATTATATTTTCGTATTGTGAATATATATGCTTGCTCGAATCCCCTTTATTATATGGTGACTTATTATATGTCCGATTGATTCCGCTCATGTTCCCCATAATGTTCCGGTGCCATGAATTTCGAGCAATGTTTTTTGGAGAAATGGATTGCAAGATTTGTATTTGGAGATTTGTATTTGGACATTTGTTGTTTTTCGTTGCATGTCTATGATGAAATGTAAATGTAGATTATTTTTTTTGAATTACTGAACTCAATTTGATCTTTATATTAAAAAACAATTAAATTAAACATTTTACAAATCTGATATAACAAATGTCTGATTTGTAAAACAAATACTGATTTTAAGATACAAATGTTAAATTTGGTGTACAAATGTTGAAATACGACAACAAATGATGAAGTAAGAATTAATGACCGAATGGAAGTAAATGAAATGAAATTTTCTTCTCCTATACTGGCCTAATGAAGACGGGCATACGCCATATATTCTGCTATGAGGGACATTTTGCCCCTGAAGCGGCACACTTAAATCAAATTACAACTGCAAAGGGATCTTTTACGTGCACGCCAATTTATAGACGTTTTGTCAGAACGACTAAACAGCTGTCCCTTTCCGGCCCTCCGTTCTGCACCACTGACAAGGGTGAACCACGGCGGAAAAATCCCGATGAACGTTCTCGGACAATGCAGGTATCAAACACCGGACCTCCAAGCTAGCGAGCAAGCGTCTTACCCACTTAGCCACCGTGCCCCCCCCCCCCCACCTTAGTGATGGAAGTGTCTGCAATCCTAAGGAGAACATTGGGTTAAAATATAAAACCTAAACAGGAAACGAAAGGCATACGAGGTGACATGAAAGCATTGCTCGAACCCTGTGTTGCCCGAGAATGTTCATCTGAAATTTCCGGTGTGATTCCTCCTTGTCAGTGGTGCAGTCCGGTGGGACTGTCATGGGACAACGTAAAGTCGTTCGGATCGGGTGCAAACAGAGGTCCTGTGTACACATTGGGGTGCACGTAAAAAAAAGTCCCGACATAAGAGTGGGCCCTAGCGCCACTGTTCCGGTAAAATTGCCCTCATAACACAATGTATGGCGTATGCCCATCTTTATTAGGCCATTAAACCCAATTTAATTTAATTTCCACCCCATACTAAGTTGGAAGATGTCGTTGGATCATGGTTGATATTACTGTAGACTGTGAGGACATAAAAAATATTATCAACCGAGACATTGTACGAACAATCATGGGAATATTTTACACGGGACAGTACGTTAAACTAACAAGACACGATAACCACCATCATAAAACCAACTCAACACGACTAGTAATCACTCAAGAAGACACAGCTAGGTCATTTCGGAACTAACATATTGTGACTGGTGACAGCAAAATAAGTCTTAATGGCCAAAAATTCAAAAATGAGTTATATATGTCATCTTAAAGACAAGGTCATAAGCTGACTAATGATATATGTACCATGGTTGATATTACTGTAGACTGTGAGGACATAAAAAATATTATGAACCGAGACATTGTACGAACAATCATGGGAATATTTTACACGGGACAGTACGTTAAACTAACAAGACACGATAACCACCATCATAAAACCAACTCAACACGACTAGTAATCACTCAAGAAGACACAGCTAGGTCATTTCGGAACTAACATATTGTGACTGGTGACAGCAAAATAAGTCTTAATGGCCAAAAATTCAAAAATGAGTTATATATGTCATCTTAAAGACAAGGTCATAAGCTGACTAATGATATATGTACCAAAATCATTGGGCTACATTAGTCCGTTGTCAAGCTATTCAAATTCAAAGTATGGGAGTCCAGAAAGGCCTATTTCGAGAAAACTTTATTAAAGGGACAATAACACTCTTGCTGGCTTGACAGGTCAAGAAAAAAAATAGCCTTATTTTAACTACTAGATGTTCAAGTGTCCTACCTGTTGTATAAATTATAGTTACAACCTGTCATTCTTGTCCAGCGGGTTCGAAAATATGTTTAAATCCAAGTTGCATTTGAAAGTGTTTACGTAAAGCTTTTGAAACCATATTACGGTATATAGTTGAATTTTTCCAATTTTTAAAATTAGGTGTGTTAAGATGAAATTTGTATCATTTATTAATTGGAATATTGTAAAATAGTACATTTTGTTGACCAGAATAAAGATTGGGACATATTATTCAGTTACAATCAAAGTGGTTTGGGGCTTTAACGATTATGTTAAAAATGTATGTTCTTCATGTGAAAAGTCATGGTTAAAAATGACAAACTGCCACTAAACTTGGCACAATTGTTAAGAACATCAGAATTTAACATAACACACGTAATTTCAATAAAATCATGCTTTCGCACTTTCGGGAATGTGCAATGAGCCTGGCAAAGATGGGACCATTGTCGGAGTCGCATGTACATAGTTTAGGGGCTCTTAGAATACCTTAATTGTTGGAATTAGAAGATAAAGAATCCCCCACCCCACCCCCTTTACACGTAGACTACCGAACAAAATAATATGTTTCTCTAACACCATTAAATTTCACCATCTGACGAATCTCTATGTCTGCATCTATTGATTTAAAAGGAATTTTCTCCCTTACATGTATATAACTGCTTGCCACAGGTAACTGTCTCTGATTAGTCCAGACAAAATAGTATAAGTGCGGGCACTTGCTACAATAGAAATACCGACCATGTTTTATGGTCCGCAATCTAACATGGGAAATAAACTAAGGTTGTTAAAGTTTATTCTAGCACGAAATATTACAAAGGTACATTAACATCACATAAAACAGTTTTATGTAAAACGGAACCGATGAGTAATTTAGAATTAAAAACAATGGCTACTGAAGATCCTGTTATTAATTCGCCATCATTATAAAACAGTTCTCTTGTCTTTATTATGCTTCCATCTTTAACATACAACATCAAAACCTACAAAATTTATAAACAACCGAAATATTTAAAATCAAAACCTATACATTATATGAAAAAGTGAAAACATTGATAAACCGCATTTTACCCTTGTCAATAGGTAAACTCTCTAAGCTTAAGAATCACTTAACGTCTGTGGGTTGGTTTTAAGACTAAAAAAATGACCAATGGTTTTGTTACTTTATGGTCAGAAATAATCCTTACGTGGTATTTAGCGATTTAGAACATTCAAAAACATAACACAATTTATATGGAAAACAGTAGAGGTTGTGACACAAATACACTCAAACCAAACATAGCGTTATCCACGAAAAGCTTGACATTCAACAAACCTTTAACTTTGTAACTCGATTAACACAGTAGACATTTTAGCCGGAAAGCGTGAGACTTGGTATTCCCGATGATTAAGGTATCTGATGGGCTCTCAAGCTTGGCTAGACTGGTGGCCAGTCTCCTCCACACACCAAAAATTGGCCAGTCCTCTCCAAAAAAAAAACCCGAAAAAAAACGTAAATCTCTAGAGACTGGGCAAATAGAGCTTCATTCTCATCTAGTAGGTCAACCTGCATTATGTAGGTCGTGTGACGTCGTGCACGTGATCACGACATATCTAACAACAACGTGACGTCAACCCTCAGACGGTCTAAGCATGACTGCTTTGCACTCCATTCGAGACGCATGATTCATGTCACGTGACTCGGGGCATGCTTGATAACTGTCAATCATTCCAAATAAGGAACAACGTAAAACATGACAGGAACGCCCATTTTATTGTGAAGCTCGCAAATTGTCCAGTCTCTGGTGCTGGTTACAGGTTTACTCCAAAAATATTTTTTATACAAATGGAAACGAAACTGTTGGTTTACTAAAAATTAATACTTTTATATAAATCGAAATGTAAAATAAATAGAAGAGACTGGGCCAGTCTAAAGCTTGGCTTGTACCGAATCGAAATGAGTGCCGAAATATGCAGGGCATTAAGTGAAACACATATATCAGGACGTTTCGACAAGTATCAGAGACAATTGGAGAGAAATACTAACGGACTTTTAACTAATATTTAACTAAAGGCCCATAGTCAAGCCACGAGGAGTGAAACGAGTGACCATATGACTTCTTTAATTGGTTTATTGAACGGTGTGACATATTTTCCCACAATGACTTGCATTTGCTATCAATTTAATTCAACCTTGAATCTGCAGGAGTAAGAATACACGTAGTCAGAACCGATGTATTATATTGTAGTTTACCTGAGATGGTGAGTGGTAGACAGGATTATCAAATATTATTAATGATTTGTACAAAATAGGATGCGCACCAATGTATAGATTGCCTGTCTTTGAATCTACTATAATATTATCTGGGCCTGAATAGAGTGGATAGACCTGAAATGAAAGATAGTCAATAAAAATAATCATATACACCTACGCGACAACTTTATCTCGAAAAAATACAATAGACAGCAACTTATCCGACGTCAAGTTTTTCCGGACACATATTTCTGGAGCAGAAATTCCTAGGGTTCAACCTCTCTATTTCGAAATCCGTTCCCAGCCCTCATGCTTTATATCCAATTTGAAAGTCTAATCTGTTGTAAAATCGCATATGCCTCTCTCGCTTTTTAGGAAGGGTGGATAGGATGTAATGTCGATAGGCTTGGTACTCTCGTGAAGCTAATGCCTCACTCAAATGTGATGGAATGCTAAATATCGGTAATCTGTCGAGTGAACAAGGTTTTTACGATAAGGGGGGCAAACTGTGAAACATGATTATGTCACGTAGAGCTGAATATCCAGATTCTCACTCCTAATTTGAAGAAAATATATCATTATAGTTGGAACAAGCGTCTGGAGAATCTCCCAGTATACTTATGTGAAAAAACGGATAAAAGATAGCCACGCCAAGCGTGAAAAACTCCAACACAGTATATCTGTCTGGGGGAAAAATTGTAGCCTCTATCACGTTCACAAGCTTCTCAGACAAGTGGGTATAACTCCGGAACATCGTAAGGCAGCGTTTCTCAACCTGGGGTGAATTCACAGCAAAGGGGGGAATGGCTTGCGTCCAGGGGGTGAATGACCACACTCCCAGTGTAACTTCAAAAATGGTCATATGTGACAATCACCAGGAGCAAATTTCGCACTGAACTGGAAACAACTATTTTCATTAAAATATAAATTTGGTGTTCATTGAATCTTAACTTCGATCTGTATTCATTCCATATTCAATATTGTTTTGTTAATGTGGTCAGGGGGTGCAGGCCCGTGCAAGTCTCCGTGGTTCATGTCGGATGGCTTCTATAGAAAAGCGCCATTTTCAAGTTCCTCTGAAACGCCTGGAAGAGGACCTGAAATGGCTGGAAAACACGTTTGCAGGCTCCAATTTCTAAAAAATTTCTGGGGGAGACCCGCCCCAAACCCTCCTCGGTGGACGACGGTCAGTAACCTCCTCAAAACTCGGGGGGGGGGGGGGTAAATGGGTCGGTTGGGAATTAATTTAGGGGTGAACGGTGAGAAAAGGTTGAGAAACGCTGTCGTAAGGGTTGGTTCTCTCGTGACCTCAATGCTTCACAGCAAATATGAAAAAAAATCTATAGGTCCTTTCGAGTTCACCAGGTTTTGAGAAAAGGAAGCTCCGAAGCGCGAAAGATTGTCTTGGAACGTTGGATATCGATAGGGTTCAACCTAGCATTACCCCTATGCTTCATACCAAGGGTAATTACAATATACATTCATGTACGATAAAAGCGTTTACCTGTTTTTAACCAGATCATTGTTTGGTGTTCTTTCTGCTACAACTATTTCCTGGTTCATTGCATTGGCAATATACACATCTCTATGAATATAAATCATAATTAGCTTTCACTATAACTTCTGATTATTGTAATGAAGGACACCAGTCCTCATTCAGTGTAGGTGAGAGGTAACTCGAGAAGCGTATAAACAATACCGGTCGTTATAGCCTTGAAATGGCATAGTGGTTTTCCGGGGGGGGGGGGGGATAGAGAGAAATGGTGTTTAACGTCCACTCGAAACAAGCTAGGTCACATTGGGGCAAACATATGGTTACAATTTATTGCAATAATTCGCTTGTGCGTAGGGTTCTTTGAGAGTGTGGAGGAAACCGGGGTATCTGGAGAAATCCCACGAGGTACTCCTTGTCATGTTGTTTCAAGAATGTTTTCTGGGTTCGCATCCCATTAAAGCTAACAACATTAAATTTTTGGGTACAGAAACGAGTAGATTGGAACTTCACTACTGATACACGATTAGGCTGTCGCAATGCATACCTTAATTTTACACCATTTACAAGGTTTGATCACATGTCACGAGATGTAAACGGGACTAGCGCTAATCCGATCCTTTACATTAACCCTAACCCTGGACCTAGACCTAATTCTTACCCTAGCCCTAACCTACAATCTCGCCTACAATCACGTGCCCTAACCTGATGGTGACGAGGCAAAATTTCACTTTCGCAGTGTAAACATTGCCCAGAGGAATGCGCATTATCTAACACTATTTTAAAGTTAAACCTGATACCACCCAATTCTTACCTTCCATCATTAGACATTGCTATACCATTGGCTACAAACATATTATCTTAAACTATCTTACAGTTACTACCATCACAATATACCACCGTATTCCATGCCAAGCGACCAATCAACTGTACAATCATCCAGAACGGTTCAGGGCCTGTCCCAAAGTTTGTAAAATAGAAGCTATCTTCGCTTGTAGCTTAAACATCATTAACACTACAAAAAAATCACATTTATTGAAGTTGTAAAACGCCAAATGAATCATGGTAGAAAACAATTAATAAAAACATTATTTGAGACACATTTTCTGGAAAATATTTGTCGGGTGGTTTATATTTCAAATAAAAGTATATAGAACGTATTGACACCCAATCGTACGAGAAAATTACAGAATTATCCGAAAACACCTGTGGTGCGAGCACGGTGGGATAATGTCAGGGTATCAATAACTGGCAACCCGACTGTTGTCTGCCAGCTTATTGTGTGCTCTGTAACACTATTAGTGTACAACAGAAGATCGGTTTAGTCAATATAAAGGATTTATTCACAACAGGAACACATCTACATAATACAGCATGAACTAATATACAACTAAACTTCTACTGGAACTCATCTAACAGTAAAACATTTACTATTCTCCCCCTCTGCCAAGGCAACGGCTGGACTCAGATGAATACATACACCCGTCCAAGCTTTTCTTCTCCCCCGGCCCCTCGCTTACTAACTGTCAGTGAACAACTCAATTATATACCAACAGGTTACATATATGGCACATAGTCATGTTTCTTTTATCTCGTCACGGCATGTGCATAAACATTTGAAGTCGTGTGGATCTTGCACACAGATCATGTATAGCTTGTAATGGACATATTGAATTAATTAGATTCAATAAGATCGAGCCATGATAAAAGTTTATATAGAGGTGAAAGTCAAAATCATCTATTGTCAAAACTAGCAGAGTTCATTAAGTTCTATGCACCTTAATGATTACTGTGTTACAGCTCGCTTGACTGGGGTGCTGTTTTCGTGTCTTGATCAAATGGTTAGGCGGTTTGGGAAACATCGCGGATCGTCAACGTACAAAAGACTCTACATTTGAACGGTGGATAAAGAAGTAGACAGAAAATAATTCAAAATCTATTTAGGTCTCAGTGTGAATGATAAATAAAGTAAGCTGACCATCATGGCGTCTAGCAGTAGTTTATTTATACTTTTAGGTATCTCCTCACGAAAACAAAGTTTTTGACAATAATTTAAAGACGATTGTTGATAGATTAATTAGTTTGAATATGTTTCGGTCCAAATATATCACCAAATTACACAGTTTGTACGCAGGAAGGTATGTTTAAAGTCCCGTCCAGAGAATCACATATCTGTTTAAACATGATTCATTTGATTTGTATAGAACTTTTCCAAACAAACTTGAACAACTTTAAAGGGCCATTATGGGTGATTAGATAACGAGTTGGCAGTTCTCACTATAATTGTTAAAAATTCTGAAAATTGCAGTCAAATACATCCCCCCTGAACTGAGATTGTAGCGATTCAAATTTCGACCTAGCCTCGATCATCATTACTAAAGTCGGTAAGATTAAAAAGACAAAGTCTCGGTTATCCATTTCATGATTAACTCATGAATGAAAGTTGAGCAGCAAATCTGATCATAATCCAATAAATATCGCAGGCTAGCGATGATAAAATCGAGAGTTGCTTGTGGTCTGGAAAAATTAATAAATGTCTAATTAATAATTAAGATAACGTGTCAAACCTAAAGAAACCCCTGCAATAGCTATTTTAGCTCTTGCATAATGTATGTTAAAAATTGTTTGCTTGAATTTTGAGATTAACGTCACATCTCTCATCAAGCTAGCGTGGATAGAACCTGGGGAAACTAGCGACCCTCATACAGATATCGTTTAATATGTAACTTACAGTAACATCGTATCGTCACGATATCGTTTAACATGTTTCAGTTCTTTACTTTCAGGAATAAATTCAAACTTTTCTATATAATCAACTCCTTGTTCTTCGTGGTTAACCACAAATAATATCTTCTTGCCTGTAAAATAAAGCGCCCGACCAATACTTAAGAAGGCCATTTCCCACCCGAAAATTTTTCAGAGGCAAATTTCAGTAGACCTTTTGTTAATTTTTTTAATTTTTCTTTCATATTTTAAAATGATGCTATTTCCAAGTAAACTATACAAAGTTTTTAGCTGCGGGACTCTGTCACAACCAATATTCCACGTGAGCATGATTTCGCTTTATAGTCCGACATTTATATTGTATCGATACCTTTCAATTAATGGAAACGCACTTGTTCCAAGCATGCCAAAATGGGTCTCCATCAGCGGAGTCGGAATGGGTGAGTTTATTAAAATATAATTATGGATCATCTGGTAATACTAATATAAATAATAGATCTCCCGGTATTACTCAAATATACCTGATTTATCCAGCCAACCGCCGATTCCATGAGGACGGAATAATTTTATATTAAAGCCGCCATTACTTCCTACTATAGACAGATCTTCTACTTTCGCTTTATTCTTGTTCAAATCAAATAGATATATTCTACCAACAATATTATGTTTAACCATATATTCCCTCAAATGTACGGGTTCATGCATCCTCCTCGCAGTGTTCCGTTTGATTAGAGCTAATCTGACTACTCCCTGCTGGACTGAGTGGGTATTATTGTCACTAATTATGACTGGCCAGTGGTCCTATTGCTGACCAATCACTGAATTCGTTACAAAGGTATTACCTTTAAAACAAGACGTTTAATTAGGACAACTGTGTTTCGTAACGTTACGTCATGGCTGCACGGTTTTTTTATGCTATATTAACCAGCGCATAGCAGGATATTGCAGCAAAACTAATTGCGTGACAAACGAGGCTATCGGTATTGACGTAAAGTAAACACTACGGTATGGTAACGAACAGACTTTTAACGTTTTTAATAACTTAAATCTTTGTCCAAAATATTAAGGAAGACCCAAGATTAAACGACGGAATGTCATGTTACTGTACGTAAGTAGTAGATTTGATTGAACGAGAAGAATAGACACATTTACTTAAATGTCAAGAATCCGAAGCGAATCCAGCAATGGCCAGAGAGGGATATCTCGGGCCGTTGCTTCAGGAATATGGGGTTCATGTGGTTCATATATATTTCAACCCCACGAAGTTATACAGACGACCCTTCTCCTTATCACGTACAACCACCGGGTAATCGAAGACATGCCAGTTGACTCAATGGTGGAACTTATCATACAGCGCGCAAGCGCTAACACCCCCCCCCCCCCCACACACACACACACACACACGCACACACCCACACACACATTGGCGTGCACGTAAAGATCCCTTGTCAGTTGGAATTCGATATGAGTAAGCCGTAGCGACGCTGCCCGGGAAAAATGTCCCTCATAGCACAGTGTATGGTGTATGCCCGTCTTCATTAGCCCAGATTAGGAGCAGAACAGTAGAACGTGAAACTCCATTTTATTTCATTTCATTTACTCCCCTTCAGCAACTTGGCTATTTTCAAACATTTGAGTTGTGCGTAGGTAAGAATCAATAAGTTTGTAGATGACCATAATAATAATAATAATAGTAAATTGTTGTGCTAGTAATAAAAAAATAAAACTATTACTGCTTGTCACTTCACTTGTCAATTCATTTATCACACCATAACTTGGTTCAGTCACGGCTTTTCAGTTTTGTTTTGTTGTTGTGTTATTTGCTCTATTCAGCGTACACAGCGTGGACATTGGACTGCGGGACTAGCGTTAACCGACAACCAACTAGAAGGAATTATAATCTGCAGGTTTAAACGGAATTTCATTAAGGATTAACGAATATTTTGTTTTGAACGGTAAGATTATTTCATTATGTAGAGATGTCCTTGTATTTATCGTGGGAAAATGTCAGTTACAGTGGTTGATATTGTCAGGTGGTCTACACTACATTCATATAGCGCAGGTTGGTGTCCCATGATTCAGTGTCAAGTTGACCTATCGATTATAATAGACCTCTATGTTGTAAACGTGTGGCTTGTTATTGAAATTATAACTAGCGGATCGCTATGACACAAACCTGTGTTATATCATACAGGTCACAATTTATGGAATACAATTACTGCTTATTACTGAGTGAAGTTTCGACTAGGCTTCTCAAGTCGTTATCAAGCAATGTGTTATATCGTCACTAGGTCAGCTAAAAGTTTTCGTAGTTTATCCAGACCTTAAATCAGTAGTTATCAACCTTTTTTGCCAACGGTACACCTTGGAACACTTGAAAAATAACGGCACGCCTGGCTTAATATTTATGAACAATATGACATGGCGACACTACTCCTTGACACTTACAACAGCCACGCCAGTTGACTCAATGACAGGCTTAATGATACAGCGCGCACTCGCTAACAATTCAGCCATCCATCCCCATCCTCGAGATTGTTAACCTACATACGAAGCGTAGTGAAATATTGAGAGAGAGAGAGAGAGAGAGAGAGAGAGAGAGAGGGAGAGATGATAGAGAGAGATAGGGAGAGGGGGAGAGAGAGAGAGAGGGGGGGCCCACACGACAAATCTCTAGGAACTTTCCCGACCAACACAAGGGGTCCAAACCCGGGACATCCTGGAAAGTGAGCCAGTGTTGTCCTCGCTGGTTCTGTAAAAGTCCTCTATGAAATTAGATATTTTAATTTTGTAAAATAAAAACATGGCAAGTCATAGTCGTCATACACTAATAGACACAGAATATATTTATAGAATGACTCAAATAAAATAAATAAAACACATCTACGAATTTAGCTGGGTTCAATATTTAGCGGCACACTTGGAACATATTGCGGCAAACCTGTGTGCCGCGGCACAGTGGTTGAGAATCACCGCCTTAAATGTTCCTTTGGCATTGCGTGCTTATTATGGACATATGGTTCTTTTAAAGGCTCAATACCACTCTTGTTGCAACTGGATAATATGTCCCAGTCTTTATTCTGGTCAGCAAATTGTACTTTTTTACAATATTCCAATTAATTGATTATATAAATTTCATCTTTACACACCTAATTAAAATAATTGGAAAATTTAACTCAGTGATTTGAAAAGTCTCGCGTAAACCTTTTCAAATGTGACTTGGGTTTAAAATTATTTTCGAACCCTCTGAACAAGTAAAATAGGATGTAAAGGGTGATTTACACAACAGGTAGGACACTTCAACATCTAGTACTTATAATAAGGCTATTATTTATGTTCTGGAGCTGTCAAGCCAGCAAGCGTGTTATTGTCCCTTTAAGCATAAGTAATATTATAATATACATAGACTTGTTATATCTGAGAGTATATCTATAATGACCGATTATAATGCATGATAAACCAATAATAAGTTACACAAGTTATTTAGTCCATACTGTCAACCACTGTTTTGGTCATTTGCTTGTAAATTTTGTTACACGTAAATTGGCAGTTGCGCTCATTGCATTCGTGTTCAGTCATAATAACCGGTCCAAATTTCTCATATTCATCAGAGGAGGAAAGTACTAAAGATTTCGAATGGTTAGAAAGTTGTATGCTGGGACGCTGAAATCGTAATCTAAAACATTTTAGGAATACGGACAGCGAATTGGCTGGGCACCCAAAGCACTGCATACACTTTAGTTCTTAGCAAATGAAAAGAATGCATTCTTAAAATTGTTTAGTAGTTTAAATAAGCCACCAGAATTACATTTCAGGTTTCCGAAAATGTTGGTGAAATTAATTATCGGGTCTTTGTTCCTGTTTGTGATACAAATGGTGCTGAAAACTGTGTAAGTATACTTGGGCTTAACGTGGTGTGATAAAACCAAACCCCAATAATGAACTGTTACAGTATCATATGTCAATTGCACGACCATAACCCGGGCAGAATTAAAGATGGGGAGCGGGGGGGGGGGGGGTCCGACTCCTAATTAGTTGTAGAAAATTAATACCATATATCAATATGATATTTGGTATACATCTACCTAACCACTTTACTGATATACAAATTGGACGTAGGTGGGTGTGACCTGAAAAAAAGCCCCCTCTCACTTGTGACATTTTCAGCAGGAGCCCCATGCAAGTTTAATCCGGCCCTGACAACAACGACGGTATATTCAACATGACTACGTCCACATATTCAATAGATTTTGAGAAAAGATAGTTTAGAAAGTTTTCTAACGATATTCAAAGATCGTACTATCCTGACACCATTTTTTCAGGTATTATATGGGTCTTCATTTACACTTCAATGAACATTATCCTGGCAAGTGCGAGAACATTGACGGAATAGGTAAGAATGAAATATATTACCCGGGTACTTATAACGGTATTTAGTTTCCCTATGAAAATTTTTAAAGGGACTGTCCCGAATAGAACAGAGCCTCAAAGACAAAAGTCCGAGTTTGTATGAAATTTAAACGCCAAAATATAGAAGAGTGGTGTATCTACCTTGACTCAAAATTTCAGCTCAAAATATTGAGTCGTTTGCACGTGAGCGTTAAACAGCTTATCCGGACACGTAACCATTTTAAGATTTCGGGTCAATTCTTTCGTCTACACGGTGAATGGTCCATGTGCTGTACTTGATAACAAAACGTAAATTTCACCGACACATTATTTCTTTAAAATAAAAATCTTGTTTTATCAAATCACAGCATAATACAGTTTGGGACACCGGAATCAATTTCAAGATGAAGACTGTGAGTTTAAGTTGTTTGAAAACGTATCACATATTATATTGAGTTAGTTGCTCGGCCCTAAGGTAGGGGATCTTAATGGATTTTAACACAAAATTAAAGAGTTTTATTCTCAAAAACATTATCGGGATTGACCCTTTAAATATGGGTGTATTATCGAGATCTGGCACAACTATTAAATGAACTGAAATGAATTAAGTTCAATGTGCTACTGTTCTGCATCAACGTCTTTGATAGTCTGTTATTTCGAGACACTTTTTTGGGTGTACCATTTAGTTGTGTAACCTAACAAGCCCGTGAATCATTTCCATCTTTATTCTAGGTCTTGGTTCAGAAGATATTTATACATTTACAGATGGATTAACATTCATAACATCGGTAATATATTTTCATCACTAATAACAAGTTAGATTATTCCACAAAGTTTCTTATGATTTTTTCTATTGCGAGGAACTGAAAGTTTACACGGATGAACCTTGGTTTTTCGTCTCACCCGAGTGGCTAGACGCTAACAAATGACAAAAGGAAAACACGAGGAATTTTCTAAGGCTCAAATAAAATCAAACAATTTTCACAAGCTGTCGATCATCTATATACATGTACTTTTATATGATTCATATAATAAAAATAGTTTTTACTACGAAAAAATTTTAGCACACAAACGGTGCTGTGTGAAGAAGAATTTATAGTACGTAAATCTCTATGCTTTGGAATGAAATGAGTATAAATGAAAACATGAACGTAATATGACTGTATTTAAAGTGATTTACATTTAATTTGTAAAACAATTATTGTAATTTCTAATCAATTATGTGTGCGTCCGCTTAGTCCAGTATCATTTTTAATTACTTCCTCGTTGTCTTCTGGGATATGTTTTTCTTTGTTCATTACAAATGCCCCCCCCCCAACCATTATGTCCATTAATACCCGGCGTCACGTATTGAATTTAAAATTTCCATTATGTCTTGATTATTTGACTTTAGGATCCCATATTTTCACGGTAAGATATCAATATTAACTTTGATTGAAATGGACCAATATTCTCATTTTAATTCGTGTTTTTTTTTTCTTTTTCGAATATTTAAAAATCAATGAAATGGGGTTTAACGTCCTTCTGTTCTGCTTAAGTTTTCTTGGCGTGTGTTTCTTTGGTTATTGTTCTTGTCAAACTGATTATTTCCAATTACAGGGATTTGCTATACAAAATGAATCCGTACATAAGCGAGAATATATGGTTAAACATAATATTGTTGGTAGAATATATCTATTTGATTTGAACAAGAATAAAGCGAAAGTAAAAGATCTGTCTATAGTAGGAAGTAATGGCGGCTTTAATATAAAATTATTCCGTCCTCATGGAATCAGTGGTTGGCTGAATAAATCAGGTAGGTTAAAAATATCTTCAGCTTCTCCTTTGATTGGTTAACATGTATAGAGAGAGGGGGGGAATGGAGTTTAACCTCCACTAGACACAAATTCTTTTTTTCGGGACTAACATAATATGGTTCAGTTTTATTTTAATAATTCGCTTGTGCGTAGGGGTCTTTAGCAGTGGGAGGAATCCCGCGGATCTGGAGAAAACCCACGAGGTAAGATAGGTGAACCTGCACGCCACTTTACTAAATGACAGATCTTATGATGCAACACTCACGCTTTAACCATTTGGCTGTTCGGCCAAATATCATATCTTTAACACTATGGACATGTTAATCGTATTCGTTTGTTAGTCCCAAAATTACCAAAGTGTTGATGAGCCGTTTTGTGGGATATTTTGTGGTCTGTGGTGTAAGGAGCAGCCTGCTCAAACTTGATTAATTTTCTGCCACGGACCCACCTATTTAAAATTTGTTGGATGTGTTTTATAATTATGTTCTGTAGGCAAGAAGATATTATTTGTGGTGAACCATGAAGAACAAGGAGTTGATTATATAGAAAAGTTTGAATTTATTCCTGAAAATAAACAACTGAAACATATTAAACGATATCGTGATAATACGATGTTACTGTAAGTTATATAAACATGTGTTAAACAATATCGTGATGATACGATCGTGTACTTATATAAACATATTAAACGATATCGTGATGATAGAGGTTACTGTGGGTTATATAAACATATTAAGAGTCATTCCACGAGAAAACCATGCAGAAGGTGAGAAGGTGGGGGTCGGCAGATCAATTTCATCTTGTGGGGATTTTGTGGACTCATCCAGACTACTTCACAGTCAGAAGGGCTGATCTCAGAAATTCACCGTTACTGAGATACAGCATCCGGGTGATTTTTGGCCAATTTCGCCCATTTTTAGGTCATTTTTGGTCAATTTTTAGCCACCTATTGTGGTGAGTGTAGGAATTGGATGGAAATGGTGGTGATTGGGGATGTTAGTGGGGGTCTTCCTGTGCCCCAGTGTGAATACCATAAAGTCACATCTATCTCCTGGGTGTAATGCTCAGCAAAAGTGTAACATATAGCGAAAAAAACGGTAAATATGCACCTGCGAAGACTCGCTTTATTTTCTATGATGCGGGGGTAGGTCCAAATATCGAAATGGTTTTATGCACAGCTTGATACCCTCTATCGATATAAAAAATAAAATCTCTGTCACCTCTCTTCCATCAATACGAAATCGCAAGTCAAAGTTGGTGAATTTTCCCTATTGTAAATCTCTGATTCTCTACGAAATGGCTTACTACTTTCATTCAAGCTAAGCTAGCTTTACTCGTTTCTTCACCAAATCATTCATGTATATTGGATTAGCCCTTAGTATTAATCATTATTGATTATTTACGTATATTCGAGATCTAGTGCCTCGTATACTATCTAACAATCCGTCATTATACATTGCAAATATAAATGTTATCGAAACAACAGTTATGGTTTCTTATTGCACACCTCATTGACCGTTTAACACCTCATAGTTCTTTAGATAAGTAATTAATTATGGCTTCGGTTCACTGTAACTACTTAGGGTTTGTCATCAAAAAATAGGAGAGTCGAAGCTGCTTCCAGGTCTGGCACCTAAAAACACAAATCCCACAAAGAAGACATCTACCAATCCAGAAACAGAAGAGATCATCTACCAACGATGTGTTTTTATTAAATAAAGGGTAGAACTTCCCACTAAAACCTAATCCATGGCCTAAGGCCAAAATGGAAAGATTGCAAAATCATATTCTAAAAATCAGGAAGCAGCTTCGGCTCTCCTATGTCTTGTCTGTGATATCACTTAAGTGGAAGCAGACGTTAAACACCAAAAGAAGAAGAAGAAGCTGCTTCCTGTTTTTAGAATATGATTTTGCAAATCTATCCATTTTCGGCCTTAGGCCATGGATTGGGTTTTGTAGGAAGTTCTTCCCTTCATTTAATAAAAACCATATCGTTTGGTAGATGTTTTCCTCTGCTTCTGGATTGGTAGATGTCTTATCGTGACCTCCCCTTACTCCACAATCCGACTCTATGGGTTTGGTATCTGTTTCTTTTGTGGAGTAGTGTTTAGGTGTTGAGTCCATCTGACCGTAACTCCCAATTACTCCACTCCTGCTAATGTGGTAGATGTCATCTTTGTGGGAGTTGTGTTTAGGTGCCAGGCCCGTCTCATCGTGACCCCCCTTACTCCACTATCCCACTCTGTAGGTTTGATGTCTATTTGATGGCGTAATAGTGTTTAGATGCCGAGTCCGTCTGATTGTGACTCTCACTCACTCAATTATCCTGCCAGTTTGGTATAAATCCCCTATGTAGTTTAGTGTTTAGATGCCGAGCCCGTCTAACTGTGACCCCCTCTTACTTCACTATTCTACTTAGTCCAACTGTGTCCATAAGGGCGTGGATTTGTTCGAAGATTAGCAGTTTCAGATCTGGTTTCGAGAAGAGTAAGGTCTTGGTGTTGCATGGTATGTTGTTAGTCTCCATCATTCTCACTAGTTCCCTTCTCTCCTTCTTGTTATCCTCGCAGTCTACCAGGACATGGTTGGTGGTACATTCTTCTCCGCACTCACAGATGATGACTTGGCGTTTGTAGTCTCACAGCCGCTCTTTCACCCTTAGTTTCGATACAAGTCTGCATATGTATCTTCTAGGGTGATTGATCGCCGTTTTCGTGTAGCCGGAATCTGTATTGTCAAGTTCAACAAATTTCAATTCCCAGAATGAATTGACCTGTTTTTTTAACTATACTGTATATTTCCGTGGTGCTGTGTCCTTGAGACCTTCGTTGGCGAGTCGATCTGCCTCCTCGTTTCCTCTAATGTTGACATGTGATGGAATCCACACGAGCTCTAATTTGCTCCCCTTCTCTGGTACAGCTGCCCGATTTCCAAAATGACTTCTTGTCTTTAGTCCGAGTGTTCATTTTGGATTGAAATAAGACTGCTTAGACAGTCGCTTGGAATGACGAACTTACTAGTCTTTTGATGGGAGATCATGACATAGCGTCACGAATGGCCACAAGCTCTGCGGTGTACACCGAGCAGTTATTGGGCAGTTTCCTGCTTATATCCCTGTTCCCCGTTTGGCAGTTATATTCCAAACGAGCTGGTGCCACTTTCATGGTTGCGTGAGGCATCCTTGTACACATGGTCCAAGTAATCAGACGGCCAGTTGTCTTCCAGGTGTTCTAGAGAGAAAGCATGTGCAGCAGTGGGGTTGTGTTTCTTGTCGTTTTTCTGTGGTAGATCTAGATTGACCGGCGGTATAGGGATTGCATTTATCACACACTCCCCTAGTCGCCGTTCCTTGATTATTTCCCTTATACCTTGGCCGAAGCTTTTCTTTCTAGGATCTCTCACAAGTATGGGATCTTTCGCCCAGTTGCGAGATCTTAGCCCAATACCTTGGTGCTAGTTCTTTTCTTCTTAGGGATTGGGGCACCTCCCCGGCTTCCTGTAGTAATGCCTATCTCCTAGTCCCAAGCCCTACGCTAGTCGCAATACACAGATCTTTTTATTGTATGGTGTCAATCTTACTTTACTCTATTGGCACCCCACATGCTACTCGTTATATTTCTCATTAAGTTTAGGATTTTGGAGCATCTATCTACAGTCAAGTTGATGTGCGGTTTCCAGGTCAGCCTTCGGTCAAAGATAACGCCATGGAACTTCTTCTTCTTCTCCATGGAACTTGGTTTGGTCTTTAAACTCGGTGGTTTTCCCGTTCATACACAGAGTCATTCTGCTTCTCCCACTATCCCTGCTCACAAGCATACCGACCGTTTTCTTCTCTGGGACTTTAAATCCCCAGTCGTTTGCCCATGTCATGAATTTGTCTAGAGCCCTTTGCATGTTCTTTGCAGTTAACAATAGCTTCTCCCTTCGTTCGTTTGGTGTTTAACGTCTGCTTCCACTTAAGTGATATCACAGACAAGACATAGGAGAGCCGAAGCTGCTTCCTGATTTTTAGAATATGATTTTGCAATCTTTCCATTTTGGCCTTAGGCCATGGATTAGGTTTTAGTGGGAAGTTCTTCCCTTTATTTAATAAAAACATATCGTTTGGTAGATGATCTCTTATGCTTCTGGATTGGTAGATGTCATCTTTGTGGGATTTGTGTTTCGGTTCCAGGCCTGTCTTCTCGTGACCTCCCCTTACTCCACTATCCCACTGGTATTTGTTTTTGGCAGAATAGTGTTTAGATACCGAGCCCGTCTGATCATGACTCCCTCTTACTCCACTATCCCGCCAGTTTAGTAGATGTTAGTAATAAATTAAACTAATATAAAATTAAATAAATAAAGAGAGTATAATGGTTGGGCTTCCTTCATGAGGACGTTTTAGCTTAGCCATCCTACGCTGTAATAAAAATTTATTAGTTAAAAAAATTAAAGGTAATAAATAAAAAGAAAGTAAATTAAAGTAAAAGTAAAGTAAAGATGAAGTAAAATGAATAGATTAAAATACAGTTGTAGGGTGGTTGGGCTTCCTTCGAGAGGACGTTTTTACTCAGCCACCCTACGTCGTATAAATACATAAGTTAAGATATAAATAAGTAGAAAAAATAAAAAGATAAAAAGAAATGTGTAGGATGGTTGGGCTTCCTTCGTGAGGACGTTTTTACTCAACCATCCTACGTTGTATGGATAATTTGTCTAGCTTTGACCCTTTCTTTTTTCACTAATCTACTTAGTCCAACTGTGTCCATCAAATATTTATATACAGTAAAAGAAGCCATAAATTTGGACATTATATATAACAAGCACTAATAAACTCAAAGTTATCTCCCGTCAAAAGGCAAAACCTAGTAACTCACTTTTTTCTTATTTTGAGAAAACAAAGAAAAACCTATGTGGCATACTAGGAAAATGAAGGAAGTTGCACGGTTGTGGCTTGGGTGTAACTGCTTACAAAATCAAAGATTTGAAGATCTAGTACAACAACAGGAAGGACACACCCTAGTAACTACAAATTTGGTCGTAACTCAATTTTGATAAAAAAAAAAAGTGAGTTACTAGGTTTTGTCTTTTTACGGGAGCGATGATAACAAGTCCTAAGTAGTTACAGTGAACTGAAGCCATAATTAATTACTTATCTAAAGAACTATGAGGTGTTAAACGGTCAATGAGGTGTGCAAATAAGAAACCATACATGTAACTGTTGTTTCGATAACATTTATATTTGCAATGTATAATGACGGATTGTTAGATAGTATACGAGGCACTAGATCTCGAATATACGTAAATAATCAAATAATGATTATTACTAAGGGCTAATCCAATATACATGAATGATTTGGTGAAGAAACGAGTAAAGCTAGTTTAGCCTGAATGAAAGTAGTAAGCCATTTCGTAGAGAATCTGAGATTTACAATAGGGAAAATTCACCAACTTTGACTTGCGATTTCGTATTGATGGAAGAGAGGTGACAGAGATTTTATTTTTTATATCGATAGAGGGTATCAAGCTGTGCATAAAACCATTTCGATATTTGGACCTACCCCCGCATCATAGAAAATAAAGCGAATCTACGCAGGTGCATATTTTCCGTTTTTTTCGCTATAAGTTACAAATTTGCTGACCATTACAGCCAGAAGATAGATGCGACTTTATGGTATTCACTCTTGGGCACAGGAAGACCCCCACTAACATCCCCAATCACCACCATTTCCATCCAATCCCTACACTCGCCACAATAGGTGGCTAAAAATTGACCAAAAATGACCTGAAAATGGGATAAATTGGCCAAAAATCACCCGGATGCTGTATCTCAAAAACGGTTTAATTTTGAGATCGGCCCTTCTGGCTATGAAGTAGTCTGGGGGTGTCCATAAAACCCCCCTGAGATGAACTCGATCTGCCGACCCCCCACCTTCTCGATTCTGCATGATTTTGCATGGTTTTCTCGTGGAATGACTCTTAAACGATATCGTGATGATACGAGGTTACTGTTAGTGATATAAACATATTAAACGATATCGTGATGATACGATGTTACTGTAAGTTATTTAAACATATTAAACGATATCGTGATGATACGAGGTTACTGTGAGTTATATAAACATATTAAACGATATCGTGATGATACGAGGTTACTGTTAGTGATATAAACATATTAAACGATATCGTGATGATACGATGTTACTGTAAGTTATATAAACATAGTAAACGATATCGTGATGTACGATGCTACTTTAAGTTATATAAACATATTAAACGATATCGTGATTATAAGAGGAAACATAATAAACGATACAAATTTACAAACATGTTCAAATATTTTAGCTTAAACTATAACACATACTTATAGAGGAACAGCTACTGATCTATTGGGGCCACGTTTCGAAGATAAATACCTTGATAACGTTTAGAGAATATTCTACGAAATGTTGCCTTTATTTAGTAGTAGCTGTTTTCGTAAGTATGTGTTAAAGTTTATTGATGATGTTATAATATTACATTGCACCTTTATGTACATGTATTTCTATGATGTGGATCTTTGTTGTTGTGTACGGTGTTGTTCTCCTCTAAGAATGCCCCGTGTGTTAATAATCAATCTTTAATTAATGTTGTTTTGTAGATGACACCTCAACACCATAAACATGAATTATGGAAATAACCGCTAATTTTTATTTGCTAGCTTTACGAAGATTATCTCAGCGTTATCAACCTTAAATAAATGTGTTTTTTTGTAGTGTTAATGACGTTCAAGCTACAAGCGAAGATAGCTTCTATTTTACAAACTTTGGGACAGGCCCTGAACCGTTTTGGCTGATTGTGCAGGCGGTTGGACGATTTGCATGGAATACCGTGGTATATTGTGATGATAGTAACTGTAAGATAGTATTAGATGATCTCTTTGTTGCTAATGGTATAGCAATGTCTAAAGATGGGAGGTAAGAATTGAACCAGGTTTAGTTTTTCGACCGCCTTGGTGGTTTGTGATGTTTTTTCGCTTGGTATGGAATACCGTGGTACATTGTGATAGTAGTAACTGTAAGATAGTATTTGATGATCTCTTTGTAGCTAATGGTATAGCAATGTCTAGCGATGGGAGGTAAGAATTGGGTGGTACCAGGTTCAAACTTAGAGTAATGTCGTCTAGCTGACACCACCTACATCTTGTCAACACGTGGTTAGCTCTAACGAGCGAGAATCGAGCTTGTAGATTCCACTTAAGCAAAATTCGACATTAAGATATGTATTTTGGCAGAAGGGGTTTATAGCGGAAGTACTAGAGGCGTAAATTTCCAAAAATTAAACTGAAAGAAAACACCGAATCTGGAGAGAAAACTTGATATGGATCCCCAGAGGTAGAACCTCTGGGTTAGAGAACGCTGCCCCGAATAGGAGAAATAAAAAGGACCTCGTTTGTCTTCAGTGCATTTATGCCTGTGTTAAGGTACATACCCTTCATTTATTTGTGCCGTCATACGCAGGTCATGTTCGCGTTTGTTTTCTTAATTGTTGATAATGCATGCACATGCAATGTGCTGAAATCGGTGTATGGTTATTCGTTAGTGTTGGGTCATACCAATACTTTCCATGATGGTACATGCTGATATCAACCCTTCCCAGTGCAGAAACCTTTCGGAACTTGCCTGACCCCCGAATCTTTTCTCGTGATTATATATCGTTTGTTGGTTATAACACTTTTACACCATGTCCATTGTACATCTTCCCCGAGTTTTTTTTCTTATCTGTGTTTGTTCATGTGTTGTTGTTGTTCTTAGTGTTTCACGTCCGCTTCCACCGAAGGTGATATCACAGACAAGTTGTCTAATTTTCATTTTAATGAAGGGGGTCTTTGTTGTGGGAGGAAACCGGAGTACCTTGAGTAAACCCATGAGGTTGAGAAGGCGCCCCTATCTCCAAGCCACATACGCTCACACCAGAGATCGAAACCGCAACCAGAGGTGACCGGCCAGTTAGAGGTCGAAGTGTGACGCACTAGACCACTAGCAGATCCCCCACCCTCCCCACCCGCTCCACTACCAAAGCCAGATTAGATTATGTAACAACAAGTAAAATTCAACACATCTAAAATCACACGACTACTATGCTTTTTAAAGGCTGTCATTAGTATTGTCCATAATCTTCTAAAGTTACCCCTCCCCTGCGCTACTGAATGAGGAATGAATATAATTATAAATATTAAGTTCTTTTAAGTCAATTTAGTCAGAGGTCAGTTAAAGTTGTATGAACCCGTATTTTTCCTATTATTAAAATAGTATGAAATATGTATTACGCTTTTTTCTTTATATTTATAGATATGTGTATATTGCCAATATAATGAACCAGGAAATTGTTGTAGCAGAAAGAAAACCAAACAATGATCTGGTTAAAAAACAGGTAAAGGCTTTTATCGTACATGGACGTATATTGTAATTACCCTTGGTGTACGGCATTGGGATAATGACAGGTTGAACCTTACCGATATCTTATGTTCCAAGGCAATCTTTTGCGGAATTACCCCCCCCCCCTTCCCATTCCCAAAACATTGTTAACGCGATAGAGGAAAATAATTATTTATGATTTCGTGAGAGGCATTGGGGTTATGGGAGGATGTATCATATCGATATTCCGTGTTTCACCACATCCCATTTCTGAAATTCTTGTTTCAAATTTGGAGTGACGCATTAGCTTCATGTGGAGACCGATCCTTGCGTGGGTGTTCCACAACCTTCCGTTCCGTAGCTTACATACCTTTTTTTTCAAAACGCGACGGAGGCTATAGTTTTACAACAGATTATTCTTTCAAATTTCGTGTGAAGCGCTATGTCTGTAAACTTATTTGGAAATCGGAGATTTTGAACTCTGTTGAATTTCAGCATTCTAGGACTTTCCGTTCCCGAAATATAGTATGTGTCGGGGGAAAAAACCTGTAACCAAGATTTCTTGAGGGTATCGTTAAAAAATCTGACATCAAAGTAAACCTCTGGGATAAGGTGCTGTCTATTGTATATTTTCGAGATAAAGCTGCCGTGTTGGTGTATTTCAATGGCTATCTTTTATTCCAGATTTATCCAGTCTATTCATATCCAGATAATATTATAGTAGATTCAAAGACAGGCAATCTATACATTGGTGCGCATCCTATTTTGTACAAATCATTTCTAGCACTGGATAATCCTGTCAACCACTCACCCTCTCAGGTAAACTACAATATGGGGTTTAACGTCCTACGCTTCAAACTACAATATATTGCATTGGTTACGACTACTTGTATTCTTAGTCTAGATTCAAGGCTAAATTAAATTGATAGCAAATGCAGGCTATTATACGCTTTAAATATGTGAAAATGGTTACACGTGTGTCTCACTGTTAAATAAATGAATTGAAGTAGACCTATGGAATGGAAGTCCCTCCCATTCCCCGATTTAGACGCGGACTTAAGTGGTTATGCCAAGTGGGCAAGTGGCTTGGCTATTAGTCTACCTTGATCGTGTAATTTTATGCGATATACATGTATATTAGTTAAAGGCCATTAGTATTTCTCTGTAAATTAATTATCTGCAGTTCAAGTTCAAGTTCAACAAAATGTTTTTGCTTGTTCATATAATGTAAGTTTTAATGTTAAATACTTCGTTTGTTTATATATTTTGTAGGTTTTGGTGTTATATGTTAAAGATGGAAACATAACGAAGACAAGAGAACTATTTTATGATGATGGCGAATTAATAACAGGATCTTCAGTAGCCATTGTTTTTAATTCTAAATTACTCATCGGTTCCGTTTTAGATAAAACTGTTTTATGTGATGTTAATGTTCCTTTGTAATATTTCGTGTTAGAATAAATTTAAACAACCTTGGTGTATTTGCCATGTTAGATTACCTTAATGTATTTTCCATGCTAGATTGCGTAGTTGGTATTTCTGATTGTTGCAGCCAGTGCCTGCATGTAACTGTTTTGTCTGTGACAAGCCGTTATGTAAGGGAGACAACTTCTTTTAAATAAACGGATGCAGACAGAGGGAGAAAGAATTGCTATAAATAGCTGAACTAAAATTGGTCAGATTGTCAATTTGAATTGGAGTCAGCCTCTTATATAAACACATACATGTAGTTTAATTTGAGAGTGACGTATTATTTTGTTCGGTAAGCTACGTGTAAGGGGGGTGGGGGATTCTAAATCTTCTAATTTCAACGATAAAGGTATATGTACATGCGACACAGCAATGGTCCCACCTGAAAGACGGGATAAATAGTTCGTTGGCCATGGTGTGCAAGGTATATCTCAGAATTGTGACTAAACACTGTTCCTTGCCAGAACCTCTGTGATCTGAAAATGGTGAAAACACGCCGAAAAATCCAGACGTACTTTCTGGGCCACGACCAGGATTAAACGGTGGTCCGTGGATCAACTAGTTATTGAGCCAACCAGCTTCTTACTCACAAAGCCATCACGCATCAAACTCAGTAAATGTATCAAGGGTGTACGCTATCCCATCAGAACGACTAGGCGTCTGTTCTTTGCCACTGCACCATTAACCACCTGGCATTTAAACATTACGGATTTATATTTAATTATTGGGAATGTATTTAATTAAAAATTACTGTTGCAACTCGATGGATGATAATATGTACCTAGCAGAGTGTGAATGTATATTGAAAGGAAAAGAAATTAATTTTGGATTAACAAATGCTCATTTGACATTTCAATAACATATATTGATCACAATTTAAGTTTCAAACTGCAATAGGGCCACACCCACCCTTTTGGATTAACAAATGCTCAAGTGACATTTCAATTGGTGATTGAAAATAGTTAAAACAGAATTCAGAGAGAGAGAGGGGGGGCGCTCTACAAACACCAGGTCAATTCGGGACTAACACATGGTTCCACTTTATTTCAATAAGTCTCTTACGCATAGGGGTCGTTAAGCAGTGGGAACGAGGTTAGTACAGACAGGCGACCCTACTCCTTGTCACATACAAACGGGAAACCGAAACCACTCGGCTTGACTCAAAAACAGATCTTATGATGGAACGTGCACACCATTCGGACACCCGATCCCTCTTTTTTTCAGTACATAGAGACGTATATTATTATGATAATAAACAGTCGAATCGACATTAGTGATAATTTTGTCCAGGCATTCAGTGAGCGTATACCTACATATATTGTATATTATTCAGTAAGTAAAC
Source organism: Patella pellucida (assembly GCA_917208275.1). Taxonomy (NCBI): domain Eukaryota; kingdom Metazoa; phylum Mollusca; class Gastropoda; family Patellidae; genus Patella; species Patella pellucida. The sequence goes on from OU795044.1 coordinate 37,310,091, forward strand.
TGTGTAGGTATTGTATATTTTATATATATATAGGCCATATCATCATATCATTGTCCGTGTATATATAATATCGTTGTTAAGTTTTATCTACTAAATGATCATCTATATATTATATACATAGATATGAATAAGTGAATAGGCGGATCTTACAATACACGGTATCCAATTGATAAAACACTGATAGCCTAGATTAACAAACAAATATCTTCATTGTATATAGATTTATTACATTCAGACTAACGGGTTTTATAAATCCTTCTTCACACGGCGTAACACATTGCGGGTATTGTGTATTAAAATGTCTCCGTAGCGCTGAGCGGTATAGTCGTCTAAAAAATTCCCACATTTCATGTCATACACATCGTCGCAACGCCGATAATGATGTACTAGAGCCATTTCAGAATCGACATCAATTGTTTCTAGGTCAGATTTTATGGCTTGACTCAGATGATGTATTCCTAACTCGAACACAGTTTCCGGATACACCCACATTTTTGTTCGGATAGCACTTTCTTCTGATGTTCTTAATATATTGTTCAACGTTTTAAACATGCGGCGTTCAGATGTCAGGTACTCGCTATTTCCGTGGAAAAAGACACTCTTGAATTTATAAGCGGCCACATTTTTAGTTCTACGAAGATTTTGTTTTTCTAAATAAACGAGCATGGTTTCCCATGACTTAAGATGGCGGGGAATAATAAATTCGTCAATGTCATTAAAAGATACAATTTTGTACTTGAACATATTTCTGTAAAGACAGTCGGCTACTGCAGCGGATTGTCCGTAGTTCCAAATATCGTCCGGGTTCGGTATATTCCATGGTAGAATTGTCACAATGCCTTGGGCTTCGTAAAATTTAAGAATGTTTATGATTTCGTGAGTTATACTTTGCGTGTAAAAAACAAAATGTTCGACTCCCAGTTGTCGAGATAGTTCAATGAATTCCACAAAATGTAATGGTTTCGGGTATCCATATAAGGAGGGCACGCACATGGAAAATGTCGACGTCGTTTTATTTTTGGCGCGAAAAGGTGAATTGTTAACGACCGCCATGGTGATTCCATTGTATCTACTTTTCTCAGCACCAATCAAAACGCGAGAAATTTCATTTTTACGAAATTCTTTAACAATTATTTTAGGAACTAAGCAGGAAAGCATATAAAATGAATTATTTTTCTTGTGATTTTCACAAGTTTCAGAAAGACGAATTTCGGTTGCTAGCGTGGAATTTCTATTAAGGCGATGCGTTTGCTGGTCGAAAATACACCAAAATCCAGACTTGTGCTTTGGCTTATTTCCAGGTCCAGTGCCAATGATTCTTACGTAACTGTCATGAAGTCTGTCATCAAAATAAGCCGAAAAGACATGAAATCGATTTCCGATCGGTATAAAGGAAACATTCGTCAATTTTAATCCATTTGTCTGTTGTTTTGTTGCTGCTTTGTGTAGTAACGAGGGCGTGTCGTCATTTTGTTTGTCTTCGTTGTTTGTTCTTTCAATGAGAATGTTTCTCCGCACCTTGGGATTCAACAAATCGTCCTCCGCCGATTCTACGATCACACTATTGACAATTTTCTTGTCCGCATTTCGGTTCTCTCCTGTTTGCACCACCGGCCTTTGACCTTTGTAATAATTTCCCAGAGTTAAAGCAGTGTCTGATCTTAAAGTTGAAATCATATACATAACCGTTATCACATACAGTATAAAAACAAGTATCATCCAGTGTCCATATTTCTTGATCATGGTTCCCACTCCAACGTGTACTCGCAAACTCTCATTAATGTAAGTCACCGTTATACATGAAAACAGTCGACACGCCACTTCTCGGTCGAATATCCAAGGTAAGGTGCGTCTATGAGTATTTAGTTATGTCACACTAGTCACACTCTGCACTTTCAAGTTTATCGAGACTTTACTTTGCATTTGTCGAAGTTGTTGGTAAGCTTTAAACAAGCCATATTGCCCACTTTATAGCCCCCCACGTGTCAACATCTTGTTTACCTTCCGTCTCGTCTGCATATTTAACACCCCTCTAGAACATAATTAGACTGACCGTACCTGTAAACTGATTGCAAGATATGTTCCGATAAAAGGGGGGATAGGTTAACGAATGAATGAAAGTTTATGAACATATTACGATTATATGATATAGACATTATTTGTTTTATGTAAATCGTTATTATGTCTGGCTTGTGATTACAAGTAGCACGCGCTGTTATCGCAGTGTGGCCGTGTATTATCGCCATTGTTGTAATATATTATACATGCCATCCATACTTACCGTTATGCAATAACCAATTAGGTGTTGAACCTGTTATTTGATACGCATATATTTTGGGATTGTGTCCCAATTATATTCGTCATCAGGTTAAGGTCAGCAGGCGCGGATCCAGCAGGGGGCGGGGGGGGGGCAGGGGGCAGCCCCAGTGAGACAGGTGTTGTAGTTCCCATATCTGCTCTTTAATAGATGATTCAAACATGATTTTCACATTGTTTCAGCCAAAGCAGCGCTACGAAGACTCTTTGCTCCAGTGTATGCCCCCACCCCCTCGACAAAATCCTGAATCCGGGCCTGGTCAGGGACATATTTTGGATTTGGTTAAAATTGTGTGTAAATCATAATAAAACACTCTGTTTAAAAGGTTTTTACTTTAGTTTTAAAAGTGTTTTACTTTTTCATTTATTAATAAATCTGGAGACTTATATTGTTCGCCGAAACAAACTTTTTTTTAAAAAACAGTTGCCACTTTATTTAAACAAATCAAATCTAATCCTTGTAATGTTGTGGCCATCTCTAACTTTTTGAATTCTACTAATGTCAACATTTCTCATCTAAATCCCCAAGTTCCTTAAGGTACAATATTTCAGACTAGAGGGTGAAATATATACTTTCAGTTCATATGCATTAAAAAAAAACAGTCTTATCAAAAAGCAAATCAGTCCAAAAATTATTAATAAATCAAGCACGGCCATAAAGCTCCTGCCATCCGACAGCATGAACTCTAATGTTTTATTGTCATTGAGTCAACTGGCGTGGTTTCGGATCCCCGAATGTACGTGGCAAGAAGTGGTGGGTCCCCTGTCCAGCCTCGTGGGTTTTATCCGACTCCTCCGGGTTCCTCCCACTGCTAAAGACACCTACGCGCAAGCGAATTATTAAAATAAAATTAAACCATATGTTAGTCTCGAAATGACATAGTTTGTGTCGAGTGAGCGTTAAACCCCATTTCTCTCCCTCTTATTGTTTTTATTCTGACGTAATGCTCGTCATAACACGAACACTAAATGAATAGATAACAATTTCCAAAAACAAAAAGATGAGGACTTCATTGCCATTTCAAACATTTGAAGAATTAAAATTACGTCAGCTTACTAATCCATCCAATGGTCAGTGATTCAGGACGGAGGGACCGACAACAACAGCTGTCTAGTCGTTCGAATGGGACGAAAAACCAAGGTCCCGTGTACACAATGGCGTGCACGTAAAGATCACTGGGCAGTTGGTATTCGACAAAAAAGAGTAGGCCTTCGCGCCGCTTCCCGGGAAAAATGCCCCTCATGCACACTGTATGGCGTATGCCCGTCTTCATTAGCCCAAGTCGGGGCATAACAGTAGGACGTTAAACTATATTTCACCTCATTTCATGTAATTGTTAAATTCAATTATAACATTTGTTTTTATTAGTATGCAAGAGTTGTGATGTCTGTGGAATGAGAGGTATTTGATTACATGGATGTTAATATGTACGTGTATTAACTAATCTAGACGGATATAACAGAACATACATGAGAGAGAGGGGAGAGACAGAGATATGGGGTTTAACGTCAACTCGACACAAACTAGGTCATTTCAGGACTAACACATAGTTTAACTTTAATTTAATAATTAATAGGGGTTTTGAGTAGTCGAAATGCAAGTCGAAAATAAGAAATTAGGAAAAAAAACCGAGGGTCGCTATTATCGCTGTGTGTTATTTCTTATTTTCCTGTTTTCGAGTTGATTTTGGCTTGTATACCGTCTTAGCGCCTCACATTTTTTCCTAATTTCTTATTTTCGACTTCCGTGTTTTGAAGGGGCGTAAAGTAGAAGTTATGAATTATAGTTATATAGGCTTCCATAGAAAAGACAAAACTAATTGAAATTTATTCCTCTTTGACTGACATTTAGTAATTGAACACATTAAAATATACACAACAGTTCGTACCATGGATAACAATTATTGTATTTCCATTAAAGCTATGTTTCTATAATGATTCTCTTGTCGTTTATTACATGCATGCACAATACTGAAGCATACTCCTCGCAGTCTTCCGTTTGTTTCACAGGCACTTAAAGAAATTAAAATAAAACTTATTACTATCAATGAGTTTTTTTTTTTAATCCCTTCAAGTTCCTGGGGGATCACGGTGGCGAAGTGGATAAGGCGCTGGTTCGCTAGCCTGGAGGTCGAGTGTTCGATCCCTGCATTGGCCGAAAAAGTTCATCTTGATTTTCCGGCGTGATTTCCCCTTGTCAGTGATGCAGAAGGAGGGCCTGACAAGGACAGCTGCCTAGTCGTTCGGATGGGACGAAAAACCGAGGCCCCGTGTACAAATTGGAGTGCACGTAAAAGATCCCTTGGCTATTGGAATTCGATATAAGAGTAGGCCGTAGCGCCGCTGCCCGGGCAAAAATTCCCCTCATAGCACACTGTAAGGCGTATGCATGTAACAAATCAGATATGTTGTGCCCCATATGAAATAAGCACATAATTATGCTTATTTTTCTTAATGGTTAATCGGTCTAAAAATAAGAGCCAACTGCAGATTCTGTCAAGGTCTCGAGGGGGCATAGGGCAGGTGATTGTAACTTAATAATATGTCCCAATCCTTATTCTGGTCAACAAATTGTACTATTTTACAATATTCCAATTAACAAATGATACAAATTTCATCTTAACACACCTAATTTTAAAAATTGGAGAAATTCAACTATATGCCGTAACATGGTTGAAAAGCTTTACGTAAACACTTTCAAATGCAACTTGGATTTAAACATATTTTCGAACAGCAGGGCCGGCGGAGCCGCTCCGGCCAGTCCGGCCATGGCCGGACCAATAATTTTCCAATCATGAATTTTTTTTAAGCACACATTTTTGTTATTGAAAAAAAATATATAATTTTTTATTGGCGGATACATGACACGGTGTTATATATGTTTAAACAAACATCGTAAATTCCATTACATCATTAAATCCATTTCATCACATTCATTTGACATTCGTCACGGACTCGGCCGATTCCGTACCCGAGGTTTGCCGAATGATTCATTTGATTGACCCAAATGTCAATCACAAATTCTGACCTTTCTGTACTGACTTGACCTGAATGGGCATAATGTCTCAAGTCAGCAAGGCCATGGATATCTTTGTGGTCGAGGTTATCGCCAAATGATCCAATAACACCGGCCGCGAATCGAAGTTACTGAAATCTGTACGAATAGGAAAATCCAAACATCTTGATCCATAGAATTGAGAAAACTAACAATAATAATAATAGTAAATAAAATAATCTCGTCATTTTACAAGGGTAGCAAATTAGGCTTGAGCCTGTTTTCAATGTGGCCCTTGGCACAGATCGTGCGAATGATTCGATCATTACTGAGGAAGAAACTGAGGAACTCGGGGGGGGGGCTGCCTGATCGGAAGGGAGACCGAAGATCCCTCTCACTTACAACGAAAAACAAAGTTCTTGCCCTGAGCTGGGATTGAACCCTCGACGCTATATCGTTGCATTGGTGAGAAGCCGCCTCTCTATCGTCACGGATATCCGACCAGCTAGGCAGCTACAGAACTTGAACTATCTACATGAACCTTAAAAGACAAAGAAAGAAACCAAACACAGCAAGAATATTAAAAACGGGGATGGGAAGGGTTTTATTTTTTGTCAGGGCAGCATCCATGATTATGATCAGAGAGGGGGAAGCTTAGAGTGACATATTGGGGCTGAACTATCAAGGGGAGATAATCTGGGGACTGAAATATCAAGGGGAGTTATTCCCTATCCTAGGCTGGGCCGTTTCATAATTCCATATATGTTTAACTCTCGTTATAATTATGACATTACATGAAGATACTTTAAAGAATAAAAGTTTGACATGTAAATGTGAAGTATAAATATATATTTGTAAGAGTTTTGAAAAGTATTTTTAAGTTATAAAACGGCATCTTGGTGTCTTATATTTTAAAAATTCCCCCCCCCCCCTTTGTCGGGTGTTCGTCGACTTCTAAAGTTCTGTTATTGATACTAAATGGCCTGACCAATGTTTATTTGCTTCCGCCGGCCCTGAACAGGTAGGCCACTTAAACATCTAATAGTTAAATAAGGCTAGTTTTTATTTCTGGACCATGTCAAGCCAGCAAGAGTGTTATTGTCCCTTTAAGAATAAAGAAATATTTCCCATTAAGTCTATATATATAGGTACATAAAATAGTATATGCAAAGGTGTAATTGAGAAAAAGACACTATTTCTGTCCTGAACAGTTGTGTAACCACATCCCGTTTAAACGGGGCCGGATTAACCATGGAGCACCAATGGGCACAGGCCCCAGCCCCCCCCCCCCCCACCCGAAAAAAAAATCTCGGTTGCGTCGACCCCCTCCTCTAGAAATGCCATCATTTCATAGCACTCGCATGAATTGGTCCACTGAAATAACGCCAGAATGCGCTAATTTTGTGGTAGAATTTTTTTTTCTGGCGGAGGTAGGCCTATTTGTAATTGGCTGAAATGCCAGTAAATCACGTTTGCGGCCTCCAATTTCTAAATATCCAGCGTTGTGTATAAACAAAGCGTGTACTGTGATTTACGCGAACTAAAAGGGCAATCATCTTGTAGTACGTTAAACCCCATTTCATTCATTCTATTTTCCGCTAGTTTCCATAGTTAGTTTCTAAAGAGATATATATATGCAGTCCTAACTTACATTTTATGGGATTAAATAAATTTCGTTTTATTTCTAAATTATTCTGTTTGTCACTAAAGTAGATCATTTCTGTGGTGTCATTATCCCGTTACGTCTGGTTGGTATACCTTTGCAGGAACAATACAAAACCCAATACGTGCTGATCAGGAAATTAGTCTTGCCACATATTTGGAAAGAATAATACTCATTGTCATTGTCAGCTGCTTACGGTGGCTCACGAACGCAAATCAAATTCATATGACGCAAAATTCACATGCATGCATGTATGCACACCCCCCCCCCTTTTTTTAGCAGGTCCAAGACGGGTGTACACGCCATGCTTTCAAAATGTCACAACGTTGTTGTAGGCGCTGGTTGTATAAAAATAATTGTTTTAGTCAAAAAAAATCCTATTCATCAGTTTTTTTGATGTTAAAAATTGACCGTATGCACGGTGTTAAGCACAGTGAGGATTTGGGAAAAAGCAGAATACGGACAGAGAGACCAGAATTGATATTAAATTTTCCGGGAATTTACATTACACAATCGTGGTCTGCCTCCAAGTCACAAATGCAGTCGCCTCCCTTTATATATGCTATCTTTAAAATATCTGACAAAAGTCGTCTGCTAAACCTAGTATTATTATACATCTTTTTGTTATTCATTAAGTGCTATTTATTATTGTATATACCAGGCAATCTAATATATTTTCAGTTTAGACTGATTTTAATTAAAACCAGAGTTTTGCCAAATCGAATTATAGGATAGGCCTACATTTCATTTGGTTAAAAAAAATATGTTAGGAGGAGATCTAGTCTAAAGTTTGTCATATTGTGTTAAAATTGCCCCGCCAAATATGTTTTTTTTTGTATAAAAAAAAGTAAATTAAACAAGAATGGCAAATTGCAATAGCATCACGTTTACAGAGTGATGATGCTGTGGTTTTGGTGGCTGTAGTGCTATGTCTATTGGTTTACCTGTTACTTAATTATATTGTAATAGCCGTTTACCTTTAGCCCATATATTATAAATAATGGATGTTTTGAAATTATTGTTTTCAAACATGAAGGGTACGCGCCAAAATCAGCTACTGTGGAAAATAATGTATAGGACCGGGATAGGACCTAATAACATATGGCCAACTCTTTAGAAAAATATTCTATAATGTAACTAATTTAATTTATATAATAGGCATATAATGCGCCTACCATATATGGTATTATATATCCGGTGTTCATAATCTTTTAATAAGTTTTGTTGTTTATTTGAAATGGGTCGGTATGTAATATTATGAATGAAAAGTGGGGGTAGATAAAATTTAAATATTGCGGTTAACGGTTTTCTCTTATATATAATAGCAGGTGCGACGGGGTTCACGAAAGGTCATATGCAGCATGACGTCATTTCCCACAGTTCATTGCGATCAAGATGGCCGGTATTGAGAAATTTATTCCATAAACACGGGAAAGATATCTGTAAAATATTGTAGCTTGTGTTGTGATTTACAATTATCAAGTCCAGTAAATAAGAGGCCGAGGTTTGAGGGAAGTATTTATTACTTGGTTAAACGAGCTGGCGGCATCCATTTTGTGCTGACGGCCTAAATTCGAAGGCAGACAGAACAATGATTTGAATCTGTCTTGGCTCGGTGTTGTACTTTTAGACAAAATTTCTACATCTGTCGTGTTCAAATATTGGTGTGCGATTGACTAAAAAACTTTCACAATGGCAGACACAATACCTCCTGCGTCCGACGCAGAATGCAATATTAAAGTAGTGTGTCGTGTTAGACCATTGAACAATTCAGAAGAAAAGGCAGGCAGTAAATTTGTCCTGAAATTTCCAACTGATGACTCCATATCTTGTGGGGTGAGTATGGCAAAAAATCAATAATAATCGAGCATTGCAATTGATTTTCTTTTAGAATTTAACAGATGTGCGTTGCCATAGCATTGATACGCAATGTTTACACGGATGAAGATTTGTTTCAGAAAAATAACAAATGAATTTATGTCTGGAAGCGGAGATCCAAGTATAACGCCACAATGATGATCGATGTGATATTTGGTAGTGATTATCATAAATAATGCTACCTGAATTCATTGACATAACTTATACATATTACGTTGTAAGGCTTGTTGTGCAATGTAATGTTGGTAATTACTTATTTATGAGTTTTATATTCATGTTCAGAGTGAGATGATGAAGAGCATGTCATGACTTACAATACATGTACACTTACCGTACCGAAAATATTCCAAAGACAAATCAAAGTTTTGAAAATAAATTATTGGGTGAGAGTGACAATAGCTTTATCAGGTACATAGATGTGTACAGTATATCAAAATTAATAGTACATGTAAATACGCACACTTAAATATATTATGATACATTTACATGTAAGCCTACTCTGCTTATTATTATTTAATTAAGTACTGTTACACTACAAAAATGAATACTTGTAGTTGTACTTTGTCAGACCTTGACTAGTCCATGGTAATATGTCCCACACAGCCAAAAACAAGGTCTTGTATCAAGCTCTAATAAGTACAGTTGAACATGTATGTAGGCCTACTTCCATTGAATATTCAGCCTCAAGTGTGACAATTTCTAAATTGATTATACAACACTAGCATGTACTTTTTGACTATAGACAGTGTAGAAAGTGCCTTGCGTACATTATTCAATGAATATTTATTACCAAACCCGTTGCGTTTTGGGGCAATATTAATTGTTCTTACAAAACAGACGTGAAACTGAAAGACTTGCTGTTCTTAGGTTGTCACTGCTGCTGTACACACGTCAGTCAGAGATTCCAATGCTGACAATCATTGTGTCGCGCATCCTAATTACATGTAAGTCACTTTCTAATCCATTCGATGTCAGGGAGGTCAATGTTTATTGCATGTAAGGCATGGGCTACAGGAGAATACAAAATATCATACTTCGATATAACTAGATATTTGGTTCAAAATTTCAATCAAGTTGAATTTGCGGTTCTGTTTGAGCCTATTGCTCCCATAAAACAAATTTGCTTAAGTAAACTTAACCACTCGTCATACTTACTCAGAGTTAACTTTGTGTTAGTGATTAATTAATTGCCATCAATTTCTTCGTGGAAAGCCCTGTTAATTTACTATGACTCTACATGTATGAACACAGTCTCAAAATAAAAACATTGATACATGTACAGATTACTTAGATGTACATGTCTCACAAAGGTATATAATGCAAATAATGCTCCCCTATTAAATTAGTGAATAACGTCCTAATGTCATATTACGTATATTATATTGGTAATTTTTTTTTTAGGTCAACTCTTAATTTCGTTACTTTATTTATTGATACATGTAAATGGTTTGATAATGAAGATTAAAAAAAGGAAAATTATTTATTTTATCCTGATGCCATGTGCCGTTAGGGGTCAAAGTTGAAGACAACTTCCTATACATGTACATGTACGATTTATCTATCGAAATATAAAGACCTAAAAAAGTTTAAACAGAATTTATTTATTTTTATATCTAAAAATACTTCAGTGGATCAGTAAATGCATGAGTTACATTTATATTACAACATACAACAGTAGCAGGACTAATCTTATAAATGTTAGGAGATCACGGTGGATAAGCGGCGCTGGTTCGCTAGTCTGGAGGTCGGGTGTTCGATCCCTGCATTGGCCGTGAAAGTTCATCTCGATTTTCCGACGTGATTTCCCCTTGTCAGTGATGCAGAAGGAGGGCCTGACAAGGACAGCTGCCTAGTCATTTGGATGGGTCGAAAAACAGAGGTCCCGTGTACACATTGGAGTGCACGTAAAAGATCCCTTGGCAGTTGGAATTCGATATATAAGAGTAGGCCGTAGCGCCGCTGCCCAGGCAAAAATTTCCCTCATAGCACACTGTATGGTGTATGTCCGTCTTCAATTAGCTCAGGCTAAGTGCATAACAGTAGGACGTTAAACCCCATTTCATTAATTCATTCTTATAAATGTTATTCAAAGATAAATTTTGGAATCCACTCAATACCTGTACAGGTGTAGTAAAGTTCAAAGCACTTGATAACCTTATGTACTTTATCATTCACACGTACATGTAAAATAATATTTAAGAGGATTTCCTAAATTCCTTTTAGCATCTCTATGGGATATTTTAATATTTTGTGAAGATAATTTTCAACATTTATAACATCTTAGTGAACATATTTAGAAAATATCTTTTGATTACAATGTATGAACCGAATATCCTGCACATACATGTACATAGTCATACACATTTAAAGACAAGCCCAATTTAAATTCAAGCTTTAGTACACTGAATAGAGGTACATGTACATTGTAATTTGTAGAATTTGAGCATATGCCAGGACATTCCATAAGCTTAAAATGCAAAATAGTATGATAATGTACATGTATGCAAATATACTCAGTATAATAATAAATCTCAATTTCTACATATTTCACTTCATTCAGGTACATGTATATATGTAAAGTAGGGCCTACATGTACATGTACAATAAGTTTTTATTATATTGATAAATACATGTACATGTGTACTGTTTGCATGATTTATTATCTGGGTGTACATGTATATTTAATATACCGATTTTAATCTTGTGTATCTACTATCTAGCACTAATGTCTTTCGCAATCACATTCGTTTAATAAACAATCTTTGTTTAAAAATTCGTTAAAACTGTTTAAAATCACCATAAATCGTTTAATTTGTACTTGTGTCCAGTCTAAAGTAGACTGATTACCTTGAAAATAGTCTTTTGACAATACATGTAATCGTCAAAACGGTTTATAATTTATAGGTACATGTATTCCTGCAACTTTAATTACATGTACATGTATCACTAAACCTTAAAATAAATATATAAAGATAGTGCAGTAGTTGTCACAGATCACACATTTGAGTTGTAGACTGGTTTATCATTATTACAATCACTACCACATGGGTAGCTGATCGGATAGCCGTGGCGATAGAGAGGCGGCTTCTCACCGTTGCAACGAGGGTTCAATCCCAGCTCAGGGCAAGAACTTTATCGTTGTAAGTGAGAGGGATATTCGGTCTCCCGTCCGATCGGCAGGTTTCCACCGAGTTCTTCGGTTTCTTCCTGAAATCATTCGCACGATCTGTGCCAAGGGCCAAATTGGAAAAAGGCCTCAGGCCTAATTTGCTACCCTTGTAAAATGAGGCGATTATTATTATTATTATTGTTATGTGCAGTTGCAACAGGAGTTTCTGATTTTCAGGTTTTTTATAGTTTCAAACCATTGTTGGCAAATTCAAAAACTGTTGGGTTCCTATACATGTACGTTCTGTCGCGTTCTAGATTACATGTAGATAATCGAGTGCTGGTTTTACAACTGTTTACTTTCCTCATCTGTTGATTCATTCTGTATTTTTACTGATAGAAATCAGCATCCATTCATGCTATTGCATGGATATATTGCTAAGGAAAATACTGACCCGAACTGAATAGGCTACAGTTGGTCTCCTTTACACTACACTGAAAATGTTTTTAAATGGTTTTGGGTCTGAAGTACGGTACTGGGTTTCGTTACAGAATGATAGTTTTGAAAAATCGAATGAAATGGTGTTTAACGTCCTACTGTTGCACACTTGTACAATTACATAAAATATATAGACAGAATCCGTATGTGTACTCGAACATGAGACCTGAGACATTTAAATTTCACAAGCCCAATAAAATATGATCCGATTCAATCTCAATCATAATGATATATTTATAGTTATTTTATGATACATTGTAGGTGTACATATGTACAATGTATCTAGGTGAAAAATTTCAAAAGAATAGATTATATGACAATCGACATTGATTCATGCTCCAATAGGTACATGTAAGCAAATGTTTACCTAGACAGAAAATGGGATCGTTAACTATTAGACCTACATTATATTTTGTATATTGTTAAGATAAATATACATTGTAGACTGGCTCAGTGGCTAAAATAACTGTGTTTTTATGTCAATGTGCGTAGGCCACAGGAATGTGTATACACCATGAAGTCCATTCTATTAATTGTTTCTATATAAACAAGAAATACCTGTAAATAAAATGACATAGGGTCATATAGGCACTGATATTCAAATTATAAATTAAATACAATGTACATGTACTTATATTGTACACTGTACATATGTACATGTATTATGTACATCCGTGCTGGAAATAATGATCTTAGGCTGTACATATATCTGAAAAAAATTTCTTACACTAATTAACTAGTACCTGACATTTTGGGAGTGAGAGAACTGGGGTTTATTGTCCACTTGACACAAACTAGGTCATGACATACATGTACATGTATCAAGACTAGATTGCTGCAAAGCATGATTATTAGTCATCAAAAACTATCATTCAAGCCAAATCTCAAAAAATATTCGCCATACATGTAGGTTTGATATGGTTTTAGTCACAGTGTTTACTAATTTTACTATTCACATTGTTTTTGATTCAATTGAAATAAGTTTTTAAACTAGTCCTTTCTGACTGGATTTTTCCAAATCTTTAGATACTGTTAATTTTACAACCACCTTCATTAGCCTAGTCAGAGCTGAACAGTAGGACATTATACTCCATTTGATTTCATAGCATAAATATTAGTAAATATTCCATAGGAGACACATTCCAATAGTTTTGATTGAGTTAGAATAACAAATTGTGAATAATCCTTCAGAATATATCAATTGGATAATAAAAATCATTTAATCTGTTAATGATGAGCGGCTATACATGTGTAACAGGTGAATACATTATAAATTAATTGATTAGAAGAGGAAAGTTGAAATAGAATTGATTTATACAAGTATAATGATGCATTGACATGTACATGTATGTAGTGTTAGCATTTTGTCATGTGTCCTGTATATTATTGCTGACATTGACATTTCACAAAGTCCCTTTAAACTTTAAAGATTCCATGCCCTTGTTCCCCCTTGTCAGTGGTGTACTGATTGCCGGGCAAGGACAGTGTCTAGTAGATGGGGTGGGATAAAAAGAACGAGGTCTTTTGATATACATGTGCACATTGTTGTGCACATAGAAGAATCCATAAGAGTTGTAATTCGAAATAAGGGTGGGCCATAGTGCCACTGTCAGGGCAAAATTCCTCTCATAGCACACTCTGGTCCGGGCAAAACAGTAGGATGTTAAACCCCATGTCAACATGACATTCCCAAAACCAACCTTTATTGACTTGTGTATTACACACATGTAATTACACTTATTTACATACAGTACAGTGTACATATATGTATACTCATTATGCAATTAGCTTATTTTCACATTCAAATCTTCATTTGTTTTCTTTCAGGGTAAAGTTTTTGTATTTGATAAAGTTTTAAAACCTAATGTTACACAAGAACATGTCTACACAGTGGCTGCTAAACCTATTGTTGCTGGTAAGTACATTACAAGATGATATTTATATCATATCATCAAGCTAACATCACACCATCATATATAAATCACCAAGCTAACATTTTACAACCAATTTGCTTTATTGCCAAAACAACCATTCTAAACTATTATCACCAGATCAACACAGAAAAGGTGTTTCGTACATTCGAAATGCAGGGAGCGAATCTGTGCCCTCCAGGCTAGCGATCCTGCATCTTAGCCACCGTAGCTCCCCCCTTATTTGAGGTGCAACAATACAGTACACTATCATTGTTGGCAGTGGATTTTGAAAAATTGATCTTTTCTTTTGATCATTTGATATTCTTGACATTTAAATATTCAGATAGATTTTTCAAAGCATTTAAACTGATATACAATAAAGTCCTATAATATACATGTACATAAAAACAACAGAACTTGTTTCAAAATGTCATAATGAATGGCAGTAATGCCCTTTGGCTTAACAATGACCAGAATACATTACAGATGACTTTTAACCTTAATACGTATCAATACAAAACAGTGCACAATGTATGTTTAATAATTTAGCCATACATCATGTACGGTACCTGTGTGTTACATGCTATTATTTAGAAAATGGGCAGTCAGTCAGCTCTCTTCTCAGTCGGTTCATGTAATGACTGAGTCTGAAGAAATTGATCTGATTATAGCCACCAGTTATAGCTGAGAACACTTCACTACACACAAATACAACAGGCTTAATAGATTTCTTAACACCCTCACTGGGATAGGTGCTAAAAGGTTAGACTAACCTGTGCTATGGTTAAACACTACATGGTGGATACCAGATGCCAGTTTGAAATTTAATTCTTGGCTAATGGCTAATATGATAAATTTTTTCTTTTAAGTGCCAGGAACAGGTACTTTGGGTGAAATCTATAAAAACTAAAATGATTTAAGAATACAACCTTTTGATTGGCTGAGAGTAGAAATTTGCACCATAATTATGAAGTGTATTAATGTATACATGTATTTGAAAGCAGGAGATGGGGGGGGTCGATATACATGTATAACCTAGAGAAGGGGAATTTTATCAGACTCGGTCCGTTTCGAAAGTGGTAGATGTAGGTGTAAATAACTCAAGTCTTACAAATTGAGTTTCAATAGTTTTCAAATGAGCTTCGAGGCTGTCGATTCAGATATTTTGAAATTTTTCTGTATTTTATAATTGATGCAGTGGGAAATCAAATACTTGTAGCAGAGTTGATAGAAATTTGGCAATAAGTCATTTTCTGTGCATTTGCCTGTTTCATTTCCTACAAATATTTATTCTGACAACAATTAATGATAATATACTTCAGCAGACAAAGTTCTAATCTGTGCCTGTCTGTATTGAATGTTTAATAAAGGTCTTGAAGGGTGTACAGGATGTTGTGTTTTGTCATGTATTATAAATAATTAATAAAATGTCAATCGAGGCATGATGTAAATGTTTGCTCTTTTATGAAGAAAAAAACATAATTCATTAATTTGCAATTTCCTCTTGCTAGTGGTGCAGGAACCTGGCAAGGAAATGTCTAGTCATTTGGATAGGACAAAAAGCATACATGTACCTGTTGGTCCTATTTATTCCACTTGACAGAATAATAAAGATCAGTTGAAAATAATTACAATATTGGATGCAGTCAATATTGTAATAAAAAATCAGTTATTCTCCGCTTTACGTTCAAATTTTGGGTATCATGTGAATGCAATATACATGTAGGCCCGAGTTTGCAACAGAAGCTTTTAGATAATGTACTCTACATGTATGAGATTCTTCTTAAAGGCATGTGGAAAAAGCCTACCCTACAAACTTTTTGTACATACAAACTAAGTTATCTTTTCGTTAAGCTTTGGGTTGACTTCTTAGTGTTTTCTTTAACCAGTAATTTAGAGGATGACTTTGCTGCTGGTGGGCATATTAGGGGTAAAACTAATATTAAGATCAATTTTGTCAATAAGTGGGTGGGGTGAGTAAGGTATTTTTAACAACAGCTGTCTATAATACATGTAGCATCAGCTATCCAATATTTGTGTATACATGTAAACTGGTACATAATACATTCTTTACATACCTTTACTTACACATAACTTACACTTGAAGAGTTTTTACTTTAATTCAATTATATATATGATACTTACTGTCAGAAACAAAATAAAATTGAATGAAAATAATGTAGGATTTGTCTACTTAAATTTAGATCAAATGCCAGGATATGCTCCATTTAGGGCAAATACATGTAAATGTAGCTAATGTACATTTAGACTTTTCATTAGCAACAATGTTCTCTATGCAAATGTACATGTAGACTTTTCATTTGCCATGATGTGCTCAATGCAGATGTACATGAATGCAAATAAATACAGTTCGACTTTAGAATCTGTCCTTCTGTGTGAACCATGTGTCGTATTAAAATTAGTAGACTCTAAATCTTACATGAATGAATTTATCAAAATTTCTTCTTAGATTTCATGAAGTGGTACATTAACATGTACTCTGAAAAGATCTTGTGCATGTACATGCAGATACAATTCAAACATAAATCATAATGTATTACAGTAATTTGTCGACACAAGATTTCGTGTCGTGTTCGGAACTATCGGTACCCATAATAATACTTCACATATTTACATGTACATTTGTTGAGTATATTCACATGGTGCAGGACCTACATGTACGTGTTCGACAAAAACAGATCTCAATTGAGCTAGACCTTGAAGGTAAAATAACTCAACTACAGTACTTACCTGTGTAAAGTACTTTACACACATTAGACAATTATGAAATACCCTTCATCATGTACCATTTTACTACATGTACATGTACAGATAAAACACTGTTAATATACTACAGATGTGTTCATCTAGCTGGAGGCTATAATCACATCAATTTTAATCAGCTTTTTCAAATATCAATTCAGACCTTATTCTAACATGTATCTTTAAAATTTAACTTACATGTACATCCCTTTATGTTTTATAAAAAATAATCAATTTAGGTGTTCATTTAACACCATACAACCTACATTTACATCAATACTGAATTGTATGGTTCATTTAATTTTAGTGTACAATATTTAATTGTGTTTGGCAATTTAACCTTTGTAGAGTCTGCCCCAAAAGACCCAAAACTAGGGCAGGGGCAGTTGGATGGCTGAAGGGTTAGCTTGTGCGTGCTGTATCATGAAGCCTGTCACTGAGTCAACTGGCATGGTTTCAAATCCCTGGTTGTACGTGGCAAGGAGTAGGTTCGCCTGTCTAACCTTGTGGGTTTTCCCCGGCTCCTCAGGTTTCCTCCCACTGCTAGAGACCCCTACACGCAATCAAATTATTGAAATAAAATTAAACCATATATTAGACACAAAATGACCTAATTTGTGTCAAGTGGACGTTAACCCCATTTCCCTCTCCCTCTCTCTCTCCTAACTAGGGCTCCTTAGACCTGCTGTCATATGCACAGCTGCTGCATCTGCACACAAACTAGTAAATTGCCTTATAACCTGGTAAGCATTCACACACATACTGGTACATTGTCTCAAGCTGTTGGAAGCGATATAAGGAACAGCCATTTTGGTCTGCTGTAGTATGTCTAGGGATATATATGATTGGTATTAATATATCAGTTTTCTCTTATTTTAACCAAGCAACTCAACTGTGATAGCCACCAATATTTACAAGTACTAAAAGGTCAAATCTCTATAAATTTAAATACATCACTGTAAACTAAGCCATAAATAACTTTCATAAATGAAAATATACAACAGTAACAGATCAAAGTTACATACATGCACTCAGTACATGTAATGTATTAGACAGTTGAATTTATTAGTAATGGGACAATAGTCATTAAGTAAGTGTTTTGTTACTAAGATAGTCCATGTTTGTGTATTCAATAGTGATGGATGTTATAATTTATAATTAGTTACACTTACTCAACAGTAGTGATATTTTTAACAGCTAGTTACATACGTACATGTACACACCTGTTAATTATGTCATTAACCACTTTTTATGTACTAAACATTATTATTTTTAGAATAATGACCAATTCTATCATTTAATGACAAAAAATTGTCATTACTAAAAGCCCAGGTTCATAAGTACATGTATAAGCTTACAATGTACCAGTAGTAGAAAATGCAGTGTTTCACTAGTTTGAATTTGACCATGAAGTTAACGCATTACAATATATGATAAAATTTTATAGGTTTTTTTTCCTGTCCATCTTGTCCACATGTATATATTATTATTATGAAGGGTTTTTTTTGTAACATGAAAGATTTTAAACCACTTAATAATTTTATTAAACTTGTTTGACAGGTTCCTTACTTATTTATATAGTTACTACTGTCGTGTTTATTTATATAGTGTTGTATATTGCTAGACATTCAACAGGGGTGTAAATTTCACTTATCAACCACTACCCCATGCCGCGGTCTCATGACAAATTTGCTAGCCCTACAGCAAAATTAAATTGTTGTTAATGTATTTTAAAGCACATGCGATAGGAATTGTGCATCGCTGCATTCTGTATTTTATCAATTATAAATAGAGCATCTTTACATTAAACAGATTAATGTTTCAAGTCTGCAGTTTTCCGATAAAATATGTAATCCTTCATGGCTTGATCCCACGTTAAAATTGATTATTTAACATTTAGCCTAGAGATACAAACAGCAAGTGATTTAATCGCAATATGAACACAGCCAAAAGGGACTGGAAGTGAGCCGCTATGTTAGATATTTTGATGTGTAATGATCACCTAATCTCTTTGATAATAAACTCTGAGTGAAACTTGAGCTACTCACAGAAACACTACAATAGATATACAAAGTATACACAGAGGAGAACTCTACCAGGGAGTGATTCATCATTCTTTATATCACTATGGAATGTATTACACTTGCTAAGGTATTTCATCAATGTTATTCAATGATACAGTGTGTATATGGTATATATATACTGGCATTCATTGTATAAAGATTTGTTGTGATAATCAAAGAATTTCTTGTTTTATTATGTAACTTTACAATATTTTTTCCGTTAAATTTGGCGAAGTATCAATTATGAACTCTGTATGCAAGGTAAACAATGCTGAATTCTCCAAATATATTCGAAAAGATAAGATAGATGTACCGGTACGCACACTCGGAAAGCGTGAATAATGTTCTGTAAAGTGCCTGTATGTATGAATTTTAAGGTAAAAGTTTGTACTGTAGACATGTCATACCCAATAACAGTTCAAGGCTTAATGAATGCCACTTGTTGATATCCGAGTGAATTCAAAATTCTTTTATTTCTTCAATAACAATAAGACAATCCTTTTTGAAATGTACTTAAAAAAAATTTATTATAATAAAAAATAATAATGATTAATAATAATAATAATACTTATGTGATAAACCAGTGATTGTTTCCCATATAAATTGTGTTTCTCAATCACTTAATGATTAGATGACCAGTTCACTTCTTTACCTGTAAAGGGAGGTGCTGTAATTAACTGCCTAATTTTGTGTGTTTTCTGAACAGGTCTTGTACTGCTAAAGACCCTTATGCATGAACGAATTATCGAAATATAATTGAACCACATGTTAGTCCCAAAATGACCTAGTTTGTGTGAGGACTCTTTCTCTCTCTTAAAAAATTCATGGCTAGGGAGAACGAGTGAAATGGGGTTTAAATTCCACTCGACACAAACTAGGTCATTTTGGGACTAAATTCATGGCTAGGAGAGTAGAGTACAGCATGAGGTTCTACATGTAGAGGCTGTCTGAGACAGTAATAGGTACAAGTGGTGAGATATAAACAGCTATGTTTCTATCCACCAGACACACTTCATTCTGTTGAGATATTGATCCAATGGTAGACCAGCTAGGGCTTCTATTAATCAATAACCTTCTGTTATATAAATACTATCAGACGTGGAATATTCTATTATACAATAGATCACACCTGGAATATTCTATTATACAATACATCACAAGAAATATCAAACATGCAACATATTTCTTCTATCACACTCTCAATATCACTTTGAAATGGATTTAATTTAAAGATCTAAAAGCAGTTTTGATTTCATATGAGTATCAAGTAAATGTGGGCCTAATAATAATAAGTTAATTTATTAATTTTATGTAGCAAAAAAAATAAAACCAAGTACGAACAATCCAAACCATTCGACAAAATTCGAAGTCCTAAAAAAAACAGTATAAGCAAAATAGTGTAATCAGCAAAGTGATATATATATAATTTATTTTTGTGTGTACATGTACATATAAACAAATTTTAAAGAATTTACATTATAGCTTTTTGAATTACATGTACATTTATATTTATATGTAGGTCAAAATATGTATTTGATTGGAATGATCATGGGGTTATTTTGTAATGGGTATCTGTTTTACTTCTAGGTTAATTATATATCCCAACATTTGTTTCATGTAGGGTCATAAAATTTGGATTTAACAAAACCAATTACAAACAAACTTCATCAAATTAATTAAGCCTCTCTTAGAAGATTTGCCAACCACCTATAGAACTAGGGAGGTTTGATGGCCAAATGGTTAGCATCGTGCTGTTATCAGAAAGCCTGTGAGTCAACTGGCATGGTTTCAAATCCCCGGTTGTACGTGACAAGGAATAGGGGCACCTGTTCAACCTCATGGGTTTTCTCCAGGTCTTCCAGTTTCATCCCACTGCTAAAGACCCTACGCACAAGCGAATTATTGAAATAGATTTAAACCATATGTTAGTCCCGAAATTGGTCGAGTGGACTTTATCTTGTGTCTCTCCCACATAGATCATACTTTTGTAACTACACATAAAACCAAGGAAAATCCCCAAATTTATATTTGACCCAGATTAATGAGACCTAGCCAATTGAAGGTACATTTGGACATAAAATTTGAGGCATTTTACATGTAAATATAAGCATATTTGTGTGTTGTTTTTTATTGTTATTGCTGCAGGCTATAATGTACATTTCTAATCAATCTAGCAAATTTACATTTCAATACCTATACATGTATGCAGTGCAGTGAAATAGACATGATTCATTTCACTAAGAATTTGAAATTCTTTTATATCAGATAATTTATATCATATGATACTCTTTATTATATTCGCAGTAATACACGCGGTACTACACAATAATATAAATGTGTTGTATTCCTTGGAATATCACTGCAACCTTGATATGACTCATAAATTTCTAGTAGCAGTTGTCAATTGGAAGGGCGGAAATACAACTTTCAAGCACAACACAAATAATAAACTGTATGCTTTCTTGTTGCTGTGAATGAGTCAAACTTTACTCCAGATGATATGACAAATTTTAAAATAATTGTATTTTTGGAAAGCTTAGGCTGTTGACTATTCAAATATGCTGCCAGCTCTGTTTTTATAAAATGACGAAGAGACTGGTTTTGTGGCAGCAGTGAGCACCTCACATATTTTGCTTAAATCAAAGAGCTTTATCTATCTATCTTATCTTACCGTAGTTGTAAATATATAATGGGATACCATAGATTCTTAGTATTGATGTAAAGAAAGTCTTTATATATACATGTACATGTTGAAGTAATTAAATATATTCTCACTCCTAAAAGCACAAAGAGACCATTTATATGGAGTTCCATGTACTCACTAGTTTATATTATTCATACAGTGGGATGGATGTCTTGTTGGATATTCTCTTATGGTTTTCAAGCACATATGATAGTAAACTAAAAGGTTTAACATATATACAATATAAGTTGCCCATTCGGCATCCTTATATATTGTATAGACATACATAAATCTCTGGCTCTGCCCTGAATGGCTGCCATAATATCCAAAAATTAGTATAGTATACTATTTTTTTATGTTCTACTCAGTTTCACATCTGTTATATACACACAAAGAACAAAAAAAACTTTTCAATTTCAATTAATGGATGCAGAATAAGTACATCACAAAATTCTTTAAGTACATATATACATACATGTACATGTACACTGTAGTGTTTTTGACCAAAATCATCGATTTAGGACTTAAATATTGATCAACTAGCTTAGTGCCTGTTCTCAAGCTGAGCTAAGTGTAGACCGTACAGGTAGCCTAGGTTTGGTATGGTTTAGTACCTTCTAGTGTACTATGGTTTGTGCTTGATGAAAATGGTATGATAATACAGTATACTTGGCGAGACATCCCCTCATCCCCTCAGTGATTTTATTCCGTACATGTATATTAAAAGGTTATTGTGTTTTAAATATGTTCTCAATTTCTAAAATACCACTTGAAGATTATGCTCTGACTAAGTATTGCTATAAGTCAAATCTTCATGTTATAGTACTTGTAGTTATATCTGATAATATATCTATGGTATCTCCACATTCCATTCTTTTTATAACATATGTTTTATTCATCAGTAATGTTATTACTTTATTATTGTCTAATCTAATGCTTGTCAACACATATATTTCTACTTTGGTTGGGGGATTAGATGGCAGGAGATTGACGTGCTTGCTGTATCATAACGTCTGTCATTGAGTCAACTCGTGTGGTTTTGATTCCTCAGTTGTACGTGACCAGGATTAGGTTCGCCTGTTAAATCTCGTGGGTTTTCTCTGAGTCATCCCGTTTCCTCCCACTGCTAAAGACCCCTACGTGCAAGGGAATTATTAAAATAAAATTGAACCATATGTTAGTCCCGAAAGGACCTAGTTTCTTTTTCTCTCCCTCTCTCTCTCCATTGTAAGCTGTATCACAAAACTCACCACAACTTTGCTTGTACATTTAAGTACAGGGAAATGTACCGGTATATATATTTTTACTAGTATGTAATAGATCTATTTGTTCGTGTGTTTCAGATGTACTCGGTGGTTATAATGGAACTATTTTTGCCTATGGTCAAACTTCGAGTGGTAAAACACATACCATGGAGGTAAGTGGTCCTAATTATTTACAAATAAAGATGGTGTAGGTACAATTTACAAATCAAATGAAATAAGGTTTTATGTCTTACTTGGACTAATATAAATGTACATGTGCGTGATGTTTGACGCTGATTAAAGCGCACTTTCATCTTCCTCTAGTAGTGAGGGTGGGGGATATGAAAGGCCCTCATATGACAAAATACCTAATGCCTACAGTATATCTTCATCGAAGTCAATCACTGGTAATGGGGGTTGGGTGGCTGAATGGTTAGCGTGCACCCTGTATCATAAAGCCTATCGTGGAGTAAACGGGTGTGGTTTTGAATCCCGGCTGTACCTGGCAAGGAGTAGATTCGTCTGTCCAACCTCATGGATTCTCTCCAGGTCCTCAGGTTTCCTCCCACTGTCAAAGACCCCTACGCGCAAGCGAATTATTGAAATAAAAATTAAACCATATGTTAGTCCCGAAGTGACCTAGTTTGAGTTGAGTGGAGGTTAAACCCTATTTCTCTTACTCTCCATCACTGGTGAAAGTTTGAAAGATACATTTTATATCTGGCTATTGTTTCCCTGAATCACAAGTTCTAATGAAATTGAATAATCTATTACATGTATTATAAATACAAGAGTCAAGATTTGAAAAATTACATTGGAACACTATGGAGACTGGTTATTATTTAGAATTACAAAAATATATCGTTTTGAAAGCTTGTTGGAATAAATGCTAAATTGTCTTTTATTGAATGTACCAGATAAATATTTTATTTTATTTTTTTCAGGGTATTTTACAAAATGATTATATGGCTGGTATTATACCTAGAATTGTTAATGATATATTTAATTATATTTATGGTATGGATGAAAATCTCGAATTCCATATTAAAGTAAGTTATGCTTGCTAGTGGTATTATTATCGTTGAAATCTCTTTGTGGTTATTCAGATTTTTCAGTTAAATTTCCTGCTCCAAATTAATATCAAATGTACCATACATACATGTACTCAAGAGAAAATGTCACTTAAGGGGGTGGACAGTAGAAAATTTCATTTTTTTTAATAATTGAGGTAAAGTTTTCAATTTTACACATCTAAGAACACATCCATTGAGTAATACAAAAACGTCCGAAAAAATTTCCTGGGGGTACCTGTTGCTGTGGAAACGGTGGCCATCTTGGATTTCTGTATATAATTTTAGTCATCCAGTTTCTCATAAACTATTCAACAGAATGTTTTCAAATTAAGCACAGAGGTTACTGGCATGTTCATCTGTGCAATAGGCAAGTTTCATTACAAAATATTAATTAGAAAGCAAGTTATACACATTTTAATGTTAACTTCGAAATTATTTCCTGTGTCACTGTTGCTATGGCAACAATATATCAGGAACTATTTTGCAGATTTACAAAAAAATCTCCTATTGCACAAAGCTATTATATAGGGAGTTATATTCCAAATTTCAAGAAAATCTGACCATAACTTTCAGAGATATAGCGTGACTAAAATTGGTAACTCTAGAAAAAAACTGTTTTGAGAAATCAACCACTGAAGTTCAAGTATAATCAGTGACAGTTCAGTAGGCCTACCCGGTAATGGTATTGCTATCAGTACCACTACTAGGTCTAGCAGACGAATATTCATCTCCTTTTTGTTTATTATGAGTGTCTGTCATACTTATTTAGTCATATAAACAATTTCAAAAGCATTTTATTTGAAAATCTTCAAAAATATTGATAAACAATGCCGTATGGATCGGTATACAGAGGCCATGATTGATATAGGTCACTAGCTTAGTGCGCATGCCCATTGAACTGACCTAGAGTAATGCCCGCTTCTGATTGGACACTTCGCCATTGACCTATGTGACCGACCAATCAAATAACGTATTCACAAGGGAACCTCATTACTTATGCAAAACTTGTCCATGCTTGCTATTTTTATCTACCTACAGAGGAAAGGTTTCAAGACACCCCACATAAACGTCATTTCCTTTCAATAGGGGAAATCCCAAGCTTTCTAACCATATCCAACATGGCGACAGTTTACCGATCGGAAACACAGTATTTCGCGTATGAAATGTCTACTGTTTTTAGATTTTTCTCAATAGTTTTAGCAGAAATAGGGCCAAATAAAAAAGGGTGGGTTCATTCAGAACCAAATTGTGTAGAAATAAAGAAGAATTTAGTGAAAAAAATGACTGGTATGTGTTCCTAGATAGTATTACTCACAGATAATCATAAAACCTCAAAAATGATTTTATTGTTAAAATTCATCAAATGAAGTGAGAACGACGGCCTTAACAATGTAATGTGTATTTCGTATTTACTACATGTACGTGCCGTACTGAGTCACTGACTATAGGCAACCCAGTCAAATATAACTTACATGTACATATTGACTATACACAGAAGTTAATTATTTGAGAAAAAAAAATTGCCATTTTTTAATTCATCTCAATAATAATGCAATGTATATTATATTTTTAAGGTTTCCTATTTTGAAATTTATATGGACAAAATCAGAGATCTCTTAGACAGTAAGTTATAAGTTTTCTATCATTTTGATTTTGCCAAGGCTTATTTTTTTTATGACATGATGTGTGGCAAGTGTGGCCAGATAGATTTTCGCAGATGAGAAATCAACATTGGGTGAGCCGTCCTCTTGGTTGCTGCTTTGATCAATTTCAGGACCTTAGAACCAAAGGAATTATTATTGATTTGATCTGCTAATGTAAGAAATCAAACTAAATCTTGAAGATATACCGTTATTTTGATTTTATGATGCATTATGTAAGATTTAGTAAAAGAGGTGACAGTTAGGGCTGTTTGCAGAATAGCAGAGTCTCAATTCTCCCTAGTAAACAAAAATGTTTCATTTTTTTAATAAACTAATTCACTGTCATTAAAAATCTTGAGCATTCGATGGCATCAAGAGTTAATTATGGTCTTTGCAAGTTAATAAATATCCAAATAATGATTTATATAACATTTAAGGTGTAAAGAAATAACTGCAATATGGAGATTTAGCTCTTACACAATGCATCTCTTCAATGATCAGATAGTGATGTGATTGTATTATTATTATCAATCTCTGTTTTTCAGTAACTAAAACTAATCTAGCTGTCCATGAAGATAAAAATAGAGTTCCCTTTGTAAAAGTAAGTAAACTTTCCATGTTATAAACAATTGAGGATAACTGCACAGCAAAACAAACCAACAAAAGAGTTGAGATAAAATAAAAATTAAAATGGAATGGGATGCAGTAAATCAGCACATGTGGTTATTATTTCCATACTACCATATGTAGTGCTAGGAAGGAAAATTTTTGTTGGAACAGCAGGTTTTCTATCTACTCTATTGTTAGGCCTAAATATTAAGGCCAACTGCAGATTTTGTTCCAACAGGTGTAAACAGCACTTACCCTAACCCGTTTACATATTCTGACCATGACAAAATTCGCAGGTGACCTTAATACACTGAAATAAAAATGTTTAAAAAAAAAAGTGTGGGATATATCACATCATTTGTTAAAAATTAGCTGTGAAGTTAGTGCAAAAAAATCTTGTTGCTTCAGGTACTAGACTTTCCAAACTTTATTCACAAATATTTTGTTTTTTAATAATTTCTTCTCATTTAGGGATGTACAGAGAGATTTGTGTCAAGTCCAGAAGAAGTGATGGAGACCATTGATGATGGAAAAGCCAACAGACATGTGGCTGTTACTAGTAAGTTTAACATGTTTCATTGAATAAAGGTTTAAAATAGAGTTTAATCCACCATGTGACAGAGTGTTTCACTTTTTGGACTGCGCTTTGAGCATGCTTAGTCATGGAAACAGCGCATTATAAATAGACTATTATTATTATTATTATTATAATCCCACTTTTAATAATAATCGATTCTAACTTTTGGTCCTTTAAATTTACTTTTGGTTCTTTACATGTAGATGGGAGGTTTTATGGCTGAATGGTTAGCGTGCATGCGCTGTATCATAAAGCCTGTCATTGAGTCAACTGGTGGGGTTTCGAATTCCTGGTTGTACGTGGCAAGGAGTAGGCTGGGGGGTTTTCCGGGTCGCCTGGTTTCTTCCTACTGCTAAAGACCCCTAAGCGCAAGCGAATTATTGAAATAAAATTTTAAAAACATATGTTTCTCCCTAAATGACCTAGTTTGTGTTGAGTGGACATTAAACCCCATTTCTCTCTCTCTCTCTCTTACATATAGATGTCTTAGTCCATCAATTAAATAATAATTTGTTAGGTATACAAATCAGCCCTTTCCCCACCTTTATATCTCTTACACAAATATAGTAATAATAATTGTGTCATTTCTTTTGTGCAAAGTTTTATGATTATATATTAGTGACAAAAATTTCAGGCTCGTATGATGACTTTTTTTTATTGGTTTACAAACAGAATTATTGTTTTGCATAGAATTTAAAATTATTTTTTTTCTAAACAATATTTTATTGAAAATTAGGATTAGGAAACAGGCAAAGGCTATATAATCTCTCTCCCTCTAGAATTGTAATATATTTTATTATAGATATGAATGAACACAGTTCAAGAAGTCATAGTGTATTTCTAATCCATGTTAAACAAGAAAATACAGAAACCGAGAAAAAACTCCATGGTAAATTATATCTAGTCGATTTAGCTGGCAGTGAAAAGGTAAGGTTTTATCTAACATACCTCAAGATCTATGGTTACTTATCGTGATTTACCATTAACATTACTTCGTAAGTTGGTGATATCTCTTTAAATTGGTAAACAACCAGAACTGTTGGGATGGCCTTGTGGTCTAGAGTGGCGAGCTTCGACCTCTAGCTGTCCGGTCACCTCTTGGTTGCGGTTTCGGTCCCTGCTGTGAGCTTATTTTGCATGGAGATAGGGGCACCTTCTCAACCTAGTAGAGTTATTATCATTTACGTGTTCTGTATGGGATTTTAATGAGATTGCCCTTCTTCATTACTTACCTGGTAATTTGATGATTTATTGCTATTTTATATACTATAGGTCAGTAAAACTGGAGCTGAAGGAGCCGTTTTAGATGAAGCGAAAAATATTAATAAATCTTTATCAGCTTTGGGAAATGTCATCTCCGCACTCGCTGATGGAAATGTAAGTATTGTTTTCAGATTCATCCATAAATGACATAGAGAGAGAATTATGAACATACTAACATCAATCTTGACAATGCAAGTAAACACATTAGCAATGACATTGTCAGAAAGGGAAGAACAACTCTTTTGCATGTTTTACATACCAATGAAATAAACATGTCAGTCTAAGTGTCCTAAACTGGTATTTAAATCTCTTTATTATAATAAATTTGTATTTCAAATATACATATTTATTATACTCCAGAGATTTGAATATAAAAAAAAGAAATTTAATCAATCAGATTTTTATTTTCGTTTATTTATTATTTTAATTTTTTAATTTCAGAAATCTCATGTACCATATCGAGATAGTAAACTGACTCGTATTTTACAAGAAAGTTTAGGAGGAAATGCTCGAACCACCATGATTATCTGTTGTTCACCAGCCTCCTATAATGAGTCTGAAACCAAGTCAACATTGTTGTTTGGTCAACGGTATGTTACATATTATACTAGACTAATACCCAAATACTAACCTGCATAGAGGAAGGCATTTTGCATTAGTCCTCAAATTACGGAGGGGGGTTGGATGGCCGAATGGTTAGCATGTGCGAGCGCTATATCATAAAGCCTATCATTGAGTCAACTGACACGGTTTCGAATCCTCGGTTGTACATGGCAAGTAGTAGGGTCGTCTGTCAAACCTTGTGGGTTTTCTCTGGGTCTTTTGCTTCCTCCCACTGCTAAAGACCCCTACACTCAAGCGAATTATTGAAACAATATTGGACCATATGTCAGTCCCGAAATGACCTAGTTTGTGTCAAGTGGACGTTAAACCCCATTTCTCCCTTTCTCTCTCCCTCAAATTACTGTCTTCATTAGCCCAGTTCAGAGCAGAACAATGATTTGTAAAGAACACTGGGCATCGTGATATTAAAACTGTTTTGTTTTAATTATTTCATAGCTAAGACTATTCAAACTGTTTTAATTATATCAGAGCTAGGACTGTTTAAACTGTTTTAATTATATCAGAGCTAGGACTATTTAAACTGTTTTAATTATTTCAGAGCTAAGACTATTCAAACTGTTTTAATTATTTCAGAGCTAAGACTATTTAAACTGTTTTAATTATATCAGAGCTAAGACTATTTAAACTGTTTTAATTATTTCAGAGCTAAGACTATTAAGAATGTTGTGAGTGTTAATGAAGAATTAACAGCTGATGAATGGAAGAAGAAATACGAGAAAGAAAAAGAAAAGAACGGTAAACTAAGAGGAGTAATCCAGAAACTACAAGAGGAATTAGCCCAATGGAGAAGTGGTAAGCTGACTTCATGCTCAAATAAGAATCGTTGTATGAAGAGAATAGGGGCCTAGCAATAAGGTTTGAAATACAGCCTTCTTAAATCAGCCTTCTCAATCATATTATCTCACTTACTAAGAAATTCAACTGGTCAAATTTCTGTTGCATCTAATTGTCTGGAATACCATTCCTTGAAATACAGTTTGATTCACAGCTTATTAAGAAATTGAATTCAGTGGAATACAGTACCAGTACTAAGAGGGTTTTGTTAGTAGATGGCTAATGGTATGTTTTTACTCCATTCGCAGGTTCAACTTGATCTGTAAATTGATAATATTACTACTATTTTTGTTCTGTCTATTTTTGTTCTGCCGTTTTCCTGCGATGTACGTATGTAAATTTTGTTTTTATAAATAGGTGTGACTGTACCAGTTGATGAACAGATTGATTCTAAGACGGCTACAGCAGTAGAATTAGATACACCAGTTAATAGTGCTCCACCAAGTCTTCAAGCTAGTGTTACTAATCTTACTGATGATGAACGACGTCAAATCGAAGAAGAAAAAATGAAATTATATCAACAACTTGATGATAAGGTTTGTACATTATAAACGCTGTGTGTTCGAATACTGGGTGGGGCCTTAGAAAAAAGCCTTTGAAATAATTCACATCACTTATTAGTGCTGTAACGATACGCTAACTCCAAATACGATACACGTGTTAGCAAAATCCTTACGATACGATAGTATCACGATATGCGTGCTAATTCCTGATTCAGGGAGTTTTCTTCATTTATATTGAATGAAATTTAACCATCAATAATATTAAGCATAAAATGACAAACTACTTCTTTTAAACATGTTATTTATTAAAAATAAGAACATTTTAAGTAAAACAGTCCAAATTAATACTGAAACCTCCCAGGTTTATTTATATCACAATACAATGATATTGGAATGATTGTACATATCATACATAGTTACAGAACCAGTCAACCACAACATCCACAAGAGTCATTCATTCATATCAATACATTAATATTTAGTTGGTAACAATACACAAAACAACTAACAATTCTTGAGAATTAAACAGACAATAATTTAAAATAAGTTTTACTAAATATCAAAGTTTGTATTTGTACGGGTACCTGAAATAAACTAAACTAAAGCTCCCAGGTTTATTTATATCAATAGAAGTCGTAGCGCACAATATAGTCTCTTTCAACCAGACTGGATTTTGGTCGAGTATAATAATTACACGATCGGGTGTTCGACGGAAAAGATTTCTTGCATAGAATTTAATTGATGCTGGCAATTTCAATGGCAGATAATGCAGTCAATGCACAATATGACTGATATCAGAAGAAATGTTAACACCGAAGTCTACGTGATACAACACAGACTCGCTAAACTGGCGTTGTCGTTGCCTGCTATTCATTTTGGGCTGAATTATCTGTGTACTTTGGCAAGAGTTATTCACATCTAAATGAGAGTTAGTTCCCTTCGTATATCGCGATTTACAGGAGTGATTATCGTTTGTACTTGGCGAAAAAAATTAATCGCGATTCGAGGTATCATCGATGAATCGTTACAGCACTATCACTTATAGTAATTTCTGTTTGGTGATGGAAAACCTTGTTTCATGTAACAATAAGTTGTGAATGTAAAAGGTTGATTTCCAGTGGAAATTTAGCTGTCCGTATAAAATTCTTGATCCTCGTTTTCCATATCTAACTAAAGTAGACAGGAAAAAGCCAGTAGGTGCAGCAGTAATGATAACTATGTCTGCTATTAGACCTTTTTGAAATGGTTCTGAGTTTAAAAGATCCATTAGCTAAGGAAATTCGGCTGTCTTGGTAAAAAATTCCATGTTTAGCTAAAATAAAATTAAAAACGCCACAAGTGCATCAGTAATGTAACCTATTCAGAGAGGGGTTTAATATAGGTTATGCCTGTTCCCCAATCCCTATTCAGATACAAATCTGAATAAAACATTGCTTATGAAATAAAAAAATAAAAACTATTACTTTTTACACCTTTTTTAGGAACGGTTCTAAATTCTCCCCCATTTGAAAATACATTTTACTCCCTGAAAAAAATTTGAAAATATATTTTACTCAATGAAAAAAAATCCCCTATTCCTACTATTAGACCTTTTTGTCACCGGTTCTAAATTCTCCCTTTACACTCAATGATTCCAGGATGAAGAAATCAACAATCAGGCACAGCTGATAGAAAAACTAAAAGAACAAATGGTAGAACAAGAAGAATTGATCAGTCAATCTAGAAAAGATTATGAAGGTGTAACACAGGAGATGTCACGGATTCAGGCAGATAATGAGTCAGCTAAAGATGAAGTAAAAGAAGTCTTACAGGCTCTTGAAGAACTCGCCATGAACTATGACCAGAAATCCACAGAAGTAGAAAGTAAAAATAAAGATATTGAACAGTTATCGGAAGAATTGTCTCAGAAATTGGTACGTCTTTTAATGTTCTGTTCGTGAAATTATATAAAAATGTGTTTCGAAATGGGCAGTGGATTTTGACTACATGTAGGAAACTTCTTTGGCTTGTAATTCTTGCTGAATTGACTGTTTGTTAATTGAACTAACAATTTATCATCTGAATTTATTGATTCTATATCCTGGATTTGATGTGCAGGGTTGGATGGGTGAATGGTTAACACATGCATGTTGGATCATAAGGTCTGTGATTTAATCAAGTGGTGAGGTTTCATGATATGTAGTAGGGTCAGCACATGTCCCACCTCATGGATTTTCTCTGCGTCCTCCAGTTTCTTTATTTTTTTTAAATAACTGTATGTTAGTTCCCACCTAGTATGTTTCAAGTTGACTTGAAACCCCATTTGCTCTCTCTGTAATGAGATTATGATATCCTGTCTAATTAAGCAGTCACACAGTAAACGTTCAAAGAAAATGTTTTCAGAACATATTCTGTGAAGTAACCAACTTACGAAAGGTGATAATATCTGTATATTTAAATTTAGTTTTTTTTTTGTTGAACAGATATCTTTAAATACGGTTCAATCAGAGTTCGAAACTTTAAGAG
This sequence comes from Patella pellucida, assembly GCA_917208275.1. Taxonomy (NCBI): domain Eukaryota; kingdom Metazoa; phylum Mollusca; class Gastropoda; family Patellidae; genus Patella; species Patella pellucida. The sequence continues at coordinate 37,342,847 of OU795044.1, forward strand.
ATTCATCGTTACATCAGAAGAAACGTAGTTCCGATATGATGCTTAGTTTATTAAAAGATTTATCAGAAATTGGTACCATCATTGGTGGCAGTGCTGCTGAATCAAAGGTAAGTCTGATGAATTATATATGGTACACATTTATTTTAAAACCTAGAACAGAGTTAAACTCCTGTTTCTTAATTAAATTGATGTAATATTTCTATTGATGAGAATAGGTCCTTTTAAACATTTTAAAACAACTGAAAGAAATGTTTAAAGAGTCATTATAATGGATAAACGATACTTTGTTTATAATCGTAGCAATAGTACTTGTATGAAATTTTGAGTATATTCGCTTTTCATTATCTATTTTTGAACAACTATAGAAGATACACCAGCTTTTTATGTGAATCTTACATAACAAATCTTCAATATATTGTGTGAATTCAGTATGCTTGAATGTGATCTAATTTATAGTATGAATACAGTATGCTTGAATGTTATCTAATTTTTAGTGTGAATACAGTATGTTTGAATGTGATCTAATTTTTAGTGTGAATACAGTATGCTTGAATGTGATCTAATTTTTAGTGTGAATACAGTATGTTTGAATGTGATCTAATTTATAGTATGAATACAGTATGCTTGAATGTGATCTAATTTTTAGTGTGAATACAGTATGTTTGAATGTGATCCAATTTTTAGTGTGAATACAGTATGCTTGAATGTGATCTAATTTTTAGTGTGAATACAGTATGTTTGAATGTGATCTAATTTATAGTATGAATACAGTATGCTTGAATGTGATCTAATTTTTAGTGTGAATACAGTATGTTTGAATGTGATCCAATTTTTAGTGTGAATACAGTATGTTTGAATGTGATCTAATTTTTAGTGTGAATACAGTATGCTTGAATGTGATCTAATTTTGTTTTACAGTTGAATATAACTTCTAGTGAGAAGATTGAAGAAGAGTTTACAGTGGCTCGTCTTTATATTAGTAAAATGAAGTCGGAGGTGAAAACACTAGCTTCCCGAAATGTAGAATTAGAATCTTCTCAATCTGAGTGCAATAAAAAATTCGAAGAATCCAAGACAGACTTATCGGACTGTAAATTAAAGATAGTGCAGGTTTGTTTATTTTAATGTCCGTCTTTTTCCGGATTAAAGATTGATTACCGGTAGGCTTGACTACCACTAAAGTTTTATGGTTGTAGAATTTGAACATTTAGAAATGAAATATGTTCATTCTGTAAATCTTATTAGGGCCTACTGATTACTAACATATGTATGTTTTTCAGAATTCTTATAGTTTTCTGATCAATAAGAGAACTTTCTTTTTTAGTTCTCAAAAAAAAAAAAATTTCTGCCTTTACAATTCCAGTTTTTTTATAGAATGAATTAAATATGTATTTACAGCATGAAGCTAAAATTACCACATTAAATGATACCATTAAAGATATAGAGAGTAAGAAGCGACAACTAGAGGAAAATGTTGATTCATTAAATGAAGAAATAGCTAAACTAAGGGCACAAGGTGAGTTAGAAACATTGTTGTAAGACTGAAAGATACATTCACGCATACAAACTTTGTGATTTGATGATATATTCGGACTAAAATTAAACATATTCAATCATTGTGGGAGGGTACATTTTTCAGAATGTATTTATCGTTACTTACTCACTGTACATTAACGATACATCTTGGGGCCTAAGTAAATTTTTAATTATTTCTGTCAACTTCTTTTACCGCCGTTTAATTGGAAAGAACCACCCAATAAATACTTTTCTGGGAACCTATCTTTAGAATTAAAATAACACAAGGTAGGGCTTGATAATTACTGTCTTCCCTGTCAACGAGGGTCTGTAGATAGTAATCATTAAATTTGAATTTTTACAGATAGGGTTAGACTAACAGATTAGATAAATAAATTCTCACTATAATAGGTAAAAAAAATAGATAATGTAAGGGGGGTAATACCTGATATGCTGAAAATTTCACTCAAATTGGTTCACTCTGTACCGAGAAAACCTCATTTTAAAAACACTGTAGCCTCGATTGTCATTGTTACTGCTGAAACATTAATGAACAAGTTCTTGATTATCCATTTGTGCGGAAGGCCTTCAGAAAAACCTGCAATAGGCAGATTTAGCTCTTAAAAAATGTATGTTAATGATAGTAACGGATAAGTAATATACAGTATTTTCCTTCTGATCCAGGTAATAGTATTTGGTCTTGAGATGTGTGTTTATTAAAATCTAAATGATGGTCATGTTACAATGTTGTTAAATACATGTATTTTCAGAACAAATGCATACAACAGCCATGTCTAAACAAGCTGAGGCATCTAGCAAACTTCATTCTGAGGCCCAACTCAAAGAAGCTCTTGAAGCTCAAATGGAAAGACATCGTGAAAATCACCAAAAACAATTATCAGCACTCCGTGAAGATATTTCAGAAAAACAGGGAGTTATTGATACATTGAAAGAGTAAGTTTGTTTCCTACTTGATGGTTTGCTTGGATATATTCTCTGCACTGGATTGTGGGGTTGGGTGGATGATCATGGAGTCAAGTGGCATGGTTTTCATTCTTTGCTTGTGGGTGTAAAGGAGTAGAAGTCACCTGTCCAACCCAAGCAGGTTTTCTCCGGGTCTTCCCATTTCCTCCCACTGCTAAAGACCCCTATGTGCAAACAAATTATTGATATGATATTAAACCATGTCAGTCCCGAAATAAACTAGTTTCTGTTGAGTGGATATTAAACCCCATTTCTCTCTCGCTGTCTGCTGGATGGTTAATATAGCAGTAAGTAGAAATAAAATTGATTCTCAACACCAGTTATCTGAATTCAGAAAAGGTAGTGCAGGCACAGAGATTTCAGTCATTACAGAAATAAAATGAATTGTACTTTTCTGGTTATTAAGACGGGCATACACCATGCATTGTGCTGTAAGGAAACTTCTCACATGACACAGTTACATAGCCTACTCTTATTTCAAGATACACAGGCACTTCAAATAAACACACATATCAGATCAATTGAATGAATCAAATGGCTAGCCATAAGCTTCCACTGTGCTGTACGGTCCCAGGCCAGTAGAAATAAAGTAATTTCAAGAAAATGTTTTTATAAGTGCTTTATGTTATATTGTTATACTCTTATTTATAGCACCAACCAGAAATTATCTCTGGCATTAGAGAAACTCCAGTCAGATTATGATAAACTGAAACAAGATGAGGCCGAAAAATCAGTGAAATTATCCGAACTTTCTGTCCAAATGGACCGACGTGAACAAGCTAAACAAGATCTTAAAGGCTTGGAAGAAACTGTGGTATGTAGTCGATTTCTTTGTCAATAAATAAATCATATATATATATATATTTATATTACCATATGTTGGATCCAATTGTTTCTATACATTAAATTGAATCGACAATAAATGAGTTTCTTATATCTTTTTGGGTATCATTATTTTTTTGCATTACATATGTTTGTAATTTATTTTCATGATATTGGTTTTTTCCAGGCTAAGGAACTTCAGACCTTACATAATCTCCGAAAAATATTTGTACAGGATCTTCAAAACCGAGTGAAGAAGGTAATTAGAACATGATATTTCTTGTCATAATTTCTCAATATTTATGAATATAATGGACGTCAATATCCTCGTGAAGTATGATGTTCGTATATACCTAAGGCCCGAAATGACCTAGTTTGTGTCAAGTGGACGTTAAACCCCATTTCTCTCTCTTTATTATAGGCACCTGTTACAAACACTGCTAATAAAGTAATTTGAATCAACCTACCTCCACAATCTCACACTGGGAACTGCGGACTATCATTCTGTCTTTGTCATTCCATGTCCCTTGTTTCCATCCTTAGAAACAACAAGAGAACCAGAAACGTAGCTCCGATTAAAATACAGTAAATTTTTATCCATAGAGGTCTTGTGTTTATTCCTGATAGTCCCCATTAATAAGTCATACGTTACACATAGTTACTGATAACCAGACATCAGAAGAATTTCTTTATTTGATTGTACATCATGCATGTGTTTCAATATTTTAGTCTGCAAATAAGAAAGAAGATGACGAAGAAGAAGATGCTGTAGGAAGCACCGCCCAAAAACAAAAAATATCTTTCCTAGAAAATAACTTGGAACAATTGACCAAAGTTCACAAACAGGTATAATATTATTTTGTGAGCATTCAAGAAAATTGATAAGTTTTGTAAAAAAAAATAATTATAATTCAAGTAACGATGTATTGACTACAAAATTAACAGCTATTATTTACATTGATTATAGCCCATATTAGGAGTTATGAACAACAACATTTTGTATGCACTCGTTACAACTTTGGATGGTGCCACAAAAAACAGTTTAATTTGATTTTTTTTGACAAAACATTTTTTGTGTGTAGGTTGGATTGAATATGTTAAAACATTTTAAAGCATATTAACCCAAACTGAATGTTTTTTTTAAGTTGGCATGGCCCTGAATCAGAAATTCCCTGTTTTGGGTGCCGAGACAGTAAATTTATTGATAGAAAATATTTTGATTTTTAAAATAGTTGGTGCGTGATAATGCTGACTTGCGATGTGAATTACCCAAATTAGAAAAACGTCTAAGAGCAACAATGGAAAGAGTAAAATCTTTAGAAACTGCTCTACGAGAAGCTAAGGAAGGAGCCATGAGAGACCGAAAGAGGTGAGTAGTGTTCATGTTAGGTATGGCGATATCAGTAATTACGGTCAGACTCTTAAAGATAGAAACGACATATTCCTTTGTACTTCTCTTTAAGCTTCTAAACAGATTATAACCAATTTCTCTTAAACAAACCTAAAATGAGAATATCCTATTTTGATTTTAATTTAAATCTGTTTTTAAAAAAATGTACAACTACATTTTAAGTGTCTCTTCGGCAATGTAATCAGTCACCTCTAACTTGGATGGACTAATTTTAAATTCTGCATGATGAATGCTTAGTCAAGTAACCCATGTCTAATCTCTTAGAGTGAGTTCTTACATTAATATGCATGGTCAGCTGAGAGAAGGTGTTGAAAAATCTTAATGACAAAATGTTAAATAATGTGCGCTTCACGCCTGTTAATTGGCTCACGATAAAGCGGGACCTGTTGTTGTCATCATAAAATAGCTCAAGAGAATGCGTTAATTACTTATATTAATATCTTTGGAAGAATAGTGAATGCAGACATCACTGTCGAAGCAAGATGATGTCCCTGTCAATTCATAGCACAACGAAAATGAAGAAAAAATTATTGCCATCATCTTATAAACAAGATATGCCAAATGAAAATGTAGAAAAAAAACAATTTTAGTCTTATGATGCCCAAAGTGCAAAGTTGACAAGACTTAATGAAATTGCTATTTTGAATGATTTAATATCGGTGGAAGATATAGTTATTAGATAAAACCTCTGCTTTGCACAAGGCCTATTTGATCTAGATCTTTACCCATAGACTAGGGATTTTGCTTGTGTTTTGCCTTATTTTTTATCATTATTTTTTTTCCTTTATGTGCATATTTTTGGGATTAGAGTTACAAAGCAAATGTAATTTTTAAAGTTTTAATTAAAGTCGCTAAAGAGCATGATTATTTTTTTTGTTATTGGAGGTGGAGGAATAGTGTCTAATCTCTTCATTGAAAGACAGCTTGAGAATTATGCTTTTCTCTGAAATCGTGGTTTTTGCCCCAAAATTTAAATTGTTAGTTGAAGATTGGAACTGTTTTATTGCATTGAAAATTTTTTATTAGAGCTCAATGGTGGTCAATTTAGTGCATTGGCATGTAGTAGAATATTTACAGACTAATGACAATTTTTTGAACTAATTTCTTTTCAGTGATCATGATAGGTAACATACCTGCTTCTCCAATTAATTAGTGTGCTTATTAATGAGTTATTAATTACTGTGTAGTGTCGAAACTCATTAAAAATCATTTAATTAAATTCATTAACATCATTATTGAAGAAGCTAGCTCTGAAAAATAAGTTCTTTCAGTTTTACTAACAAATACTCTAAAAGAAGAAAAGTACGCCAGTCAAACAATACAATAGATTTCTTACAAATTTTATTAGCTTGCAGGAACTATTTGGTGTCTTTTTTGGCTGTTTTATGTTGCCATAGTAACCATTAATGCCAAAATTTTTGTTAATTAAAATTTAATTGCTTAAATTGTGTGTCTTTGTTTGAACTTTCTTGAAATCTGTGAAGAAATCGAGAAATAAAAATCTAGCGTTCTTTTTCCTGCTAAACATTTTCACATTAAAATTTAGAAAGAAAAAAAACAGTTTCTGCTCTTTTACTAATCCAGGTTTTATTCTACTGAATAGAGTTAGAAATAGATATATATAGATTTAGTATGGTTTGGGTTTTGATAATATCTATTAACAATCACGTAATGTGCCGTAATTCTCTGGTATTTCAGATACAGACAGTGCCAGATTTACATATATGTATATTCTTGGCACCTTGAAGCCTAATGGCCTGTAAATTTATTAGGCCTCTGGTCAAAGTGTATAATATTTTTGACACTCTCATAAGCTTTTTACACACACTGTAGACTTAAACATCTGTCATCAGCCTTGGCTTTACTCAATTGTGTTTTAAACAAAAAACGCTTTCATCATCCACTAGTTGTGAGTTTGGTGGGTGTGGGGGGGGGGGGGGGGGGGGGATTAAGAGGGGACTCACAACTAGAATAGTCTATGGCTTCTCTTCACCTTAAGCCTGTGCTGGATACAGGAACGTACAATCTGGTGATTTTGTAGTTAAAAGAACCACTGCTCCTGTATAAGTCATATTTCAAGAGTAGTTTGAAAACTTACCCTTCAATTTACGGCCTATGAGGAGAACTTACCCTTCAATTTACATCCTATGAGGAGAACTTACCCTTCAATTTACATCCTATGAGGACCTATGAAATTCTAATTTCAAATACAGTGAAATTTATAGTTTGTATGCATAGAACACTTAAGCATATTATTATAAATTTGTGATAATGCAAAATATAATTGTTGTTTGAAAAATATTTTTCTAATCGAGGTTAATAAAATATATCAGAATTTTGAAGTGACATCTTTCATTAATAGAAACAACTCATGAATACAATACATACTTTGTAAAGCTTTATGCATTTTCAAAGTGACAAGTCGCAATGTTAAATCCGACAATTTGATGTTAATTTTGCAAATTTTGTTCCTTCATTGTTTTAGAGATTAGTCAAGGTTTACTCACTTGGGATTATCTTAAGCAGAAAAATAAAAATTTATCATTATTTTTTTGCGTTTCTGGCTACCATTCATCCATATTTTGTCAATGAGATATTTTAGTAAAGCATGAAAAAAAATAAATGCATGAAAAGTTTAAGTTTGGTATTGCACAATAGGCTCTGCATAAATTCTCAAAAATAATATTCTACAATAAACACGTTTGCCATCTATAACACATCTTACACATTTTAGTCTAATATCTCTTTTAACATTACATTACATAAAGCCTAGTAAATGATATTTAGAAGGCGATGTTCCTTTTTAGCCAACAATTCACATATGTATTTTAAGATGAACAAGAATCCTATTTCTTAATTTCAAGTAGGATAATATATTGTAACATGGATGTATTATTTTGATTTATTTTGTCAACAGGTATCAAATGGAAGTTGATAGAATAAAGGAAGCTGTAAGACAGAGGAACTTGGCTAGACGAGGTCATGCTGCACAAATAGGTAAATCAAAGATTTATATTTCACTTGTGGAATTGACATATATTTTTATCAGGAAAGTGGGGATAAAGTTACAGAGATAAAAAAAAGTGCCACAAAAATTGCCTGTCTTTCTTCATACTTAAAGTTAAATGGAACAAGGGCGTAGAAAACGATTTCTGAATTTGAAATTATCCCCACAATACATGAGATTTGGACAGTAGGCATAATAGGAAGCCTGACAAGAACCTGTCTCATATTACAAGAGATAATAATATTCATCATATTGTTTTCAGCTAAACCAATCCGACCAGGACAGCACCCAGGTAATTCCCCTGCTACAGGTACTGGCATTAGAGGAGGTGGTGGTTCTCAAAATGGTCCTAATCCTATTAAAATAGAGAGCAAAGCTTAAGGTATGGTATAATATATAGGTTGATAATATAATAGATTTATGGATGTACATGAATTTTAAATCTTCTAGAAGACTTTTACATGTAAACTTCACAACTGGTATGAGTTACTGATGTTTCAGACTATACATTGGACTTGTATCAAAGTGAGAATAACATACTCTTGCCTTGTGAAATTATATTTGATAGAAATATTTGTTAAAGGCTCAACAAGCCACATCGCAAAAGTCAAAACTATATACTACTAGCAGTTGACCTGTCGGGGCACGAATATAGCAATGAACGGGAAATAACATAACTTAGAAACCAGAAGTGCTAATCCACTGCCACCAGGCCTATGTCACTCCCTGGTCGAGCTACCCCTATACACCAAATTTCAGATTCAGGACAGCCTTTGTGTACCCGCCAACCCTCAACAGACAGACTGACAAATGACAGTCACAAACATTCGTATAAATTTTTTTGGATGGAAAGATACATTAGGCCATATAAAAAAATATATTCTGCTTCTTAGATAACCCTGTGTCACATAAAGATTAAAAATAAAAACAGTCCCATTAATTACCGCACCTAAATATTTCAGCCCAGTTACAGGAGGTCAATATTTAAAAAAATTCAGAAATATGTGACTAATGAATAATGTTACTGGATAATCATACATTTCTGTAACCAAAACTTCATCCACAAAATATGATGGGCGGGTTGGATGGTCGAATGGTTAGCATGTGCGTGCTGTATCATAAAGTCTGTCATTGAGTCAACTGGCATGGTAACGAATCACCGATTGTACGTGACAAGGTGTAGGGTCACCTGTCAAACCTCATGGGTTTTCTCTGGGTCCTCCGGTTTCTCCAATTGCTAAAGACCCCTACAAGCAAACAAATTATTAAAATGAACCATATGTTAGAATGAAATTACCTAGTTTGTGGCGAGTGGAGTGGACATTAAACCACATTTCTCTCTCTCTCTCTCTCTCTCTCTCTCAAAATATGATGTTTATGAAAAGTCATATAGCCTAGTGTGATCCCTTGACAAAATAAAAACACCAGAATAAATTTAAAAAACTCCTTTCCACATCAGATTTTTAGTAAGGATTGTCTAAGAACCAGAACATGTTTTTTGTATGGCCAATTTAGAATGGTCCAATTAAAATAGTTACCAGAGAAAAATGGGGTTTTTTTTAAATAAAAAGTACTTTTAATTTTGAATGATCTGTAATTTAACTCATATATTGCTACACAATTTTGATTAAACAAATTTTTATTTCAGGAAGTTATATAAAATGGACCAAGCTAGATGCTCTGGTTATCGTAGACTACAAGCTATATATGGATTGTTTCTCCTATTGTAGCATTCCGCTATTTAACTCTAGGCTGTGTGTGGTGATAGATTGATCATTTATTCAGCCAATTATTTCATTTCAATAAGATTATAAACGTGCAAATATTCGTACAACTTCTTTGCTTCACAGTCATCATTAACATTGCCAGAATTTCTGAACTACGTAATTTTAAAATGTTTATTTTGGTGATGGAGTTAACAGTTTTAAAATGAGACTACAGTAGTGTTAATGGGAAAAAAAATTCATTAGGTCTTCAGATTGGTTAGCTTTCGATAATTTGAAGAAGATTACAGATCATGTTCTGAAAAAAGTTGAAACTTAGCAGTGCTTTACATTGAAGATGTAAAATTTGAGAGAATTTGTGTGCTGTGCATAATGATTCCAATATTGTTTTGGCAATGTTAATATTTCATCAGTCATACCTCATTTCTTGACTAGTGCAGCCATTTCTAGCTATTGATGTCATATATCTAGGTTTATTAATATATAAGTTATTAATAAGTATATATACGCTACTGGAATAATGAATTATTTATCCACATTATGTAATATTTATTTCGGTCGTCCCATTGGCTTCTGCTGACCACCCTGTAAATTTTACACCTAGCTTAAATTTGGCTTGTGCTGGTGTTTGGAGGCAAGACCATTTCCACACTTTTTGTGATTCTTTGGGTCTTAATTGTGAAAGTTCCCAAAAGGAATAATATTGTAATAGTATGCTATATGGAAAACATTACTCTGTTTGATAATTCATCCCAATTAGAATTAAATACCTTTCGGCTTAAAAACATAGCCATCACGTTTCAGCAATTGATGGATTTTCAATTTTTAGATCTAGAAATGGGTTTGAATACTAGTACATAATATAAAGCTTAAAACCAATAACACAGTGCGTGTTTGTTTAAATGTCCACATGTCTATACCCATACCTTAAAATAAATGTATTTTACACATGTTTATAGTCAGTAACATATTACAGAGGAAAGCTTTCAAATGATAATTACATGTAAAGATTGAAAATAAAATGCTTCTTTAGAGTTTACAAAACAAATTAAATTGTTTCTATTCAAAATCTACATGTACTAATTGAGGACATAAAAGTGAATATCCTTATTCTCGGAGTGTTGAAAATAGAGATTGTGAATCACCCTCAATGAATTCTTTGTGAAAGATGGAAGTACTTTATAAAATAAAGTTAGAGAGATAAGAATTTAGTCCTTTACATTCAAAGTCATGTTTTTTTCGAAAGACTGGAAATCTAAAGGATTCTAGAAGGGGGTAGATGAGTGTGTGTTTTGTCCTCTCAAATTTAACTTTAATTTAAGAACAATTGAAGGGCTTTGATTCACTAATTGAAAACATCAGTAAGTTTCAATCTGTATTATGTTCAGTGATTGTAAAATATTGTATATAGATGATTTCTTTTAATTTTTTTTTTTTTTTTTAGAAAATTTAAAGGGGAAAAAAAGTTATAATTGATGATTGAATGTAAATTCATTCCTGATCGAAAATATATATTGTTGTATATCTTTGCTTCCCTATTTGCTTGTATCATTAAATTTTATATCCATTAAATATAGCTTCAGACATGGTTCTGATTCCTTGATATCTACTTACACATAATCAGTGTTGAGAACTTTGTAGCTTGCCAGTACCTGGCATTAGACCAAAAACATGCATAAGCACATGCTTTTCACGAAAGCGGAGTAATGCATAAAAATGTAGGAAAGAATGTGTATGACATACTTCCAACACTGAATATTTTTAAGGCGATGAGCAAGAATTTTTGGCCATGATTACATGTACTTTGAGATTTAGGATTTAGAATGTCTCAACTGGTTTGTAGAAATGTTTCCATGCATAACTTGTATGTAAATTGATACCCAATTATTATCATTATATGATCTATGTTGAAATCACTGCTATATCTGTAACCTGTGTTCTTGTTAGTGGCCATATTGTTGGGCTTACTGTAGATGTTTTGTTTCTGTAAAGGGCTATTTGTACATTATTAAATATTTTCAAGTTCCTTTCTAATCAATTAAAGTATTCAATATGATAATTGTGAATGGTTTATCTTTTAAGTTGAAATGGCTAGACTTTATGAATTTGATAAATAAAATGAATGTGTGGTGGAATATTGTTTGCAAATATACTTAAAAGGCGACATTCTAAACCAATAATTTTCAATATTTTTCTGTTGGTATGCTATCTATCTATAAATTTGTACTCTTGCAATATTTATTCACACTGTGTAATTAATTTACTCATATGAACTTTGAATTTAGACTTTACTATCAATGTATGTGGTATTATATATAACTGCTATATTCTATGATAATGAGATACAATTTTGATTCATTGTGTACCGGTAATATTATTTATAGTCTATGAAAAAATCCATGCTTATATACAATGTAATTTCACCATTTTGAATAGAGGACGAGCGTCCAGAATGCATTTATTATTTATTTTGGCAAAAAATAAAAGGCATTAAACAAAGTGTATTTTACATCAGTAATTCTTTATTGCCCCCATCAGACGGGTGGCATTCCTTAGTGCATTGCTGCAACCATACGGCAGGCAGAAAATGCTAAAGGTTGCTAGCAAACGTTAACACAACACAAGAAAATGTCCCAAAAATTACAAACTTGAAGTAAGCTGTGTTCTCACAGCTTTCCAGGTCAGATTACAGAACATTGCCATTTGTTTTGAACATGCTCGATACAATTACAGTAAATGCGACCATGAAGACCACAGCCCTATATCTGGAATTTATACCACACATTTACCGCGCTTATGGCAATCTTGACGCGCTCGGAAACCATTTTCTATCGCTGCAGCAGTGAATTAGGGATGCTACCTCAGTCTGACGGAGCTATAAGAAGGAAATGACAATCAGTAGTAAAGGGGTAATTAAAGTCTTTTAAAGAAATTGTGGGGAAAAAAACATATCTCCATCGCATAACATTGGCTTTTGCACAGAAATTCAGAGTATTTAATATTTAGAACAGACGGGAATATTGTTTTGTTTCATTAGGTCTTGTTTTTCCAAATGAAATCCACTCAGGAAGACCGTAACTGATAAAAACCAACATGGTTGGGGTAAGGAATCTTGAACAAATAAGACAAAATAATTTGTACATTTCTGTTTTAACCTTGCATTAGTATCGTGTCTTATAGTTTAGTAGTCATGTATCTAGGTTAATTATGTATCATGTTAATGAGGCTTGATTATCATTTAATTAATTAATTTATAATCTTTATTTTTAACAGTGGTGCTCTGTGTATGATGTTAGTCTTTCATATGGGAATAAAATAAACAGCAACTTGTGTTGATTAGCATTTGACTTGACACTGATAATCCTTGCTTCTTTGTGTTAATACACTTATATTCAAACGGTGTGCAAGGAAGCAAGCATTTTCAATGATGCATTTAGCTCTTTGTAATATAGTATTCAATTTCTCTTTTTAAGAGCACCATTGTGTCTTGTACATGTATTATTTTTTTGTTAATATTTTTTGGTGGTAATGTGTTATTTATTTTTAGGTTGTTGGAATAGTACTTTAAACCAGCAAAAGAAAACAAATATTTAAAAATATTCCCTCATGTCCACTTAGTATAAAATATATAAAGATGTATCTCCTGTTGCTTTTACACCCATACCAAAATAAAAAGTAATTTGGAAATGTAACTTGTTTATTGTCAAATATAATATTCATTATTCTTTAAAGTATGAAATATTAAACGGTTAGAAATTGTGTAACTCAGTGCTAAACGAAACCATTTTCAAACCTCAATCAGCATGGCTTCGATAGAATCATCTTTCCAATATTCTCTTAAACTCTGCACTTGGTATCATTGGTAATTTTTTATCAGCTCCAAGGAGAAATTAATGGTGGAAAAGGGATAACAACACAACATCTGCGAAATATTGAATTATAACATAAACAAGTGGATATTATCTAAAACTGTGGCCTGGTTTTCTGAAATGCTTTTATTTGTATTAGCTGTGGAGTTTATTTTGTTGGTTGTGTCGGTTAAAGTATAATTTTACATAAAGAGTCGGCTTAATACCAGAAGAAAAAACTCAAGTCCATTTGTTTTATTGTCAGCTTAGTATAGAAAAATTGGAGTCATTTTTGCTGCTATTTGTTCAGTGTTTTACATTGATAAATGTAAGCTTTACTCTGCACAATAAATACATTTACATCTAATTTGTACACTTGTCTTTAGTTGGGGATAAACAAAGTACTAAATTTAAATATGCTCTTCAAAAAAATGTAGGGGTTGGGACGGCCTAGTGGTCTAGAGTGCCACGCTTTAACCTCTAGCTGGCCTGCAACCTCTTGCTTTCGAGCCCTGGTGTGAGAGTATGTGGCATGAAGATGGGGGCGCCTTCTCAACCTTGTGTGTCCTCACGGCCCTCTGGTTCCCTCCCACTGCTAAAGACCCCTACGCGCAAGCGAATTATTGAAATAAAATTAAAACCATATGTTAGTTCCGAAATGACCTAGTTGTGTTGAGCGGAGATTAAACCCCATTTCTCTCTCTCAAAAAAAAAGTAGGGATATTCAGAAACGATACAAAACTGCGGAAATTTACTGATGTGTTTATTAGAAGTAACCAGTGTATGTCAATAACGGGCGAATTGCCTACACATGAAGATAAACATTTCATATGGGCGGCTTCTCTGACGGCCCCATTTCACTCGCAACAAGATACACTGTCAAAAGTGAAAATGGACGTTTTTGATTTAATTTTTGTCTTTATAATGAGTAATTGCTCCACCAATCCTCAAACATTCAGAAATTCGTCGTGGAATGCTCCAAATCAACAGTTCAATCACAATTTGGGGCAATCTGACCCACTCCTCTTGCAGTGCCACGGCCAATTCTTGCAGTCGCCCGTTGACGCCGACGAACACATCTTACGATCAAATTAAACGTAACACACTAAAGCAAAGATACGATAACAGTAAATGGTATGCAAAAACCGATAGGAAAGCAAACATGGATAGGATAAACCTGCACGCGGGAGTTTTCATCAACCCTTCCTTGAAGTATCAAACTTGGTTCTGTTGGGGCGAAAATGCTTCATCGGTTCGTCACTCAGTTGCTTTTAGACACACTAAAGCCTGGGTTCCCAATCTGGTTTCGCAACTACAGCTGGGGTCGTGGCATGTTCCTCAAGCAACGACCGCGAGTTCTTCATCTAACCGTTACTTCAATACTGTGTCATTCCCGACGTTATAGCCACATTATCTGCAGACACGTCAACAATAGCATCCAATCAGGGGTTGTGACATCGCGACCTCCACGGAAACATTGGCATTGGACGAACTTTGGAACTCGATTATCACAGGTATACATTTTGGCTTGAAAGCGCGAGACTTTGTATTCGCGACGACCAAGGAATCTGATTGGTCATAGACTATGCTTATACCTAGTTCCTTTAGGAACTGTCTCTGAGCGAACGATCAGGGACAGTTCATAAAGGAACTAGCTTATACCCAATTAAATGTAGTGCCGACATATGCAGAGTGTAACACGAAGGGCTTGATAAGATGTGTGTAAAGGCGAAATCAAGCCTTCTATTGAAGATGGGGTCGTGGCGGACAACTCCGAAACATTTGAACAAATGCTATGGTTTCTAGATCGAGTCGCAAACCAACAAATGTTTGGGAACCACTGATCTGGAGGCTAAAGTTATCTGATTGACGTGAAATATATAGACTGTGATTCTGTTAATGAGACGAAGACGCATGTTGATATTCCAATAATTACTGTCCAATAGTCTTGTCGTTGTTCCTTTAGGGGTATGCGCATCAGTTGGTCGCGTTTTGGCTAAGCATCCCCCCTCCCCCCAACAAAGTCGTTATCCTGCGTAGTTTCCTCATGGACGATCTCTGATGGGCGATTTGGGTGTGATCCTTTTTTTTTCGCCAAAAGGAATCAGATATATCGTCCGATTGGAGGCACGTTACTTTATATTTTAGTTCAGTTCCAGGTGAAAACAGGGAATGAATTAGATAAGCAACCCGCGCTTTTCCTGGAATGAAATACAGAAGGGGTCGAGTTCCTGGTATCTGACAATTCCACTTGGTGAATCCGAATATAATTGAAATGAACAAAGGAGAGGGTATTGTTGATCCAAACAGATGGGTAATTTATAATATTTGGCCCGACTTATCAGCTTTTGTGACTACGATATCTAAATAATTGGACTGAACCGAAGTCAGTTTTAACTTCTGTTTAATGTGCGATGCTCAACACTACAGGAATACTCATAGATAAATCCAGAACCACCAGTGCATATGCTAAAGACATGGGGCTACAAAACAAGTAAAATGATTGAATGAATGAAATATTGTTTTATGGCATGTCAGCACCAACCGGGCCATATTGCGCCAAAACAAGTAAAATGAATCAAATAGATTATAAACAGTGAAATTCGAATTAATGAAATCAAACTATTGGGGTGTGGGAGTTACTATATGGGCTTGTAAGTAAGATACAATAAAAGGCTAAAAATGGTTCCCTGTTTATATCCCCACAAGAGATATGCCTACACCCACGACTAAAGCTATATGCATTCAAAATCTTAAGTCGAGCCATTCACTCATTGTAAATTCTGTCGGTTGCTACATATATATATATTTGCATTTATTCGTTCATTCATACGTGTGTTGTACTTACAATAACATGACCTAAATACGGACAACTATATTATCATCATCGTGATCAGTCAAGTCGAACAGCATACCAACATGGCGACTCAACAAACGTGTGGCGGGTGTACGAGGGACTTGATTAAACCCAAACTGTTCCCTTGTTTCCACACCTTCTGTGGTGAATGTGTTCGAAAACTCATCAAGGAAACTGCCCAGAACGGAAAGCTCAAATGCCCAGTTTGCCAGAAAGATGTTCAGATTCCTAAAGGCGGTGGAAAGGATTTACCAAACAACTTCTGTTTAAAGCACGCAGACGATAGAAAGTATTTCTGTTCAATGCACGAAGAAATGGAGTTAAAATTTTACTGTACTGAATGTAACAAGCTCGTCTGTGTAGATTGTGCGGTGGTTACTCATAAAAACCACAATCAAACAGATTTAAGGGATGTTGGTAAGGCGACCCGGAAGAAGCTATCACTCTGGAAAACAACTTTAGAGAACAGGATTGCTGAACAAAAAATATACTCTGAGCAACTACACAGCAAAATGGAAGACATCGAAACCACCGCTAAGAAAAGTTGTGACGATATTGACAGGCAAGTGAAACAAATCTGCAAAGAAGTACAAAAACTCGGAGACGATATGAAAGAACAAATTCTTAAAATCAAACAAGCACAAATTAACAAGTTTACGTCAGTTAAAAACAGTAGCGAAGAGTTCAGCGACTGCTACAAAAGAGGATTTCAATATTCCGAGTTTGCTGTCGCCGGGCAATCGTCGGTACCAGTTCTGGAAATAGCCCCGGGTGTGGAAGCTCTGATAAAAGAGATCGAGTCAACCAAATTAAATGTTCCACAGATCAAATATACATATTTTTATTCTCCAGAGACGAAGGCCGATGTAGGCTTAAGCATATTGAAACAATACGTTGGCGACTTGCAGATGCTGTCGGAAAAGCCTTTCATAATAGGATTTGGCGTTTCCCAAGTCACCAAGGACCAAATCTTTTGGAGTAAAGAGGAAACCACGATTAACTTTCTATCCTGGCGAGTCGGTTGCATGCACACGGATAATTCAACCCTGGGCATTTACTTAAAACTTAAAGATGGCGAATACAAGACGATGAAATCGCTTAAAGCTAGCTATGCACTGACGTTGATGAACGACAACAACGATAGTCTTTCAGTCACTATTCAAGAAGACTGCCCAAGATCATTTCTCCCTGGTAATATCGGGGGTTGGTCATTTATAGACTGGAAGAGATTAACCAAGGAAAATGGGTATCTTAATGACCACAACAATTTTCAAGTTAAAGCAACGGTTAGGATAGAACGACTGGATACCAAGTAATGTAGTGTATTTGTGATGGTCAAAGATGGATTATTAGGAATAAAGTAATTTGACTACAATTTTCAAGATATTCCCTTTTCATTTTCTATTTTTTAACTATTGTAGCGAGAACTGCCAGCACTTGATCTAAATCTTACATAATGCATCTTTAATGTATTATCATATTAAATTACGTTTTAAGCAAATAATTAAATTTCACATTTTCTTACCGTGGGAGATAACGAAAAACTAGGTTTAAACGTTCCGCCCCAAAGCTAAACTTTGGCCGTTTTCTTTTCTTTAACCGTCCCTTGTGTGGATACATGGTGTATTTCGTGACCCTACGACCAGCTACTGTGCGCCGAGTACAGTGTTGCGAATAGATCAGAGAGAGAGGGGGGAGGGGTTTAACGTCCACTTGACACAAACTAGAACATTTCGGGATTAACAATTATTTCAATAATTCGCTTGCGCGTAGGGGTCTTTAGCAGTGGGAGGAAACCGGAGGACCCGGGGAAAACCCACGAGGTTGGACAGGCGACCCTACCCCTCGTCACGTACAACCAGGGATTTGAAACCACGCCAGTTGACTCGAATAGAACGGAAGTACAGACAAGTGGACATTTGCACAATTTGACAAAAAACTAGATGCATTACATTATCTCCTTTAAATATTTTGTCAAATTTGTTAGGGCTCAGTGCTTGGTGTTGTATTTTGAACCTTTCTTATCGGTGATATTGTGTAATTCCTTCTAGTAATCTAGATCTGCAAACAAATCCAGGAACTCTACCAACCCCGATAAAAAAAAGATTCTACAAGGACATGACACAATTTATTTGCAGACTTTGATGGTTTCAAAAATACGGTATAAATCATATCTTCAATGTTATTACCTCATAATATATTTATTTTTACTTTGATTGATTATTTTTCAGTTTTTATATGAAGCTCTAGTTGGATCATATTTGAATAAAGTTATGCATCCAAACACCTATTGATGTCTTTGTCTTACATTTTCCTAGTTGTCGACAAGTCTTTTCGTGTAATGTATAAATATTGCGATATTTTTTAAACCCGATAATCTTTTGATCCAATATGGTTTGCTGGGAGAAGTTTTATTACCAAATAAAGCTATTTCATGGCAGATTTTGTTTTGTAGTTCACGATTGCTGCACATGAATGAAAAAGTAAACGGTAGTTTTTCCTGACAACACGTTCAAATGCTTCCCATCCACAATCTTAAAGTTAAATTTCTGTAACAATTATTTTAAAAGTTTATGTGTCTGACGTAAGTGAGGTAATAATATATATGATGCTATCGTTTCCACGCAGCCTTGTTCGGCTGTTTGTTCAGGGTTGGCGACTATACCCGGGCTGTCTCGGGGCTGAAATTTTGTGTACAAATTGGCGTATACGTAAACGATCCCTTTACGGTACGGGTAACTGTTGGAATTTGAACTGTATGGCGAATGTCCGTCTTCATTAGTCCAGTTGAACCGGAACAATGGGTCGGTTAGCTCCATTTCATTTTGGTTTTAAGAGTAGCTTTATCTGAAGTTGTAACTTATTATCACAAGTAATATAAAAGGAAAATGTAATTGTTCAAAGATGAGTGCCTGGGGACGTAATGGAGTCAGGTACGTGTACAACAATAGATATGGATCCAGGGTCCAGGATGAAGACAGCGACAATTTTGGCGTGAGGTCATGGATTACCCGATGATTTTATAAAATTTGTCCGAGACAATAGTTCTGCTCTTTTGAGTGCATACGTGTATATGATTACTGAAATTAAATTGGCCTTAACGTCCTAATGTTCTGCTCAGACTAGGCGATGGAAGAAGGACATTCGCTATACAATGTGTTATAGGGTAACTTTGGCCTGGACAACAGCCTACTGCCATGGGACCTTTCATGTGCATGCCAATGTGTACACGGGACCTCGTTTTTTTGGTCCTATTCGAATTACTATGCGCTGTTCCTTGCCAGACCATATACCCTGCAACACTGACAATTAAGTGGGATCATCGCCGAAACTTTCTGCCAATGCAGGGGTCGAACACTCTGGTCCTCCGGGATAGCCGCGTGGCCAAGGTCTTATTCACTTAGTCATCGTAGCTCCATAGAGTGAAGTGTGCCAAAATCGACGTTAATGAGATGAATATTGTAAGAGAACAATAAATTGCCCTGCGCGAGTGAGGCATGGTCCTGCCACCCCCCCCCCCACACACACACACACGTCTCTACCTCTGGACACCCACACTCGCCTAAGGAGGTGAAAACAATTATCTCGCATAAACGTAAATACATGCAGATAAATAAGTTGTTGTGCGTGTTTGAAAATTAAACCGTATGCTAGTCCCGAAATGGCCTAGTTTGTGTTGAGTGGACGTTAAACCCAATAAAATGAACTAAAATGGAATTCAACATCCCTCCTTTCGGTATCAATCAAGTCATTAACTATTGGTGGACGCCATGAACTGTGCAGTGCGAGAAGTTTTGCCGGGACAGCGGCACCACGAACGACCTATATACTTACCAATGTAGTGATTTGTACAAGACACGTCCAGGGGGAGAGGACGGGAAACTAAAAGATATACATTTTTTTAACGGCTCCACTAACTTGACATCAAATGAACCGTTTTGACAATATTCTCTCGGTTTGAAAGTTTCTGCCCAAGGCTATTTATATTATAATTTCGTTATTTTATAAGAAATTGCAGACAAAATCGTACATATGATATCCTAGAAATATATAAAGTTGGTTAAGATTTCAACACCTGAATAGTCAGCCCAATTTATATAAATTTTCAAGATGCTTTTATTTATATCACAGAACATTGGATCGATTTTCTTGTGTTTGATGTTCAATTGATTTGATCAATTATGAATGCAAGATAAAACGTCTCACGACACCTGTTGACATGACAACAGCTTGTTGGCAAGTTACGCCTTACCTAGGAATCCCTTGCAATCTACAGTACGGGGAATTTGGTGGCCCCGTGGTTAGCATGTGTGATCTGTAGACCTACACGACGAAGCCTGTTATTGAGACAACTGGCGTGGTTTCGAATCTTCGGCTGTACGTGACAAGGAGTCGGGTCGCCTGTCCAGCCTCGTGTCGAGGGTTTTCTCCGGGTCCCCCGGTTTTCTCACTGCTATAGACCCCTACGCGCAAGCGAATTATTGAAATAAAATTAAACCATGTGTTAGTTCCGTAATTACCTAGTTTGTGTCGAGTGGACGTTAAATTCCATTTCTCTCACATTACTGTACAAGTTGAATTTTTAACAGGTATATCCGTCCAAAAATAGATCAATTCCAGTCTCAATATACAAACATCTGATGAAGCGAAATTACATCGATCGCATCTTTCTCTTGATCCGTGTTCACGAAATTTAGCGAATTGCCGGCCTGTTTTAAATCCGACTGAATCCAAGACGCATGGGAAATTATTGAGCGTTGATATTTAATATTTTGATATTGATTAATGTTAAATAAATAATTAATCTAAATACATTTCCTGAAATATGTAAATCACGAACAGGTTCTTTCAGCAATCTATAAAAATAAATAATTTATACCCCGGATTCTAAAACATGTGTACCATCTATATATAGTTTTGGGTATTCATAGGGTATTTCTGTTAACTGAAAATAACCAATGTGTGCCAATCAACACTCCTGGCCTCGAATATATAAACTCACAAATAAAAAATCACAGAGAGGGATTGCTTTATTGACTTCTAAAGAGGCATTAGTGTTCGGTTGCATGGTTACCCCCCCCCCCCATCTCAGAAATTCAATCCAACCCAACCCAGTTTTAAATGATTTAATTATTACATCTGGGGTGATTAAATTAGATCGAATGTATCGTATGTCAAATAACTTTTCCCAAGTATTTTTACGAACGCAGTTAAAAATATATTAATTAATGTAAATTATTTTGGAATTTCGTTAATAAGATGAACAGTTAAATATTTTGAATATGATATAATATAAAAAGAAACGATTACATTAAATTCTTGGTGAGGGCGATACTCTTTATTATGTGGCCCATAAATGAAGTAAAGGTTGAATGCTTGATGGGTCAATCAGTTAAACCAAGAACTGTAAGAGCAATCGTCACCTAAGGAATCAAGCTAGTCTGTGGGAGAATTCGTGAAATATCGAATTAATTCCATGAAAGTAGAATTTATCGAGATAGTTTTTAAATGGTACTCATACTGAATGACACATTATAATCATTTGTAAATCTATCTAATCATCCCAGTGGCGCGTTCTTACAGATCAATAACTGGTCCCCTAACTCTTTCCTGCTAGAAAACAAAAAAGGTGTTTGCATTGATCAAGATGGCCGACACAGCACTCACGCTTGAAGATTTGACCAAATTAAAGGTAATTGTGTGAAATTGAGGTTGCGAATCTAGATAGGGCATAGTGCACGACAAGAATGCATTTATAAAGACAGGTTTTAGAAGACTCTTTAATGAATTACTTTTAACTGAAACTTCTTCAGTGCTTCTTTTGTGTCGTGAAGCCGAAGGCTTTTTACAAATTACAGATTTATTTATTAATTTAGTTAGTGTTTCGTTTTAGTTTAGTGTGACTTTAGACTTAGTCGTGTCTGTTTAACCCACAGAAAACAGTTGCAAAATCAGTCTGTGGCTGTATATTCCATGCTATAAACCAAAGACAAGAGCATACATCGTGTAATATTATTATTATTATCAACATTTCCATGTTTTTATTTTCATTATGATATGTATTATGATGTACAGACTACTAGAGGCCTACTTACACGTTTTTGCATTCCTATTATTTGTTTATATCCTATTTCCATCTAATTATCTATACTGTGTATTCTCATTATTTATAGTATTTATATCATGCATTATGTTTGTATTGTATGCTGTTCTCAACAGACGTTTTGGTACAATAAAATATGTTATTATCTCATCTTTGCTTCTTTTTTTTCACTTCCTTGTTGTAAACATGATACAAACATTAACATTATGGTCATGAAACAAAATCTGGTTTGGAAATTTTGTGACAAATCTATTAGGGTATGGTTAACCCAAACTGCATGGTTCTCTTGGCCGTTATGCTCACAACCCCTGCTAAAGACACTCCTACGCGCAAGAAAATTATTGAAATAATATTGATTATTTGAACTGGCAGTGTTACTCCCAAAAGGACCTAGTTTGTGTCAAGTGGATGTTAAAACCCATTTCTCTCTCTGTCTCTCTCTCTCCAGCAGGGCTCACACTGGCTTTCAATTTTTTTCCGCCAAAATACATTCTAATTTTTATGTAAAACAATGGTGATATTTTTTTAACGCTAACTTGAATATTTTATTCGCCAAAAATATATGATAAAAACAACACATATTGTAAAAATATAAAACAATTTTATTTCTTGTACATTCTTAAACAAACTATATATTTAATTTACAATTTACAAAATCCTTCTTTGCTTCACATTAGCACAATTCGTCTGTTGACGATACGTCACTTCGTCTACCTACCTGTTGACGATACGTCACTTCATCTACCTTCCGACGAATTGGATAAGGATTTATGGAGATCCGGTTTAATTTTAATTAGAGTGATGGACATCAAATTTGATAGATGTAAAACTATTGCTGACTTTCGAATGTTCACATATTGAACAAAACATTTTCTTCGTGTATACGTCAAATCTCAGCCAAGGATTGCCAAATACACAGTTTTCTTTGAATTTTCGTTGATTGCTGATTTCGGGTACCGTCACGCTATCAGCATCTGAATCATTAATCATAATGTCAAATTCATTTCCCAGTCCAGACTTGTCGCTATTCAACTCGCTCTTTCGTTTTCGACCCATGCTGATAATATAATTTGAAATGATACTTTTCAATTAGCCGTGCTGTTATAAACATGTTGTATGAATCTACAGTAAACGAAATTCAACTATCAAAACGTGTAACTCTCTTTGAAAAGAGTTGTCGGGCAACGATCGGACATTCTGATTACTTCCTTTTGTTGTAATTACGCAACATCAATAGGCTAGTCACCGCTAATCTATTTATTGAGGTTAATTAATATGACGAGTACTGCTAAGATATAGGCTTTATTATCGGCAATTAACAATCAGTTGAAACCATAAATCCATGACAATTGTTTAGTATTACTTATGACACGTTCGGGATTATCAGCAAGTTGATTGATTTATATTATGCCGCTATGGTCAATCAACGATAAATACGATAAGAATTTTAAGGATTTTTTTTCGCCAAGTCTAAAAAAGAATCGCCAGTAACCCAAAACTTTATCGCCAAGTAGAAAATTTAATCGCCACTCTCATAATTTTATTGCAAATTGCGACTTTGGCGACCGACAGTGTGAGCCCTGCTCTCCAGTCAGAAAGAGTTATCAGATGCTAATTTCATTTTATTTTAATCTGTATTAGTCTGTATACTTTTTGACTCATCATATTATTGTCAGTACAGGTATATGGGGCTGTGTATTGTACTGTAGTGATCTATGAAAAAGCCATCTCTTTCTGTGTTTCCTAAATATAATTAACCGAATTAATCTTCTAAAATATCTTTTGTGTAATTAGTTTAATACGCAAGTAATCTCAATGAATATATTTTCTCAGGTCACAGAACTAAAGAAAGAATTAAAAGATAGAGGTCTGGCTGTTTCTGGAACTAAAGCTGAACTATTGACAAGATTACAAGAAGCTCTTGAACTTCAAGGTTAGAATTGGCCAGTCTGTTTTTTCCTACATGTTTTTTGTTTTGTATACTTTTTGTCCTACAAGCTGTCTCTTGGATATCAGAAAGCCATATTTTTACCGTAAGATAACATCACTATTGATTGGAATTGACCAATAATTTGTGTTTGCTATGTGAAACTAGCCACAGTGGCTAAGCGAGTAAGGCACTGGTTCGCTAGTGTGGAGGTCATGGGTTGAATGAGATAGTTCATCAGGATTTTCAGACATGGTTTCCCCTGTCAGTTGTGCAGGAGTGGACGGGAGGGCCTGACAAGAAAAAACAAAGATCATGTGAACAGATTGGCATACACGTTAAATATCCCTTGGCAGTTGGAATTTGATATAAGAGTAGGCTGTAGCTCCACTATCCGTGCAAAACTTCATTTCATTTTGCTATGTCAAAGACTCTGGATAACATTGAGGTAGAGCTTTGCACTCTTTATTCGTTAATACAATAATTTTTGTGATTTACAAATTTTGAGATGTCATTAGACTATACTGTAAAGTATTATTGATTGTACATACCTACGTAATTCTTTCAGATGATACCATTGATACAGAAGATACATCGGATGCAGAACAAGAAATAAACTTAGAAGATACTTTAGGTGATGATATAGAGGTGGGTAACTTAAATATGACAATAATTGTTCCAGGTAACAAATTAGCCTACAAGGGGGAGGGGGGTGGGTGGATGGCTGAATGGTAAGCATGCATGTAACACAATCGTAGTGATAACAGATAAGAGTTTTGTAGATAAAGGATTTATTTACATCAGGTATCTAAACAGCTTCGGTTACATACATTCAGCACGAATACATTGTCAACAGCAATACATAATACTGGAACTATAAGAACTAGGCTACGACACGAACACATCTACATAATATAAAATCTACTAGTCTTCTACAGGAACACATCTACATAATACGTTTACTATTCTGCCCCTCTGCTAAGGCAGCGACTGGACTCCGGTGAGTCCATACACCCGACCGAGCCTTTCTTCTCACCCGGCTCTTCGCTTTCTAACTGACAGAGAACTCCTCAATATATACCCGTTGAACACATGGTCATATCTGCAATTGTTTCTTTCATCTCGTCATGGCATGTGCATAAACATTTGAAGTCGTGTGGATCTTGTACACAGATAGCCATGCCAAGAGTTTATATATACAGGTGAAAGTCAAAATCATCTATTGTCAAAACTAGCAGAGTTCAATGCACCTAAATTATAAATGATATCACTTTGTTACATGCATGTGCTGTATCATAAAGTCTGTCATTGAGTCAACTGGCGTGGTTGTATGTGGCAAGGAGTAGAGGCGCTGTCCAACCTCGTGGGTTTTCTCTGGGTCCTCCGGTTTCCTCCCACTGCTAAAGACCCCTACGCGCAAGCAAATTATTGAAATAAAATTTAAACCATCATGGTTGTCCCGAAATGACCTAGTTTGTGTCGAGTGGACATTAAACCCCATTTCGAGGTTTGTGAAGATTTTCTGAGGGAATTTGATGAAAAGAACTTCTCCAGTATCTAGATATTCTAACGTTTTCCTAATAAACCCTAATTGTTCTCAATGATCAGATATATATATATATATATATATCATGGGATACTGATTGGGTCTTGTGTCCTTTAAACATTGAGGGATGGCAAGAGTTAACATAAAATATTAGTATTATTTTAATATTAGACAAGATTATGATCAAAATAGATAGATATCTTAAAATGTGGTTTGGATTTCTTGTATAGGAAACAGAAGATAAAGAGTTATCACCACCTCCAATAAAAAAGATTGCCATTAGTCCAACGTAAGTTCTTTTTGTAATTACAAACACCGTCTTTTTGTACAATTAAAACTGTTGGTAATGGTATATGTAGAACAGACTATTGTTACTGTTACCTGTAAAAGAGATTATTGTTACCTGTAAAAGAGATTACTGTTAACTGTAAAAAGGCCATTGATAGCTGTAACACAGTTACCGACCATTGATAGCTATAACACAGTTACAGACCATTAATAGCTGTAACACAGTTACCGACCATTGATAGCTATAACACAGTTACCGACCATTGATAGCTGTAACACAGTTACCGACCATTGATAGCTGTAACACAGTTACAGACCATTGATAGCTGTAACACAGTTACCGACCATTGATAGCTGTAACACAGTTACCGACCATTGATAGCTGTAACACAGTTACCGACCATTGATAGCTGTAACACAGTTACCGACCATTGATAGCTGTAACACAGTTACCGACCATTGATAGCTGTAACACAGTTACAGACCATTGATAGCTGTAACACAGTTACCGACCATTGATAGCTGTAACACAGTTACAGACCATTAATAGCTGTAACACAGTTACCGACCATTGATAGCTGTAACACAGTTACAGACCATTGATAGTTGTTACACAGTTACAGACCATTGATAGTTGTTACACAGTTACAGACCATTGATAGCTGTTACACAGTTACAGACCATTGATAGCACTATCACAGACTATTTGTGTAATGAATGAATGAAATGGGGTTTAACGTCCTACTGTTATGCACTTAACCTTAGCTAATTGAAGACGGGTATACGCCACACAGTGTGCTATGAGGGAAATTTTGCCCGGGCAGCGGCGCTATGGCCTACTCTTATATCGAATTCCAACTGCCAAGGGATCTTTTACGTGCACTCCTATGTGTACACGGGACCTCGGTTTTTCGTCCCATCCGAACGACTAGGCAGCTGTCCTTGTCAAGCCCTCCTTCTGTATCACTGACAAGGGGAAATCACGTCGGAAAATCGAGATGAAATTTCTCGGCTAATGCAGGGATCAAACACTCGACCTCCAGGCTAGCGAACCAGCGCCTTATCCACTTAGCCACCGTGATCCCCCGACTATTTGTGTACATGTAACAACCAGTACATGTAAAACAGACTGTTGAGATTGTATGACATGTAAGGGTGAAATGAGCCATTTATCTGAATTCACTGTGAAATTTTGAAAGTTTTTGGATTGTGGTGTTTTAGGCTGTGAGTTATATAGGTACTATTTTTTTGCAGAGACTCCGATAAACCTAAAGCTGTTGAAAATAAAGTTGTTGTTGGTGGGGGTTTGACTGAGGAAGAGGTATGTATGGGATATTATGATTATTTATAGCTCATAGAGTATTGACATCAGACTTATGCTTATAACTTATGGGGGGTCGGATGGCTGAATGGTTAGCGTGTGCGTGCTGTTTCATAAAGCCTGTCATTGAGCCAACTGGTGTGGTTTCGAATCCCTGGTTGTATGTGACAAGGAGTAGGGTCAACTGTCCAATCTCATCGGTTTTCTCCGGGTCCTCCAGTTTCCTCCCACTGCTAAGGACCCACGCGCAAGCTAATTATTAAAATAAAATTAAAACATGATATGTTATTCCTGAAATGATCTAGTTTGTGAAGAGTGGACGTTAAACCCCATTTCTTTCTTTCTTTCTCGCTTCAAATTTAATAAGGGAAAATTAGAGAGTTTAACATCCACTTGACACAAACTAGTACATTTTGGGAACTAGATAATTTGCTTATGTGTAGGAGGGGTCTTTAGCAGTGAAAGGAAACCAAAGAATATGAGGAAAACCCATACAGTTTGGTAGGTCTAGGCTGAGAATCTGAGACAAGGCACTTGACCCAACGATAGAAATCATGGTGTTAAGCACATGAGTGAGAACAACCACCCAACCTTTCTTATGTTGTTAAGTGTTATTATAAGGTAAAATATGAGTAGGATATTTGTACAAGCATATAATAGAAACCAGTCCACTAGATCCAAAGTGCACACGTCTGGATCGTTCAACATCTCCACCTTTGTATCATTGGAATTTTTTAATCGGTGTTACTGTAAGGTATGGGATATTAAATTGTTTTTATTGTCAGTAATAATTATCAATGAATTTTATGTTAATAGAGATTGAAGAAACGAGCTGAGAAATTTGGAATTCAGTCAGAGGAGGCCAGAAAAAAGTTGAGAGCAGAGAGGTTTGTTATGGAACATTTGTTTTTTAAGTTGTATAAGTGTCTGGATAATCACAACGATCAATGTGGTGAGCGTATGTGGCATTGAGATAGGGGCACCTTTCAACCTCTTGAGTTTCCTCCAGGCACTCCGGTTTCCTCCCACTGCTAAAGACCCCTGCGCGCAAGCAAATCACGAAATAAAAATTAAAAACCATATGATAGTCCCGAAATGACCTAGTTGTGTTGAGTGGACGTTAAACCCCATTTCTCTCTCCCTCTGGTCAGATCTAAAGATAAAGGCTTCCTACAGATTTTGTTGAAGTCACAAGATGTAAACAGGGCTAGCACTTACCCTTACTTTAACCCTAACTACAACCCTTGTTGACAATCACATGCCCTTAAACCTTTTTACAGCTCGTAACCATGACAAAATCTGCAGGTGGCTTTAATATTTAGATCTGACCATAGGGTCGCATACTACTCACTATATATTCAGTCCTGTTTTTTACCAGGCGCTTTGTCTGTGATATCACTTAAGTGGAAGCAGACGTTAAACACCAAAAGAAAAGATTACCGGGCGCTTCCACTCTGGAATTTCAGGAGTTGCCCAAAAAATTAAAAGTTTTGGATAGTAGCACAGGAGAATGATATAGGTTTGCATGATTTTGTCAGCTCGAATTAACCAGAGATACTGAATAGTTGAATACCTACTATAGTCGACACCTACATGACCCCTGTCAGATCTATAATTATAAAAAAAAAATAAAAATAAAAGTTAGATGAGTACATGTTTATCACCCAATAATAATTCTACACTAGATATCACTTGTGTGACAAATTTCATACTCTACTGTAAGGAGATATCGCTTTTACATAAATTTGATTTGACAATCAAAAAGGAACTACTTTTTTTTTTTCAAAGAACAGTTCATTTTTTACTAAAAGTTACTTCTTTCTTATTAAAAAGAAGCTATTTTGATTTAATTGAGGTTCAGTAAAAGTGAAATCTATAGCAAAGAATTCTATTTATTTATTTTTACATGTAAGAAGGGATTGGGTGATGAATAAAGTCTCCTACTCGTCTTTTTTGATATCAAAAATTTCAACACTCGTAGATAAAGTAAAATAAACTTGTTCTCTTTACATTATCCACATGTGTTGATATTTTTTTTATATCAAAAAAGTCCCATAGGAGATTCGCTATATATCAGTATAATTTTGTTGTATTTGTAGATTTGGTTTACCAGCAGAGAGTACAAAAAGTGGAGGAGGAAAAATAGCAAGCACACCTGTACAGGTATATATGTAAACTCATTCAGTCTCGATTTCTTAAACTCATAATTTCCATGTTTGCTTACAATTTTCACAGATTAACCAACACTAAATATGTAATCAGTTTGATTTTGTAAAATTAAATTTTATCAAGAGCTTGTTGTTTACAAGGAGTTGTGTCAGCTGTTTGAATTTTGTGCGTTTTCTCCATTGATGATAATGATATTTTAAGATTAGGAACTGTGTCTGAAACTCTACTCAACATCTTGGTTTTTCTTTTTGGCAACAACACACTTTGAACTAAAGCCTAGGTTCTGTCAATTCAAGTACAATCCACATTAAACTTAGCATGCTTGTTCATTGGTCAATTGCACATTGATTGACAGACATCAATTTTTATAATGACGTCAAAACTTCATGATGGTGGCGATGATGTCATTTCCAGTGTCTTGGCCACAGTATGCATTTGTGGAATTCGTTTTCATTTGTGAAGATTTTTTTTTTTTAAATTTTAAATGTGTCAAATATGAATGTTGAATGTGTCAAATTTTTAGTATTTATAATTAATGATTTATTGAAACAGCCTGGTGATTTAGACAAATTAAAACAGAGAGCTGAAAGATTTGGAACAGTTGTTTCCAAAAAACTATCTAAGGTAAGTGTTATGGAATCATGTTTTCATCGCTGGATTTATTCTTATGTAATCATTTGCTGCTTACTTGGTGCTGCATGGGTGGAGCCGTCCGACACTCCCTTGTAGGAGTTTCATGAAACCAGTACTAGTAGTGTAACTCTGGTTTTTTTTCCACTGCTAAAGACACCTACGCTCAAACGAATTATTGAAATAAAATCAAAAATTATGTTGGTCCCAAAATGACCTAGTTTGTGTCAAGTGGACATTAAACTCTATTTCTCCCTCTTCATTTATTGGGGGCTGGTTGGAATGGCCTAGTGGTCTAGAGTGCCGCGCTTCGACCTCTACCTGGCCGGCCACCTCTGGCTTGCGGCTGTGATTTCGAGCCCTGGTATGAGCGTATGTGGCATGGAGATAGGGGCACCTTCTCAATCTCATGGGTTTCTCAACCTTGTGGGCACTCAGGTTTCCTCCCACTGCTAAAGACCCCTATGCGCAAGCAAGTTGTTGAAATAAAATTAAACCATATCTTAGTCCCGAAATGACCTAGTTGTGTTGAGTGGACGTTAAACTCCATTTCTCCCCCTTTATTTATTGGTAATATTTTTTTATGTTTAAAGTTAGAAGAAGAAGCACGAGTAGAAAAAAGAAAAGAAAGATTTGGTACAGCTATAACTACTACAACTAATAACACTACATCTGTTACTACGGCAACCAGTAAACTAACCGGCAGCGTGGAAGATGTAGTAAGTAAAGTAGACTTTGTCCGTAGATTTCAGTGCCCCATTGAGTGAAACACAGTCTCAGGGTCACTCTCTGTATTGCTCGAGTAAGTCGTGGTTTCACTTGTCAGTGGTGCAGGATGGGGAAACCTAACAATTGACAGTGTCAATTCAATTGGATTGTACGGAACCAAGGTCTTGTGTGCACATTGGCATGGAAGTAAAAGATCCCTTTGGTGTTGGAATTAGATATGAGAGTAGGTCACGATGCCACTGTCCAGACAAAATTTCATCATAGCATGTCTGTCTTCATTAGCTCAGACGTTACTCCCATGACAGATGGAAATAGTTTTGTGACGGTTTTGTCATCTTGTTACTTATGGGTGCCAGAATCATATAAATGTGATTGATGGAGGTATTTTCTTCTTAAGTTGCCGCATTCCTTGTCACCTAAAGTTCACACTTTTACTTCCGTCACTTATACTAAAATGTAGTCCAGTGCTTTACAGGCGACTATCATCCAAGGACAATTTTGATCAGCATTATTTTAGTTTTGTGTGGGCTAATCCATTATTCGTGTCTCCATGAGGCCAAACAGCCATACAATTCATTTCTCGTAATATATCTCATACAAAAGCTTGTCACTTATGCATTTATTTATTGTTTTTCGATAAATTTGTATTTTACAGGAGAAAAAAAGAAAAAGGGCTGAAAGATTTGGTTTAACGTAAACACTCCATTAAGCGTCCATTTCTTCATTTGTATCAGGTGATTGGGTTGACCTATTCATGTATTTTAATTTCCTGTCATGGTTTTTTTACTGCTGTAAGTTTGTTAGATCAAAAAGAACTGAATTGTAAAGTTTTAATGATAAAATTACAAATATGTTAATACAATTTACAATTAATATTCATTAAACTAGTAAAGACCAGATAGTCATCAGACCAGTGTTTTGTTCAATTATTTTTGAAGAAAGTTTTTGAATCTTCATTCATTTACGCTTGACGTTTTTAAATGAGGACAAATAATTCAGGAAATGTTGTTATTTTCAATTAACTTGATTGAAATGATTATCACATCTATTATATTGTAAAAATACATGTATTACCGTATATATTAGGACCATTTTCCGTTTGCGCTGGCGAAAAAGTTGTTCTAATATACAAATGTAATGGGGTCGTTTCCATGCAATAGTTTATAATATGGAATGCAATGTTATTTAATATTGAACACATGTACATGGAAACGACCTTACTTTTGCTGCAATAGTTTAATATATTATGAAATATAATGTCATTTAATATTGAAGATTATTATTGTGCAAATACTTTATAATATACATTTTACAAACACTGATTCCTCAAAATTGAACAGTATTCGTAATTAATGATTTACATTATGGTTTCTTGTATCTGGTGTTATTAAATACACAAACATCTGTACAGGCTTTTAATATTCGGTTTTAGAATTTATGATTTTATTGTAAAATGAAGATCTGCTTCTTTCTCGTTGACATAGTGGTATTTCTATGCATTCATAACAACATACTTATGTCTGACTTTTAGGCCACAGACTCATCTCCTTTTCTTCTTTTTTTATTGAATCAAAGATGTTAAATATGCTGACGAGTTGGCAATAGGTATATTCTCATTAAATCATAAAACTTGCCAGGGCTCAAGGTGACATGACGAAAGTCATTAGAGTTACCTCCCATTGATATTCAATAATTTGAATGATCTACTTATCATATGAATACATGTGCAAATTGTTTTATGAGAAAGCTCAGTGATTTAAGTCCTTTTAAAGGCTAATATGTATGTAAAATCCATATATAAATATGTCATCATCTTCATTCTGTGTTCATTTAAATATAGAAATAAAAAATTTCTAACATTAGTAAATTTAAGCTTGTGTTTAAATAGACTGTATGCAGAAATCTTCCACTTGTCAGGGGAATTGGGTGGCTGAATGGTTTGACTTTGACGCATGCACTTTAGATCATAAGTTTTGTTATTGAGTCAAGTGGCATGGTTATGATCCCACACTATATATATATAGTGACAAGGAGTAGGGTCCCCTGGCCAACCTGGTGGGTTTTTCTGTGTTTTCCAAGTTCCTCCCACAGCTAAAGACCCCTATGCAAAAGCTAATTATTGAACAAAAACTGACCGAGGTTGTATCAAGTGGATGTTAAATCCTGTTTATATCTCTCTTTCCAATTGCTGCACTACGCAGATTTAGTAGTTATTCTTCAGTTAGCAGCTTGCTTATTGTCATAGTTTATTCAGTCTACCCATCCAAAGCTTTACAACATGAACACAATGTCCTTGTTGATCATGGGACAACAGTTTTAATCAACTCAGAAGCCACAGTTGCTCAGTGAGTATGAAATGAAATCGGGTTTAGCGTCCTACTCTTCTGCACCTAACCTGGGCTAATTAAAGACTGGCATACGCCATACAGTGTGCTATGAGGGAAATTTTTGCCCGCGCTACAGCCTACTCTTATTTCGAATTCCAACTGTCAAGGAATCTTTTACGTTCACGCTAATATGTACACTGGACCTCGGTTTTTCATCCCATCAAAACGACTAGGCAGATGAACTTTCTGGGCCAATGTAGGAATCAAACCCCCAATCTCCAGGCTAGTGAGCCAGCGCCTTACCCACTTGGCCAGAGGGTAAGACTGAGGCTCATTAACCAGGAGATACTAGTATCGAACCTGGTGATGTCAGAGATATTTCCCCAGGATTGTCCAGCATTGGCAGTGAGCAGGAAGGAGGGCATGGCAATTGGCAAGGAACAGCATCTGGTAATTCCGGTGGAAGGAAAAATATAGGTCTCTCTTATATGTTTGTGTGCATGTAACAAAGATTATTTAATGTATATAATAAATCTCGCAGGTTCTGCATTAATTCAGTAATTAGCTAACTATAATGAAGGTTTCTCAACAAGAGAAAGAGAAACTGGGTGTAACATCCACACTTTATTTAACAATTTGCTAGGAGGATCCAGTGAAAACCTACAAGGTTGTACAGGCGACCCTATTCCTTCACATGTACAACCAGGGAATTGAAACCACGCTGCTGGACTCCATGACAGACCTCAAACCACTAGACCATCCATGTACCCCCCTCCCTGTTTCTCAACAAGCAATTAACTTTTAGTTCTTCAGGGCGGGTTGCAATTAACTTTAAGTTCTTCAGGGTGGGTTGCGATAGCATCTCAAGTTTTGTGACAATTTTGGGTTTAAAATTTGAAAGTATGAGCTTTTGATAATTTGTTTTATTTTTAGATAAGCTCCATCTTTAACCATTTAACTATAGTATGTGGACCGAAAACTCAAATCTCTACCAAATTATTTATTATCTATTTCAAAACAATAACATTTATTGACAACAACTATATAATTTAAACAATATCAAAAAAATTAAGATTTGTATTTTTGGTGAAATTTTTTTTCCAGTGTAGTAAGCTGGTCGTAAAGTTGATTAGCATCTTCTTCATCTATCTTTAACTGAAACAAAAATATATAGATTTAAAATACAGTAGTGACGACAGCTTTGATGTTGGCGTTCTACAAATAATGGTACGGGCAATG
The DNA here is from genome assembly GCA_917208275.1 of Patella pellucida. Taxonomy (NCBI): domain Eukaryota; kingdom Metazoa; phylum Mollusca; class Gastropoda; family Patellidae; genus Patella; species Patella pellucida. The sequence goes on from OU795044.1 coordinate 37,377,294, forward strand.
TGGCAAGTGTACATTATTTATACTAAATGAAATTTTGGAACTGCATGACATACTTAATTGCAAAGCATGTGCGAGTGTCTGTATTTTAAGTTGTTTAATGGGTCTTGAGCTTAAGACATTGCGTAATATAATGAAACAACAGCTCAGGACTGACGTTTCAATATATTATACAATGTCTCGCTCTTGACTAAAGGGAAACCAAGCTCAGGAACTTTCTCGAAGAACTCTGTGATAGCATTCAGGAGCTTCTGATTAGGTAACCAATTAAAACCCTAATGAAAATTGTATCAAATGTAGAGAGAGCAATGGGGTTTAACGTCCAATCGACACAAACTAGGTTAGTTCCGGACTAACATGGTTCAATTTTATTTCAATAATTCGCTTGCACATAGGGGTCTTTAGCAGTGGGAGGAACTGGAGTCCTGCGAGGTTGGACGGGCGACCCTACTCCTTGTCACGTACAACCAGATAATTGAATACTCACCTTGTGCTGATGGACGTATCGTTTACCAATAAAATTACAGTGACTAACATATTTACACATAGGATCTAAAGATTCAGGCTTTTGTTTTGACAGCCATACCTATGAAAATTATATGAAAAACAAACTGCATGTGATAAAAAAAACGGAAAATATTATTTTGAAATCGAATTAATTCCAAATCCAATTATAAATTATTTTTTATGTCTAATTTCTTTATGATGTTATGGTTGATATCTGATTTTGTTTAAGATATCAACTGCTAGGGATGTCATAACCTGACGATATGTCTAATTAACACATAGTAAATTAATACAAATTGTGGAATGTGGAAGAACCAGTTTGAGTTCTTTATGATTATTTTTTTATTTAAACTGCCGATATTCATTTACCACACAATACACAAAAAAAAATCATTTCAAATTATATTATAAACCAACTTTTTTTTGGGGGGGGGGGGGGAAGGAGACTGCATTTATAGGATTTAACCAAAGGGCAGTGAAGGTACTTTGGACTCTTATTTAAAAAAACATACTTACTAGAGCCTCACTACCATTATATGTATCGTAATTCATAGTCGGCACAAATATACGTAACTGAAAATAAAAGCAGACACTATTATTTGTTTTTAAAACTGAATATACAGTAAGAAGAAAGATGGAATCTCAAAAATCAGTTATGAATATGTGCTAAATATCATCTTCTTAAAACTTTTATACTCTTTGAGATTTTCTTTCATCCAGGGATGGTAAATACGATTTATGGGGCAATGCCTGATTTAGATTAATTAAGAGAGGTCTCAGGCTATTCCACTTATGAGACCCCTCCCAATCCCCACCCCTCACAACTAGAGGAAGATGAAAGTGTGTTCTAAACACAATTGAGCAAAGCCGAGGATGATTACGGATGTTTAAGAAAGAGAGAAATGGGGTTTAACATCCACTCGACACAACCAAGTCATTTCGGGACTAACACATGGTTCATTTTATGTTAATAATTAGCTTTAATGTAGGGGTCTTTAGCAGTGGGAGGAAACCGAAGAAAAATCAGGAGGTTGGACAGGCGACCCTACTCCTTGTCAAGTACTACTGTGGAATCGAAATCACGCTAGTTGACTCAATGACAGACGTTATGATACACTGCGCACATGCTTACCATTTGGCCATCCACCGCCCCCAAACCTCGGATGTTTAAGACTAAAGTGCTTGTAATTGTAATAAAGTGTTATGAACGTGTCAAAAAAAATATAACCTTGCTGGGAGCACCCCTGTAGATCTTGAGGTAATAGGCTTCACCCTGACAAGCCTATAGGTTAATCTGGCACTGGTAAAGGGGAGGGGTTATTTGAAGGAAATTAACCAAAGATAGATTGGCCAATGTATATGTTTGTTAAAACTTACCAGCCAAAATATAGGTAATATCAGATTCCAGAACCATGACGGTAGAATACCAAACGTTAAATTTGTCATCACTAAACCTGGACATGTCACATGGGAATAAACACCCTACAAACATAAATATAAAAGGACCAATAATTTTATCCATTTTAAAATGAAATGAGGTTTAATGTCCTACTGTTATGCACCTAACCTGGGCTAATGGAAGAAGGGGAAACCACACCAATGCAGGGATCGAACACTCGAACTCCAGGCTAGCGAGCCAGCGCCTCACCCACTAAGCCACATGATCCCCTTATCCATTTTAATTCTTAAATAACAACATGACAAATATGTTGTAATATTGCATGGTGTGACGTCTTATGTAAATGCAACTACGCATCATTCTAAGATTTACTGATAGAGGAGGGAAAAAGTGTTTAAGAGATAAATGGGGTTTAACGTCAACCTGACACAAACTAGGTCATTTCGGGACTAACATATGGTTTAATTTTGTTTCAATAATTCTCTTGTGTGTAGGGGTCTTTAGCAGTGGGAGGAAACCTTAGAGGTTGGACAGGCGACCCTACTCCTTGCCATGTACAACCGGGGATTCGAAACCATGCCAGTTGACTCGATGACAGGCTTCAGGATACAGCGCACGCACGCATTCAGCCATCCACACCCCCCCCCCCCACTGGATACTACACAGTTAATTTCTAGATCAACAGATATTTTTATATCAATAACTTGTTTGAGTGCAGGAGTCTTGAGAAGTGAGAGGGAATGCAAGTACCTGAAGAAAACCCCTGAAATAAGGCAAGTAACCCTTGTCACTTACTAACACAGAATGAACGAGGTTGCAGTCTGATTCCTCTCACTATTGTCATGACAACAGAAGTTACACTTATATTGTAAAGTCCGCTGATATTTATTTCAATTTAGATTTTAAGAAAAAGTTTGCAGCTTAATATAACAGCAAAGATTAGTCTAAATTTTCATTTCAGATCACCGAAAACAGTTAAATCAACGGTACCTTATTGTTCAGATTGCTGGAAAAAAGATAAATTACCTTTTTGTTCAGACGCTCATTTAAAGCTACACTAAGTAAATCTGTGGAATATTTTGATGAACTGTAATGGCCCCTAAAATAAAAATATGATAATAATTTTGGTGTCATTCGTGAGTGGTCATGATGACAGTAACAATTTGATATGTTTGCTACCTCGTGGGTAGTGCTCTGAAGTAGATAATGACCCAGACCCTAATTAACACTGACAGATTTTGGTAAAGATGACCAAAAGGTGCAATCCTTCTTTGATCCTGTTAGACATCTTATTGCAAACACAATGTTTTGATAACTTATTATTTTGGGACAATTATACTTTATACTGAATACTGGAAAACATTGAAAGAATTACGGTATTTAGGGAGTTTTCTGGTGTTTTCCGGTATTCAGTATAACATGGTGTTTTCTGGTAGTTTTTGGATGTTTTCCGGTTGTTTTTACTGTTTCTGGTGTTTTTCGGAATATTTTTGGGATTCAAAACAATATCAGTTTTCAAAAAAGGCTAAAATATCCAGTGCTACCCTGTAAAAAAAGAAGCAGTTCAATTGAACTTCAAAACAAGAGGGTTTTCAACAATCAATGCATCTTGATATACCTGCCAAGTTTCATTCAATTCCCATCACATACAAGAGTAGAAACAGAGAAAAATGGGTTTAATATCTAACATACAGTTCAATTTTATTTCAATAATTCACTTGGGTGTAGACTCTTTATAGTTGTGGGAGAAAACACTCAAGGCTAGACAGGGAACCCTACTCCTTGCTATGTACAAGCAGTGAATCAAAACCACTTGACCTTATTTTTTTTTTTAAAACTATATTTTATTCAATAAGAATAGGATTGGGGAACAGGCTCTCCCTCACTTGACCATATGGTCTAAAGTGCATGTACTTACCCTCTTTCATTTCTATGTTGTATATTATTTAAACTGAAATGATGTTTTTGAGCATTAGAGGATGATGTCCAGATAATCTGACATGGTCTAGTACCATTTATCAACACACTCTCTAACTCTTTAATCTGTTCAAAATAAGAAATTAGTGAAAACTACATTTACAGCACCTAAGTTGTTCGAGCAGTCATAGTTTGAATTTTTAGGAGAATATGAAGTAAAATCATGCAGGGCCTGGCGAGGCAAAATGTATAATCGTTCGGATGAAGCAAAAAAAACAGTGTTCCATATACACATTGGCATTCACATAAAAGATCCCTTGGCAGTTGGAATTAGACATAAAAGAAGGCCGTAGCCGCTGCTGTCCAGGCAAAATTAACCTCATATCACAATGTCCATCATTAGCCCAGTCAGGCCAAAAACTTGGGGGTTGAATCCTATTTCATTTCATTTCACAACATTCAGCAAATTGAGCAAGGTGAATAATACATGGAGATTTTTTTATTTACTAGTTTCATCATTTTAAAGGGTAAGGATTGTGGTCCTGTCATAGATGTCTATCTCCCGTGAGTCTTCCTAGATGTCTATAGTATCTCCCAAGTCTTCAAGACAGCCCAGAAATAGGCAATATAGATTTCAAACTTACCAGAACAAAATGACCGAAAACATTAGTTGTAAAAACTTTTTCTAGATTTTCCTCGGTTATTTCTTCCTGTTCCTTCAATAAACCATCACCAGTTGAAAACATGTGAATAAAATTCCTGATAAAAATAAACATATTTATTATCAGAGTCTCTCTAGTCTGTGGGTGACTGGATAAAAAGAAAGTAGTTTTTCTACAGTAACTGACAGTTCCTATATTGTGATGTCACAGACATCAATTACTGATAATCTTTAAGTGGCATTTAGTGATTGGGAAACACATTAATAGAACACATTTTTTATGGGAATCAATTACTGGTTAATTCAAAAAGCACCACGTTTCCACAAGAATCCTCTTATCGTTATCAAGCACAATGACATTTGGTACGATAACGATAAGAGGATACTTGTCGAAAACGTTGTGCTTTTTTAATAAACCAGTGATGATTGATTCCCATAAAAACTGTGTTCTGTTAATCAATTACTGATGTTAGAATTTGCACTTCAGGTTGTGCATGGGTGAAACTAGTTTAATAATATATAGTGACTAATATATAAAACAAGAATTGACAGATATAAAACAGACAATGCTAGGACATTCAAGCTGCTATACAGATTGGTCACAAATTTAATATAATTAAAAATATGCTTGAAAAGTGCTCTGAATACAAGGACACAAGATCCTATATTATGTCAGCTTCACCATGGTGTTTTAAAGAGAGAAATCCAATTTTTATAATGATTTAATAAGATCACATTGTGATAGCATTATTTTGCACTTTGAATGTCAATGCAATTCCACCATCTATAATTGTTTAGTTTTTGCAATGTCTATTTTCTGTCTTGTCCGCAGGTTTATCTTGTAGATTTTTTGTTTTGTGTGTAGTGCAGTCCTCCTGCATTTACTATATAGGATAAAGCACACAACCATTACACTTTTCTCATTAAGTGTTGTTTTACAAAATAATTTCATGTACTGGTAGCTGAGCAGTGTTGGGTTTAAACCGCCCAACATCCCCCCCCCCTCCTCTGGATCTGCCCTTGACCCACATTATACATTCATTTGTCAGGCATCTTGAGATCATGACCATGGTTTGCAGGTCATTGCCAGACATCGACTATTCATCATAAGATCATCTGTATGGATACTTACTTTGTAAATAAAGTCTTCCAAAAATAATTCCAGTCCACTCCAACAACTTGCATAATTCCAGCATTTAAATACAAATAGTCTATATGGCTGTACCTTTAATAGATTGTAAGATTCTCAGCATATGTTAAAACAAGGAGTGAGAACATGACTTGCAGCCTAAGCATAAATTGAAGTAATATTCAACGTCGGAGTGCACTTGTGTCTTTTTAAACCTGATGTGATGTGACAGGGGAGAGAGAATAGTTTCAAGACTAACATATGATACTGGTATATGTTTATCTCAATGACGCAGAGGATAGCTGTATGGTTAGCACATGCGCGCTATATCGCAAGATCTGTCATTGAGTTGAGTCAACTGGCATGCTCTCGATTTCCTGGTTGTACATGATACGAAGTAGGGTCACCTGTCCAACCTTGTCGGTATTCTCTGATCCTCTAGTTTTCCCCCACTGCTAAAGATCCCTCCATGCAATCGAATTATTGAAATAAAATGGAACAATACGTTAGTCTCGAAATGACCATGTTAAACCCCATTTACTCCCTCTCTCTCTCATTTACAAATGGGGGTTCTTTAGACTGTCACGATGCCATAGACAAGAAGTATCTAACGTACATGTTTCGGCTACCATGTTTCAATCTTAACCATTTTGGAGTAGGGTCAGTCTTCCAAAGAATGGAATATAATTTTAAAAATCTACTAGGTATATGTATGATGAGCATACTTACATTCTTTTTATTTCTGTAACAGCATTATATACTGATTTAATATTAGATGTATCTACGATTATTATCGATATCTGTGCTGTAGGGTGAGACAGTTGTAATGCATCTAGTGCTGTCTGGGCTCTTGTTTTATTTCTACATGCTAAACACATTCGTAGTCCTGGATGTTCTGTTAATAATCTCTCTGCTACTGTTAAACCAATTCCACTGTGGAAACAGAAGAGTGAAATTGAAATGATTAATCTTATTACATTAGGGGGATCACGGTGGCTAAGTGGATAAGGCGCTGGTTCGCTAGCCTGGAGGTTGAGTGTTCGATCCCTGCACTGGCCGAGAAAGTTCATCTCGATTTTCCGACGTGATTTCCCCTTGTTAGTGATGCAGAAGGAGGACCTGACAAGGACAGCTGCCTAGTCGTTCGGATGGAACGAAAAACAGAGGACCCGTGTACACATTGGAGTGCACGTAAAAGATCCCCTCATAGCACACTGTATGGCGTATGCCCGTCTTCAATTAGCTCAGGTTAAGTGCATAACAGTAGGACGTTAAACCCCATTTCATTCATTCATTCATTGATCCTAGTTCCTTAAATGTAGTTATCTCCCGTTAAATGTCAATTAGCTCAGGTTAAGTGCATAACAGTAGGACGTTAAACCCCATTTCATTCATTCATTCATTGATCCTAGTTCCTTAAATGTAGTTATCTCCCGTTAAATGTCAATTAAAAGAATAGTCATGATTACCAAGACCACTATTGACGAATTTGTCTACTTTCAAATCCACTTGTAACAAATAAGAATATATGAAGAAATCATTCCTAAAATGTAATCCTTGTGTACTTACGCGTTGCCGCCAGTGATAACAGCGACTTTACTGCCGTTATCCATTTAAAATATTGGGTTAATTTTCTACTGTTGTTGACTAAGAAAGCAAATCTTGAAATCAGGCGATGTATGGCATGGCGGAAAAGGTTATGGCTTCTGACCTTTAACCCATGACCTATAACCTATGACAGGATCTGACAATGTGGCAAAGAAATGACGACTGTCAACAACCACGATTGCTTTGAATTTGATGGATTGTATTAGTGACTTTTAACCCAAATACTCAAATAGGCACGTCTTGTGTCTTCATGTTATGTGTCAGGTTATGTTTTAATAAACATGTTTTTGTCGACATATTGTTCTAATCATCAGTGAAAAGGTTAGTATAGATTCGTAAATTATAATTATATAATAATTAGGCCTATGGCTATATTAAAGGGCTAATCCCGATATTTTTTGTGGGAATAAAACTTTTTATTTTTGTGTTAAAATCCCTTAAAATATTCGAGTCATGGACCGAGTCATGGACAAACTACTTCAGTATTTATGATACGTTTTCAAACGACTTAAATCCGTCAGTCTTCATTTGGAATTTGAGATCTGTGCCCCAAGGTGTATTTTGTGGTATCTGGATAAAACCAACCATTTTTTTTATAAAAATAATGTGTAGTTGAAATTTGCCTTTCTTTATCAAGTACGGCACATCCGGGTTATTCACTGCATAACCCTCTCAAGTAACCGTAATAGGTTATAAGGTCACCCAACGAAACAATTGACCCGAAATCTTAAAAGGGTTTTGTGTCCGGAAAAGCAGTTTTGGCGTTCACGTCCAAACAACTCCAATATTTTGAGTTGAAATTTTAAGACAAGGTAAATACACCATTCCCCTATATTTTGGCGTTTTATTTTCATACATTCTCAGACTTTTTATTTTGAGCCTCTGTTTAATTCGGGATTGTCCCTTTAATAATATTATGTGTGTCTATCTATTCTTTTCTACTAATGTCGAAATGGCATCGAATTAGAATATTAGACTCTAGAGTCAGTCACCTCACCTCTAAGGTCTAATTATTTTTACAGTATTGATTTTGTAAATCATAACCATGCCACCTGTTGGTAATCCTATTAAAAAAAATAGAATACTATTTATACAGTGATACTGATAGGCCTACAGATACCCAATGGCAATAAATAATATAAATAGAATAATTACTAGCCTACATGTATCTTATGAATTAGCAATAACTGCATGGGTTAATGTTACATGTACATGTATATGTAAAGGGTAAGACAAAGGCTTATATTATTTTACCTAACTAAACTGTGCGGGTGACATTTATAATGTAAATTAAATGACTGTTCTATGTAACATAATCTGTCTAGCATCCAACTGTAGCCTACTGCAGTTATATTAAGTTCAGGGAGTTCATCAGGTATGCTTTATATTAAACTTGTCATTATCATACCTGGTACAAATCCTCTTATATTATAGCCGGGTTTCGGTTGCAAGCATATATGCCTATAGGCTCCTCATCTCAAATCAATATTTGTTATTTCGATTACAGGTTTTTAAACATTTTGGACATGGGTGGGTTTTTTTTGGCCTTATTACTTAAATTATTTTCGGATAGATTGTTTCATATTGCCCGTTTAATATTGGTATTTGATTCAGAAAGAGTTTTCCTAATAGTTCTATTGGAGTTTTTATAATGCTGCAATGTCAGTAGATAAAACCTAGTGTCCTTTCAACATTAAATAATTTAAGTTAATATTTAGGATCTAGAGATAGACCCTGATAGTTTGCAACGGATAATAATGTAATCTGATTGTATATAAACTGATTTACATTCAATTGTTTCCGTTTCCATTATGGCCAGCAAAATACGGTCTCAACTGAATTTCAATTTCTAGCGTCTGGTTATTCCAGTCTATTGCGCATGCTCACCAGATAAGATATGCATAACCATTTGACAGGAGTTGTGGAATATGTCTAGCATCGTTCTTTCTGGTCACTTGTTACAAGTGACGCTGAAACGCACTACATGTATGGTACACGATGTTTATTTTGTTATAAATATTGGATATCAGCTAGGGCTACCTTTTCCTGGTAAGATCACAACATCAATGTTGATTTGAATTGACAAATAATTTGTGTTTTCTACGTGTAAGACTTTGGATGCTATTGATTTGTAGACTTAGCTACTTTAAAGATTCATTATGGGAGATTAGCTAATGAGTTGGCAGTTCTCATTATAATAGTTAAAAACAAGATAATGCAAAGGCAATTTGCTAAAAATTTCAGTCAAATTGATCCACTAGTATTAGTAAGATACGCAATAAATAATACAAATTTAATAAATACTAGCCTATAGGAATTAGCAATAACTGCATTGGTTAATGTTATATGTATGTAAAGAGGTAAGAAGATACCCTTATATTCCTTTACCTAACTAAACTGTGCAGGTGACATTGATAATATAAAATAAATGACTGTTTTATGCAACACAAGCTGTATATATAATAGGCTACATGTCCCGCCAGCATTCAATTGCAGCCTTCTGCAGTTATATCAAGTTCAGGGAGTTCAGGTATACATGCTTTATATACTTTAATTATAATCATTATCATATTATATATACAATGTATAGGCCTAGAACTTAGCTACTTTAAAGATTCATTATGGGAGATTACTTAGATAACGAGTTGGCAGTTCTCACTATAATAGTTAAAAACAAGATAATGTAAAGGCAATTTGTTGAAAATTCAGTCAAATTGATCCACTATGAACAGAGAAATATGTCTAGCCTCGTCCCTCGAGTCTCAATACAACTGGGACTGAAGCGCATTATGGTACACGATTCGTGTACCAATGTTAAAAAAAATATTTTATCTTAAATATCGGATATCATCTTTTCTCGATAAGTTTACATCATCAATGTTGATTTAAATCGACCAATAATTCGTGTTTTCGATGTCTAAAATTTTTGAGGATTTTGAGTTACGGACTTAGGTCCCTTAAACTGGCTTTTGCATCTAAACGGCATATTAATTAATTAAGATTTTTACTATATCCGGTAACATGCTTTTAAGATTGTATTTTTTCTGTGCAAATTTTGATATTTTGAAATTGAAACGTAGCAACAAATAATTACACTTTTTGAAATAAAATTATTGCCCATCTGTGAACACTATACTATAGTTGTAAAAACAAAAATTACCACAAAATTGACCAATTGCCATAGTTTTAAAACTAGAGCTAGAGCATGGGAATGTACATGAACTCATTTGTGTAAATAAATTCCAGCAGTTAAGGCTACAGTCAATATTTTTTCATCACAGAAAACAACATTTTGTTTATATACATGTGGACACAATAAATCTCAGAAGATTGTGATATGTCAATGTCCTAGCTACGTTCTACCACAAAACACCAAAATAGTGATTTATTTGCTAAAGACGATTGTTTTGTTTAAAGGCTCAATACCACTCTTGTTGTAACTGAAAAATATGTCCCAATCTTTATTCTGGTCAACAAATTGTACTATTTTACAATATTCCAATTAATTGAAGATTAAAAATTTCATCTTAACACACCTAATTTTAAAAATTAGAAAAGTTCAACTATATGGTTTGAAAAGCCTTACGTAAACCTTTTCAAGTGTAGATGCGATTTAAAAATATTTTCGAAACCCTCTGGACAAGTAAAATAGGATGTAATGGATAATTTACACAACAGGTAGGGTACACTAGTACTTAGAAAAAGGCTATAATTTATTTTCTGGAGCTGTCAAGCCAGCAAGAGTGTTATTGTCACTTTAATACAGGTATTTAATCCCCGGTTGTACGTCATGGCATGGATTAGGGACTCCTGTCCAACCTCATGGGTTTTCTCTGGGTTCCAAAATGACCCAAGTTTGTGTCGAGTTGATGTTAAACCCCATCTCAAATTTTACAAGACTGTTTATTCTAGCCAAAAAAACTTGTGGACGAATTGAGCATGAATGAAGAGAGACATCAAATTTTCTCACAACAGGAAATGAAAATAAAAGGTGTCTAAACCACATTTGGTATAAGTATGAATGAATAGTTAAATGAATTAAAAAATATAATATCCTGGTTATATATTTAGACCTATTCTTGTTAAAACAGGATGTCATGAATGACGTTATTAACGCCTTTTTAAACTAATACTTGGACAATGGAATTGTGAAGGGGTGGTGTCCTAAAAGGTTATAATTTTTGACAAATATTAGAGAAATCAAATTTTATTTTAAAAGGGACATTTAATCTAGGTGAGTTTTGGGCTGAATACAGTACCCCACTAATATATTACCGATATTACATCATAAGGGATGAAAAATTCAAGTCCCATGTCAGGGAAATATTTCCCTTGGATTAGCCCCCTGTATGGCATATAGCCATCTTTATTAGCTCAGTCTGTGAAGAAAAGTAGCATGTTAAACACTATTTCATCAGCAATAGTACAGTACATACATGGACTTATTTGTTTTTATCATATCATTAATTACAATCTTCTTCTTATCTATAAAACTATGGGACATTTTGCCTAGTCAAATACAGATATCTGATTAAAACTATGGGACATTTCGCCCAGTCGTATGGAATGAGTTTGATGTTTCGTCAAAACTATAACTTCGTCATTTTGCGACTAATAAATGATCTTTTTCATTTCAATGTTCACACAAATTTGTGGTTTTAACTAGGCTGTTTTAAATTCCAGCTTCCAAGGTTTATTTTATGTGCATTGCAATGTGTACACAGTTGGTACTCTTTTTTGTCCCATTGTAAAGACTAGTCACACTACACTTTCCTTGTAAGCCCAAGTATTAAATTTTATATACATGTATTGAACTGCGGAATTGATTTAACTTGTGAGCTTCAGATCATAAGGTCTGTCATTGAGTCAAGTGATGTGGTTTAGATTTCTTGCTTAAACGTAACAATAAGTAAGATGTGTCTGCCCTGCCCGACCCTTGGGTTTTCTCTTGGTTCTCAAGTTTTTGAAATAAAATTGAACCTTGTTATTCCCAAACTGAAGTACGTTGTGTTGAGGGGACATTAAACACCATTTCTCTCTAGTAATAATAAAACATGTTATAATTTTATCTGACTTTGTTGGGTTTTCTTTATATCTTTGAGTGTAGGGTTTGAATGCTGGATCTTTAAAGATTATTAAATTCTGTCCCTTGTTCTGTCAAATCGAAGGTGTGTTTAATGTTTATCTGAAAACCTTTGGGTATAATAAGAAAATTATTGAAGAAATCTTTGTTTACTGTTGATATTAGGCGACTATTTCCCCCACTTCTCCCGCTAATTCGAGCCCTGTTATGAAATAAAATAGGAATTAACGTCCAATTTTTCTACACTGACTGGGCTAATGATGACAGGCATAAAGAGCTGGCAGCTCTCACTATAATAGTTAAAAACTAGATCGTGTAAAGGGGATTTGCTGAAAATTTCAGTCAAATTGATCCACTCTGAATCAAGATATTAGCGATTGAATGTTTTGGCCTACGCTTGATCATCATTACTTAAAGTCAGTACGATAAAAAACATAGTCCCGATTATCCATTACATGATTAAATCATGAATGAAAGTTTAGCAGCAAATCGGATCCTAATCGAGTTCATTATGGTCTGGATAAGTTGATCAATGTTTAATTAAGAATAATTTAGATAACTTGTCAGGGCCCTGTTTCTCGAAATCTTAACTAAAGATAAAATCCAATTTTTAGTAGATACTTCAATTTTGATTGTACCAAAATCGATCTAATATTATCCGATCAAATTACTAAAATTTGGATTTTATCTTTGTTAAAATTTAGTGAAATCGGCCCCAGGCCTAAAGAAAGACCTACAATAGGCAGATTTAGCTCTTGCATAATGAATGTTTAAAATTATGTTTAAATGAAATTAAATTTCAAGTTCATGTTAAATGTCCCATTAATCGTGTTAATTGTTAAAAGTTGTTTTGATTGTGTAGGTATAACAGACCATCTATTGTGGTTTAGGCAAAGGTATAAGATGGGATGAAACCTTTAACCTAGTTTAGTTTGATAGAATTTGTGTCGGTTAAAAAGGTATAAGATGGGATGAAACCTTTAACCTAGTTTATAGTTTGATAGAATTTGTGTCGAGGAAAACGTAGAGGAATATATATATAAATATTTTGTGTAGAGATCTAAAAACTTTAATTGTTACAAGATAACAGAGCTATCCAGATTTTATTTTTGTATGCCTTCTGTGTAAGTACAAGACTAAACCAATCATATTATTATTTAATCTGCATTGATTAGATATGCACATCTCAAAATATTATATGCACAAGACGATTTATGTGTAGAAAAGTAAAGTTTATGCCCTTGAGAAAAAAGTTGAACTTGCAAGCAAAATGTGTTTATAGACATGAACTTTCACTGCATGTGCCCCAGGTATCATTTAATCTTGTGTATCTAGCACTAATTTCTTCCACATTCGTTTAATATCAAATCTTTGTTTAAAAATTAAAAAAAACGGTTTAAAATAACCTTAAATCGTTTAATTTGTACTTGTTTCCAGTTTAAAGCTGACTTTTCAAATTTAATAATGATTGTCCAATTTACAAGTGTTTAATTTCTCAATTACTGTTAAAATATAAACAGCCCAATTAATTAATGATGTATAATGATTAATTTTTGAATAGTGGTCAGGAAATTAAATACACTCATTATCAAAATTAATCAGTCAGTTTCAAACTGGACACAAATACAAATTAGATGATTTTGCCGTTATTTTGAATTTTTAAACAAAGATTTAATATTAAACGAATGTGAAGAAATATGATACCTGGGTATTACAGTGTTTGTATTTCAAGTATTTAAAGAAGTGGGCCCCTTAAAATCTAATTCCTGTAAAGATTTGTTGACAATTATATCTGAACTACCAGAATATATAGACTGGAACTAATCATGTTTTCATAAATGCATTCTGTGATTGTTTCGGAGGTTGTATGGCCGAATGGTTATGTGCATATTGTATCATACGGTCTGTCATTGAGTCAACTGTGTGGTTTTTAATCCCTGGTTGTACATGACAAGCGAGTAGGATCGCCTGTCCAATCTCGTGGAGTTTCTCCATGTCCTCCATATTTTAACGTGAAATTCAAAAGAAAATGAACTAATGTCGGTCACGTCATGTCCCTTGTTGAGGACGCCATCTGGGGAATCGTATTTTCAATCCGGCAGGCGAGCAAGTTGGAACATTTGCATAATCGTTTTGGCAAATCGCCATGGTAAATATAACAATTAAGTTAAATGTGTTGGAACAGGAATTGCAAATCGATTAGCCATAATCAGTTTCTCGTAACAACGCCCTTATAGTTGTTGAATGTTAAACTCATTATCAAATTTTCAGGTGATAAACAATAATTAATACAATACATTATCTAAAAACCATCATTTTATCCAACATTTTGTCATTAAAAATACTAACTTATTTAGGGGTACAAAATGAAGTCAGTTATGACATCATAGCAAGTTATGACATCATAGTGTAGGCTCATTTGTCATGAAATAAATATTCGTGTCAATTTTTTGGTAAAAGCAAAAACTCAATTGATTCTAAAAGAAAAAATCATAAGTTTTAAGAAAAATTAGGGTGCCACTTTTTTTTCACGTTCTAGAGGTCCGAAATCCAAGATGGCGTCCAAAATGGCCGCCATTCAGCAATAATTCAATATCTTCGTGAGTACACATGATACGATGCCAAACAAAGTGTCTAAATATAGGTTTTCCGACACAAGGAAATCAATGGAACCATCAAATTTAGTCTAAAATTGTGATTTGCATGCCTTATTTAAAGGTGGCGACCAAAATGGCCACCGTTTATACTAAATTCCGCTTTTTTTGATACAGTAGGCCATACAATGATATTGAAAATAGATGTACAAACAAGATATCTGATTGAAGTATTGTTTTGGTCACGTGGTATGCACAAGTCATAAACAATTCTATATAACCATAGTGGAACCACGTTAGTTATTGTTCGGTGTCATTGTATGAACTAAAAAAATGCAAAAGTCAGATGGCGTATAGGTGTAGTTTTAGCAACGTACATCAATCGTCCGCACACGCCCAAATTTATCCTTGGTTGGCATGTTTTGTAGTGCAAATCCAGAATGCACAGAATTCTGTACATGGGATATTGTTTTTACAATAACTACACCTTCCTTAAAATCAAGACTTACATCCGCACTTGGTCAGGTGCAGTATTGCCTCAGGAGCTGATGGATTCAAACATCGAACCGAAGAAGTGACTTGAGTCTGCGCCAAATGTCCAACCAAATTAAGCAGGCGCTGGGAGGCATGGGTGATATTTATCAGATTTTTTCCAAATCATGGCTATATAGTATGCACGCCGAATATGTAAGTCCAGTGAACCAGAAGTTGGTGGAAGGTTTTTCTCCCTCGGCTGCACGATTTGAGAAGAGGAATCAAAGCTCTTTCACGGCTGTGTGGATTTTTGATCGATACAGCACACAAACATAATGTTCCAGCTGATAGCATACATCAGACCGCAGATTAGTGTCATTTCCAAGCATTGCTAGTGCATCCAGGATCGCATTGTCACAAGACATGAATGCCTTGAAGCATCAGTTTGGATCTGCCAGCAAATCTACCAGACACGTCGGAGCCTGTCAGTACAGAAGCGCTTTTGTCCTAAGCTGTTGTATATATTATAGACAGATATGTTCCTTTTCAGCCTGCCCTCTCCAGTGAGTGAATTGTAGAAACTAGCAAGTGTGGATACACGTGGACAAGTAGTTAGAAGACATCTGTTTCTGCACTGTTGGGTCTTCATGCTCTAACTTGCTGTCAGAACCAAAGACTGGTGCTTCGAGGCATTCATGTCTTGGGACAATAAAATCCTTAATGCACTAGCAATGCTTGGAAATGAAAACAATCTGCTCTCAGCTTGAACGTTTTGTTTGTGTGCTGTATCGATCACAAATCCATACAACAGTGTCAGAGCTTTGCTGGTTCCTTTTCTTAAATCGTGCATCTGAAGGAGAAAACCTTCCACCAACTTCTGGTTCACTGGACTTTCATATTCGGTGGCGTGCACACTACATTGCCATAATTTGGAAGAAAGCTGATAAAACCACCTATGTCTTCCAGCACCCGCTGAATTTGGTTGGACATTTGACGCAGATTCAAGTCACTTCTTCCCCGTTCAATATTAGAATTGACAAGCTCCCGGGGAATATGCCCTTGAGTGGATTAAGTCATATCTCACAGGCAGGAGCCAACGTGTCATCATCTGTGATCATTTCTCTGATTTCCGAAATCTCCACTTGGTGACATTGTTAGATCACATAACGTGTCCTTTCATCTCTACGCAGATGATACTTAACTTTATCTTGCCTTTAAACCAACTGATCAGCAGTTTGCTCTTGAAAATTTATCCCTAGACTTGAAGCCTGTGTGACTGACATCAAGGACTGGATGTCAACCCACTACCCGAAATTGAACAGTACCAAAACTGAGGTACTCATAATATCCTCCAGACGTGCATCCTCTCGCATGCCTCTCCCTGAATTCTGCAAGTTATTACCAAGTTATTACCCCAACAACAGAAGCTAGAACATTTGAATCGCATTTCAGGGTTGGAAGTAATTTTATCATCTGTGGAATATCAGTCTCATCAGAAAGTACTTGAACGAAGCCACGGCCCCCACGCTAGTCCATGCCTACATCGCCCCCTGCCTAGACTACTGTAATTCTCTGCTCCACGGACTACCCGACTACACCATCTAACAGTTACAGCATGTACAGAATGCAGTCGCCAGACTGGTCACAGACACAAAGCAGTTTGACCACATCACACATGTCCGTGCCAAACTTCACTGGCTCCCCGTGTTATACAGGATACGATACAAGATTATTCTACTTGTCTTCAAGTGTGTCAACAACCAGGCTCCTCAGTATCTCACGAACTCGTCACCAGTTATAAGTCAGCCCGAGTTCTCTTGTCACCTGAGAGCTCTCTCCTGTATGTGCAACCATCCGGATCCCGTACCTTTGGAGATAACACATTCAAGGTTGCTGGTCCTAACTTGTGGAACCGGCTCCCTCGGAGCTTATAGTTTTAGACAAAATTCTTATCTTCAAATCGAGACTGAAGACACACCCTTTCCGTGAAGCCTACCGTGAAAGACTCCTGTTATGACTACTGTTTTCAACTTTGTGTCATTGATGAATTTTCCCGTCCGCTGTTGACCAGTTTTCTGGAAATGGCGCAATATAAGTATTTTCATACATTTATTCATGCACCTGATCAAGTGCGGATGTAGATCTGGATGTGAAGGAAGGTGAAGTTGTCGCAAAAATGATATCCAATGTATAGAATTATGTGTATGTTGGGTTTTCACTTACAACAACAAAACATGCCAGCTAGGGACAAATGAGGAGTGTGAGGATGATTGATGTACGTTGCTAAAACTACACCTATACGCCATGTGACTTTTGCATTTTTTTAGTTCATACAATGACACCGAACAATAACTAACGTGGTTCCACTATGGTTATATAGATTTGTTTAGGACTTGTTCATACCACGTGACCAAAACAATACTTCAATCAGATATCTTGTTTGTACATCTATTTTCAATATCATTGTATGGACTACTGTATCGAAATAAGCCGAATTTAGTGTAAACGGTGGCCATTTTGGACGCCATCTTGAATTTAGGCATGCAAATCACAATTTTAGACTAAATTTGATGGTTCCATTGATTTTCTTGTGTCGGAAAACCTATATTTAGACACTTTGTTTGGCATCATATCATATGTACTCACGAAGATATTGAATTATTGCTGAACGGCGGCCATTTTGGACGCCATATTGGATTTCGGACCCCTAGAATGTGAAAAAAAAATGGCACCCTATTTTTTTTTAAAACTTATGATAATTTCTTTCAGAATTTACAGAGTTTTTACTTTTACCAAAAAAATGACACGAAATTATAAATGAGCCTACACTATCATAGAAATGGTGACATCGAGGACTTAGATACATAACATGAAAGATTGGCTTCAAAGTTAAAACTGAATCAAATCAATAAATCCACTGTTTCCAATTTTTTCTGATCTTTAACGGACATCATACAATCCTATGGGACCAAACAAGAACCCTTGCAGTAAATCACAGCCAGAAGAAAACCCAGGAAACTTTGAGGCCATCAATATAAAACACATCCAGCCCAAGGTAAACCTTGATGTGGGACTCTTTATACCAAGGGCTTATGACCAAACTTATACATTGATTCTAATACTTTAGTTCCATTTCAGTGCTTTTCCAATTTTTACAGTCAGATAATTTATTTCATATTTATTGACTGTCAGTTTATTGAATGAATATATTTACCTATTCCCTCGTTCAGGTTTATAGTCTAATAACATACAGGTTTCATCACTCATGATTTTCAGCTTACAGAACTAATATATTTCAGTGCTTAACTAGTTTTACAGTATTATTATACATTTTACATGGTTTTCAGTACTTATCCAGGTCAGGGCCGTATGTAGGATTTTAAAAGTGGGGGTGCAGCAGTGTGGGGGGGGGCCCCGGATACCCCTACCCCCCAAAATTTTAAAATTCGCTCCTGTGTGTAAATTTTGGCGGTGATATTTCTCATTTCTATGTTGAAGACCCCAAAATGAGAAATTTCTGGTCCTCTAAACTCCAAAACACCAGTAAGGCCATGTGGATAGGGCGACTAGAATGAGAATCTCTAATCATGTCATTTGGTGATGGCGCCTCCGAAAACTGATAAGGTCTTTTCAAATGTGGATAGGGCGACCAAAACGACTAATGTCATGTGCTGACCCAGAAAGAGGTGATAGGAGGGGCACTTCGCATATTGGCGGTCCCCATATCTGGGGTCCTCCCTCAAATATTTTGAAAAATAACGCTGCAGGAAACACGTTTTTCGGCCACTCTGGTGATATCTAAGTGTCCATTTTGTATTTTATATAGTTGATTTGTTTTCAGGGGCAGCAGATTTTTTGGGAGAGGCATTTGCTTCAGGCACCCATTGGCGCGTGGGTGCCATTAAAACCGACCGACTCATCAGTGCCTTAAAAGCATCACTGTGTGATCATAATCAAGTGTAGGCCTTTTATTTTATAATTAAATGTTTTAAAATTTTTTGAGGGGGGCACCTTTTCTCGGGGCGCCTTATTTTTCTGGGGGTGCAATGTACCCCCTGCACCTCCGCTAGATACGGAACTGATCCAGGTTTACAGTCAGATAACATATTTCACATTTATAGACTTTCAATTCATTGAAATAATATATTTATGGTTTCCCTCGAAGAATTTATAGTCTAATAACGGTTTTATCTTTCATGATTTCCACCTTATTCAATTAATGAATCAAATGTGTTCACTTTTAATTGTATTTGATTGTTATTTTTGTTACATATTCTGTATATATTTGCCTACTGTTCACATACCTTTATCATTTGCTTGTTAAAGACAAGAGTATCCTCATCGAAACATCGTTTAGTATTGAAATCAGTAATTGTGTATCCATAAAATTGAACCTTGTGTTAATATGTTCAGTTACTAAATGCCAATCTTAGAAGATATGTCAGGAATATTTTGTACTATGGTACACACGAAATCATGACCAGGTACATGTATATTAAAATGGGAGGGGGGCTACATGCATGGGAAAGGTAAGGTTTTTAAGCTTGATATTACTTCTGTGCTAATTAAGCCAAGTTCTGTACAGAGTAATAGTTTAGCCAACATATTGCATTCTACAGGTTTTACATGTTAAACAACCAACAACTTAAGAACTGGCACAGTTGACAGAGTCTCTAATCTTAAATGATTTCATGTCTTTACTGGTTACTTCTTGATTATTACACATAGTCTCACATGAGTTGCATAATTTTCTCAAACTAGGTGGACATCTGTATGGACTTTTATGCTTAATATTGTTATTACTGTCAGTAGTTCTCATAATGGTTGAGTTCATATTTTCTAAAAATCATTCTGAAACTGGCCGACAAAATAACTGCTCCTTGTGTGGTACGCAAATAATGTAAAGGTTCATAACACCTAGGTTCATGTGGCCCTTCTAGAAGTTTCAATTTTTGTCCGATTTTGATAAAACTTGAAATATATGTTTATAACCCAAAGATCTTGGTTCTTTGTGATATTCGCGCATATTGGACCGTAACTTCATGGATTATGGTCCCTGATTGTACGGAAAATCACGTTTGTAGCTTGTGGTACCTCTAGAGGTCACAATTTATGGTTGAGTTTGAATTTTGTGAAAATCGGACTGAATCTGACGGACAAAATGGCTGCTCCTTGTACACCAATAATGTAAAAGTATGTACTGTTAATATGAAGGTTGTGGACGTTCTATATGTTATTTATATCTAAAAGATCTTGGTTACCGGTACTGGGGATATTTGTGCATATCTTACCCTAACTTCCTGGATTATGATCCCTGATTGTACAAAAAATCCCATTTTTCTTTATTAGTTCATTCTCTGTCCATCTCTTGGAAAATGTAGAAGTATTTTGCATGGCAACAGCTAGTTATGACAATTGATCGGTTTGTGACATCGTCTGCTAAAACCCCTGCTCTAAACAACTAAATACTTAACTACTTTACCAAGCTGATGAAATTAGTAGAGCTATTTGAATAAGATTTCAAACAACTAAAAAAAATAAGAGCTATTGATCTCCATCAGTTCTGAAATGACCTAGTTTGTGTTCACTGGATGTTAAACCCCACATCTCTCTCTTTATCTTTCTCTCGAGGGATGACATAGCATTTTAAAATGAAGAGTGATTAATGTTGGGTAAAGTATTATGTTAATATTATATGCCTCTATTATTAATATCTATAACTGCTAGCAGGTCAATTTATTTTATATAGACCTGTGTTTTTATCTCCTATTATTATACAAAAACTGAACAATAGGCTGGTTCACACAGCAATTACTGACACATACCGTATATACCCTACAGGATAAATATATGTATTTTAACTGTATGATAATATATGCCTAGAGCATGAATTTGTGGATTAATTGGCACTTAACGTATATATATATATATATTTTTATTATTATTAACAGTATGAGAAATAGAAATTCTAATAGTGAAACATATATGTAGTACTAGGTTTTAAAACCTAGAAGTTTGATTACGTGATGTAATAGTTGTAAGCGTTTATGGATTTGGTTGAAAAGATTAATGTTAAGGTTCACCCAAGACAGACATTTGCAGGTGGTTTACTGCATTGAAAAATAAAAACCCAACTATTTTTCTATCGGGATAAGAGTCACGGGTGGCTCAGTAAGCAAGATGCTGTTTACACATTGGTGTACACGTAAAAGAACCCATGGCAGTTGGAATCGAATAAAAGTAGGCAGGAGCGCTGCGGTATGGATAAAACTTCCCACATAGCACACTGTATGGCACATGCCCGATTGATTGTCTTCAGTAGCCCAGTCGCTGCAGAAAAGTAGGATGTTAAACCATTTCATTTCTATACGGGACATAAGAAACATGCAAAACAATTGAAGTAAGTTTTTTATGTATGCTATATATCGTATTCTATTTTTCACTGGGGAGATAAACACAAGGACTGAGCAAGGTTGTACAAACTCTAGGTACATGTTCAGCTACTCAGTGAAAACATCTCATCTCTGTATAATGTTCATAACTAGGATTACCATATACGTCCCGGTAGTCCCGGTTTTTGGGGTCCTTTTATCGTCCCGTCCCGATGGCTCTCATCTGCCTAAATGTCCCGGTTTTAATAAAACGGGTTATTTTCAATCGAAAATGATAATACAAAACACATAAACTAGTCTTCTACAAATGAACTAAGTTCCGAAAGGGTGGGGACATGCCCCAAAACCCGCCTAGTAAGTTAGACGCTCTATGTCGCATCCTGTGCGGCTCCGTGTTAAATTTACATTTAGACTACTTAGAACTAATAAATGTCATGGTTTCTTCAAGGATTTATCTGGTAACCCAAGGGATAACTCTTATTGTTATTTAAGCTGGCATATTCATACCACAATTAAAAATCATGTGTCAACATATATATACAGTGTTTAATAAATATTGATTTTAGTGTTGGAGGATGAATGCAGAATAAAAGCAATTATTCAATTTATTCAAGTCCCTGTATATGTATAATATTAACGAGGTATATATAATATTGAGTGGTAGGCTATATATAATATTAGTAAATGTGTAAGTGAATGAATACAAATGAATGTGGCTATGACCCCAAAAATAATACAAGTATCATTCAAATTATGTAATTTTCAACAGTTAATGAAATGAAATGAAATGGGATTCTGCCCCAAACTGGCTAATTTAAGATACATTATGGGAGATTAGATAAAGAGCTTGCAGTTCTCACTATAATAGTTAAAAAAAGGCAATTTGTTGAAAATTTCAGTCAATTTGATCCACTATGAACCGAGATATTAGCTTCGAAAATTTTCGCCTAGCCTCGATCATCATTACTAAGTCAGTACAATAAAAAGCATAGTCTCGATTATCCATTTTTTCATTTAATTATCAATGAGCTTTAAGTAGCATTTATGATTCCAATCTAGTCATTTTCGAAGGCATTGTTGATTATGGTCTGGATAAGTTAATTAATGTCTAATTAATAATTTAGATTAAATTTCAAGCCTGAAGAAAAACCTGTAATAGGCAGATTTACTGCTCTTGCAGAATGTATGTTTAAGAAATGAAATAAAATGAAATGTGGTTTAAAGTCCTACTGATCTGCACTGACCTGGATAATGAAGACATACATGGTGTGCTATGTAGAACAATTTTCCCCATTTGCATCATTTATGAAAAGATTTGTAAAATGACTGAAGGGAGAGATGTACCTGTGATTAATACCCCCATCAGACTGAGTGTCCATGGCGACGGAAAAATGGTGTCAGAGTGCATCAAGATCGCCATAAGAATGGTGGAAGTTCCAGATATCGCCCTTCTCCATGGTCGCCAATGATCACCAAAAAACGGCATGTTCAAAACAAACACCCAAGGTTATGCAATTTGGCCTAGAAAGTGTCTTCTTTCACTGATGTAATTTTGTGTTCACGTTTACCGGCAACCTTGTGCATTTTCTAGTTGCTGTACGGTTACAGCACGATAAAACAATTTACTACTAATAGTAAAGTGCACCTGTCATTTTGATAAAACAATTTATTCAAATTATTATGTGCCTGAGACAATGATGAAACAATTTACTAGCCAGTAGTATTTACCTATGTGATAAGTGATTTTAATAAAACAATCTGCTATCCAGTTGTTCGTATGTCTGATTAAAGGAGCTAAGTCACTAACGATTTGGACCTAGAAATGGATACAAATGGGTAGCAACGCATATAATAATGTAATATGAATGTATGCCTGATTTGCATTCAATTGTTTCTGGTTTTTACTCTAATTTCAAAAAGTAATGTTTGGCGAAATATGCCAGGTATCGATGGGTGATTGTTAGCATCTGGTTTTTCCAGTCTACACTGGAAATGTCATGTTTGGCCATGGACCACGCAAATTACTTCTTTACTACAGCATTTGTGTAGAATCCCCATCCAGGATATGAACAATCACATTGATAATTGTTAAGTTTTGGCAATGTCTATTTTCTGTCTTGTCCGCAGGTTTATCTTGTAGATTTTTTGGGTTTTTTTGTTTTGCGTGTAGTGCAGTACTCCTGCATTTACTATTGACTTGTGAGATATTTAAGCATCGATCTCCCAGTGCCTTATTACAATTGATGCTGATAGACGCAAGGTATCCCAATCGATGGGCAATTGTAATTAGCGTCTGGTTATTCCAGTCTACACAAACATATTGACTTGTGGGATATTTTCGCCTCGTTCTCCCAGTGCCTTATTACAATTGATGCTGATAGTGATAGATGCAAAGTATCCCAATCTATGGGCAATTGTTAGCGTCTGGTTATTCCAGTCTACACCAGAAGTGTCATGTTTCTCCCAGTGCCTTATTACAATTGATGCTGATAGACACACTATGGTACACAAATTATTTTATCTTATATATCGGATATCAGAAGCTCATTTTTCCCTGGTAAGTTAACATCATCAATGATGATTTAAATTGAACAATAATTCACACTTTCGATGTCGAAGATTTTGGAGGATTGTGAGTTACGGACTTAGGTCCTTTAATATAATCTAATCTATACTCAAAGTCTTTATTTTTATCAATTCATTTGATATATATCTTGTATATTATCAGGGTTAAGATGAAGCAGTAGTGATACCAGCAAGTGAGCACATGTTTTGTTAATATATACCGAATAATCATTTCACAATATTCAGGTAATTAAATAGTTTATTTTTATTTTCCCTAAACTAATTAAAACACATCCTATTCTGTTTCTTTTTTTTTATAGTTCAAAATATCGTTTTACTACACTAGCATCTGAAAGAGTTGTTATGTAATGGACGTTCTTATTGATCCCATGTGAGGAACGGTCTGTTATGACGACTTCTTGGCGTTCTCTGCGCGTAAACCCCTAGAAACGTGAACGCTGATTGATCAAATAATGTCTTGACGTCATTGGGTCATAAGCCACTAGTTTGAACCCTGACGTGAACTCCCACTATAACTTGTCAGATCTTCATGTAGTGTAAGCCATTGATAGTATAAAAAACAAAATGAAATATAGATCTGTATTTTAATCAGCTTGTATTATTTTTCCATACTGATTAAAGTTCTGTTTCCTTCCACTGCTAAAGACCCCTACAGGCAAAAATAAAATGACCTAGTTGTGTTAAGTGGACGTTAAACCCCATTTCTCTCTCTCTCTGATTAAAGGTAATGGGAGGGACATTGACTTAGACTCAGTTCATTGTCTATCTTGTTTTTACCTCCCAGTTTTATTTCTGGCTCATCACTCACCATCCATTTGGATCTGTGTTCAATCTAGGTATTGACCGAGAAAGTTCAATCCAGGTTTTGCAGAGAAAGTTTGTCAGTGATGCAGAGATAACTGCCGGACAGGGGACAATGTATAAAAAGGTTGCTTACACATTGGTGTGCACCTAAAAGAACCCCTGACAGAATTCCATATTAGAGAAGATGTGGGTTCGATGGCAATATAAACAGGCTTTGTTGTTATATAACTGATTGTAACGTAGCACTAGTGTAAAATTTGAACAGTGGAAAATATATTACTGGGATCTAAATCTTACAATGTAGATTTCAGTATCAGGTGGGTGGTTGAGTGAAATAACTGCATTCTGCACACAGAGAGAGATTCATCTACTTCATTCCTTGATGATAGATCTCTTATCTCTGTCCTGAATGGCTGTCATATCCAAAAATTATATGCATGTAATATGCTGTTTTGTGATGCATTTCTGCTTCGCTTTACATCTGTCATACAACACACAAAGATCAAATAAACTTTCAGTTTCATTAAATGGGCATTATGGGAGATTAGATAAGCTGCCAGTTCTCACTATAATAGTTAAAAACTGGATAATGTAAAGGACGTTTGCTGAAAATTTCAGTCAAATTGTTCCAAACTGAACCAGGATTTCAACTTTTAAATTTAAGGCATCATTACTCAAGTCATTACGATAAAAAAACATAGTCTTGAATATCCATTTTTGGATTAAATCATCAGTGAGCGTTGAGCAGCAATCCAATAAATATCGCAGGCTAGCGATGACATCGAAAGTTGATTATCTTGATAAGTTAATTAATAATTTAGATAACATTTTACAGTAGGCCTGAAGAAAGTCCTGCAGTAGGCAGATTTAGCTCTTGCATAATATACGTTTAATTGGAGCAGATATAAGTACTGACCAAAATTCTTAAAGTATACTCATTCTTTCAACTAAGATCGACAATTTAGGACTTAAAATGTCTTTCAACTAGCTAACAGTAGACAGACAGCTAAAGTCTAGTATGTGATAGTGGCTCAAAGTTGTTTCAAAATTTATATATTTGGTCCAAAATATATAGAAGCGCTAGCGGAACACTAAGTCAAGGGTCAATTTATCTCAGAGTATTGGACTTATCCTTATCACTAAAACCAAGGATTTTGAAATAAATGTATGATTAGAATACAGGTGAAATTAACCAGGAAGTCGTGGTAGCTGAGTGAGTAACACATTGGCTCGCGAACCAAAAGGTGCTGTGTTTGATCCCTGTGTTGGCCAAGAAAGTTCTGCAGGATTTTCCAGCATGTTTTCCCTGTGTTAGTGGTGCAGGACGGAGGGACTACATATAGTTGTTCTGCAACTAAGTCCAATGTACACCTTGACTTGCACTTAACAAAACCATTGACTGATGGAATTTGAAATAAGAGTAGGTCGCAGTCCCGGTGTAATCTTTAAGAGGCATTTAGTAACTGGATAGAGCAATAAAACTAACACATACTTATGGAATAACAGCTACTTATTTATTTGAGCGACGTTTCGAAGAGTATTCTCTCAACGTTATCAAGCTAATACAGTAATACAAAGTCCCGGTGTAGTTTGGGCCAAATTGGCCTCATAGCACACTGCATGGCGTGTATGTCTATCTTCATGAATCCAGTCGATGCAGATAAGTAGGATGTTAAACCCCATTTTATTTGTCTGTTAACCTAATTTTTGTCCCATACTCATTGATACAGTTTGCTGGTCGATCAGTTCTCTAATCTGTTTAACGTTATCTCATTAAGGTAAATATCATACCGGTTCTATAATAAGATAATATCTCATACGTCTACTCTCTTCAATTATATAATATATAAATTATGTCAGTCTAACTACTTACATATATACATAACTGTGTCAGGTATTTTAGAAATAGGTATGTTAGTCCAGGAATGACGTAGTTTGTGTCTAGTGGATGTTACATCTCATTTCTCTCTGATAAAGATACATGTACACAACCAAATTTTTAGCTGTTATTAATGATAAAAAAAGTTTACAGATAAATATTGATAAAGAATTGGAAGTGATATTTAATCAGGCCATATTAGATGCTAGTATACAATGTACTTTTAATCAGTATATAGGTGTGTATTTGATTTGATTTGCTTGTTTTGAAATCTAGGTTGTGAAATAGAATGCTCCAACTAGGGCTTATGAGAGGAATTTGGTCCGAACAGCAGCACCACGACCTGCTCTTACATCGAATTCCAACTGTCAACAGATCTTTTTGTACATGCCGAGAAAGTTCATTGGGACACCTGTGTAGTAATCATATGGGTAATACGAAAAAACAAGGTCCTGCACGTAAATGATCCCTTGGCAGTTTGAATTTTATATAAGAGTAGACCATAGTGCCGCAATATTTTAATCATAGCACACTGTATAGCATATATATGCCCGTCTTCATTAGCCCAGTTGGAGCAGAATAGTAGGACTTTAAACCATATTTCATTTCAAAACATTTCAAGACAAAACAAAAGCCTGCAATAGACAGATTTAGCTCTTGCATAATGTAAATGCATTCTATTTTCATTTCAGATAGATTTGTTCAAGTAAGGTATTAAAACTGCTGAGGCCTACTAAACATATATCATGGCTGATCAATATGAAGATTTCTCGAATCATACACCGACCAACACGGATGATGAGGAGGAGGAGAAAAAAAACAAGTTAACGTCAGTAGCATCAACTTATTTCAATGAACAAATTCCTATACCAGATGCTGATGATGTAAGTAACAAAATATTTAACTTGATCTTGATGAGAAAAATCTTTAGATGAGCTAACATCATACACTTTATAGTGCTTCTCATGATGTGGGGGGAGGGGGTTGGATGGCCGAATGGTTAATAATAATAATAATGTGAGTATTTATAATGCGCTATAACCCTTAACTAAATTTATGCTCGAAGCATGTGCGTGCTGTATCATAAGGCCTGTCATTGAGTCAACTGGCATGGTTTTGAATCCTCGGTTGTACGTGACAAGGAGTAGGGTCGCCTGTCCAACATTGTTGGTTTTCTCCGGGTCCTCCGGTTTCCTCCCACTGCTAAAGACCCCTACGCGCGAGAAAATTATTGAAATAAAATTAAACTATTTGCTAGTCCCAAAATGCTCTAGTTTGTGTCAAGTGGACATTAAACCCCATTTCTCTCTCTCTTTTGGAGTGGAATAAATCAAATGGAGCATTATAAAGGGCACTGCCTCATCTATCAAAGAACGAAATACGCCATATAGGTTGCTATGAGATAAATTTTACCCAGACATTGTATTACAGCCTACTCCTATTTTGAATTCCAACTGTGAAGGGTCCTTTTACGTGCTCACCGAATTGTACACTAGACCTTGGTTTCTTATGCCACCTAAAAGACTATATGCTGTCCCTTGGGGGCATGGTGGCTAAGTGGGTAAGACGCTGGCTCGCTAGCCCGGAGCCGGGTGTTTGATCCTTGCATTGACTGAGAAATTACATCCAGATTTTTGGACGTGGTTTCACCTTGGCGTGCACGTAAAAGCCAGTATCCTATACACTGGGCCCCCCACACACAAACACACACACACAAACTTGTTAATACTCATAGATTTAGATATGAATGTATTTTTGTTATTTCAGTATAGGTTTAGTTTTCGTAAATTATGGGCTTTCACTGGACCTGGTTTCTTGATGAGCATAGCTTATCTTGATCCTGGTAATATAGAATCAGATTTACAGTCCGGATCCATCGCTCAGTTTCGGGTAAGTATTGGGAATATTTCTTTAATAAATTAAATGCCCTAATAAAGTTTAATTTCTTAGTCCAATATACGGTATATCATTTTTAGTATTTGAAATTTAATTTCTGTGTGTTATCAAAAATATATTTTTTGTGTACACCATGGAATTTAATTCTTTACTTTGGCTTCAAATATTATATAAATTGTTATCCAGACATTTATTGACATGACAAGCCTATAGTCAATTCTCTAGACATTAGAAGGCAGAGATTTAAATGGATTGAAAGACTGTTGCCATTTAATGATTTGATTTAAAAATGGAGAATAGAGACCGTGTTAAACAATAGGTACCATTGTTACAATAATAAATAATCTATGCCACATATTGTCAAAACTTCAGACAGTGATAACTTTGCTCAGAATAAACTAATTTGAATGAAATTTTCAGCATATTCATTTTGTATTGTCTATTTTTGAACTGTTACAGAAAGAACGGACTGCGCTTTATCTAAATCTTACATAATGCATCTTTATAAGTGCAAGTAAGTGCACTTAAAATTATGATTTGTACAATGGTACTCTACAACCAAATCTGTTGTTATTTTTATTAAAGCTATTATGGGTTTTAATGGGAGCTACCATCTTAGGATTATTGATGCAGAGATTATCAGCCCGTCTGGGTGTTGTAACAGGCATGCATCTAGCAGAAGTGTGTTATCGTCAATACCCACTAGTACCTCGTATCATTCTATGGATTATGATAGAAATAGCTATTATAGGATCAGACATGCAGGAGGTTATAGGAACAGCCATCGCCATATTTCTTCTATCAAATGGAAAGTAAGAAATTTTGATCTTTTTAAAGCCTTTTTTTTTTAAATTTAAAAATGAAATGGGGTTTATCGTCTTACTTTTCTGCACTGGCTGGTCAAATGAAGATGGCCAAACGCCATACAGTGCCGCTTGTGGCTAAGTGGATAAGGCTCTGGTTCGCTAGCCTGGAGGTCGAGTGTTCGATCCCTGCATTGGCCTAGAAAGTTCATCTCAATTTTCCAGCATGATTTCCCCTTGTCAGTGATGCAGAAGGAGGGCCTGACAAGGACAGATGCCTAGTCGTTTGGATGGGACGAAAAACCGAGGTCCCGTGTACACATTGGAGTGCACGTAAAAGATTCCTTGCCAGTTGGAATTTGATATAAGAGTAGGCCGTAGTGGCGCTGCCAGGGTAAAATTTCCCTCATAGCACACTGTATGGTGTATGCCCGTCTTCCAATAGCCCAGGTTTTAAGTGCATAATAGTAGGATGTTAAACCCCATTTTATTCATTCATTTTTACTAGTATTTTGAATTCCAACTGTCATGCCTCCTTTTATGTGTACGCCAATGTGTACACAGGATCTTTCAGGTAACAAAACATTGTCCTTGTCAGACCCTTGAGGTCCGAGTGTTTTTACAAATATTACGCAATGTCTTTATCTCGAGACCTTTAAACGACTTAAAATACAGGCACTCCGTGCATGCGTTTACAGTGAAATACATCATGCCAATCTAATATTTTATTAGGGTGAAGTCACATCTGTATTTTAAATGCACATAATGAGTAAATAGAGGGAAGGGGGAAACCAGGTTTTTCCTTCCCAGATTCTCCTTACTTCAGCAACTGTTTTTGGGGAGTTTTAGATCTAAGTATTTTGTTAATATCAAACGTGTCTGTTTTCTGTGTAAATCATGAGAAATTGAGATATATTTTTTAGTGTTCTTTTGAAGTCGGAATTTGGAGTTTATTAAGTTATAAATGAATAGATATTATTATTTTTGATATTTATCATGAAATATTGTTCATTTTTCAGAGTACCATTATACGCTGGTGTTATTATTACCATTGCCGATACTTTCACATTCTTATTACTGGATAGATATGGGTTACGTAAACTGGAAGGATTTTTTGCTTTCCTGATTTTAGTAATGGCTATTACATTCGGTTACGAGGTAAAATTAAATATAAATACAATTTTAATCAACAAATAGAATTAAAAAAGATTTGGCGTCCACTCATAAAAACAAGGCTAGATGTAGATCTATTGCGATTGTGCAATTGTATCTCGTAATGGTCAGAATGTTTTATCTATTTGTGCTTTATTTCTTGATTTTCTGGTATTTTGTTCCATTGGTTAAATGCTATGGAAAGGAGGAAAATAGTTTCCTTTATGTTTAAATACTTTGTATTCCCCGCGTCCTGTGTATACATTGGTGTGCATGTAAAAGATCCCTTGGCAGTTGTAATTCAATTTAAGAGTAGGCCGTAGTGCCACTGTCGAGGAAATATTTCCCTTATAGCACACTGGGTGGCATATGCCCATTTTCATTATATTGTCAGAGCAGAACAGTAGTAATGTTAACCCCCTTTCATTTTTGTATTCCCTGCTATCTAACATATATATGTATGACTTCATAACATAGTCATTCATCTGCACTGTTTCTAGACTTATTTCAAAACATTCCTATAAAGACTACCTAGGACTATATCAGAAGTCTTCTGACTTTTCTGTAATATGATGTATAATAGCTAGGAAAGGGAAGACTTCCTTACTTTTAGCTTCCATTAGTCTAAATAAGACAAGTAATAATAAGAGAGAATTGGGCTTTAATGATCACCAATATTGCACTGTCTAGGGGTCTTGATCAATGAATGAAATGGGGTTTAACATCCTACTATTATTTACCTAACCTGGGCTAATGGAAGACGGGCATATGCCATACAGTGTGCTATGAGGGATATTTTGCCAGGGCAGCGGCCCTACATCCTACTCTTATATCGAATTCCAGCTGCCAAGGGATCCTTTACGTGCACTCCAATTTGAAAACGGGACCTCGGTTTTTCGTACCAGGTCCTTGTCAGGCCCTCCTTCTGCATCATTGACAAGGGGAAATCATGCCAGCACCTTAACAACTTAACCACCGTGATCCCCAGGGTTTTGATAAGCTGTGGGAGTAAACCCTATTAGTTTAGGCAGATGACCATCTAAAGCATACACGCTACAAGCAGGATATTTTTTTTCTACATTTATTTGTTGTTTAATCACATGTTATGGTTTATTGATTGTGAAATGTATAAATTTGTGTTAATGGTTATATTTTATAGTATGTTGTAGTAGCACCGAATCAGTCGCTGGTAGTGAAAGGATTATTTGTACCATATTGTGAAGGATGTGGTCCTAAACAACTATTACAAGCTGTAGGGGTTATAGGAGCTATTATTATGCCACATAATATCTATCTTCACTCAGCTTTAGTTAAGGTGAGAGATTAACTGGAAGAAATGGCAATTTTCAATGATATCGCTTTAAATTATAGGGTGTATGGCAGGGCCAGATTAACCATGGGGCACAGGCCCCAGGGCCCCCCACAAAATTTTTTAGTTGCGTCCTGTCACCTCCTCTAGAAACTTTCTTATATCTCTAATGTGGAGGCTATCGGGTGCCACCACAGACGCGGACCCAAGGTGCGGACACCAGAAGCGAATGCCTCTCACAAAAAATCTGCCGCTATATAAAATACAAAATTGTCACTCAGATATCACCCAAATGGCGAAAAACGTGTTTCCTGCATAGTTATTTTTAAAATTTTCTGCTGGAGGACCCAAGACAAGGATGCCGTCTCCAAAGACGAAGAGCCTCTCCTATCTCCTCTTTCTGGATCGGCCTCTTGTTGGTCTTTGGGGGCGCTGCCATCAAATTACATGAATAGACATTTTCGTTCTGGTCGCCCTATCCACGTCACCTTATGGTGTTTCGGACTAGTTCTAGTTTAGAGGATAAGGAGTTTCTCATTTTGGTGTGCTTAACATCAAAATTAGAAATAGCGCTGCAGAAATTGACATACGGGAACGACGTTGATTGCAGCTCCAAGCCCCCCACCCCCACGTACACACACGCACCGTTCCGCACTCAGTAACTAGGGCATCCATATGATATTGGCCTACCAGTTTTGGATGATGTCAGTGGGCCAAATTTGGGGACTGATGATCCACTAATAGTAAGTGCAGGAGGACCGCACTACACGCAAAACAAAAATATACAAGATAAACCTGCGGACAAGACAGAAAATAGACATTGCAAAAAATAAACAATTATCAAATCGAGTTGATGGATCATGGGGCCAGTCGTAAGCGTCCACTGCACTGTACAGTCCCAGGCCTGTTGTGGTACAGGCTTCACTGAAATGATTCACAAAAAAGACGTAACAAGAATAATGCGACCAATCTTGACGACCAGTAATAAAATGCTGTGTAGATGTTCCATAGATTATTTGAAAGCATTTATGGTGATCACTGGTCATTAAGATAATAACTGGTGAGTTTTGTTATTGTAGAAAACTTTATTTTTGTGCAGAAGTCAAAGAATAATGTATGTTATTTTTCAGTCTCGTGAGATAGATCGTACTAAGAGACCAGAAATCAAAGAAGCTAACCGTTATTTCTTTATCGAAGCAGCTATTGCGTTATTTGTGTCGTTTTTAATCAATGTGTTTGTGGTATCTGTGTTCGCTCAGGGATTTTATCATAAATCAAGTATGAATGTGGTAAGTTCAATCAATTTATCTATTCTAAGTCAAAGTCATTTCGGGACTAACATTTTTTTTAAAATTTTATTTCAACAATTCGCTTTCGCGTAGGGGTCTTTAGCAGTGGGAGGAAACTGGAGTGCCCGGAGAAACCCCACGAGGTTGAGAAGGCACCCCTATCTCCATGCCACATACGCTCACACCAGGGCTCAAAACCACAGCCGCAAGCCAGAGGTGGCCTGCCAGCTATAGGTCAAAGCGCGGCACCCTAGACCACCAATCTGATTAAAATACAGATCAATATTTTGTTTTCTTTTGGAGAGGGGGGTTACACTTTTGATTGCTTACACTACATGAAAGTCTGACTGGTTGTAGTGGAAGGTCGCGCATGGTGTTGTACGATCAGCTTATGACACAATGACGTCAGACATTGATTAATTAATCAATGTTGATGTTTCTACTGGATTACCCACAGTTACGTGTATCTTACGCCAAGAACCCTCCGTAACAGACCGTTTCATTGACTAATCCCTCACTCCAATCAGAATGCGGGTTATATGACAACTCTTCCAGATCCTAGTGTAATAAAGACAAGTAAAACAAAATTTTTAACTATAAAAACGAAATAGAATCTGTTTTTTAATCAGATTGTATGTGTGTGCACCAGACCAGCTTTTTCTTATACTTTTACCCTCAGTAGTCAACCAATCGTTTGTTTTCTAGTCTGCTGAGTTCTGTCATAAATATTTTCTAAAATAATAAGCTTAGAATATTTTTGTCATTTTGTGTCTGATTTTTTAATTTTTTTTAGTATGAAAATTGTAAAGCTCAAGGAAATCCTCATGCAGATGTATTTAATGTAAGTTTAATTAATGTATTTACAATTTGTAATAGGGTCATACATTGTCCATTATCAACTCTAGAGACTATATATTTTACATTATGTAGAAATCTATTGAATTTCTGTGAAAGCGGAGAGTTTCCAGAGTTATTGCCCATGATATTTTGGTGAATCTTTTAAAAGTTGATATTTATAAATTTAATGGCAAAGATGTACATGTATGTATAGCTTTTATTTGATGATTCCAACTTAAAGAAATTATTTCTATTTATTTATTTATCAGACGACCGAGGAGCTTACTGTAGATATCTATAAAGGGGTAAGTCTTTGAATTTTAGGCTAGCCTTAATCATCATTACTAAAGTCAGTACATTAAAAAAAAAGGTCTTGGTTATCCATTTTTATGTTTATTATTCTTTAAAAAGTATTTTCTAGTCGGCTAAATATCGCAGACTGGGGATGGCATCAAACGTTGATTTTTTGTCTGGATAAGTTAATGTCTAATTAGTAATCTAGATAAGATTGCAGGCCTAAAGACAGACCTGCAATAGACAGATTTAGCTCTTGCATAATGTATGTTTAAAGTGGCCATAACGAAAATCAGAATTGATCAATTTCCAAGGGTTTTAATTATG
This sequence comes from Patella pellucida, assembly GCA_917208275.1. NCBI lineage: Eukaryota > Metazoa > Mollusca > Gastropoda > Patellidae > Patella > Patella pellucida. The sequence continues at coordinate 37,412,231 of OU795044.1, forward strand.
TATTTTTGATGTCGAAATGTTGTGCTACATGTGTATAAATCAGTGATTGTTTTTCATATAAATTGTGTTGTGGTATGTTTTGTTGATTTTTATTCTGCCATGTTTACGCTTTTATAGCATTAAAATAGGTTTCTTTCTTTTCTTCTCTCTAGGGCGTATTTTTAGGCTGTCAGTTTGGATTAGCAGCTATGTATATTTGGGGTGTAGGAATACTAGCTGCAGGTCAAAGTTCAACTATGACTGGTACCTACACTGGTCAGTTTGTCATGGAGGTAAGATATTGAAACAAAATAAAATACTGAAGGATACAGCCATTTTATTGGGTGAGAGTGTTAAAAATCGATGTACAAATTTTATCTTTTGTACAATGAAAAGGAAGAATTCCTAAACTATTTTAGTTTAAAGTTTCCAAAATAAGACCCTAAATCAAAATTTTGTTTCTTTTTTTAACCCATCACCTCTATCTGCCTTCTGGTGGCTCAGTGGGTGAGATGCTTGGCTTGCTATTCTGGAGGTCTCAGGTTCGCTCCCATTATTGGCAGAGAAGGTCCCTCAGAATTTTCCTCCATGGTTTTCCTGTGAAATGGTTCAGGACGAAAGGCCTGACAAAGACAGCTGTTTGTCTTTTAGATGGGCCAAAAACCAAGGTTCTGAGTACACAATTGAATGCCAGCAGTTTACATTTTCGACTGATTCGCTAACCAGGACTTGTTGGTTTTGATCAAAGGGTTGGCTGGGATAGTTTCCGTGTACTTTCCACTTCCGTTTTCCGTTGTCACTACTGCACGATGGGAAGTAACCTGGCAAGCAAAAACCATTGGTCATTAAAGATCACCTGACAGAATGGAAATTATTCTAAAAGTAGGCACCCAGGTAAAATTCAACTCATAGAGCACGGCATGGCATTACAATAATTTCATCTTTACTCAATCTTAGAGATATTTCTCATGATGACCTAATGTTTCTGTCCTAATTTTGACTTAGACAATAGGCTCACCCAGCAGTTCAATTTGCCTCTTCAAATTGATATCATGTTTTCTACAATTCTGATTCCATTGTTTGCAAGTAGTTCCTTAAATCTTCTTGTACTTTTTTATGGTTTTTGACTCATTTTCTAATTCCAGGTGTTTTGTTTTACACTTTCCAGGGTTTTTTAAATCTTGTTATATAATATCAAGTTATATTATAGATCGCGCTATATAATTTCCAGGGTTTTTAAATCTTGTAATATAATTTCAGGGATTTTTAAATCTTAAATGGAAGAGATGGCAGAGAGTATTATTAACGAGAACAATAGCTATTTTACCTACTGTATTTATTGCTGTATTTGAAGGAATAGAAAATTTAACTGTAATGAATGACTTATTAAATGTGTTGATGTCGCTACAATTACCATTTGCCTTACTGCCGATTCTCACATTCACTAGTGCTAAAGGAATCATGGCGGAATTCGTAAATGGAAGGTAAATGTTTAAATATATTATTTAAAAGTTTGTCTATATGGGGTGGGGTGGGCTATTAGGTGGATGAGTAGTTTAACTTGTGCACTGTAGATCATAAGGTCTCAATAAAAGTTTGTTTGATTGCAGGGTGGGGGAGGGACGAATAGTTTAACGTGTGCACTGTAGATCATAAGGTCTTGTAAGTATATCAAAGACTAGTTTCATCTGTTCAACATTGTGGGTTTTCCTCTGGTTCCTTCATGGGTAGGGGGGTTAGGATGGCTGAATGATTAGTGTGTGCGCGCTGTTTCATAAGCCTGTTATTGGGTCAACTGGTGTGTTTTCGATTCCTCCCACTGCCCAAGAACCCCAATGCCCAAACAAATTATTTTAGTAAAATTTAAACATGTTAGTCTCAAATGGTCTCATTTGTGTTGAGTGTACCTTAACCCTTGAACCCTATACATTGGGTGGTGCACGTCCCTCCCTGGATTTATAGGACGCATAATTATTATGAAGTCAGCGTAATTTGAGCTTGACACGCCCCAAGCCGCAAAATCGACATTTTTGGTTTATGCAATACAATGTCAAGCCAGACTTGCGGCATTTCTGGTTCTAAGGGTTAAACCCCTGTTCTCTCTCTATACATCAGCTGTGGTTTCGGTCCTTAGGGGTAGTAAAGAAAGACATGGTCTGCCTAATCTCAGGTCTTCCCTCAGGAATCTCTTACTCCCTCACTGTTACTAAACAACAGGCATTATGCAAGAACTAAATCTTAAATTACCAAGATCATAATCAACTCTCAATGCCGTCCGACTTTAATAGATTTAAGTCAATTTGAAAATGTTTTATCTTCACTGGGCTTTTCAGTAAAAATGGATAATCGAGATTTTGTAACACCAAAATTATTCTGTATTTTTCTGTCTCTCACTTTCAGGGCCATGAAAATAATGACATCAGTGTTGGCAATTGTTGTCATTGCTATCAATTTATATTTCGTTTCTGAATATCTTAAAAATTTACCCTCCAACTGGGGAATTTATCTTGGTGTTGCTGTGGTAGTTGGATTGTATTTACTATTCATAACATACTTGGTAAGTTTTTACCCAAAAAACTTTCTTGATTAAACTGGAATTAATTTGATTGATTGGATTAGAGGCGGGTTGGATGGCCGAATGGTCAGAACGTGCATGCTCTATCATAAAGCCTGTCATTGAGTCAACTGGCGTGGTTTTGAATCCCCAGTGGTACGTAGCAAGTATAAGGGTCGCATGTCTAACCTCGTGGGTTGTTTTCCTGGGTTCTCCGTTTTTCCTCCTCCCACTGCTAAAGACCCTATGCGCAAATGAATTATTGAAATAAAATTAAACCATATGTTAGTCCAAAAATGACCTGGTTTGTGTCGAGTGGACGTTAAATCCCATTTCTCCCTCTTTCTTCCTGATTGGATTAGTCCTACTGATTACATGTCATCCCTTAAGGCACAATATTCAAGACTAAACACAGGAGGGAGCCAATTTAAAGTGGCTCAGTGAGTAAAATTTTGTCTCCCTAAATTGGAGATAACAAGTTCTATCCCGGTGTTGGTTGACAAAGCTCATCAGGAATTTCTGGCCTGGTTCTGTTGTGTCAGTGATGCAGGGCCGCAACCTGGAAATTGATAACTTACAGTCGTTCAGATGGAAAGAAAAGCTGAGGCTCTGTGTCCACATTGGTGTGCGTGTAAAAGAACCCTTTGCACTGGTTAAAATGTGTATAGAGTATAGAAAGCCTACATCAAATTAATTATACATGTACCGGTTAAAATGTGTAATGAGTATAGACAGTCTATAAATGTACCGGTTAAAATGTGTATTGAGTATAGACAGTCTATAAATGTACCGGGTTAAATGTGCAATGAGTATAGACAGTCTATAAATGTACCAGGTAAAATGTGTAATGAGTATAGACAGTCTATTAATGTACTGGTTAAAATGTGTAATGAGTATAGACAGTATTTTAATGTACCGGGTAAAATGTGTAATGAGTATAGACAGTCTATTAATGTACCGGTTAAAATGTGTAATGAGTATAGACAGTCTATTAATGTACTGGTTAAAATGTGTAATGAGTATAGACAGTCGATAAATGTACCGGGTAACATGTGTAATGAGTATAGACAGTCTATTAATGTACTGGTTAAAATGTGTAATGAGTATAGACAGTATTTTAATGTACCGGGTAAAATGTGTAATGAGTATAGACAGTCTATTAATGTACCGGTTAAAATGTGTAATGAGTATAGACAGTCTATAAATGTACCGGGTAAAATGTGTAATGAGTACAGACAGTCGATAAATGTACCGGGTAACATGTGTAATGAGTATAGACAGTCGATAAATGTACCGGGTTAAATGTGCAATGAGTAAAGACAGTCTATAAATGTACCAGGTAAAATGTGTAATGAGTATAGACATGTACCGGGTAAAATGTTTACAGTCTATATCAAATTGATTTTCCGAATATTTCTAGGCATTATTCTGTTTAGCTGTAATGGGAGTGAAGAAAATAGCTAATTTACAGGTAATTCTTAAATAAAAATCCATCTAAAAGGAAAAAGCATTAACCATTAAGATAGAGCTGTGGTTTAATTATCCCAACAACACGGGTGATAGGGTTACCTTGAAAAACCAAATTAACCCACCTTGTCACCTGTTATTGGGGTAATTAAATCAGAGCTGTATTTAATAGATAATGCTTACTTCTTCTACAGGGTCACGGTTCCTAAGTGGGTAAAACGCCGGATCGCTAGCCTAGAGGTTGGGTTTTCGATTTCTGCATTGGCAAAGGACGTTCATCCAGATTTTCCGTCATGGTTCCCCCTTGTCAGTGATGCCGGACAGAGGGCCTGAAAAGGACAGCTGTCTAGACATTCAGATGGAACAAAAAACAGAGGTCACATGTACACATTGGCATGCTGGCATGTACGTAAAAGATCCCTTGACAGTGGAATTCGATAGAGTAGGCAGTAGTGCCGTGGTCCGGGAAAAATTTCCCTCATAGCACACTGTATGGCATATGCCTGTCTTCATTAGCCGAGTTTGGAGCAGTAGGATGTTAAATTTCATTTCATGTCCTTTCATTTACTTCTTCCAGGACAACTAATCCAATTTTTCAGTCCAGTAGTTCAAATAACTAGCATATTATTTATGTATTCTTTTCTAAAGACTAAAAATAATGTGCCTTGTTTTCTTCTGATTAGATATGGACATTGAAATTTTAACCACAAGTTATGAAAACACAATTACTAATTTATTTGGGAAATGCTTTGAAGAGTAGGGCACATATCTATACCGGGGGGTATAGTCCACAACAGATCAGAAACTATCACCATTGCTCTATTGTCTTACTAAGTGCCTCTAGGATTTTTGCCATTGGGAGCCATGATAGCTGAGTTGGTAGGATGTTGGTTTGCTAACCTGGAGGTCTCTTTTTCAATCCCTGCATTATCAGAGAAAGTTCTTCACGATTCTCTGGCATGGCTCCTCCTTGTCAGTGGTGCAGGATTAAGGCTGTGTAAATTTGTTCGGATGGTACAAAATAATTAGGTTACGTGTACAAATTGGTGTGCATGTAAAAGATCCCTTTTAAGTAAAAGTAGGCAGTGCCGCTTTTCATGCAGAATTTCCCTCATCTTTATTTGCTCAGTAATTAGAATATTAAACCCCATTTATTTCATTGAAGATACTTGTGTATCAATATTGATATTATTTGTTTACTTGTATTTCAGATACTTGGACGTAAATTGGTATATGATTATACATTGAATGAGAATAATCCCTTTGAGGAGAATAATATTCAGCAGGAACTTGAAGAAAGTACCACAATTAGGCGCCCTTGATTCTTGCAGAAATATAATACAGGGATTTGAGAATAATCAAGTCAGTGCACTCCTTCTCAAGTTGCCAAATTTGTTATACATGTATTCCATGTTTAGAATTTTAAAAAAGGAAGCGATATGGGTGAGAATTTGTTAGAGGACTCTGTGTATACAGTAATTTGCTGAAGAATCAAAATATTAAATTCTATATTTGACGTGTCAGTGTTATTCTGATGTGTTTAAAGTTTCAACTCTTTGCTTTGCCAATGTAACTGTTTATTCCTTATATTAACTTACAATTTTAAACAATTTTTTCCGGTTGAAACATATATGAAAAATAATGAAGACAATTATCAAAGAGACGTTTGCCAATTTATCACAAAGTGCGTACTAAATATTATCAGTCAAAAGCCAACTAAAGTGCTATCCAAATCTGGAAGAAATGGAACGTGCAAAGACAGTGTAACACGTAGTGCCAACATATTTAACTGAATCTACACGTTTAAAGTTTAAAGGTATCATTCCTTTGTATGATCATGTATCAAAAGACATATTATACTCAAAATGTGCATATTAGTACAGAATCTACACGTTTACAGTTTAAATGTATATTTTCTTTGTATGATCATGTATCTAAAGACATATTATACTCAAAATGTGCATATCAGTACAGAATCTACACGTTTACAATTTGAATGTATATTTTCTTTGTATGATCATGTATCTAAAGACATATTATACTCAAAATGTGCATATCAGTACAGAATCTAAAGTGCTATAAATTTATGTACATAATGATAAATATTTAAAATTTTAATGAAAACTGATTCAACTAGCTGAGTGATTGTTTTATAATTAAATTGTGAGCATTTGTCAGAAACCTAAGTCAAAAGACTTAGTAAACAAACCTGGAATGTTATCTGACACAACCATATATTCATATATTATTATATATTGTGCCTGAACACTATATGCAATAATATTTTAAATACACCAGCTTGCTTTTCTAGGGGCAGACTGGGTAGCCCTGGGCCTTCAGATCACCTGGTTTTCTCAGGTCCCCTTCACCAAGAGGAATATGTGTTATAGTTTTAGCGGGAAAACAAAACTAGCTTTATTTCCATTTTACACACCTCATTCATAGATTATTTTTCTCCTCGAATTTAGGCCATTATATTTTTAAGTGAATGCAAAGATAAATTTTATTTGTTTTGTAAAATCATATGTCATTTTTTTTCCCAACCAGCACCAATGGGCCCTCAAAACACTTGTGAATTTCAAAGGCCTACTAATCTGCCCCTGCTTGCTAGTATATTATATAACATGGTTTTTACTGTGATAACATCGAGCTAGAGATCGTATTAAATAACTTTTGTATATTCTTGGATAATGTGATAATATCACCCTTTCCCACCATAAATAGTTGACATGTTTTGTGTTGCACTTGATAGATCAACTATATATGTGACCCGTTCCGACTAAACCAGACGCTTGTCGCACATTTTCCTTTTGTACTACGGGCACAAAAGCATAAACTGTATGCTTTCTTATTACGGTGAATGAGCCGAGACCAATTCCAGATGACAACAAATTTAGAAAGCATTGTATTTTTGGAAAGCTTAGACTGGACGCTGCCAGCTCTATTTTTATTTTTAAAAAAATGACCAAGAGTCTTGTTTTGTGGGAGCGGGTCACATAAAAGCTAAATTTGACAACAGGTCTTGCCTGTTTGGTGGAATCAAAGACCCTGGTCAATCGATGGGGGAGTAAATTAAAGGAGTGAAAATATTCCATATTTTTATGTAAGCCTTCATTGTTTTTACCCAAGTGCCACATTTTACAAAAAGGTGTTTAATAATTCACAGTCTTTATATTATTAAAATGTAAGAAATATTTTGTATATCGATAGAGAAGGAGTTGGCGGGAAATTATTATTTGTTCATGTATATATTTGTTATGTGATATCCAAGACTATTCACCTACATGTAAATATTGTGTTAAAACAACTCTTCCATTGACTCTGTCATCGACTTTTATTGAACTTAATGGAATTACTCTTGGGATGTGTTTTGGGCCAGTTTGATTGGCTGTCCACAGCACAGCAATTAAGTCAATGATAAAAGAGAGAAATTGGGTTTAATGTCCACTCAACACAAACTAGGTCATTTTGAGACTTACATGTTTCAATTTCATTTCTTTAATTCGTTTGCACATGGGGGTCTTTATCAGTGGGAGGAAACTGGAGGAACGATAGAAACCCACAAGGATGGACGCCAACCCTACACTTTTACGCATACAAGCGGGAAATCAAAACCATGCCACTTGACTTAATGACAGACCTTATGATGCAACACACACACATTAACCTTTCAGACACCCAACCTCCCTGCGTTTATGTCTCAGTTAACAAATCAAAATGGAGGATAATAAGTTGTATGTGTGAACTAGATATAAACTTTACTACCCTACATCAAATCTGTCGAACAATGACCGAGTCAATTCTCGTCTTTAGCGACATATATAAGTAAAGATTCTCTGTAAACATTATTGCTATTTGAGGAATCACTTTGACAACAGCACCAACGATTATCAGTGTATCACTTCTCTGTTGGTAGCCATGACGTTATACCAGCTGCCGGTACCCGAACAGCTGAACATTCAATTCAGACCCATTCCTGTAAACATTCTACAAGTTCTTTACGGGGATTGCTCATTGGGTTATAATTTCAATATTTACATTACATTTATAAATACTAATTCCCAAGATACTTTATTTTAAATACAATTATATTAATTGACATTTTTAATAAGTACATATTTTAAATTTATCAAACACTCTTATCTTTTTATCTTGCATGCTTCACCATATAAAAGGGCAATAACTCTCTCATGAACACATTATTTTAGATATTAATGATTCTATCATTATGTATTTTTATAGGAATAAAATGGATTTATGGTTTTCATGTTAACCGTGCTGTGTTTTGTTTTATTTATAGATTTGAGCATACAAAAGTCAACTCAAGTTTGGTTCTACACTCATGCCTGTGACAAATCTTATGTCACTATTAAATACAAAAATACCATGGGTTTTTATAAACGTAAACAAGCAACCTGTAATTGTCTATGTTGGGGCTGATTTTTGATAGTCAACATATAATTTGAAAATCTACTAAAATTTGACAAATGTATTATAAAAACAGATTTGTATTCAATAAATGGGTTAACAATACATAAATTTGTGGGTACTGGCCATGATTCAGAATTTGAAGCGCCGACACAGAGTAAAAATTTTAGTCTGTGGTGCTGACAGTCTTAAAATGAGGAAAAAGTTGAAGACTAAAGGGAGACAATCTATCATTTGAAACCGATAAATGTGTATAGTAACAACAGATTTAAATTCTATAAATGAATGTATTTCGCCAATCATGCTTCTTGCAAATTCGGACACCGGGTGAAGCCTGGTATCCTGCAAGTAATAAAAAAAATTTATTACAGAACCCACCCAATGAATGAGAATAAGCTGAAGACTAAAGGGAGACAATTCATGATTTGAAATAATTTTCTTAACCCTTTTGTGTCAGTGTGTCTGAAACACTGGAAATTCTATAACTAAACAATGCTCCTTAATAATAATAATAATATAATGGTTCCTATAACTGCTAGACTCCAAAGAGGATTGTTTGCTCAAAGCACTGAAAATTTTTAAGAAGAAATAGTTATAAATTATATGAACACTGGAACAGGAAGCTGCTGAGAGATCAGGTTATCGGTAGATGTAGTGGTAGACAGTTCCATGGTTTAGAATTCTTAATTGTTAGAATTTCATTCTCAGAAAATCATAATATTCCTAAATCTTCTCCCTGGAGTGTTCAGGTAGAGGGTACCAAGTAATTTTCAATGGAAGAGAGAAAGAATTGGTTTTCAAGAGTAATATTTCTGAATGTTCCTATGGGTCTTGATCTAGAAATTAAAATTTAAATCAAGAAATATTATATTCCGCTCTATACATTTTTTAAAAACAAAACAAACAAGCCGTTTTGAAATCAAACTTTTTTAATGATAGGTCTAATGCCATTGGATAAACCAAGAAATAATATAATACGATCTGATACCTTTTTTAAAACAAAACAATTAAGCTTTTTAAAAATAAAACTTTAATGACAGGTCTAATGCCATTGGATAAAATTAAAGTGATTACTATTAAATTTATATTACAGTCAATTAAAATCTGTCAAAACATAATACTATTTACTTACAATCAATCATATATAAAAACAAATTATATACATTTACAAAACAAGCGGGTAAATACAAATTCAACATAAATCAAGATTCTATATTCTTCTGTTAATTATGAACAGTAAAGTTTAAAAAAACAAAGTTCCATTCAGTAATAGTTTACAAGAGAGAGGTGTTCCTGGGGTCGGACTATAGTGATTTCATTTTGATTTCTATGAATGCAATATCCCAATTAATGATCCAAAATAATATTGTTAAATATATTTTGATCCAAACTTAAAACTTGATGAACCATGATTGTCTTTGAGGTCTTATACGAAATGTGGTAAAAACTAAAATGGCCTTATAATGTAAATCCATTATTTAAATAAACTCCAATGACAGCCAAATGTTCAGAAAAAAACGTCATTAAACATGTGGATAAATAGAATGTACAGTGCGAGGGCATGAACGACACATGCATATTAGTTCTGAATCTGCATTGGTGCAGGACCAAGGTCCTGTCTACACATTGGCATGCACGTTAAAGAACCCTTGACAGTTGGAATTCGAAATTACTTAGGGGGTAGTGCCACTGTCTGAGCAAAATTTATATCATAGCAGAAAAGTAAGAAGATGAACTCCATTTCTTTTTTCTGATCTCGAAATGGTTTGAAATAGAGTCAAGATATTTCACATTCAGAATCAAATACCTCAAGTTAACTAGGTTTTGTCACTAAAAACATCACATTTAAAACAGATATTCTAAAATAATACTGGCAGTCTTAGCATTAAATTTTTATGTATGGAATATACCTTGCCTTTTTAAAAAGATATTTATTTATTATTAAATACTGAACAGGCAATAAATACACAAATTTACAATAAATAAATAAATATTATAAATAATTAGTCATTTAAATATGCTGTTATGTATCATTAATATAATGACAAAAAGTGAACCCTATGGTATTATTTGATTATTTTTGTATACAGTGATATTCGGGTTTACAATATATTTAATAGGTCTGCTGTTCTAAACACAAGACCCAGTACAACACCCAGATAACTCAAAATGTCATTCATTGTGAATAAAGCTGTTAGTGTTAGTCACAATATTCATTCTTCTAGCTGCTCAGCAAAATCCTGTCTTCATTAGCCTAGTCGGTGCAGAAATATAGGACATTCAACCCCATTTCATTTCTCGGCAAAACATAGAACAAAACAAGCCGCTTACAACTCAGAGACAACTCAAAATATCATTCATTGTGAAAAAAGCTGTTGGCCACAACAAATTTTCATTCTGACTGCTAAACAAAGTATATAGAACAAAGTCAAAGAGTACAGCCCACACTCATGAGTCACAGACAACCCAAAATGGCTGCCTTCATAGTGAATAAAGCTGTAAGCCACGATAATGATCATTCTTCTAGCTGCTTGACAAAACATAGAACATACAGTCGGCAATCTAAAATCATTCAGATGAATATAACTACATGAACCAACAATCCAAACCCCTGAAATCGAACATGTGTGAAGAGTTGAGCTACCTGACTTGGATTCAAATGACCACCATGCTCTCCTTCATTAAAATATAACCAAACATCGGAGTCAATTCATCTGGTATAATAAGGAGGGTCATCATATAAATTTTTCACCCCTGATTCACTATTGTTGTCCCCTGGTCTGTCTCTAGATCCGATATTATACGGTTTAGGTACGATACTGCTACTGGGTTTACTACTTATGTAGCCAGTCATTTTATAAAAATCAAGAAAAGTCCGAGCCACGTTTCTGCCTAGTTTCATATACCCTTCTTCTGTGTACGGCATAAATTGACTGGCGGTGCTTGTCTGATAACTATAAAAAGAAACTTCTAGAGTATAACAATGTGCAGACTGGTCCAAGCATCCACCCAATGTCCGACGTCCGGTTCCTGCTTTCATGGCATCTCTATTAAAATTAGTATTCGTCATAGAAAAATCTTCAGCATTTCCACATAAAAGTTTAGGAAAGATCGAATGGCGTTCTAATCTGTCCAAATCTTCGTAGATGTTTCCGTACATAAAACCATTCATCAGTGTCGAATGTGCGTGAATATCGATATAAAATTCTAAATTGACTTTCGAATCACGATCTAACCCCATTAAAAGATTCTTAGCTGCATAGAGGGTTGGATGTGCCCATGGTGACGGTTCCTGCCAATGTCTGTTCAAATCGAAGCCCATTAAAGAACATCTGTAGTTGCCAAGGTAGACTCCATCTGGATTTAACATGGGAATAATCTTAAAAACCAGATTTTCTCGTAGAACTTTTGCGATCGGATGATTACTAACCAGGAAATCAATAATGCCTTGACAAACGTATGATGATGGTGTCTCGCCAGGGTGGACACGAGCAGTTATAAAAATAATCCGCTGTTTTTCGTCAGTCGGTTCCTGGTTCTTGTCCTGTGGTTGGGCTATGGTAATCAGATCCAATCGTCTTTGCTGAACTGTCAAAGATAGTAGTTCGCGATTGAAAAATTTATAGTTCTTCTTCTCCAAATTATCCAGGTAATTTTGAAGTTTTGAGTATGAATATGGATAGCAATAGGAGAACTGGTAGACATCTTCTTCTCGATCAAAACAGAAGGCAAACGACATGACGTAATTCTTTCTGTGATCTGGACAGCGATAATAATAAACATTTTTGGCTGGAATTCTCGTCCATTTTGGACGACTGGTGGATTTAACTAATGGAGTCATCCCTTCTCTGTATAAGGATTTTGTTTTACTGAAATTAACAATGTTGAAGATAATGCGCTGATCTGTCCGGACATTTTCAACCGTATAATTAAACCACACTCGAAATCGTGGATTGCAGGTGTCCGGACGAATGAATAAATCATATTCAAGTTCCGAGATGTAGTCTACACGCCCCAAATTCCCGCACTCAAAACAAGCATCAAAAATCAGGTGCCCCTTCTTTGGTTTACCAGTATAGCCAGATGGAACGACAGCAAATTTATTTACATTTCCTACAACAACATCGTCTGTGCTGTCAGAATCACTATTTACTGATTCTGCACGTTTGTCCGCCATTTTAATTGTTGTTATTTACAACAGAAAACAAGAGCTATCTCCCTTGTCGTCAAGGGGGCGTGGTCACTGGTGTATTAAAGAAAATGGGTGCGATCTTATCGCGGTTTGTGAAATCATATCAAAAATTTGAGTTTTGCCATGTTAATTCAATCAATTTACTAACTTTGCCAGATTTAAGGTGCCTATTGTTACTATTATAAAATTATTAAAAAAAATAGAAAAAAAATTATGCAGGGCTTATTCAGAGTCGCTTATCAATTATTGCGAATCGATCTATGCAATAGGCTATATGCATAACTAGACGGTAATACAGCGTCTAGTCGTTCGTATGGGACGAAAAGCCCCCCCCCCTGTAGACTACGAGGCTAGCTTACACGTGATTTTATAAACCCTCGACAGTGGAAATTCGAAGCAAGAGTAGGCTGTAGGGTAGGCCTACATATGGGCCACTGTGTGGCCAAAACTTATCCATGAATCCTCTGAGGACATTAAATCCTTTATTTCCTTTTTTTTAAAAACCATAGTCATGTAAGACAATCATTAATTAGATGTCGACTGTTGCTGAGTCCTTGTCTTTTCATACCTTTGTTTATATTCGTTATGTTTTCAGCTAGCCTACCATATAATTATCAAAATATTTTTGCAGGGATTGGGATGTTTTTAATATAAAACTGCTGGGATTATTCATAAAATATGGTGACTGAAAGCGTCCATTTAGATCGTCGTGTTTCTAGATACATCGTGAGAGTCGCCGTTAAGCCAGTGCGACGAAATAGTCGCCGAACGGCGACCCGCGACTTTCACAACACGAGAGTGTTAAGCCAAGCGCCGAAAAAGTCGCTTTGGCTTAACGCCCACTCTCGCCTCTGAAGTTTAGCCTATAGTTATATAGTTACAAGCACAATGGCTACATTTTACTTCTTGTTTATTAAATCAGAACAGAGGAGATAGTGGCAGCGCCAGTCGTCGGTGGTTGGTGGGGGGGGGGGCAAAGTCCAAGTTTAGGGTAGCAAAGGCACGAGGTTCAACTAAGGGCAGGGGCCCTCCCCCAGAAAATTTTGAAGAACAGGCAATGATCGCTGAGGTAAAGTGTCAAACGACAGGACTTACTAACCTCGACGAAGCTCACTCACGAGCGTCAAAGAAGGGAGTTCTTACGAAGGGTATGGAGAACCTACCCCAGAAAATTTTAAAAAATAGACTGCAGGAAATGCTGTCTGAAAGTATTCGGTCAGGCACCGATCGTCGGGATAAGTAGATCTGACCAGATACCGCTCGTCGCCTGATTACAATAGTTTATCCGACCAGAGAACAAAATGTCAAACGAATGGGCTTACGAACCTCAACCAAGTCCCCATGTGTGAGCGCTAAAGTAGCGAGTCCTTGTGGGGGTTTCGGGAACCTCCCCAAGAAAATTTTGAAAAATAGACTGTCGGAGATGCTCTATAACATGCAAGTCTATGACTGAGTGGGGATGTGGGATTTAAGTTTAACCACTGAAGTGTATAGTCAAAGCACGAGCCATGGTAGTAGTTCAGTGAATTTGACCAGAAAACCGAGGAGGGTTCGATCCCGGTGTTGGCCGAGAAATTTCTCCGGGATTTTCACGCCTTGTTTTCAACGCGTCGTCCCGGTTCGAAAGGAAAGGCGTCTAGTCGTTCGGATGGACCCCCCCCCCCCCCTTAACAACCGAGGTCCCATGAAATCAAAAAGAAGTCTGAAATGCAGCTGTAGTCATAGAGCAGGAAGTTACCAAGTTACAGAGAAGTAAAGGTGTATTCACCAACTCCTTCAAGCCAGTTTTCGAGAGCCACGGTGGCTTGGTGATAAAAGTGTGAAATAGCTTTATTTAACGTCCGCTTCCACCGAAGTGATATCGCAGACAAGTTGGTGATAAAAGACCTCAAGCATAATATGGAACCAACGTCTTGGTGATAACAGACGTTGATTCCATATTATGCTTGAGGTATTAGACCCATGTGTTGACCTGGACCATTCATCATGATTTTCCGACGTGGTTTCACATTGTCTGGGATGCAGGGCAGAGGGTCTGACAAGGTACACCGTATAGTTGTTCGGATGGGACAAAAACCCGAGGCCCCGTGTACACGTTGCCGGGCACGTAAGATAATCCCTGGCATTTAGAATTCAATATAAGAGTAGACCGTAGTGCCGCTTTCCGGGCAAAATGTTTCTCGTAGCACATTATATATCGTATGCCGTCCCCTTTAGCCTAGTCGGTGCAAAACAGTAGAACCCCATTTTATTTCTAGTCTGCTTTTCCCTTCGGGAGGTTGGGTGGTCTAGACGCGTGCACGTCAAATCACAATGTCCGTCGTTGAGTCAAATGGCATGGTTTCGATTCACCGCTTTTACGTGGCAAGGAGTAGGGTTGCCTTCCATTTTCGTTGGATTATCCGGGTCCTCCCACTGCTAAGACCCTTACGAGCAAGCGAATATAAGCAGCCCTGAAATGACCTATTGTGTCGAGTGGACGTTAAACTCTCCCTCTCTCGTTTCCCCCCTTTTGCAATATAACTCAACGATGTGGGCTAAAACTTCTTCTTTACGAATGCATATACGATAACAACAAAATTCACAACCAAGAATAACAAACTTATCAACTATTTTCATTTATTCGTGTCCATAACAATTTTATCATAATATTTTTTCAAGCAATATTATTGACCACTTATTATTACGCTTCTTCTCTTTAACAACTTATCTATAATTATAATACAAATATTGTTATTATTATTGACTAAAACAACATTAATTAATTAATTAACTTTTAATTAGTTTTACCGATGTTAATATTTACAAACAATAAACAATAAAAAACTGTACAATATAGCATTAATTAATTCAGATTACAAATAGTATATACAAATGAATTAAAGTGAATATGAGTTCCATTCGTCGATAATATATTCACCGTGTGTTCGTGGGGTTTAACGTCCGCGTCTACCAAGGGTTATATCGCCCCTGGTGGACGTTAGTCTACCTTCTCAGTTTATATACACCTATCTTCTTTCAATTCGATTTGGGTAATTAACAAAGCTTCGAAACTACTGTTGATCTGATTTGTTTTTGGTTTTCACTCAGGAAAAAGGTGGTTACTGAAATACTACACACGGATGGACCAACAGTCAGTTCGCAGCTAAACAAAATCTACCACGGAATTATTGCTATCTTTTTTCAGGGGTTCAAGGGGGATAATCGTAAGGGTTTCAAGAGATGCACGCACATCAATATAATTTTGTTTCTTAGATTCAAACGCTCACAGTCCATGCTACCGGTTCACCCATGAAACAAACCAAGTGATAAATATTTTCCTGCAAAAGGTATACAGCGGTTTTGGGTGTCCTCACCGTTTGAATAGACGAACTGAAGAATTCATCTTCGTCAACGAACTGGAGAATTCATCTTCGTGAAACCCGGTCGTGGTTAATTTTGAAATAATGCACACAAATCTATTATACATGCACGACATATTTCGACAAGTGTCGCCCAGATGAACGTTTTGCATCTTAAACGTCATAATGAACCGAGAAGGTATTTCATATTAAAACCATTGTGCACGCAAGGGTGGGGCATTTTATGAAAGAGATGTGGAGTATTGTTCTATCGGGTGCACACGTAAGATATTCTTGAAGGCCTGTATAAACGGTTGAAGAATCTTTACAAACTTTCCCTATAATATGTCTTCAAATCAAGAGTCAAACATGTGTTGGAAACGATTTCACACAAAGCTAATTAGGGTTCCAGCGATTTGAGGTAAATGTGGTTAATTTTTCACAATCCAACAAGTTACTTCACGAACTAACACTTTCTGCCTCCTTCAATTCTTTTAACCCATCCATCGCCATTTTTTATGTTCTCTAGTTTTTATTTCATCCTTAGCGCTTTTTTCCGTATTAAAGCTATCTTCTGACTGGCATAGCAGGATGGCGGTGGTCTTTAAACATACAACTTTCTGGACGAATCTGGAAAATACAATTGTCTTAAATTACAAAAGAGTTAAATTTGCAAAAGATATAAAATGAATCCAAATATTCAGGATCTGGCAAATATAATGTTCACAACAAAGTCGACCAAAAAGTCCCAAATAACATGGGAATCTGGAAAAGTACCCGTGCAAGATTAAAAAAGGCATAGGGTAATTCATATAGTTATTTCCTGGGAGAATGAATGAATACATGCTCTCAATTATTTTAACCAAATACTTCCAAATACAAATTTGACCCATATAGACTTGATATACATATATAGGTCTGGCACAGAAACAACATTATATTATTCTTAATAATTTTAGAGATATATGTATGTTTTATAATCTTTGAACTTCGGGGTCTATCTATCGACCCTTGGTGCATTTTGAAGACAATGGCAGCTGAAAAAACAGACGGCGGTACCATGGATGAAAGAAGCTGCTCATAAATCTCACAAACAAAAATATGAGTTGTGATAAACTTGTAAGAAGAAACGAAATATGTGTAACGAAAAAACTCAACTCCGATTTCTGGTTTGTTGAAAGATGGTCTATCTCTATGGAGTCTAGCGTGACTGGCTGGCACCACCAGACATTAAAGCTAATAGATACATATACAGTTCTTAAAGATGCATATATTTGTTTCCAGAAACTTAATTTTCTAATTCTCCTAGGGTATAAGGGTATATTGTCCTTAAAATGGGATTCCATAAAGATATTTTTGCGAAGTCCAGGGAGAGGAGATATAATTTTAAATCCAGTGCCCAGTTCATAAATACACTGTACCCATTAATTTCATATAAATCGAGCCAGAAGACCTACCGATCAAAGTATAAAGCCAGCAAGTCCTACCAATTACTATTACATTATAATGCCAGTACACAATCAGAGTCAGTACCAAAATATAAAAGTTATAAAGTCAGGACCAAAATATGAAAGTCATAAAGTCAGTACCAAAATATAGAAGTTATAAAGTTAGTACCAAAATTTAAAAGTTAAAAAGTCAGTACCAAAATATAAAAGTTATAAAGTCAGTACCAACAAGTAAAAGTTATGAAGTCAATACCAACATGTAAAAGTCATAAAGTCAGTACCAAACTATAACAGTTACAAAGTCGGTACCAAAATATAAAAGTTACGAAGTCAGTACCAAAATATAAAAGTCGTAAAGTCAGTACCAACTAATATAAAAGTAATAAAGTCAGTACCAAAATATAACAGATACAAAGTAAGTACCAAAATATAACAGTTACAAAGTCAGTACCAAAATATAAAAGTTACGAAGTCAGTGCCAAAATATAAAAGCTATAAAGTCAGTACCAAACTATAATAGTTACAAAGTCGGTACCAAAATATAAAAGACATAAAGTCAGTACCAAAATATCAAGTTATTTCTAATCCCATAACATATGTCAATCTACATCACTGTGAAGTCATGAAATCGTCAGCCATCTATAATTAAAACTATAATTGTCCAGTACCCAAATTTCGAATAAGGGTATTAAAATATATAACCCCAGAATCAAAATTATAAAATCAGTAATCACCAAATCTATAAAGCTAATATCACAATAATAACATCAGTACCAAATCCATAAAGCCTGCACAAAAATTATAATATCAGTACAAATCTATAAAACATGTACCAAAATTATAATATCAGTACCAAATCCACAATGCCGGTACCAAAATTACCATATCAGTACCAAATCTATAAAGCATTGGATGGCCGAAGGGTTAGCATATGTGCGCTGTGTCATAGAGAGAGAGGGGAGTTTGACGCCTACTCGATACAAACTAGGTCATTTCGGGACTAACATATGGTTTAATTTTATTCCAATAATTCCCTTGCGCGTAGGGGTCTTTAGCAGCGGGAGGAAGACGGGGGAAACGAACCCACGTGGCTGGACAGGCTACCCTATTCTTTGTCACGTACAAACCAGGGATTCGAAACCATGCCACTTGACTCAATGACAGGCTTTATGATATAGCACGCACGTGCTAACCATTCGGTTAACCAACCCCCTATTATAACAGTCTTTAAAACATATAATATATTTAGAAATTACAATATGTGTAAACTATCATGCTGGTTGCACCTTTAACATCAAATTTATCACGTTTTCATTTCTTTTGAAAGTATTTTTATAAAACGAAAAGATTCCATTTTTGTTTGACATAGAAATGGTCTATTCAAAATCATATGGGTCTACGTGATTTATATTTTTAGAAACTAGTTCGTCTACAGTTCTCCGAAAGAATTCGTTACGCTCGAAGAGTTTTACATATGGGAAGACCATTAAAATTTGAGCGAGGTACACGGGGTCGTATGGTACCCCACACGTGCTCGTAGATTCAGGAGAAGACAACTGGTCGATCTCCCCAGTAGTCTCACACCTCTCTTTGTGGAGGGCCATTACTAGATAATGAATTTTCCAGATCCAGCAGAAATTTTGATTAGCCATAAAATTGAATAGCCGATCTATAGACTTTAGCAACTAAACTAAAGGCCGCACAACATTCATCGCTTTATAGTTTTAAATGTAGAAATTCGGTTATCTGAAATTGAAATATCTAGGGATTAAATATGTTTCTTTCACATCTAGTTCTACGCCCCCCAAAAATTAAAAAAAATATAAACCAAACATGCAGAACAAAATGAAAAATATTAAGTCTACCGATGGGATCACGATATTATTTTAAACTTGAAATTAACTTAGTTTAATTTTGAAATAGATTGAAAAGAAAAGGGGTTTAATGTCCTACTTTTCTGCATCATCTAGGGTAATAACATTGGTTGTAATTTTGAAGATTACCGGTGGGATGACGTATTTATTTTTAACTTGAAATAAACGTAGACTGTAATTTTGAAATTGAATTAAATGAAAAGTGGGATAAACGTCCTACTTTTCTGCATCACGTGGGCTAATAAAACGGTGGTAATTTTGAAGACAAGGTGTAATACTGCAGACGGTAACAGAATCAGGCTTACATATTTGGCTATGATTAAAGATACATTATGTGAGATTAGATAAAGAGCTGACAGTTCTCATCTCATTATAATAGTTATAAACTAGACGATATAAAGGAAATTTGCTGATAATTTCAGGCACATTGATCCACTCTGAACCGAGTATTTAGCAATTTATTTTTTGCCTAGACTTGGTCATCATTACTAAAGTCGACAGGATAAAAAAAAAATCTCTATTATCCATTTCATGATTTAATCGTGAATGAAAGTTGAGCAGAAAATCTGAAATTAATCTAGTAAATGTCGCAGGCTAGCGATGACATCGAGAGTTGAATTTGGTCTTGATAAGTTACTTAATATCTAATTAATAATTTAGATAACATTTCAGCCATAAGACAGAATTGCAATTGTCAGATTTAGCTCTTGCATAATGTATGTTTAATTCATAAGTGTGGAAGGTGGAATGATCGATACAATTACCGAGATACGGGTGTTTCTGTTTAAAGACGTCGACTTAATAATTGAACATGCTGTGACAGTGACAAATTCAATAATACTTTTGACAAAAGATTCAGCGATTGTTTTAAGCAGTAATTTGCATCCAACAAAAATTAAAACAAATTAAATCAAATTAAACAAAAACGAATCAAAATTAAAATTAACCAAAATTGAATCAAATTGAATCAAATTGAAGGGCATGGAATAGAAAAATATCCATATGTGTTTGACTCTTTTAAATGGAAACTAAAAAATGAATTACACATTTAATTTGACAATTTATATATAAACTCATTAATTTGCTAACTCATATATAAACCAATTAATTTCGACCTTTTGAATTCAAAATAAAAAGGTTTTTATTCTCGGTTTAGAAGGTCATCGAAATGCTCTAACTCGACAATAAAAAATAATCAACCTTTTCAAAAAGTATATGCTGAAATCGTCAAATTACAATAATTATAAATACCACAATTCAAAATAAAAATAAATTATTTTATGGAAGTGGGAAAATTCAGTTTCACGCAGAATACTATAATGTAAATACAAAAATGTTCGCAAAAATGAAACGAAATTCAATCCAACAGTTGAAGATAATAATACTCTTACAAAGACCATTCGGTGCAAATCTGTTAAATTCATTATTTTTAAATTTGTGTGCAAAACAAAGAAATATTTGATAACAGCAACCAATTCTGTACCATAGAAATTGCCGTGTATGTTTATTATCCCTGGCAGTCAAAATAGTATTTTTTTACTGCTATACGGCGACATATTACAAGCCAGCAACGTATTAAAATGATGAATACGTCTGAAAACGAGTAAAAAGATACAAGAACGCTATCAGAATGACAAAATTAACACGGTAAAAAAACACCCACTTAAAGTGACACAAGAACGAAAAATAATGTCGAAATTCTTAAACCTAAACACGACTACTTTGCACCCTGTCATCTTTTTTTATCATCGACTGTAGAACATTTATCGGTCAATACATGCCCATTAAAAAGTTTATAATTTATTTCTGTTGCCTGAATATATCAAATATCTTTACGGTCCATAGAAGGAAATATTGAAGGAGACTGTCAGCACGCCATGTGTCATATAATCAAATACACGTAGCTCGTTCAGTGGGGCACAGTTATACCAGCTTAACTTTTCCGTCTAAACGTAAAATTTGGGCAAACAAGCTAAATTCATCTGCGTCCGAAGCAGTTACAAAAGGTCAAGCAGGTTAAGCAGGTTTCGATTCCCCATTTGTATGTGCCGAGGATTTCGATAGTCTGTCCAACCACGGGTTTTTTCATCGAGTCCCCCCCCCCACTGTAAAAACCCCTACGCGCCTGCGGATTATATAAATAGCATTAGTCCCCAAATGATCCAGTTTTTGTCAAGACGACGTTATACCCCATTTTTCTAGCTTTCTCGTTATTTCCCTTTAACTAAAGAGAAGCACCAACAATTCTTCTATGAAATTGAATCCATTTTATTGTTGTTTCGCTGTCTGATCCTAGCACAAAAACTCATTATTTACCCCCGAAATGAATGAAATGTATTGAAATGTCTGGCGTGTTATTCTGTTAAATGATACGTTTAGCTAATTTAGTTTCACAATTTTTTTTTCAAGTTTGTCCTCAATAACCCGCTCGTGTATTCTTTTAGTCAAAAGAAAAAGACAAAATTATTTAATATACAGTTGGTTCCACGGTGATCCGGATTCTGGTAGTCTGGAAATACCATTTATCTGATGAAAGCAGTTGTGTAAGAAATTTGGAAACTTTGCGATTTTAGCAGGTGAATTCCTTTGGTTTATTGTAACAACCTGCCTTATTCTAGCCCCGATCTTTTAATTGGTGAAGATTTGAGACCAAAATTATGAAATACTCATCTGAAAAGTTTTTTGGAAATTAGGCGACTCGCGTGAAAGTGTAAATACAAGAAACCTATTACATATTTATTGGCCGGGATTGCGTTTTATGGCTTGTCAGAACATAACATGATCGGTTATGAATATTTTAAAGGACGTATGAAGCTTAAAAAAAGACGAAAATGTGAATGTATATAAAGTGGTTTACAATCAATTGTTTAAACATTATTGTAATTTATATTCAATTGTTTGGTGTTGAAATACGTGACCAGTCCGAATTGAACGACAGCAGTTAACATCTGCTTAGTTCATTTTACACATTTTTAATAATTATCATTGTCGTTTTAGAATGGGCCATTAGTTATTACTTCCGCATTGTCTTGTAGGATATGATTTTCTTTGTTCATTACAAATGGCACCCGAAACTTCAGAATACATGACTTTTGTACTGATTTTAACTTGTCCACTGTGTCTTAAATATTGGATATTTGGATGACATTTTTTCACGGCAAGATAACAACATCGATTTTCATTAAAAATGGAAAAATATTAAATTTTAATTCTAATTTAAAGTATTATAGAAAATACTGAACTACAATTAGAAGTTTAGTTCCTTTAAACTTTAGAAAATAAATTGAAAATACAAAAATATAACCATGTTGATCAAAGGCGTTATTTGAAAATAACTTCAGATAATGTATGGTGCGATAAACGCATAAATAAAATCTGGAATAAATTCTGGTATTGTCGAATGATTAAGATTCCTGATTAATATAACAGCACCCAGTGTAAGATTCAGAATTGTGTTCCACATTTAATAGGATGTTAAAATGACATTACAGTCTCGATACGCCATTTTAATGCTATATATTATTTAGAAATCACTTGCAAACTTAGTATCGAATTGAGGCTCTGCTGGCCCTAAGTAGCATTTCGATAGGCGGCCTGAAATACAGATATTTGGGGTTCACCGATAAAGGGAAGAAAGTTCAATTGAACAACAGAAAATTATTACAAAAGTATTCCGAACCAAGTGTTTTGACATTACTGTGATTACCATTATAGCTAGATTACAACTGTTATAACTTTTTTTTGTTGTGGTCTGAGTGTTTGGCACGTAGGTGTCTTATTTACATTATGGTTAATTCGGCGGCGCTGTGTAAACTGGAATATAATGAAAGATGAATTTCTAGCATGAATATCATTCCAAAAGTTGTTCAATTCCGTTCAGTATTTACAAAGATTCATTTCTTGAATAATCAATCGGAGTACATAATCAGTGTGGATTAAACGAAAAATACAAATGATACATTGTTACTTTAATACCAACCTATCATACTGTCATGCAGTCAGGATGTACCTAGAAGCCATTAACTAATACTGTCCGCGATATTGCCCCCGAGTGGAGCGGACGTTAAACTACCCACAACCCATTAAATTTTATTAACGAGCATGGACATCATAATGACCAATAAATCAAACTGTCCATTTAGCCAATAAAGAATTTCTCTAAATGGTGCAAGGTACCATTAGTGTTTGAAATATAGAGATGATTGCAAACGAGGCGTCAAGCGGATTTGTCATTCTTCCGATTTAAGAGGTGGTTCATCCAAAATATACTTGTTGCAGATCTAATGCACCTGACTTCCGGTGTAAACATGCCAGTAAAAGTGAATGGAACAAATAAGGGAAAGAAATGGGGTTATAACGAGTTGTCAACACAATACTCTGGTAGGCTAAATTCTGAGATTGAAAATATGGTTATTTCTTTTTAATGGTTAGATGGCAATGCCAGTCGGATCTGTCCCCAAAGCTACGTTTCTGACTACTCTTCCTTCGAATTTCAGCTTTCAATGGTTCGGTAACATGCACGTCCATGTGTTCTTGGTATAACGTCCCACCCAAACCAATCGACAACCTGACGAGCCAGAACAAGGCTTCATTTGGAAACCGGGACATTATAGTCAAGAGGACAATGACTACCTACCCCTTAAAGAACATGGAACTGGAAGTCTTGAGCAAGAGATTATTCGGGAAAAGTAAGCTCTTCGGCATATCTCCAATACATTGCCGCAAATATTTTACAGCCCCCCCCCCCCCTCCTACTGAAATAGGTCCTTGTACGCCTACATACAAAACCTGTTGGGTTGGCCTTTGGCTTTTATATAGACAAACGACGTGAATAGTTAAAAGGAGCTGATTTGTTGTAATAATATTTGGAAACAACATTACCAGGTTCTTGTTTCACCAAACGTGGGTTTCCAATGTCGTTTAAATGTTTAAACAAGTATGTTTCATCAAAGATGGCCGTTTGTGGTGAAACAGAACCGTAAAACAAAGCTTGTGTAATACGTCACTGAAAAGGTGACAGTTGGTATGCCTTAGAAGTGACTAGTTTCCTTTCATCAATTCAGATAATGTTACCTAAGAACAAGTTATTTAGTAAAAGGATCAACCATGCAAAAGTGCATTGCATAAATTCTGGTTTCCATGTTGGAACTTAAACGTGAGAGGTTTTATTAAAGATCTAAGATTCTAACTAACATGATAAAATCCCCTTTTTTGGGCGCTTGTTAAACTATTTTCAGATTCCTTTATACAAATACGAGGGAGGGTGAAGGTTGCGGCGTGGGTGGGGGTGGGGTGGTATTGAAGACTAACAACCGAGTAATACCAAGGTCTGACCAGAGTTGAATATCATTTTGTTTGAAATCCCATACCGATGTCTCTGATGTGTTTCTAGTGATAAAAAAATAAAATGCCTGCTCCTTCCGTGAACTTTGCGAAGAGCACCTGGTACCACCTTTGTATTTAATCGAGAAATAGCTTTAAAGATCCAAAAATCTACTCATTTTTTAAGGACCGAAAATTCTTTTATTTGATTTTCTTTGATAAATGGATTAGGCTGTTTTTTTATACTATATAAAATTCTTTAAGCGTTTAATAATGACAGGTTCAAAGGCCATAGTATCCAAATGCCTTACAGTAAAACAAATATAAACATTAGTATTTATATACGGCTAATTTTCCCATCATGGTATTAACCATAAACAACGGGCACCTGCTATGACGTATGTGTGGTCATATGGTGGTCATCAGTGGTCATTACACAATATTGTACTTATTTAAATCTCCTAACAACCTGATATATACTATTAATCTTAGCCGACAACTTAAAACAATCACAAGTCAAAACAAATCAAACTTCGCTTGGTTTTCATCTATCTGAGGAATCACTGCTCTGATCGTTTTCAGATTGTCCGGTCGCGGCAGGTTCAAAAGCGTAGACAGGATGACCCTGGTTAATTGAACCGGACTTTAGTAGCAGGTAATTAACTATCTGATATATACTATGGAAACTATTCCTTTGAACAGTTCTCACAGAAATATTTGTCAAACATGGAAGTGATGACATATATGCAGAATTTTCTTTAAATCATTAGCTTGAATTACATAATATACTGGTACTTGTCTGAGATATGACCTATGTACTGTAATCGGACGTTAATCTACGCAACTTGGGAACAGAACGAATAGAACCGTCGTAATTTTGTAGAGTTTAAAATTATTGGATACATACCGGACAATGAAAAGAAAAGGCACGGGGGGGGGGGGGGGTTACAAGATAATTGAATTATATGTCATAAATGATAATGATCTGCTTCTTAATGGTAATCCAAAAAAATCAATTACACAATGTACACTGATTTATTTCCGATGGGGTTTGCCATACTAATAAGATGGCAGGGGGGAGGGGATAATAATCAATTTTCTTATGAAAGGTCACGATTTCTTTAGCAATTATTCAATGATAAAATTTGAATATATGTTTGAAGCCAATTCATTTAGCACGTCACAATTCAATGCATATGCTGCCTGTCAACAGTTAGCTCCGCTTGAGAACAGACACTAAGCTAGTTGACCGACATTTTAAGTCCTAAATAGACGATTTTAGTTGAAAACGCTAAGTATACTTCGAGAATTTTGAGAAGTATTTATTCTGTTTCCATTTAATGGAATTGTATAGGTTTATTTAGTCTTTGTGCGATACTAGGTGTGAAACGGAGTACAGCCGCATTATAAGTCTATATACTATTTTTTGGATATGGCGGCCATTCAGGACCGAGATTTATTCTCGAAGTATAAAGTTGATGGATCTCTGTGTGCAGAATCCATTCTATGTTTATTACTGAGCGAAGTATCGACTATAGACCTCTCTATATAGTCTTTATCATTGCTTGATGAACAATTCCTATACATCAATCGCGGTTCGTTCCATGCGGTTATAACTTAAACCAAACAAAAAATAATCGGTTCTTTTTAAAAGTTTGAAGTGTGATGTTTTTGTTGCATATATAAACTGCAAAATATAACAGAAAAGTTTACATTGACGCCTAACACCTGTTTTATGGCCAAACTTTCCTTTTTGTCGATTGCCTGCTCTGCTGTACTATCAGAAACTTTCAAACATATTATGAAAATGCCAATAAATAAAACAACCATTTGCAGCATAGAATACTCGGCTGTACGTTTTCACGGTGATTCCAGCGATAACTACAGAGATTGCAATCCTCCCCAGTGATTTACTGACGAGCATATGTCAGAACAAAGTCTTGTAAGAAAATTGAAAAAAAAACTTTTGAAAGATGGGAAAAGTTATATCAGCACACGAATTCTATTGAGATTTCTTTGAAGATATAATCTTAGTTGTTAGTTATATTTTGAGTTATTTATATAACTAATTTTCACACTTGGAAACTAACATGTAATTCACATAGTTTTGGGTCACCCAACAGGCGGTAATAAATTGCATTTTTTTTAAAATTTAAAACAGAATAAATTATGCTATATATACAAAATGTTGGAAATCAGTTTGATTGTTGACTAGGGTATATCTCGAAGTATACTAGTATATATTTATGCAGATCACAATAATACAATAATTCTATAGAATACAATTCCTGCTTATTACCGAGCGACGTTTCGACTAGGGTTCTCTAGTCACTAGCAAGCATTCATCCGCGTGTGGACCGAATAGAACGTCGGGACTTTTATAGCCCCCCCCCCCTGCTTGTGGTCTTGGCAAGGCACGTTCAGTCCATTTAATTATTTAGGAAGGGCAAAATCGAGGTCCACCCGATTACAAAGAACCTCGTGTGGCTAAGACACATTCTCCTCCCTGGCTCTTCGCAAGTGACCATCGAAAAAATGCAACGATATATTAGTCGCAAAATGACCAAAGTAAATATCGAAACTCCCTTTCTTATTACCATTTTGAGGTGACAGATTTGATGTTACCGTCGATTGTAAAGGAGTTTGGTCTTGGGTAATTGATAATTGAGGTTGGTTATCTTAAGGAAAATTAACACGTACTTAATAATGAGAAGGCAGATCAACCCCTTGCCGAGGTAATATGACAGGGAGGGATACAATCTAATTCATTATCCTAACAAGTCGGAGTAAATTATTTTTACAAATATGTTTTTTTTTAAATATTGATCGTAACAGCCTGGTTACCAGCTGTAGAAGTTACTAAAATAAATATGGTCAAATATTGGATAATTTGGAAATTTATTTCTAAAATTACAGATATAAGATACCATTAGGCAAAGTATGATTTTATTTATTTATTTATTTATTTATTTATTTATTTATTTATTTATTTATTTATTTATTTATTTATTTATTTTTTTTTTTTATTTATTTTTATTTATTTATTTATTTATTTATTATGATGATATTAAAATTTTAAAATGATTTCAATAGAATACCAGTAAACTCATAATTAAAATAACATTTATATCGCACAAATTTGAGTGTTTAAATTCTTTAAACTAAATTATTATGGAATACCAGTATATAAAATAACATTTTTATAGCACAAATTCTGACAATGATATTCCTTTTTTTTATTTTTAGAAAATACAAATACATGAAAAACTTAACCAATAAGTAAAATAACATTTTTATAGCACAAATTTGAGTGTTTAATTTTTTTAAACTAAATTTCCATGGAATAACAGTAAATAAAATAACATTTTTATAGCACAAATTTTGACAATGATCTTTTTTTTATTTTTAGAAATTACAAATACATGTAAATCTTAATACCTTGTTAACTTCTAAGAGTTTTATGTGTGCCTAATCGTTACATCAAAGTTTCTATCAGGCTAATTTTCTCTCCCCCGGCTTCCTTAATACTGTTAAGATTACATGATGCCATCATCACCTATGGCCCATCAAACTACGGGTGGGGTAATAGAGACAACCCCCGGGGTGATAAGAAGCATGCCTGGGAATCTCGGCAGATTTAATCATTCGACAACATCTTGTTAGCATTAATTCGACAAAAACATAGTTTAGATACTTATAACATGGTGCGACATTTTAAGCATTTTACTTGTGAACGCATATATTTATTATTTGACAAAATGGAACCAAATTTGAAATATGGGATTAAAAACACGTAATGTGTCTATTGTTAGTCCCGAAATGACCTTGTTTGTGTCGAGTGGACGTTAAACCGCACTTTTCTCTCTCTCTCTTCCCTCTCTCTATTGTTATACGTTGAGATTTAAGGGAAATATATAGGCCTGTATGTTTATGTTGAGATCTTTTTAACACATTTTCATGTAACATAATATGCAGAATAGTAAAACTTAATTCAATTTTAAGCTATGACATTTATTAATATTTAATTGTCAATCTGTTTTCATTTTTAGATATTTTTTATAAATTATTAAACCCCGATTTAACTTTATGCTATGGCCTTTATTAATATTTGATTTTTCGTTTTGCTTTTAATCTGTTGGTATTTTCCAGAAGGGAAATGGAAACACGATTATGTACAACACATTTTATCTGATCATTTGGGTCCGACAAAAAATAAAATCTGTAGCGAAATAAATTTTTATCACATAAATGATTTCTTTCGGCAACAGGTCTGCTCAAAGAATCCATTTTATGATATTTAGAGCAAATCTTCTATCAGCCGTATGAACAGTAATACGAATTGACAGATGAACATATCTACAGAGAGAGAAATTTACTATCTGATTGACATAAACATTGTACCCATCAATTTCTGCTGATGCTTTCCCAGATATACGAACTATTTTAATACTATATACTAGAGGTTATTCCGTCCTCATAAAAAACACAGAAGTTAAAGTTACAAATACTTTATGTGAGTATTGTCAGTTATTCCGACTACACCGTTCTGTCTTCTTTCATATCTACAAATGCATGGTATGTTTTCGTGGAAATAATACCAGCACAAAAGAAAATTGTATGTTTTGTTAAATTCACAAATAAAGAAGAAGTGACATTATGCCTTATAACAAGGGTAACTGCCCCGTGCAAGGCAATCGTTCGTTATTGTAGCTAAACGGAGAAATGTGTGTATCCTATGCCCGTTTGTATATATTTTTTTAGCGAAGACATTGGGGTGAAGCAAGGGGTGGTACTTTGTCCACATTTTTCTGATTTCTGTATCAGTGAAAACTAAAACGCAATACAGGTTGTTAACGTCTAAAATAAAAAACAAACAATATCAGCATTATCGACAGAATACGCATACACTGCCCCGTAAACGATATTCATCACATTTAAATAAATCAATAAATTTTACAGGCAGGCTAAGGGACATAATCTGCTGGCCAAGTGTTGATGATTGAAATAAAATTAAAATTGAAATGAAATGAAATGACAATATTTTTTCATCCGTGTAGTTAGAAAATAAAAAGATAAATAAAATGAATATACCATGTAGGCTATTTGCTGTAACGTTTCAAAATCTCTTAAATCAAAACAAACGCAATTCTGAGTCAAAATATCAAAGAAATTCTCATGAAAAGAACAGAAGATCGTAGCCATTTATTTATATTGATGTGACGTTTGTTTGACTCTATCACGGTAGATACCAATATATTCACAAACAAGCTAAAATATATAGACACTTTCTGTGAATTACTCATTTCTCAGTCACGCTTTGTTAATAATTATACTAAAGTAATTATATTTGTGACATATGCCCACCATGTGTTTAATACCTTCAGTTATTCCCCATAGTATATATTTAAAGCGGGTATAGACCATCATGGTCGGTATGCAAAAAAATCCCGTAGTAGAACTACTGTTGAATATTAACTTAATTAAAGCCGTAACATGCCAGACAAGGGTTCAATTCAAGTCCATGCATAATCAAAAGAACTAAACTTTAATTAAATGTTTTTTGGTCCAAACATTTTGGCAATCGTGCAATACTAACTAAGGTGATCGCCATTTTAAGTTTACATTCATTGCTATTGATTTCATACGGCCATCTTTTTTTTTATCTCCCTTGGGGAAATATAATAAACCAATAACAGCAGTCTTTAGATTAAAATAGTTCATATTATTGACTTTTGAAATATATGTGACCATATTGCTTGCTGTGAAACTTGTACGCCGAGTGCACAAAGAGTGATTTTGGTCTTTTCAAGAATCACAAGAAAGCTCCTTTGGCGTGTGAAAGACAACAAATATTTGTCGCTGAAAATAATCCCTTTTTTTAAGAACGTCTGTTGTGACACAACAACGGTATTACCAACGAGAGGAAACAAATGAAAATGGGTTTACCGTCCTACTTGTCTGCCCCAAAGAGACAAATAAGGAAAACGAGTTGCCATCTAACCGCCTTTACTTCCGAATATTTTATCTAATACTTTTTTCTTCCAACCGTAGTATTTTAGAACCTATTATATTGTGGAAGACTATTTAATCTACTACACAATTTCATTCACTATTTTGTATATTCAAAGAATGTTAAGATGGATGTACAATGATTAATCGTGGTACAGATAGCCTGTCTATCAACAGTAGAAACATTATAACTTTTATGTATACAATTGATTTAGTCCTAAAACAGGGATATTTTATGACACCATGCAAATCCTGCGAAAATTAAAACATAAATCACACATACAACACTTTATACAACTGAATTAACCCCATAAAGATCTTTGATGACATGGTATCCCACCAAACAAATCCTTCGACATATACAAAACCTAAATAACCAACAGCCAACAAGAAATATTGCTGAAATTGTATCCTATGCCGAAAGCATTCAAACCGATGACATTTTGTTTTCATTTACAACAGCAATAAATTCAAATAATTATTAGAAATGGGGAATTTAAATAAATTTATACATGGATTCCAAAATTTAGAATTAGGCTTAGAATTGTTAGAATGTCTGGTTGTAGGGAAAACCTAAATAAACTACTCTTAGCTGTCCGTCAAACCGTCAAATGAACATTTTTTCAGAATTTCTATTTCCTTTTAAGAAAGAAATTAACACAAAATAAACACAACATAAATATACAAAATTAATTGAGCAAAAATATAAAATAACAAATTTGTAATTGATATTTCTAAGGGTAAAAATGTTCATGGTTGAAACTTGAAAGGCGGAGAAATTTAGACATATTCTCAACACATGTGTATAACTTGTTGTTTTTAAAAATTTTGTAATAAATACAACTTAATTTTATTTCAAATAGATACTTTCCAAAATTCCTGTAACATTCGTAAATATTTCTGTTATTATGTTAATATATTATTTTAAAACATTGATCGAATTCTACCAGCGAGAATTTTGAAGTCTATGGTAGAATATTCACACGTTCCTCAGAGAGATTAATGATTCATCAAGATTAATTTTATTTTACAAACTTCTTCAGTTTCGACCTTCATACGAATGCCATTTTCAAATAAAGCAGCGAGAATGGAAGAAAATAACTGATTGCCTACTGATTTTTAATAATGGATAAATTTAAGTAAACGTGTTTCAGTTCAAAAGACAATAACAAAATATTGTATAATTGTAAATTTAAAACTAATATTTTTTCAGTACTGGGAACAATTTGTAAAGTCATAATTGATGATAATTAATTAATAATAAGCTAACGAGTTATTATTACTTACGGTTCTGTGTCTGGAAGCACTGAGACAAAACGTACACACTGGTTTAGGCATCTGATCGACCCCTAACGACCCCCTAAGCATGGCTTGATGTTTTATACAGGGTTGATCTACATATTCTGATCCCACCATTAGTAAAGTGTTTAGATGAGCTATGTAACTAGCTGATAGTCTTAAAACTTCGATTTTAGACAATTTACGATCCGCTGGTTCCGTGGGGATCATTGTTCTAAGAGTCACAAAAGCAGAATTTACACTATGGGTACGATCCCTTTCTCGAGCATTTGCGGACACTCGGGGTTTCCCGTCGGGCATAATTCCCGCTGATCTTTTGCCCCCCATTTTTGTAGAATTTTGGTCTTCTCCCGAAGATTGGCTCTCGGCTCCATCCGAACACAAATCACCGTCGTTGTCTAATTTTCTGCGCTTGCTTGCTTCAGGGCCAAAATTTTTATCATCACCCATTTTTAATTGGCCGTATAAAATTGTCTTTCACGAAGGCGCTCTTCACAAATCTGTGATGTCCTTAAACATTAATCATTACCAAAGATTTAATCGAAATGTATCCCATGTACCGACGCAGAAAACAGTTAATTCCTGAAAATCCTTCGATTACGAACGTTGTCCTAAAAGCTAGAATTACGAATGAACAAGTTTGTGTTCTCCAAGACAACCTCTCTCAGACACGATGTTAATCCTAGAAACAAGCATGTGTGTCAAATTTGTCAAAAAATTTGTCCTGATAAATTAAGCTCGCCAACAACTGTATTTGTATTAACTGAAACACGAAGCTAGAAATAAAATGTACATAGTTTTTATGGTTTATGACTTGCAGGCGCCAGCAGAAGCATCATGGAACCTTGCTGCCGGTCAAAGGTCGTGGAGGCGTGGTTTACGGATCATCAGATAACGGTATTGCAAGTTGCTATGAGTAGGCGGGGCCTAGGCTTCGTATTCTGCATTTAGTGTGAAATCATATTTTATTGCTTAAGGAATGTAATTTTAAAACAATGAATAACTCTAAAATATTTCAATTTTAGTTTTTTAAAAAAGAGAAGAAAAAAAAATACCCGCAGTTCCGTTTAAAATGATTTTTTTATGTGTGAATTGCAGATGACGAAGTGAATTAAGCAAGTACATGTATATATTAAGATTAAATTACATGCTCATGTAATGTTGCCAGTCTCTTTTTTTATCATTGCGTCATATCATTTTTGTATCGTTATGATAGTTAGCGACATAGGCTGTTAATAAATTTGTTTGGTTGGGTTGGTTTTTTATGGAAAATTCATTTATGGAAGTTTATTGTCAAAATTTTAAAATTTACTGTGGATCTTGTCTGTGTAGGCTTCTTGTAATCTTTGCAGATAACCATTTTTTAAAAGAAAAAATAAAGGATATGCAATGAATATCATGTAATAATAGTTTAAACTTAAAAAGATTCCAACGGATTACACATTGTGATATATATCCTAACAACTAGGCTACAGTTATGATGGACGAAATTGAAATATGGAGTGAAAAAGGGTAAAAAAAATAATGAAAAAAATAGCATCCAATCACAGTTGATCTGAAATGACTCTTATCGGTAAAATGAAAAGAAATGGGGTTTAACGTCCTTCTGTTCTGCACCGACTGGGCTAATCAAGACGGGCTCTAATTGGTAAACATGCACTTGACCTGATAAAACCTAAAAAAACATTTCAATTGAACGTCTAAAATTAATGATAAAGAAATCAGAGCCGTGGAAAATATCAATGTGAAGCCTACATTGGAATATGTAGATAATGATTTCAAATAAATATCTGGCAGAATCATTATCAAGTCGATGACATGTATTCAAATTCCTTATGCATTTATTTAAACAAGTTTTTAAAAACAATTTTTGTCCCAGAAAATCTAACACACCACAATGATACACGCATTCTATTTCTTGAGGAATAACCCATTATGGAGGCCTAAACAATATAATTAGATGATCTCTACCAAAAAGAGAAAATGAGTCGTGGCTAAGGTATTTAACAAGGTTCGTATTTGGGTCCTTGTCCTTGTCCATAGCGTGATGATGACAATCATATTAAATGTAGATAATTTGTCCATTTTTCCTCTGTAACAGAATAATTAATAATATTATCTTATATATATTTAAATAGGAAAATGATTTATATAGTAGAAGGAAAGGAATATGATAAACATCTAACCATAATAGACCAGGTGCCATTTCCTCTAAATATCACTAAAACTAAAAACTCTTATGATTCTACCCCTTAATGATCAGCGCTATGGTTAATCGACTATTGCATGTGCCAAAACCGCCTGCAAAGTGCACGTGTTTCTAAATTGAAGAAACACATTTCACAGTGCGTAATCAACCAATGAAAAACTCTGTATTGTCAACACATGGTCATCAAACAGTCGTCGGTAAGGACTATTTTGGCGCGTTGTCGAATTTCAAAGCGAAATGAGAGAAAATGGCCACCTATTAACAGTTCATATATAAGAATAGATTCCTACTTCCACAATAAACGTGTAACCCGATAGCCAGGAGGAAAACATGAAAACTATTTATTTCTTCAGAGAAAACACCAACATAAATCAGTTGTTATTGTTAATATATATTCTACACATGCTTAATGCCTTACTTCTCACATTTTAAAACTCACAGTCAGAAGTAAAATGGGACAATTGAAATAACTGATGAATCTGAATCTATAGTGCTGGTCAGTAAAGTGGTCAATATTTTGTTATTGGCGCGGTTCACAATTTTTAATTCCTCTGTTTACTCACTGACAGTGACCATATATTTTGGTCTTTATTTGCCCTGTTCGGAGAAGAACATTAGGATTTCTTTAAGTGGCATTTGCTTGATAAAGACGAGAGTATCATCGTCGAAACGTAATTGCATGCTAATAAACCAGTAATTGTTATGCCATAAGTAGTGTTAGTTTGTAGAATAGTAGGACGTTATACCCCATTTCATTTCAATGTGGTTTAAGTCAAGCGCGTATTTTCTTAAAATTAAAAAAAAAATGAAGTATAAATTTGACGGTGGCTGAGTTTATCCCTTAAGCGCTTCCTTATCATAAGTTGTCCCTAATGTTTATTGAAACCATGTTCGTGTCTGTTCTAAAATTGTCTTTCCAACAAACATTCTGATGTTAAGCATTTGCCGAAACTATAAAAATAAGAATTTAAATAATTTCAGAATAATTCTTAAAGTCATTAACAAATGGTATGAAGAAGACGGGCAACAAACGGTAACCCTGTGGAATGTGTTGATTATAATATTTGGTGCTGAAGATAAACGTATGCATCATTCGGACACCAATCTGGGCTAATCACTCCTACAGCAAGCAAACAATACAGTATTTAAAAATATCTTGCTTTGAAATAATATTTGTTGTAC
The DNA here is from genome assembly GCA_917208275.1 of Patella pellucida. Lineage (NCBI taxonomy): Eukaryota > Metazoa > Mollusca > Gastropoda > Patellidae > Patella > Patella pellucida. The sequence continues at coordinate 37,447,535 of OU795044.1, forward strand.
ATAATTGAGAGGGATTTTAAATCAAATATTATAGACAGAACACAACCTACTCAATATTTCTGTAATATGGACTTTAACTTGAAGGAGCTTAGAGTTATTCCATTATAGGGTGATATAGAAAAGTAAGGCCTTAAACCACATTTAATTTTCATTATAGTGTGACGTATATTTAAAAACAAACATTATGCGATGCAATACCATAAAACCATTTAAATTGAATGAACTTTATGCACTCCATCAGCGCATGTTGGAAACCAAAACCAGAAGCATTATAGAAGTAACAAGCTCTGCAACTACCGAAATATGGTGAAGTTGTCCGCGGTTTGGATTCAGAGAAAACATAACAACTAAAAGCTTCACAGGTAAATGATTAAAAAATATTAAGCGCAGAACAAAAATATAAAAATAGTAATGTGAGTTGGCAGAACTCCATTTTAAGCCATTTCTTGTGTATTAGGGACATAAATTGACATAGAGAAGTAAAATTAACCACAGGAATCATAGCTGGTAAAATCATCACCGAACGCAGGTGTCAGAAAATCGTATTTAAATGACCATCCAGTGCCTCGTGGGATAGGAAATTATTTGGCAATGGAGACACGATGTTAAGTTTGGAATCCGTGAAAAGATTTTAATTAATTAATTAAAGACGGATTGCGATATTGATTCTGTTTATAATTTGTGAAGATACAGCGGAAGGTAAATCTATACGTGAAAGTTACTCTATAAACAAATAATACCTGTCAGACATAGGGGAGGAATAACTTGATTACAAATACAGACTAACTCCTGTTTACAGAATGTACACGATTTATACGATTATTTCTCCAATCCGCTCAACTCATTAGCAGAAACAATGTGTGTTAGGCAATAGGCTCCATTACGTAATATGTTTGTATTTATAGATATGAAACAAACAAACAATGATGGCGAAATACAACATGGATTTCACATTAAGAAGCTGTAATGGGAGAGATATATTTTTACCGGATTTAACTTAAGGATTAAACCAGATTCATCTAATTTTTAAAAATATTCTTTTTCAGTTTTATGCTTTTGTTTATTAACAAATGGTATGACGCGTGTTAGAGACTAGATGCATCGAGTTTGTGTTTTTATGCAAGACTACATTTTGACCACCCAGATAAGAATCTATGTCTAGAACTGAGGTTTTACCATCTACTGTAGCCCCCCCCCCCCCCCTCTCTCTCTCTCTCTGTTATTCCCACCCCATCCAACTGTTTTGCACCAACCGGGTTAAATATGTTCTCCTATGTCCACACAAGTCTTGCTATTCAACCTGCAAGGGAAGCCATCTCTGCTCGGAATAATCGCATACGCCATGCTCTTTGCTATGAGTGAGTACTTTTTATTGCATCCTACATCACTGACAGGGGAAAACTAGAGTGGAAAATCCACCGTTAGCGTATTGAATATGAAGTGGTGTAAGCACTAACCCTGTTGTTGACCAATTTAAAAAACGATTTTGTTGTGCAAAGTTCCGTCATAAATACAGAAATGCAGACCAGCATGATGTGTTTGATATTTTACGCAATCTAAACATGGTAATGTCACCATTTTAACAACCGCGGTGTCATTGGTGAATCGTTGCGCAGATCTTGACCGGAATAAAACCAGGGCACATTTTGTTTTTCAGGGGGCGCACACCGTCGGCACCCTCACCCACCCCCTATCCCCTCACAACGGGCCTGATAATATATATGCGGGTTCAATGTAGTAACTAAAATTAGAGAGAAAGAGAGAGAGAGGGGGGGGGGAGATGGGGGTTAACATCCACTCGACACAAACTAGGTCACTTCGGGATTAACATAATGGTTTAATTTTATTTCGATAATTCGCTTTCGCATATGGGTCTTTTTTAAGCTGTGGGAGGAAACCGGAGAACCCGGGGAAACCCCACGAGGTTGGAAACTAAAATTAGACAGCTGAAGATTACCTAGAATTGTGCGTTTAATTTTACCACACACAGGTAAGCTATCAGATCTGTTAATATCTTTTCTCTGATCGTGGAATTATCAATGGGGTAATTTGTATCATGGCAAACCATATCTTCTTATTACATTGCATCGGGTTACTATTCCAGATAACCTCTCTTTCATTTGCCACCCTCGAGAGAAACAGTACCACCTGACGGTCAGGCGTGATAACTGGCGCGAATCGCAATTTCATCTAGCCGCTGAGAATATTCAGGCATCTGTTTTGGCAATAAATAAAAAGAGAAGGCCTATCGCTAAAAATATGATGATAAAACGAGAGAGAAACCTGCTTTGGAATTTCAAAATGGTAATTATAAATATCGACTAGATAAAACGAATGACATGCTTCCTTGGTTACAAAATTTCGCAAGTGTGATTGGGAGAGAAAAAAAGGGGTTTAACGTCCACTCAGTACGACCATTCAACCCCCTTATTTCGCACGTAAACTAGTGCACCGAATGCTAACAGAAAAGAGTAATAAGTAGCCATTTTGCTAATTTCTGTATTTAATTTTATGGGTAGACTGGAGATGGGTTTGAGTTCCGGAATTTTTGGTTGTTTTTCGCGGAATATCACCAGCTAAAGGACCACGCTAACAGATAAAAGGCCATTGATTGTTAATTTTATGGGTAGGCGGAATATTACTAGGCACCGATTTAACTGACCAAAGATGACTTTCCAAGTTATTTTGCAGGGGTCTTTATATTGGTAATGTGAGTGACAATCTGATTAAAACGCAGAACCCATTTCGTTTCGTTGATAGCTCAAAATTATAGGATCTGGAAGAGTTATCATTGACGTGTTGTAGTTGGTGCGAGGGATTAGCCAATGAAACGGTCAGTTACGGCGAATTCTTGGCCTTTTGATGGACGAAACTGTGGGAAACCACTAGAAACGTCAATGAATAGACACGCGTTTTGTGACAGTGGAATACAATGAACGCTAACTTTAATAGTAAGTGCAGGGGGGGGGGCTGGGGCACCACACACAATTTTCACAAAAACAAATATATGGACAAGACGCAAAACGCAGAAATCATAATCAAACAGACAGTTCAAATAAAGTGAATGGATCCGGGGGGCTAAGTTCGTGCGCTGTCCCTTTGTTTCATGTCAGTTGTTAATGCTTGTATCTAAAACAGATTGTGAAGTTTGTTTGACATCTATCAAAGAAAAAAGTTAAATTGCTCTTTATTAAGACATACATTTCTGCCTTGATTTATTTTTCATGTTAAAAGATAAGCATCTTCTATTAGATTTGAAATCTTTTAAGAACAGGCGTTCGTAACGTATTTATATGTTAGCAAATATAATCCAAGAAGGTTTTACTTATGTACATAAGCTGTTAACTATCTACCTCTGGATGCTTCAATAACATTTAGAGTAATGCTGAAGTTTTTCATAATTAATTTATGAGAAATATTATGGGCAATAAATGAATATGCTATGCATTGGTAAACACTTTTCAAAAACGTAAACAACGACGTCATTAACAAATTATTGAAAAAGGGTAGGTGGTAAAGGGTGCCCTTGAATTATACCTCGCTTGTCAGGATTGCCGCCTTTGGGACTGACATAGAGTGTAGAACGAAAACGCTAGGTTCATCGGTTACACTAGTCGTTTGGATAGGACGAAAAATCTAGGCTAACCCATGAAGACATTGGCGTGCACGTAAAAACTAGGTTCACCCGTGAAGACATTGGCGTGCACGTAAAAGAAGCCTTGGTAGTTGGAATAACACGAAGGGGATTCTGAAACGCCTCAAACAGGGTAAAAATTTTATCGTGGTATTGTGCACCTCATAGTTGAAATGAAAAATATCCCCGTGAATTAGTACACCTAACGGTTCAAATTAAAAATATCACGTGGGATTGTACCTGCACCTAATAGTTGAAATGAAATGACGGTACATTAGCATCAAAATGATACTATTCTGTTGGTGAGACGTTAAACCCTATTTTATTATACCACGGTATTGTCTTTGTGATCTTTGGAATAAATAAGAAGTGGTATGAGATGTTCATGGAAGTCAGCATGGGTGTTTTTTGTCATAAAATACAAAAGCAATCTGGAGTAAATTATTTACTCTAAAAGAACGTTTTAAAAAAGCCGACTATTAATTGTAAAAGATTTCAATGGTCAATGTTATTAACACTTCTGGGTGTGATTAACACCACGGGAGATAGTGGATACCCTGCAGGCCTAGCCTACCGATCGCTTCATTTCCCTCGGGTATTACTGGCGTTAAAGGCACAACATGCCATATCGTTCACATTATTTCTCAAAATTAAAAAATATATGTATTTTAATGTAAGTACTTTTGTTATTATGTAATCAAACTTAATTAAAAGTACGTCCAATTTTTAAAAAAAAATCCTCATGAAGGTATAATTATTATTACTGTACTTGTCTGTCATTGAGTCAAGTGGTGCGGTATCGTTCACACACTTGTACGTGACAAGAAGTATGGTCGTCTGTTCAACTTAGTGAGTTTTCTCCGGGTCTTGTACAATAATTATGTCAGTTACCTCCACCACCCATCTCTCCCTTTTTCTTCCCCCTCTCTTTCTCTCCTCCCCCCTCTCTCTCTCTCACACACACACACACACACACACACAAAGCTTCACTTAAACAAGTATATGCTTACTGTAGAAACTCAGACCCGACCATAAAATCATTGCAATCAGCTTGGAATTGTGACAGCATATCAAACTCCGTCAATCGATGCGCAGTTGTCCAAAGAATAAGCTTGCGAACTGGTGGAGCCTTAGGTTTTGGTGTTTGGGGGTTGTTTGTTTTTTTTTAAAAAGGCCTCGTCCTAGGTAGAATGAGAGAAAAACCAGAAAATTACCAATCAAAGATAAAACTCCCCGGATTAATTTTAATTTGCCCTTTTTGTATGGAGGGGGATCCTCGCCAAAACTCTCAATTTGTGAAAATACATTTGTCGATTTGTGAAAGTACATTTGTTAATTTGTCAAAATACAAAGTACATTTGTCGATTTGTGAAAGTACATTTGTTAATTTGTCAAAATGCAAAATACATTTGTCGAACCTATAAAGTACAAATTTTGAAATAACACAGCTTAACTTTATAGTTTCAAGAGATGTAATTTCAACATTTGCAGTTTCAACATTTGTAGTTTCAACAGTTGTATAATCGACATTTGCATTAAGGAGCCATGCATTAGCGAACTATGACCATATTTGGGTTGATGTATGGTATGGAAGCCTATTGCGGCCATTTCAGAATCTCGGCATAAATTCGCCTGTGGCCCAGATTTGACAGTCTAAAACATTCACGTGGTCGTGTTTTGTATACGCCAACATGGGAATGTGGTCTCATATTGCCCTCGACGCCGTCCGTCCGCCCGTCTGTCAATCAGTCCATCCGTCGTCCGCAATTTCTTGTGAACACTCTACAGACTACATTTATCATTAAATGATAAATGTAGTCTGAATTTGACTGTTTTTAAATTGAAATATGATGCTTAAATAAGTGAGACGAAGAAGCCTTTTTAATTTCAATAACTTCCGTTAATTTCTTCTGGAGTTATGGCCATTGTTTCACATTGTTGCATCTTGTGGACGCTCCGTATGAATGTTGGGGGTTGGGATGACCTAGTGGTCTAGAATGCCGCGCTTCGACCTCTAGCTGACCGGTCACCCCTGGTGTGAACGTATGTGACATGGAAATAGGGGAGCCTTCTCATCCTCGTGGGTTTCCTACGGACACTCCGGTTTCCTTCCACTGCTAAAGACCCCTACGCGCAAGCGAATTTTTGAAATAAATTAAACCATATGTTAGTCCCGAAATGACCTAGTTGTGTTGAGTGTACGTTAAACCCCATTTCTCTCTCTCTCGTATGAAATGTATATGCATCATTTAAATTAGTAAAACAAAGACCCCTATTTAATTTCAGCAACTTCCGTTATAGATATCAGCGTGATGGGCGAACATACATACAAACATAGGCTACACACAAAAACACACCTAAAGGTAAAAGGTCTTTAACAGTAGGAGGAAATTGAAGGACAAAGAGAAAACCCACAGAATAGACAGTCGGTCTATCCCTTGTCACGTACAAGCGGCGAATCGATACCAAGCCAGTTGATTCAATGACAGTCCTTATGATCGATTTCGAACGCGTTAACCATTCTTCTCCAACTGAGCTAACGAAAGCTAATGCAGTGTGCTACGAGGGCCTACTCTTATTTCGAATTCCCACGGTAAAAGGTTATTCATTGTCACGTTCAAGCGGCGAATCGAAACCAATGTTTACACGGGGCCCCGTTATTTTGTCCCATATGCACGACTACACGTTATCCGTTGCCAGACCCTCCGTCCCCCATCTACACAACGGAAAAGGGACGATATCTCAAGATAAATTTCGATGAAGCTAGAGAGCAAACGTCCTACTCACTGAGCCACCGTAGCCTCCACTTCATTTCGATTTCCGGACAAGGAACCTAGTTTTTTATATCTATAACATTCGAACGGCTATGCGTTGTCCCTTGCCAGGCCTTCCGCCCTACACCACTGACAAGCAGTTGACATCGTTATTTTTAATCCCATTTGATCGACTATACGTTGTCCCTTGTCAGACTCCCCAAACGAAAGTACTGACAAGATCACGCATCAAAATAACCGATGAACGTTGTTGAAGTTGGAGAGCAAAGAAAGATTTGACTGAAGACTTAAAATCGATTACAGAATTCAATACTATCTTTGCCAGAAGAGATTAAAATTATTTTGGACTCTTTAATTGTCGAGATTCTGAAATGGCCGCAATAGGCTTCCATACCATACAATAACCCAAATATGGTCATAGTTCGCTAATACATGGCTTGCTAATGCAAGGCTCGTTAATGCAAGTGTCGTTAATACAATTGTTGAAACAACAAATGTTGAAACTGCAAATGTTGAAATTACATCTCTTGAAAAAACAAATGTTGAAATTACATATCTTGAAACTATAAAGTTAAGCTGTGTTATTTCAAAATTTGTACTTTGTAGGTTCGACAAATGTATTTTGCATTTTGACAAATTAACAAATGTACTTTCACAAATCGACAAATGTACTTTCACAAATCGACAAATGTACTTTGTATTTTGACAATTTAACAAATGTACTTTCACAAATCGACAAATGTATTTTCACAAATTGAGAGTTTTGGCGAGGATCCCCCTCCATATTTTTGTTTCGTTCTCCCCCTCGGTCCCGCAAAACAACACCTCATTTATGCACTAAGGTCTACCTTCAAATAATACACGAACTCTACATATATATTCATTCGGCTATAAGAAGAGAAATTCCACCCGCTTTTCACTGAGTATGTTACCATCTGGTTTTCATGGTAAATATTTGTAAGATAGGGTAGAAGATATGATATATAGTTGGTAAATTAAGTGGGGCGTGAAATGGAGCAGCCAGCTAGTTACACCTGCATATAATAGACAACTTCTAATGATGATGATAACTGGAAGAGCCAGTAGTTAAAACACTTTATAATCACCAGTTTTAGGCCTAAATAGAAAATACTATTTAGGCAACTTGTGTCAAAATTCAATTTATGATTCAATCTGGTTCGGCCCGTAGCAAGCTCATGACATTTAGTGGGGCTGCGGAAGGTTCTAAGAAAGCTCCTAAAAAATCATTATTGTTACCGAAATATTTTTGGGGGGGGGGAGCTAATTCGATTTTTTTGGGGGGGGGGGGGGGCTAAGCACCCCCATAGCCCTCCACACTCCCGTGGCTACGTGCCCGATCTGGTTACCTTGTAAAATCCAGGGACAAGAACCTGTGTGCTTAGTCGTTTAGGCAAAACAATTGTTATTTGTCATAATTCAGATCATGATTCAATCTGCATGGTTATCTAGAAATGTCTCGGCATAAGTAGAAATGAACCTGCAGGGCTGACAAGGAAAATGTACCTGTTGTTCAGAAAAAAAATTCCGACCAACGCAGATGGTCATATATATGACGTTAGGAGAGAAGAATATTTTAAAAACAGGGCCGTTTTATTGAATTCCAACTATCAAGGGTTCTTTTACGTAAACGCCAGAAAAATCTGATTTAAACACAGATCTTATTTAGGTTTTTTTTGTTTAAAGTTCGAAATTTCGTCCCCGGTTGTACGTGTGAAGAAGTAGGGATGCCTGTCCAAACTCGTGACCCCAACGCACAAGCGAATTATTGAAATAAAATTGAACCATGTTAGTCCCGAAATGACCTAGTTTATTTCGAGTGGACATTAAACCCAATCTCTTCTTACCAACACGAGAAGACCTTTTTATTTGTCTTAACTGCGAGAAGGAAAGTGTTTTATTTAAAGTGACACTAACTTGTAATTATTATTTTCATTTATTAATATTTTATCAAGCAATAACTTTTTACTAATATATGTTTTAAAAGACATTCCAAATCATCAATATATTTGATGAACGAATGACGACTTAAAGGAGCTAAATCGCTAACATTTGGGACCTAGAAATTGACCCTAATGGGTCGCAACGCATATAATAATATAATCTGATTGTATATAAACTGATTTACATTAAATTGTTTCCGTTTTGGGTCTAATTTCATATCAGATATTTCCAGCGAAATACGGCATTAGTCTCAACCGAAAAGGATTCTTTAGTGTCTGGTTATTCCAGTCTACCGCGCATGCCCTCAGATACGATATGGCCTCGTCGTTTAACAGGACTTGTGGAATATGTCTAGCCTCGTTCGTTCTGGTCACTTGTTATAAGTGACGCTGAAACACACTATGGTACACGATTCGTGTACCAACTGTAAAATATTTATTTTTATTTAAATATTGGATATCAGAGGCCTACCATTTCCAGGTAAGATCACAACACCAATGTTGATTTAAATTGACCAATAATTCGTGTTTTCGATGTCGACGATTTTGGACGATTTTGAGTTACGGACTTAGGTCCTTTAACGCACACAACGTATCTCGTTGCACTACATGGTAAACACATTAGTCTCGCACTCACCACGAGATTAATACCATTACGTCACAAATTTCCACCAATGAGATCTTATCTCACAGAAGTATGAAATGTATCCTTCTGATGGTCTGTGTGGCTGTCATTTTCCTCTCTAACACTGTGTAATTTTGTCATTAAATTGAAAGGTTATCCACTTACGTTGTCCATACATACGGTGGTATTTCTACAATCTGTGTGTGAGTTTTGTCCCACTTACGACTCGTCACGCATTGGAGTTCCCGGTAGGGGCTCAAAAATCTACTTCGATTTTAAATGGGCGGAATTTCGGTATATGAGATTTCGCAAATGATGCGTGGCGAGTATAAGACAGGCTTGTTCATTAATATAATGACTTATACTCTGTCAATGTCTAACTAGCTCATGGCTTGTCTTGTCTTATCTTGTCTTGTTAGAGATGGTAATAAATATGTCACATCGCTGGTTAGTAATTCGTTAATATTGATATGTAAACATATACATACCTGGTTAGTAATCAAATAGATACTTCACGTCAATGGTTAGTAATAAGTCAATCTAGAGATATGTCACATCACTGTTAGTAATCAGCCTTTGCAATACTTTGGGACTTGGGTGCTACTAACAGTGATCGTTTTTGTCAACATTTCAACTGTCATAACTTTGTCAGTTGCTGGATATGATGTGTTGAATATGATATCGTGTCGGTAATTTTTTGTATACTTTGACAAAAGAAACGTTCTTGACGGAAATTAGTAGAAACGCAACGGCACGTCACATCATACCTCAATGGTTATAAATTTGTCAGATCAGGGATAATTCACATTAATCGTTAGTAATCCGTCAATCTAGAGAAACGGGGGGGGGGGGGCAGAATGGTTAGCACGTGTGCGCTGTTTCATAAAATCTTTTATTGAGTCAATTGTCTTGGTCTCGAATCTCCGGTTGTGCGTGACATGGAGTTGGGTCACGTGTCCAACCTCCTGGGTTTTCTGCGGGTCCTCCGATTTCCTCCCACTGTTGAAGACCCCTAAGCGCAAGCGAATTATCGAAATAAAATTGAACCGTGTGTTAGTCCCAAAATGACCTAGTTTGTGTTTAGTAGCCGTTAAACCCCATTTCTTTCTCTCCCTCTCTCATGTAGAGGTACACCTCATCATTGGTTAGTAATCGGTCCATCTAGAAAAACGTCACATTAATCGTTTTTAATCAGTCAGTCTAGAGAAACGTCTCATCACTGGTTAGTAATCAATATAGAGATACGTCACATCACTGGTTAGTAGGCTAATCAGTCAATCTAGAGACACGTCTCGTCACTAATATTGTAATTCGGCAATTTCGAGACTCGTCTCACGTGTGATAAGTTTAATTTGTCAATATTAAGATAAATGAAAAATAGATTATAATAAAGGTACTAATTGACCAACTAAGTTTTGTTGCCCCTAAATGCAACATCACTTTATTAAAAAAAAATACCATTAAAAGCTAATCACCCACGTAAAGAGCCAAGGGCAACAATTAACGTCAGTGATGTACCCATCATAAAATATAGTTAAGTAAAACGATTTAATAGTTGAAGGGGTCTTTTTGATACTTTCTACTAGCAATGAACCGTTTAATACATTTAAAGAACAAACAGCACATGTGTAAAGATGTATTCTCGGGAACAACTGACGGTGTTGAGTATTGTTCTAAAAGTATTCTTAAAGAAAATCGACAAACAATAACAGTGGTACAAGCCAACACTTGCCTCTAATAAATTTCACCACTTCTCATTTCGCAAGAATAACGACACATCTTTTGTTTTTCAGTTATGAATCATTACCTTGAACACGTTTTATGAGTTTGGGTTTGCTGTTTATTTTGTAGACTAGAATGTGGTAGAGATATTAAAGGGTATAATATACAGCTGTTCAACTATGGGGGTAAAACTAGAATAGACTTGAGTGCTTATATTGTGTTAGGACATATAGTACATATGTGTAGCTATGCGACCTTCCCAGGGCCCCCACATTAGAGACCCCCCCCCCCCCCGTTAAAAAAAATCTCAGTTGCGCCCAGCCTCCTCTAGAAATGCCATCATTTCATAGCACTCGCATGGATTGGTCCACTGAAATAACGCCAGAATGCACTAATTTTGTGCCAGAATTTTTATCTTTTCTGGGGGAGGTACTTCTAAATGGCTCTACACGAGTGCCTGAAATGCCAGAAAATCACGGTTCCGGTCTCCAATTTCTGAAAAGGGTTAGGACCCTTGCAGGGCTTCGCGCCTTCAGCGCTCGCGGTTGGTGATCAGTGGCCCCCACATATTCCAGGCCCCAAGGCCCCCACCATGGTTAATCCGGCGTTGGACCTTCCCAAATAAGTTGCATAAGGTATTCTACAATAAATATGAAAAGCGATAATGTATGTTCAATTAGAAAGATTCAAGTGCTTGTATTGTGTAAGGAAACATCGGGGTAAAAGTACATATATTTAGCTATGCGAACTTTCCAAAGACGTGTAATATAGGTGTTCTAAGAAAAAATATGAAATGCGATAACGTATGTTCAACTATTTGGTTAAATTTAGAATAGATTCGAATGCTCGCATTGTGTTAGGAAACATAGCATCTTGATAACAGTACATGTATTTAGCTATACGAATTTCCCCAAAAGAGTGGCATAAAGTGTTCTAGAAAAAATATGAAATCATTTATTCAACAATGGTTGATAAAACTAGAATATATTTCAGTGCTTGTGTTGTATTTGTGGTGGTATTTTGATAAAAAAATTAATAAAATAAGTAAACATGATGTATATAGTTATGCGAACTTCCCAAAGATGTGGTATGAGGTGTTCTGGAACATGAAAGACGATAAATTACAACTGTTCAACTACGGAGGTAAAACTAGAATAGATTCGAGTGCTAGTATTTTGTTAGGACAGACATCCTACTTTAAAGGGACAATAACACTTTTCCTGGCTTGACAAGTCCACCAAAAAATAGCCTTATTCTAACTACTAGATGTTGAAGTGTCTTACCTGTTATGTAAATTATCCATTACATCCTATTTTACTTGCCCAGAGGGCTCGAAAAGTTACATTTGAAAAGGTTTACGTGAAACTTTTCAAACCATGTAGTTGAATTTTTCCAATTTTTAAAATTATGTGTGTTAAAGCCTCACTACCACTTTTGTTGTAACTGAATAATATGTTCCAATCTTTATTCTGGTCAACAATTTGTACTATTTTACAATATTTCAAATTTCATCTTAACACACCTAATTTTAAAAATTGGAAAAATTCAACTACATGCCGTAACATGGTTTGAAAAGCCTTACGTAAGCACTTTCAAATGCAACTTGGATTTAAACATATTTTTTAAACCCTCTGGACAAGTAAGATAGGTAGTAATGGATAATTTACACAACAGGTAGGACACGTAAACATCTTGTAGTTAGAATAAGGCTAATTTTTTTTCTGGACCTGTCAAGCCAGCAAGAGTGTTATTGTCCCTTTAAGATGAAATTTGTATCATCAATTATTGGAATATTGTAAAATAGTACAATTTGTTGACCAGAATAATGATTAAGACATATTATTCAGTTACAACAAGAGCGTCATTGGACTTTAAATGACGGCATCTTCAAAAAAGTATATTTGGTTTTAGCTATGTGAACTCAATGAAGTGGCATAAGTTGACCAGAACATGATAATAGATGGCAACTCAAGAAGTATTTATATGAAGTTATATGTAGTTCATTGACAGATTTATTTCTCACAATTATGGAAACAAAACAATATAAAGTAGATCATATACTAAAATTCTACAGTTCTCACAGATCAGAACAATGCAAGCAATGCCAAGCAGATCGGGTGATAACATTTGTCACAAGTCAGTTCCCAAGATTCCAACATGTGAGCAAGGACAAATTAGTGAAATAATTCCCACATGAAATGGTGATTAAAAATCAAGGATATTCTGTACATTTATAATTTAGAGAGAGAGATGGGGTTTAACGTCAACTTGACAGAAACTAGGGACTAACATAAGGTTCAATTTTCTTGGACTCTTTTTTTAGCAGTTGGGAAAACAAAGGTACCGGGGAAAATCTTCGAGATTGAATAGGGGACCCTACTCGCGGTCCCGTACAAGATAGAGAGATGTTTGCCTTAACATCCACTCCACACGTAAAGAATACATTTTATTTAACCAGTGGTTGCCAGGCAATATACGCCCTTTTTTTGCAAGAGATGGATAGAGAACAGGCTAAAATTATGGCGATTTCTCGTACAATCAGGGGCCATAATTCAGGAAGTTATGGTCTGAAATGCGCAAATATCGAAAGAGATTGGGATCTTTTTGGATATAAAGATATAATTTAAGTTTCATCAAAAAATGTAAGATAGTAAGCTGGCACTGCCAGGCAGGATACGATCACATTTTCGAGAGATGGATAGAGAAGAAGCAATACCAAAAGTGATTTTTCCTACAATCAAAGGCCATAATTCATTAAGTTGTAATTTTATATGCGCAAATATCGAAAGAATCAAGATCTTTGGGTTATAAACATGCATTTCAAGTTTCATCAAAATCGATTTAAAATTGTGACCTCTACAGGGTCCACAACTTTGGTACACCATATTTTTACACTATTCGCGTACAAACGGCGGCCATTTTGTCTGACAATTATGGTCAGATTAATAATCGTGACCTCCAGAGGTACCATAGGGGAATTTTCGGACAATCAGGGGCCATAATTCAGGAAGTTATGATCCGATATGTGCAAATAACTAAAGGAACCAAGATCTTTGGGCTATAACCATGCATTTCAAGTTTCATCAAAATCTAATCAAAACTGGGACCTATTCAACCATGATCAAACTTTTTTTTTTTATATCGGATAATAATTTTGACCTCCAGAGGGGCCATAAGCTAAAAAAAGGCGATTTTGCGTATAATCAGGGGCCATAATTCAGGAAGTTACAATCCGATATGCGCAAATATCGAAAGGAACCAAGATCTTTGGGTTATAACTATGAATTTCAAGTTTCATCAAAATCGAATCAAAACTGTGACCTATACAACCATAATCAAACTTTTTTTTTTAAATCGGATAATAATTGTGATCTCCAGAGGGGCCATAAGCTAAAAAAAAGAGGCGATTTTGCGTATAACCAGGGGCCATAATTCAGGAAGTTACGATCCGATATGCGCAAATATCGAAAAGAACCAAGACCTTTGGGTTATAACTATGAATTTCAAGTTTCATCAAAATCGAATTAAAATTGTGACCTATACAGGGTCCACAACCTTGATATACCATTTTTTAACAGTAGGCCCTATTCGCGTACAAACGGTGGCCATTTTGTATGGCAATTTTGGTCCGATTTTCCCGAAATTCGAACTCAATCTTCCTTTGGGTGTAACGGTGATATAATCAAACGGTTTTTGCAAATCGGACAATAATTGTCACCTCCAGAGGGAGAGAGAGCGAATGGGGTTTAGAGTCCACTCAACACAACTAGATCATTTCGGGACTAAACCTCCAGAGGGACGACAAGCTAAAATATGTGATTTTTCGGACAACCAGGGCCATAATTTAGAAAATTACGTTCCGATAGGCGCAAATATCGAAAGTAACCAAGATTTTTGGGTTATAAACCTGCATGTCAAGTTTCATTAAAATCGGTTCAAAGCTAAAACGTGATTTTTCGTACAATCAGGGGCCATAATCCATGAAGTTTGATCCAATACATGCCAATATCGAAAGCCGCCGAGATCTTTTGGGGATAAACCTATATTTCAAGTTTCGTCAAAATCGGGTAAGTTGTGACCTGTAGAGAGTCCACAAACAATTGTGGACAGACGTACGGACGGACGGACAGGGGCGGCGGCATAATACGTCCACATGAAAATGTGGGCGTATAAAAAAATTGTGACCTCTAAAGGGTCAACAACCTTCGTATTACATACTTTTACACAATTTGCTTACAAGGAGCGGTCATTTTGTCGGGCAGTTTCGTTTCGATTTTCCCAAAATTATATACTTTTACACTATTTGCGTACAAGGAGCGACTGTATCCGGCGGCCATTTTGGTCCGATTTGC
Source organism: Patella pellucida (assembly GCA_917208275.1). Lineage (NCBI taxonomy): Eukaryota > Metazoa > Mollusca > Gastropoda > Patellidae > Patella > Patella pellucida. The sequence continues at coordinate 37,462,603 of OU795044.1, forward strand.
CCGAAATTCTAACTCAACCTTCAATGATGTGTAACGGTGATATATCAACGGTTTTTAAAATTGAATACAAATTATGAATTCAAGCGGGTCCACAAGCACAAAATGCCATATTTCAAACACTCAGGGGCCATATTTGCGTGATTATCGAACAGAACCGAGATCGTTGTGATATAAACATAAATTTAAAGTCTCATCAATATACCATATTGTTTACACTATTTCCGTACGACGAGTGGCCATTTTGGTCCGTTTTTTCACATAATTTGAACTCAACCGACATTACGATGTAACGATTTTCGGGTACCAATTGTGACTCTAGAGGGACCACAAGCTTAAAGCGCGATTTTCGTGCATCCAGGGGTCATAACTCAGGATGTTATGATCCGATTTAAGAGAATATCGTAAGGAACTAAGATCTTTGGGTTATAAACTGTACCACGTGGCCGCAAAAGAGTGTCCACAACCTTGATATTGCATTGTTTTTACGTACAATTGTGTCATCTAGCGGGTCCACAAGCTCAAAATGCAATATTTCAAACAATCGCAGGGGACATAATCCAGGAACGGAATCGAGATCTTTGTGATTTAAACATAAATTTAAAGTTTCATAAATATCAGATCAAAATTGTGACTCCTAGAGAGTCGACGACCTTGATATACCATATTTTACACTATTTGCGTACGACGGTCGGCCAACTTGTCCGCCAGTTTTGGTCAGATTTTCACGAAATTTATAATCAACCCACATTACGATGTAACGGTGATAATCGGGTACAAATTGTGAGTCTAGAGGGACCACAAAACGCGATTTTTCGTACAATCAGGGGCCATAACCTAGGAAGAATTATGAACCGATATTAGCGAATATCAAAGGAACCAAGAACTTTGAGTTATTAACATACATTTCAAGTTTCATCAAAATCACATGAGAATGTGGGCGCATAAAAATACTTTAATGGCCCATTGGGATAATAAGCAGTAGGAGGCAACTGGATTCCTTGGATTCCTGGTAAAAAATATTAAAACTTTTGTAACACATAACAACTAATTCTATCATAATTGGTAAATGATAACCCATAATTATTTCAATATCAATTTATATTTGTCTTCTTTGCATAAATACCGAAAGAGAGAGAGGAGAGAAATGGGGTTTATCGACCAATCAACACAAACTAGGTAATTTCGGGACTAGCATATGATTCAATTTTATTTCAATAATTCGTTTCCACTTTGAGGCTTTTAGCCCTGGGAGGAAACCAGAGAAACCAGAGAAAACCCATTGGGTTGGAGAGGCGCTGACCATATGATACAGAGTGCACATGCTAACATTGACCATCCACCCCCCCTTAAAGGCAGAGGCATTATTTAAACTAAATGTATAGTAGTTATTTTATCTTTTATTTACATAAACATAAATAAATGATTCTAGAATATTTCTATATACATTTATTCTCAAGTTATTATAATATTACTAAATACAAATAAACATAGTCAAGGCAACGGTCCACAAATAGAAAATTATGACTGCTAGCTACTTAAATTAAGTTTTTGAAAATCTCTAGGTGTGACCACTGGAGAATTGGTATGGTTTAACTTGGTGTATATAGCCCTCATTTTTCTTCTGTGTTAAATTTTTCATAATGATAGTTAAAACATGCATTATTCAAGAGCTAAATCTGCCTAGTGCAGGTCTTTATATGGGCATGAAATGTTTTCTAAAGTATTAATTAGACATTAATTAACTGATCCAGGCCTTAATCAACTTTGGATGGCATCAGATTGCTCCGATATTAAACAGATTAAAACGTTTCAGTGATAAATCAAATATGGCGTGCCCAGATGCTTCGAGTCTTAGCTTTGATCAACCAGGACCGTAGTTAAAATTATTGCACAGGTCAGCCAAATTTTCAAATGCCAATATCGCAAGAGAATAATTTGAATGAAATTTTCAAATTATTCATTTTACATCATCTACTTACGAACTAGTAAAGCAAGAATGGCTAGTTCTTATCTATATCTTGAATAATGTAAATTTAATTCAGCTAATAGTGTTCAACTTGTACTTGTGTACAACTTAAATCATAGTGTTTAATTTTCATTACCCAGCGTCTAATTAACAAATTAAACAAAAGTTAATTAAACGCTTGGTAATCAACATGATTTATGTTTCTGTAACAAGTTTTTGTAGTAATCCATGGTATTTTAAATCTTACATTTATCTACACAACACATTGAAGCAAATTTTTAAATAGAAGATTCTAAAGAAATCAAATGATATGACTTTAGTTAGTATTTGTTATATTTAAAAAATTATTATTTCTGTTTCCATAAGATTTTCTGCAGTAATCTATGATATTTTAATTCACCATTTATTTGTCAGAAAATACCAAACAAAGCCAAGAAGTAATTTCACATTGAAGCACTAAACAAAAGTAATCCTTTATACATTGAAGATCATTTGACATCTAAAACAACTTTGAGTCCCATAGCAGCCATCTCGGCTACTAAAACTTGAAAGACATAGGGCACGGCAATAACTTGAACACTTTCTGTCTTTTTACAAAGAGAACAAGTCCATTTATTTTGGTTATTATAAACAGTCCCATAAACTTGCTTAGGTTTTTCCAAAACAGGAGACAGAAGACTGTGACAGTCTGTGCACATTCTTGCCTGAAAAAAAACCCAAAATTACCAGATATAATAAAAAGAAGTATCCAGACAGAGAGAGTGACAGAGAAATAGGGTTTAACGTCCACATGACACAAACTAGGTCATTTCGAGACTAACACATGGTTTGATTTTATTTCAATAATTTTCTTGCGCATAGGGTTTTTTAACAGTGGGAGGAATCCGGAGGACCCGGAAAACCCCCCACGAGATGATCCTTAGAAGTATCCAGGTTTAATTTGAAATAAAAAAAAAAGAAATGGGGTTTAATATTCTACTCTTTAGCACCACCAAAATCATGAATATGGGCAGATGCCTTGCAGTGTACTATGAGGGAAATTTTGCCCAGAGAGATGATACAGCCCGGTCAAGACAGAGCGCTATGGAAAATGACCGAAACTAGATCTAAACCATGGTTATTTTGCAAGTCAAAAAAATAGAGCATTTTTAATAAAAGCGAATTTACAAACATTCCTACGATCGACCTATGCCATGCCACAATAAATTGCTATGGAAAATGACCGAAACTAGATCTAAACCATGGTTATTTTGCAAGTCAAAAAAATAGAGCATTTTTAATAAAAGCGAATTTACAAACATTCCTACGATCGACCTATGCCATGCCACAATAAATTTCTAGGGTCTGTACAGACAAGCCCTCAGTTCTGGAACATTGGCAAGGAGACACTATGCACAAATTTCCTGAGGAACTTTCCTGTCAAATACATATACAAGTACAATCGGTCATGATCAGAAAGAAACAAAATCACATGTGTCAATGAGATAAAAGAACTTACATATGATTTATCTGAACAGTTAAAAAGTCGATCATGAAGCAGAAAAGGAGTTCCATGAGCAATCAATGCGTCTCTTTCCATTTCACCGAATCGGACACCTCCAGCTTTTTTACGTCCCTTAACAGGTTGATGGGTCAGTACATCCACAGGACCTGTTGATCGTACCTTGATAAAAGACAACACCATAGCTAAACATTGGAGCAGATGTTTCAGTTAAGAAAATGTAGTTTCTATTTGATAAAACATAATATATCAGAAGAAATTTTAACATTCATGTCTTGAATGATTCGGCCACCCAACTTCCAATCATAGATGGTCAGAAAACATTGGACCAGGAATATGCCTAATCAGACATTAAGATATAATAAATCATATACAACAAGCTCTCATACATATAACCATATAAATAAATTAAATAATTGCATTTGAATCTGCAAGTTTCTAATAAAGTTACCCAAACTCTACCTGGAATTTATCTGACACCATGTGACGTAGCCGCTGATAATAAACAATGCCAATAAATATTTCCACTTCTAATTCTCTACCATCAATACCAGAATATAGACACTCTGTACCATAATAATTATATCCAGCTAAAAATAGTGAGAAAATATATTACATTCTTAAAATCAGTATCTGATTAAGTCTAGTTATGAGCTGCCATTTGTAAAACCCGAATCTGGTAACTATGCTTAAAATCTGGTTACTAGCCGGAGCTGCTATTACAATAATCATTATTATAAAATGCTATTTCTAATTTCAGCATCTTAAACTCAGCTTCCATAACGAGCTACCATTCTTAAAATTGTATTGTTTTTAAATGTCAGCATCTGATTACTCTTGTAAGCTGCCATTATTAAAATCAGTATCTGATTCCCTATTGTGAGCTGCCATTTTTAAAATCAGCAAATGATTACTATTATCATTTGCCATTCTTAAATTCAGCATCTGATTACTTTGGTAATCTGTACACAAAAACACATACTTATGGAATAATACACAAAAACACATACTTATGGAATAACAGCTACTTAATTTATTTAGGCGACGTTTGGTGATCTGCTATTCAACATCTGATTATGATGGTGATCTATTGTGAGCTGCCAATCTTAATATCTGTATCTGATTACTATTTTGAACTGTCACTTTTAAATTCAGAATCTGATTACTATTATGAACTTCAATTATCTGATTACTTTGGTAATCTGCTACTCTTAAAATCAACATACGATTATGATGATGTTCTGATGTCATCCACAATTCAAAAAATCATCCATTCACTATTATCAGCATCCAGTTACTATTACTTGTGATTCTTAAAATCAGCATCTGATTACTACATACTGTAAGCAACCATTCTGAATGACAATATCAGATTACTATTATTTGTGATTCTAAAAATCCGTATCTGATCACTATTGTAAGCTGCCATTCTTAATATCTGATTACTATATTAAGTCAGAACCAGAACCAATATTAAGAGATTTAGTTTTTAGCAAATAAGGTGCTATGTTGCAAATCAATCCTGTGTCTAGATACATACTGTATTTGATAAAAATAAAGCCACACAAACAAATTTTGTTTTTTGTTCTTCATGAACACATGTTCAATTATTTTCTTCTGGTCTCCTTATTAAAAAGACTAATTTAAAAACCAAAAGTTCTTTGTTGCACGGTTCAAAATGTTTTAGTTCGAAATGTTTAAGTTTTGAAATTTTAAACTAAACATCTTTCTTGTGATTCAAGTGGCTGTTTATTTACAAAGACTCCAGAAGAACTTTCATTTTGTTTTTTATAGTGCAAAATTTTGTTTTAGTTGTCTTCACAACACTATCATCTGGAAGACTTGTTATATAACAGGCTATGTAGTTGATGTGAGGAATTAGGCAATGAAACAATCTATTACGACAAGTTCTTGGCATGCTCTGCAAGGAACTATGCGTAAACTTGAAAGAATTGTTAACGCTGATTGATTAATCAATGCCTGACATCTAAGTCAAAAGCTGCTCGTATGACCACTGACGCGAGCTCCCAGTACAACCAGTCAGATCTTCATGTAGTGTAGGCCGTCAAAAGTATAAAAAAATGAAACGAAATATAGATCTGTATTTTAAACAGATTGGCCTAATTACCTTCTGTTAACATCTGACCAAAGTGATCTATTGCAGGTTTATCCTCGGAGAAAGTGAAGGGTGTGGCATCGTGACATAAACCATGCGATGCTCCAGATTTTCCTGCCATACTTTCTATCATCATACCTGTAGGGGTAAATAACAAAACGTTTCGGATAAATTACTTATGTGAAACACTCTTCATCCCTATCAACTTGCAAATTGTCACTGAAGACTTTTTCTTTTTCAGCGTTGGTTTAGAATTGTGTTGTAAATACTGCTTGAATTGTAGAAAATTCAACTCCTTACATTCGCTATGTGAACACAGACAGTGTGGAATAGCACTATACAATCTTATGTATTAAAAAAAAACACTATCTATGGACAACAATTACTATGGTTTATTTCACTGCCAAGTATCAACAAGTTTTCAGAAGTTGTTATCAAGCACACATGTTATCCGTTAATAGTGATTTATTTGATAACGCTCTAATTTCTAAATTTTATTCAAAGAATATACAAACTTACCTATTGTCATTCTAGATGGGAAGCCATGGGGATTAAAGATAATATCTGGAGCCATGCCTGTTTCCGTAAATGGCATGTCTTCTACTGGCCACATCATACTGATAATATCAACAAAACAAATTGATGAAAGTTGCTCTATATAAATACATCATAAGAATAATACCTATAATTGGCTCAATAAATCAAATCCGAATGGAACTCGAAGAAAATGACTAACCTACAAATGCCTTTCTGACCATGTCTACTGGAAAATTTATCTCCTATGACTGGATTTCTCTGTAAAACAAGGAATAACATAAGAACAGTTTTCCAATAGTTATTTAAGACGAACATCTACCCATCATAAACATAGTTACCCTTAATGATTTATAAATTGATTTTCAATTAATATGGGAGATTTTTGGAATAGGAACTGGTCGCTAACCACTACCCATCTTGTTTTCGTTCTTGGGGTGTTCCTATCAATTATATTTCGATCAACATTAAAATTGGCATGCTTGTTCTTTGAACAATTTTGCATCGATTTGGTGAATTACATTTTTGAATTCCCAAAACAAGGTCAGTTCATTCAACTTCCTATCATACTATAAGATTTCTAATGCTAAACTACCCAAGATACTAGTATCATCTGTGAGATAAAGTTCACCGAAGTATGTTTTGAACTTTAAAATTTCTGTAGTTTAAACATTTGGTTACAAATAATTGATACTTACCGGTATGCGGAGAACAATTGCTACCTTCTGTAATTCAATATTACCATTGTCATCCCCTAGCAGTTTAATCTGTTCTACATAAGCTGATTCATCATTCTTATAAATAACAACTTTACTTTCACCAGTTTGTAAGTTTATATAACTGTAAAAAAAAAAAATAGCATTTCAATCATACATCTTAGCATTTTACTATTTAGAGAGAGATGAATTGACACAAACTTTAGGGACATCCCTACAGGTGGTAAAAATTAATCTTGTAATTCATAATACTATACTGGGGTGATAGTTGATTTTTCATTGTCTTATCTCTATCAGAAACTTTAATATTAACAATGTTATAGTTTACCAGCAATTTACCTGTAATAAGCAGCACCTTTTTTCAAAAATCGACCAACATTTGGCAGTCCATCAATATCCAAACCATTATCTTCTATATCTTTGTTACCTACAAATAAAACATCTTTAACTTTATAATAAGGTCATTTTTGGGAGTACAAACAATTGCATTCATACAGAAAAAGTAAAATGTAGGTATAAAACTTTACCCCAAAACTTAGCATAATGTATTGCACTATCCTTTATTAATTGTTTACTGTACTTAGATAATGCATATAATTGAAATAACAGAGCAAATTTCTAAAACCCGATTAGTTTGTCATGACATTTAGTTGGGAAAAAAAATTCAGAGGTAATCTACCTACCAAATATAAGAGATATGCTTTGTCCAGATTCCTGACAAATAGTCTGTAAATCTACAATCTGAAAAAGTAAGACCAAGTAGAAATAATCAGCGAAAGACAGTTATATATTCAAAATGCCATTTGGTCTTTGGAATGCTCAGATACCTTTCCAAACAATAATAAATATTTCAGTGTACAGATTTACAATGATTTTACTTTATAAGCTAATCAACAACATCCTCTGTGAGTATGGCATTTGCTCACTAACCAGGAGGTCCTGGGCTTTCTTCTCTGAGTTGGTTGAAAAAGTTTCCAGCCAGTAAAAATCTTCCTCATAGCACAGAACAGTAGGACGCTAAATCACATTTCATTTTCGTCTTCCTTAGCCTGGTTGGTACAGAAAAATATGATGTTAAACCCCATTTCATTTTATTTCTAAATAAAAAAATCAATACCTCTGTTTTATAGACAGTGCCATGTCCAAAACCTCTCTCAAAAGAACTTTTGTTAATGACCATAGCATCCTCCATGTCGTAGCCCTGAAAATATGACATAATGAATGATTAGAAAACAATCTGATATAATATTATGTATCAAATGTTTACCGTAAAGAGTGTGAAAGGGGAGAAGTAAAAGTTACTCAAGAGGATCAGTGCCGCATTTACCTTGGCAGGCTAAAACTTATGGCTTCAAGATCAAGGGAGCCTCTGGTCAAGTTGAATATTTGTTTTAACACTTTTCATATGCCTTTCTGACACACACTGTAGACTTAAACATCTGTCATTATTCTCGGCTTTGCTCAATTGTGTTTAAAACACACTTTTATCTTCCTCCAGTCTGGGAGGGACTTCATAAGTGGAATAGCTTAGGGTCTCTCTTCATCTAAGGATGTATGTATGTTTTACTGACCGTGTAGGATATAACGGCTACCACAGCATTAGTTCCTATAGGGTATTCATCCATATTATAATCATCATAAGCTACTGGTCGCACTATCGGTGATTGGGGTGTCTGTAGTCGATATAATTTATTATCAGCACGATATCTGTAGGAATGTAAAGGTGTTCCTAGTGTCTGCTTCCCCATCTTAAAAGTACAAAAATACATTAATGTCAATGAACCAGTTCCACACTGCCATAAAACTTGTCTAAAGTGTCATGTTCAAATATTTACAGTGCATGTAATGAACGACTAATGCATTTCAATGTAATAAAATTGAATTGAGTTGAAAAGCCCATCATGTTGAGGATGCATGTATGGAAATTCTGGTTTCTATAGTAACGAATGCAATTTGAGGAGAATTTGGTCGAATAACAATCATAATATGTCTACTCTATTTTTTTAAATGGTTAGTGGGTGCGCGTTGTATCATAAGGTCTGTCATTTGGTCTCGATTTCCCATTTGTATGTGACAAGGAGTATGATCGTATGTTCAACCTCATGGGTTTTCTCACGATCCTCTGATTTCCTCCCACTGCTAAAGACCCCTATGCACAAGTAAACTATTTAAATAAAATTGACCTAGTTTGTGTCGAATGGATGTTAAACCCTATTTCTCTTGCTCTCTCTCCAATCTGAACGACATGTTTGCCTGCCACTTAAAGTTGAGAATCAGATTTGAAAAAATCCTGAATATTATTCTCGGCCCAGACAGTGATTCAATCATTGGGGCATTCTACCACTCAACTACCAGAGTCACTATCCTTGTCAGCCCTGAAGGTATTTTCCATGATAAAAAATAAATATAAAGTCATTATGATCTGGGATCAAAGGATGTATTAATTAAATTAAAGCTGCATACCTGACATTGATACATGTTTCGCGGACTTTGGTTAAAATCAGAATATGGTGTAAGGCAGGCAATCACACTTAACATACTGTGTTCACATATCTCTTCATGGGTTGTGATCTATAATGGAAAATAAAACCCCATTTAAAATATTACTTAAATTTATTTTGAAGAATTATCTGGCACACTAATTGCCATTTTGTCTACATTATAATATCGTTTTGAGCACAATAAAATATTTAATTATTTGTTCTTATTTATATGTTGAATCTCCAACTAGATATAAACACTTATATAAAATCATCATAACAGTTTGTTAGGACAAGATTATAAATTTACATAGGGAAATAAGAATATTAGAATAAAGCTTTATTTTATGATTTTTTTAAAAACAATATTTTCATTGAGGTTATCTGAATGGAATTGGGGGAACAGGCTAAAGATTGTTTTCCGTGTACACGTTTTTGCTCGCCTTTTTGCCGAATACATGGAAACGTTCCCATCACACATGCATTAGACCATCTTTTTCGTCATTGAAAACACACATGGGAACATAGCAAAGGGGAACATAGAAGCGTAGTGAATATGCGTACATCTAACCGTGGCAATCCCACTTAACATACTGTGTTCACATATCTCTCCATGAGTTGTGATCTAAATGGAAAATAAAGCTCCATTAAGAATATTACATTTGCATTAGACCATTTTTTCGTCAGTCAAAACATAGTGAATACGCGTGCATGGAACCTTAGCCTATGTAAAACACCCTACCCTTTTTCTACTTACCCCTTCATGTGCTTCTTCTGGAGTGACACAGATGTTTAAATAAACCTGTTCAAATGTTCCAATCATCTCTGGCTTGTCATGAGATAAGTTTATTACTGGACGGATCATTCTAGCCAGGGTAGAAAATAAATACAAACCAGGAAACTGACTAGCATATTTGGTTTTAGGTACAAAGCAAATCTCTAACACAGATGGAACCTGAAATTGTAACAAAGTAGGCATTAGTGTTGAATTTGTCAAGAAGTAGTATTACTTTCCACATTTTTAAATATTTGAATGGGCTTGCCAAATATGTAGTTTGGCTGGTGATCCTACTCCTTGTCACGCACAAGCTGAACCATTAGTCTAAGACATATTTTAGGCGATCAATGGGTCAATTATGTTGGTTTGACTAAATTCCAGGTTGTATAAGGGCCTGGATAACCAAAGCAAATCATAGGTGATGATATATCATTATGATCATCAATTCACTCATATAACTGAGCAATGAAATACCTTAAGAAATGTAACCCTGTTCACCAAATCAGAATGGTTCAGTATGTTAATTTGAAAGAGAGACAGAAATGGGGTATAACATCCACTTCACACAAATTATGTCATTTCGGGACTAACATATGGTCCAATTTCATTTCAATAGTCTTGGAATGTTTATTGAACACAATGACGGAGGTGCAGGCTGTATGTTTCCCATTCTCGAAATCCTGGTATTATAGGAATTTCTCTTTTATCATGTCCACTTGTGGTCTTATTTAACTTTTTAATTAAAAACATACCTTTTCTTGTTGTGTAACTTTTAACATTCTAAGAGTATTAGATAAATCTTCCACCTTATCATCATGTATATATCCCATCATTTTACCATCTAATATCACCCTATAGAAATCAGGTCCAGATAATAACAATGACGATGATCCAAGGGCAATAACTCCAAGTTTTGCTAACAAATTAGTCATATTACTTGTATCACACGGAGAATTTACTATCTGAAAAAGAGAAAAGAATTTGTAGCAAAGCAAAAAACCCCCTCAAAATATGTAATGTCTACGGGTTTGTCTTAGTGGTTTTGTTTGTGTGTATAGATGTCCTCCTGTGAAGCTTAGTGGAAACATTGCAGTGTATTGTCTAAAAAGGTAGTGATAGGAGGCTCATTAAAAACTTTTGCTATTAAGAGTGCTACAGCTGGCATTATTATTATACATTTTTGACCTCTAATCTAGTGTATAAGCAAGTGGTAAGCTCTGTGGTCTAGCCCTGTGTTTTGAACTCCCAATCTAGCTAGTCCTCCTGTACATGGTTAGGGAACTGACAATGTGCTTAGAATGAACAATCTATATAGTCTTCCTGTACATGGTTACTTATAGAGCCTGGTGCTGTGTTTTGAACTACCAATCTAGCCCCCATGTACATTGTTAGCTCTGCAATCTGACGCTGCGTTTTGGACGTCTTATCAAGCTACTTCTCCTGTATATAAGGAAGTGGCTAGCTCTATATTCTGGTGCTGTATTTTAAAATATGGCACAGATTATCAAGGATGAAGACACTGCCATAAGTTGAAATGTTTAATTGAACGTACCGAACACTGTGCTGCAAGATGATTCATCAAACCACATGGTGTACCATCAGGTGTATGTACAGGGCACAGAAAACCTAGAAAATTCAAAATAAATATATTTCTAATTTTAAAAGCTAAAATGAAATTTCAGATATATTTCTAAAATTATTCATATGCGAACAATCCAAAACATTCGACAAAATTCAAAGTCCTTAAAAAACGGTATAGGAAAATTAGTGAAATCAGCAAATGGAATGTCTACCTTGTACAAAATACACGACAAACAGTGGTAACAGGTGTCCTGAAGAGTAAGCTAACCCTGCCTGTTATGTCCTTTTAAACAAGAAGCTGGCATGTCTTTAAAAGCATATCATAGAGATTCAGATAGTTGCTTCGAACTTGAATATAGAATTTGGGAATCCTTCTATGTAGAATTAACTGGTTTTATTTAATTATGATAAATTGTATGCAATGCTTACCCCATGCTTCAGGTCGAAGTTTTCGTACTGTAGTGGTTCTCATTTCCGTGAAGAAAGCACCACGATGAACACAGCGGAAATGTGAAATATATCTGAAAGAATTCAGTTTGTCTGCAACAACACTTAAACCAGCTTGCTAAAAAAAAAATGAGAGAGGAGGGGATTTAATGTCCACCCATCAAAAACTGAAATATATGGTATTATTGTTATTTCATGGGTCTTAAGTAGTGAGAGAAGAACCTGGAGAAAACCCAAGCAGCTAGGCCATAAATGTGCAAAATTTGTATTGAAGGTTAACTTTGTATTGACCTGGACCCTCGTTTATATGTAATATAATTAGGTTGGACAGGCGACCTGACTCCTTGCCATATACAGCCGGGGATTCAAAACCATGGCAGTTGATCAATGACAGGCTTTGTGATACAGTGCACAGCTAACCATACAGCCATCCAACCACCCCCCCCCCCCCCCCCCGTTTCACAAGTATGAAATAACAGTAAAGAAAGACATTGCTATCAAAGTAGAGAATCAAAATTAATTGACATTATTACCTGCATCAGATTTAAACCAGACGCTGATCGTAGATTACCCGTAGCCAGGAAATAATTCATTGAATTCGTTACATCAGTGACTTTATTTATAGCTGTTAAAAATTTCCCTTAAATATTCAAAATGTAAAAAATATAACAATGGTATGTAGCAATGCCAATCGAGACTCTGTTATTTTCCAGACAGCCCTAAATTTGCTCAGAATGAAGTAATTTGACTGAAATCCTCAACATATTCCCTTTACATTATCTATCTTTTAACTATTATAGCAAGAATTTTCTTATATAATGCGTCTTTAATTGACCTAGGTATTTTTAAAACGTGAAACTAGGTACTTTTTTTTTATTTTGTCAATTTAATTTTTCGTAATATGGTAATAGATATATTTAACCTGCCGAAAATGACAAAATGTCGAAACTCATAATTTGGAATATTTTTTAGACATTTTTGACCTGCCACTTACCTTAACACATGTGGCAAGACTACATTGTTCTTTAAAAAACAGACATATTCCCTTTTTGCTATATATCTTTTAACTATTATAGCAAGAACTAAAAGTTCTTTATCTAAATTTTACATGATGCATCATTTATTAGTTGGTTAGAATATTTTAGGATATACTTACTGAAATCAAGTGTAAAAGCCATACCCTGGTGTCTAGCCATTTTATCTATACTTATTTTAGCTGCTATTAACCAACTTTCTAATCTCTCCTTTAAATAAATAATAAATAAAATGAAAGTAAATGAGAAATAACACGCTACTTTTCTGTATCTTTGGGCTAATGAAGACAAGACCAGTTAATAAGTAAATTGCATAATATTGGAATTCACATCTTATCATGAAAATGAATACATAAGAAACCTGTGTTTGATCAATATACTCCTCGCAGTGTTCCGTTTGATTAGAGCTAATCCCACTTTACACTGCTGGAAAGAGGGAACATTCTTGTCCTAAATTATGATTGCTCAATAGTCAGGTTAACTACCAAACGCTGACTGAGTTACAAAGGCATTAGCCTTAAAACAGCGCGTCAAATTGGACCAAATATTATGTTTACATAATGTTAGATCACAGTGCACGATTTTATTATGCCCAAATAACCAGCGCATAACAAAATTTTGCAGTAAAACTAATTGCGTGACAAACGAGGCTATCAACATTGACATAAAATAAACAAAACTGTATGGAGACGAAGAAACTTACACTGTCCAACGTTTTAGGGAAGACCCCAGATTAAATGAAGGCAAACTCCTCTAAATGACGATCAGTGTCATAAATGAAATGAAATGGGGTGCAACCTTCTAACTATTCCGCTCCACCTGGGCTAATGAAGATGGGCAAACACCATACAGTGTGCTATATGTGGGGCATTTTGCATAGTAAGCAGCGCTACAGCTTACTGTTTCTTTTACAATGTGTACACGGGACCTTTGTCCTGCACCACTGACAAGAGGGAACTACTTCAGAAAATCCTGATGAACTTCTTGGCCAATGGAGGGAATAAACATGCGACCTCCAGACTAGCAAGGCTGACGTGGCTCCCGACTTTTAAACAAGTACTACATGTTATAATTATGATTTAGTTACCTTTAAGAAGATAAGTAATAAATGTCCACTTAATAAAACCTCCTGGTTCATGGGGTTATCAGGACTTTCTTCGGCACATTTTCCCTTGGCAAAAATAAACAACTTTTGAGTAATATACCTGAAAAGTTGACATATTAATAGGTAAGAATTGTAACAAATAGAGTAGGGTGGTTGGGTGGCCGAGTGGTTTAACATGATAAAGATCATAAAGCCTTTCATTTGAGTCAAGTGGCATGGATTCCAATAACCACTTGTTTGTGACATGTGTTTTCTTCGGGTCGTTGTGTTTCCTCCTACTGATAAAGAAACTGACGCTCAAGCCATTCATGTTGCTACCTGATTTTACTTTTAAAATTTACAATGATAAATACTTACACTAACAGATGAAATTTATCTATGTTAGAATCTAGATGTATACAAATACATTTTCTGAAATATACAAATATACAAATAATATATAAGCTAAGATATATATCAACTCTTGAAAATCATATTCTCTAAAATAATCTCAACTGAGATCAGGAAGGTCTTAAAATCATTCAAGACTCATAAAAAATGTCCAGTTAGTGCTACTGTGTAATTAAGGAAAAACCATTAAGTTTATTAAACAGTTGCTCGTAGAATTGAACACTAACATTTAGTTTTCAGACTGTATTAGATTCAAGATAGTAAGAACAGTTCTTTACATCAAATGTACATGGTGCCTGGGAGCAGAGAACTAGTGTAAGGAATTTTGAAAGTCAGAAATTGTGAATGAGAAAGGTTGGTAAGGAGATGGGTGTATGTGTGGAGGGGGGGGGGGAGGACTCAAATTTACATGGTGCCAGGGAGCCGAGCACTAGTGTAAGGGACTTTGAAAGTCAGAAATTGTGAATGAAACAGGATGGTAAGGGCATTAGTGTGTGTGGAGGTAAGGAAAAGGGATGTGTGTGTGTGGGGGGGGGGGGGGGAAAGAAAAGGAATTAAACTTACTCTAATAAAAAGTTGGCAATATCTTTATTAGTATACCATTCAGGTAAATTTAATTTTACTCGAAACTTTTCACCAATAAAATCTAACATACTGTCTTGACTCAATAACTTCTCTTTCAATACTTCTCGTAACATATTCACAATACATCTATTAAAATAAAGTACAATTAATACTTCTCTCAATAATACATCTGTTAAAATGAAATACAGTTAACACTTCTCTCAATAATACATCTGTTAAAAAAAATACAATAACGATAAGACTAATATGATTACTCTTCATTTCATGAAATGCAGAAATTATTGTATGGATCTTGAGTGCATCTCTAATGAGGGGTTCAGTATTATACCAACAGTAGCTGGCCACGAATAAATTGATGGCGAGCAGATGACTGCTCACGCAAATATAGGTTTGGGCGAGCAAGGCGAGCACAAAATATTGCTCACGCAAAATGTTGTTTGCGTGAGCACACTTTTTGTTACATTGTTTCAATTTAAAATCAATTTCTTGCCAGGATACTTAACTTTTGTTTAGTTTAAGTTAAATAAATAATGACAAAGTTGTTTATAGTTTGTAATATATTTTGTTTCACTTCTTTATTTAGATAGTGATAGTACTAATAGTTGGCACTAGTATAACAAAACAACAAAATAAATGATTGCGCAACAATTCAACAATAATATATGACAGATATTCTATCAATCATTAATTGATTTCTTAAGTTAGATACTAAGAGTTGGCACTATAACAAAACATAATCAAAAACAAATATTATATAGCAAAAAAAGAATGACGAGAATCATATATTGCTATTCTGGGCACAGATTTTGCAGTAAACATGTGTGACCATCGCTTTCTGTTTTTGACAGTCATACTCTTCTTTAAAACCAATATCCGTATGGATTTCTTCACCCCACAACAAAAATGTGGACAGGGCAATCAGGTTTTCTTTGGCCACTATTACGCTTAGAATAAAAATTATACGACCGCACAGTGGAATAATAACCGAAGTTCTGATAAAAAAAGAAATACCGATACATATTAGTTTGGAACGTGTTCATTTCACTTCACTGATCTATATAATATAGATCAGTGTTTCATTTAGCGTGAAATGTCATCCTGCCGGAAGTAAACAAAATCTTTACTTTAGACTCGATGATCACGCATTTATTACGGGTGTTCGTAGGAAAACCAGTCATGATGTTTAGGTCTACATTGACTTGTGGTGACGAGTAATTCAATAGCCAATCAAATTTAAGGAGGCAATGCTGCGTGAAGCTGGATGAATCTCCATTTGACAGACGAATTTATAGCGTTATTGTCAATGCTGGGTTAGTTTACGCAATAAACTTGATTTGGTCTACAGTGACTTGTTGTGGCGAGTAATTCAATAGCCAATACCCAATCAAATTTAAGGAGGTAATGTCGCGTGAAGCTGTATGAATCTCAGTTTGACAGACGAATTTATAACGTTTTTATTTTATTGTCGACATTGCTTTGTTAGTTTACGCAATAAACTTGTCAATTTTTTAATTAATTTTACAGATTTTTCTTAAAATTTTTCGCGAGCAACGAACTGCTCCCGCAAATGTAGATTTGCGAGAGCCCAGCGCGAGCCCGAGCAACTGCTCGCGTCTCGTGGCAAGCCCTGGGCAACTGGCCACTAAAAGATCCCTACAAGAACTAATTGTAAAAAATAATAAAGACGTAAAAAATTGAATCCAATATACACTGTATTTAATTGAACAGTAGAATTTTTCAGAATATCTTAAGCCCCTACTATTAAAATAAGTGTCCAAGCTACTACCATTTACAATAAATATCCTAGTAACAGACCCTTTAAAATTAAATTCTAGCAACATACCCTTTAAAATAAGTATCTTCTTCATAACCTCGGGTCATTTCATCATATATATATTTATCTGATACATCTACTAATGCCTACAATAAAACATGTTCAGGGATGTAAACATTGATAAAATAGCTGTTGTTGGCTTTGGTTTTAATTGATATATACTTTATGGTGGATGTGATTCTGTCTAAATGTACCTGTATATATACGCTGTTTGTAGTGGACCTATCTATCCATTGAGTTGTTACTCAATGAACGTCAAATTTTTAACCACAAGCAAATGTATGTGTGTTCACATATCAGTGTGGATGGGTATACACAATGTTAACTTTTACATGGCCCCAATGTAAATTTAATATAATAAAGTGTTTAGCGACGTCAAAAATAATACATTTCTGATAATTATATTTTTTTTAAAAAACCAAAGAAAAACAAAATTGAAATTATAATAAAGTGTTCAGGGACGTCATAAATAATACATTTCTGATAATTAGATATATTTTTTTTTAAAAAAATTGAAATTCTCTTAATTTAGATGTCTTACCTTTAAAATGAAAATAACTGGTACAAAAAATCTATCTTTCTGGTGACCGAATTCCAACATGGCTGTTCCATTAGATAGGTAATGTAAAATACAAGACTGTAAAACATAAAAGCAACAACCATATCATAATCTAAAAGTATGTTATTTGGGACATTAGAGAGAGAGAGAGAGAGAGAGAGAGAGAGAGAAGAGAGAGAGAGAGAGATGGGATTTAATGTCCACTCGACACAAACTAGGTCATTTCGGGACTATCATATTATGGTTTAATTTTATTTCTATAATTTGCTTGCGTGTAGGGGTCTTTAGGAGTGGGAGGAAACCAGACAACCCAGAGAAAACCCACGAGGTTGGACAGGCTACCCTACTTCTTGTCACATACAACAGGGGATTCCAAATCACGCCAGTTGAATGTATGACAGGCTTTATGATACAGCACATGCTAACCATTCAGCCATCAAACCCACCTATTTGGGACATAAGGTATGACTTACAACATAAAGGAAATTCTGACAATAAACCGAGGAGTTATCTTTCAGTAATTTAAGGGAAGTGACTAGAATTATATAAAAATGGTTACATAATAATATCTTACATTTCCTGACTGATCATTTCTAACTGATCGAAGTTGAACACCAAATTCTGTATAGAACGGACCTCGTGATTTCCATCCATTTCTTTTCAGGCAAAGTGGCTGTAATAAACAACAGAAAACATAAGAAGGGGTTATAAACCAGCTACAGTGTATAGACAGATATAGTGGCTGTTATAAACCAGCTACAGAGTATAGACAGATATAGTGGCTGTAATAAACAAACTACAGAGTATAGACAGATATGGTGGCTGTAATAAACAAACTACAGAGTATAGACAGATATAGTGGCTGTTATAAACCAGCTACAGAGTATAGACAGATATAGCGGCTGTAATAAACCAGCTACAGAGTATAGACAGATATAGTGGCTGTTATAAACCAGCTACAGAGTATAGACTGATATAGTGGCTGTAATAAACCAGCTACAGAGTATAAATAGATATAGTGGCTGTAATAAACCAGCTACAGAGTATAAATAGATATAGCGGCTGTAATAAACCAGCTACAGAGTATAAATAGATATAGTGGCTGTAATAAACCAGCTACAGAGTATAAATAGATATAGCGGCTGTAATAAACCAGCTACAGAGTATAAATAGATATAGTGGCTGTAATAAACCAGCTACAGAGTATAAATAGATATAGTGGCTGTAATAAACCGGCTACAGAGTATAGACAGATATAGTGGTTGTAATAAACAGTGTAAAACAAAGAGACAGTTATAAACAAACTACAGAGTAAAAACAGGCATAAAGAAACTACAAGAGTTAACAAATATTGACTCTAATATACCAATGTACAGACTAAACAGTAAAAACAGAATAAAAACAAGTATAAAGAAACTATAGTGGCTGTAATAAACCAACTACAGAGTATAGACATAAACTGATACTGCAATATATAATTGACCCTAGCTAATTCAACCTTTATTCAGGCATGTTTGGACCTTTAACATTAGCAAATCTATAATTGAGTTTTAATATGAACTTCCTTTAAAAGGGCATTGTAAATGAAAAATTTACAAGTTTATTGACAGACTTACATAGTTTCTTCTCTGCATGATCAACATTCTAATAACTTTTTCTTTTCCATTAACTATAAAATATCCTCCCATTTCCTGCAAATAAACAAATTTTTATCAAGGTGAAATTTATAACTTTCTTCCTAACATTTAAAATTTGTGAATAAAGGACTGGTTCAATAACCAGGAGGTCTGGTGTTCAGTACCGATGTTGGCGAAGAAAGTTCCTGGGATTTTCGCCAGGTTTCCCCCATGATTCTGGAGCAACGAAACTAGGTAATTTCAGGAGTAACACATGGTTCAATTTCATTTCTATAATTCGCATGCACATTGGGGTCTTTAGCAATGGGAGGACCTAGAGAAAACACATGAGGTTAGACAGGTGACCATAATCCTTGCCAGGTACAACTGGTGAATCGAAACCACGCGAGTTGTCTAAATGACAGGCCTTATAATACAAGGCTCGTACGCTTGTCAGTCATCCATCCAACCTACGAGATTGTTTGGACATAGGTATAAACTATAAATGTAATCTGTATAAAACCTTACCTCATTTTCCTCTCCATGTTTGATTAACTCTGCTGGTTTAAGATGTGATAAATTACAAGCATCAGACTGAAATCAAACAATAACAGTATATTGAATTATTCTGAATATTTTGAATTATTTTGAATTAGGCCTACTCTGAATATTTTAAATTATTCTGAATATTTTAACACTGAATTTATAGTAACTAGCAAAGATTTAAAAGAGCTAAATCTCTGACTCAATATTAAGAATAGAGCTATATGCCCTTTAATGAAATATTTTCAATCATGAAAGAGCATTCTGGCATCATATATGACCTTCCCCACATTACATTTTCTCTTTGTAGTGCTTTTAAACAATGATGGCACTTCTACCCGAAGAAAAATTATTCTTTCTTAAACAGAGGAAGCACTTCTTCTACAAGTAACTGACTCCCACAAGTCTGAAATCTTATGATTTGCCGAACTTTTAAACAGGGGAAAACTACTCCAAAAAACTTACTCTCCACAAGCCTATAATCATGCAAACCTACTCTATGTAGTGAAATATACGCTAACGGACTCAACTTGAGATTAAAATAAAAACAATGTCATTTTAGAAAGGAGAGTATTAGAACTGAGAGTTTGATACTTACCTTCACCATGATAGGAATTTGTCCTATATTTTTTTCTAATTGTCCTATAATTTTATTGTTAATAGAACAATTTATAGATACTTGTAATGCTCCTTTATATGTTGTACCCTTCTCTCGACACTGTAATATACAATACAAATAATACATGGTTACATATACAAATAATACTTGGTTACATACAATATACAATGATACATTAAACCTCTACTGATTCTTCAGAGCACCTTATGTGATGTTCGGCTAATGTTATTTTGGTTTTCTAAGGGAATACTATAGTGACAATCAAGTGAAAATGGGGATTTCGGGCTACAATGCATGCATTGTCTACATAAGAAAATATCTCAACCTATCATGACAGCTGAAATATATTCGTTGTGTTTATTACATCATGATTCTACCACCACCACCTCCCTTTGTTGGGACTGACAGAACTGAGACAAGACTGAGTTCCGTATCACTTGATTGTAGCTCTGTTAATTATGTCAATTCAGGAAATCCTGGACTAACAACCTACGCCCCCATAGTTATCAAATAGAAAGCCAAGGGAGTTAACTGAATTATATTATTAGCAACCTAAACTACGAACATAAATGAACATAACAATGATAGAAGTGGAAACATGCATTTTGCCATGGCAGTGACAAATCCACTAATTTAAACTGAATGTATATATGAAGGCTTTATAAAGAATGTATATAAATACCTCTTTAGGGTAGACTCTTTGTGTTGCAACAGCCACATTGGTTTGGTTAACTCGTGGTGAACGGATAATACCAGACTGAAATTAACAAATAATATTAGTACATCATCAAATCATAATTCACAACTACGTTCGTTCGTTACTCGGGTTTAACATCCACTTCCACCTAGGGTGATATCATAGACAAGTTCACAACTAGAATGTCCTGGGTTTGAATCCTGATGTTTGAAATGAAATGGAGTTTTAACGTCCTACTGTTCTGCTACTTCTGAGCTAATGAAAACAGACATACGCCATGCAATGTGCTATGAGGAATACTGCCTAATCTTATTTAGAATTTCAAGTGTCAAGGGCCCTCTGTCCTACACCACTGACAAGGGAGGACCGTGAGGGGGAATCACAATGAAATTTCTTGGCCAGTGCTGGGATCGAACATGAGACCTCCAGTTTTGCTAGCTAACGTCTTTCTCACTGAGCCACCGGGTGCTAACAAGGAAATCATGATGAGTTGTTCATTAGGACAAACTGGTAGTGCACATAAAAGATCTGTTGGCAGTTGAAATTCAAAGAAGAGTTAAAAAAAACGTTGCCCGGACAAAATTCTTCATCACACATTGCACACATAAAAATGGAAATAGAAATAACCACATGTCAAATTGATTGACGTAATATGTTGAAGAGACTCTAAACTCCATTCCTATCAAATCATAATTTCATTGGGCTGCAATAAGTCATTTCATAAAATGACATGGATACTTACTGTAATAGATATAGAAACTCTTTCTTCATTTGGTAGAGAAAACTGCATTGGTCTAATATCCTGTAAAATATATATGATTAAAATATAAACCAGTAAGTATTAATATTATTAGTAATCAAATTTATAGCACAGTACATAAATTAGTAATCAAATTCATAGCAACTGTAGGCTACTTTTATATTTATAAAAAAAAATGTATTTAACCAAAAGTACTTTGTCAAATTTTTATTTTTTAGTTAATGACCGATGTTATAGTCGTGTCAAAGTGTACTCTAGAGTCTATCAACTGTGAATATCTGAAACCACTGGAAACTGTGAAGGGGTCTTTAGCAGTGGGAGGAAACTGGAGAACTAGGAGAAGACCCACAAAGTGTGAAATCACAACACTTGACTAAATTGAGAACCTCTGCCTTTTGAAAGAAAGGAATTACTCTCCTTATTATGATACAGCATTCTTTAATACCAGTATTATATAACAGTGAGTTAGATGGCTCGCTCACCTGGAGGGTCTGTGTTCAATCCCTGCATTGGCTGAGAAAGTTCAACAGGATTTTCAGGAGTTCCCCTAGTCAGTGGTGCAGGACAGGTGGCCTGGCAAGGGACAATGTATAGTCACGCGGATAACACGGAAAAACGAGGTTTTGTGTACACATTGCATGCATGTAAAAGATCAATAACATTTTGTATGGTACCCTATGTTCGTCAAAGTGTCATAATAATTATATAAATATGTTAAAGTTTACCTTGATGGCATTACGTAATCCATCTAGTATCATGTAGTTAAAAGATTCTACATGTGGTCGGGTAACATCTTGCAAAAGCTGAAACAAGCAAAATAACAGACTATAAAAGATATTTCAATATCACAAATTTGACATTACAGTACATGCTGTACCATAAATGCATCTGGATTCACATTGCAAAAGAGCAAAAGATAAGTCAAAGGAAAAATCCTTCGCAGACTTGCAAATGGCCCTTACAGGTTACAATTGTAAAACATCCCACACATCGCTCGAATCTGAGGTATCAGGGATGGATGGAAAACTAAAAACCTTGGCAATGAGTTGGAATACGATATTAAAGTAAGAGTTAGAGATAGTGTAAGCGTTAGAGGACGAGAGAGAGAGCCTGTATCTTTAATAAAAGATTTTAGTCTGGCGCATGTCGCCATCCCCTGTTTTGATTATATCGAGATCTCATAATCACATAAGTCATAATGTATAATGTCAAAAATAAAACGAAAGTAGCACTTTGTTGACTTAGCAAAAACTAATTCATAAACCATAATAATTAATATTTTTTTAGCACAATGCAACCCGTTTTTAAGATGTCGTACATGAACTTGTTCCGCCTTTGGTACACCAAAATCTGGAGCGGTTAAGTTCTTAAAACTTGGCTGTTTTTGTTTTGATCTGTGAAACGACATGCTGCTTTCTGGCCATGTGCTTCTTGACTTCCGGCAAAACTACACTTGGTTATCCAGTGTTTGAAATAACCCTCGACTATCCAGTCTTGGCGGTGGCCATAATTTATAAATTGTATAACATTTCGCTATGATTATCGAAAGTAAAGTTAAAATATTTTAGAAGTATACATATGTACTGATTTGTTAATTTATGGTAGTGACGTAAACGAGTCACAATATATTTGAAATTTGATTGTACATTCATTCATTTAGTTTTATTGGGAGTTTTTTGGGTGGGGTGCGGAAGTATCGTTTCCTAATCGGTGTTGTCTCCCTTCAAGTATAGAAAGCGTCAGCTAAAACGATTACGAATGAGCGTCTCTGTTGTTCATTCAGACCATTTAATAAGACCTTTATTACCCCACTCAAAAAGTTGATTATCGGGCCATTGCTTCAGGAATATGTCATTATACGTTTATATCTGAATTCCAAAATGACATATTTTTTTCGCTTCTTAATTACTGTGAATATGCGGAGGGCATGAGTAGTTAAGCAATAATATCCAATGCTCATGGAAGACAAATTGAGGCGGGACCTAGATAGTCTATATTTTTAGGCTTCTACTTCACTTTATACTGATGCATACATGTACATATGAAATGGGTAGCTTTCGGTCTTGGTTCATACTGACATTCAAATCTTTCGTGCTACACTCCTTCCGAATGAAAAAAACTTACAACATAAGAGGTAGAGAGAAATGGGGTTTAACGTCCACTCTTTCACAAATTAGGTCATTTCGGGACTAAAATATGGTTTAATTTTATTTCAATAATTCGCTTGCGCGTAGGGGTCTTTAGCAGTGGGGGAAAACCGGAGGACCCGGAGAAAACTCACAAGGTTGGGCAGGCGATTCTTCTCGATCCTTGTCACGTAGGCCTACAACCTTGAATTCAAAACCACATCAGTTGACTTAATGACTTAATGATACAGCGCGCATGTGCTTACCCCCGCCCCGTACAGCCTAACGTGATTTCGTAAGTTGACTGACATTGTGAATAATGTGCCTTGTATTTTCAATATTTTTTGTCAATATCCAAACCGATATCGACCCTCCTCGGAAATATAATATAACATTAAAAAACTCGCATTTTACGCATACGGATATATACGATACATGTATAAAAGAAAACATAACTAGATATTTCTTTTTGAACACATTATTTTATTTCAACAATGGGATTATCTTTACAAGCTTATTACATAAATTTAATCATAAGACAATCATAGGAAGACAATCGGGGTATAGCAAAATACATCATTTTATTATTTAAAAAAATAATAAGGGAAATACTGTCATATTGTAATTGTTTTATTAAATATATAAAGCGGAATGATACTTAATAAAACGCGAAAAGTAAAGTAGGTGTATAATAATAATGCGATCCACTAATGTAATAATGTATCATTTTAACGAGAAACACTAAAGTATTACAGCAGAGGAGAAATACTAAAGTATATCATTTTAACGCGAAACACTTAAGTGAATCAGCGAAGGCGAAATGCTAAAGTATAACATTTAGGGGGAAACACTCAAGTATAATGTACTATTTGAATGCGAAACACTCAAGTATTATTTTCCTTTTAACGCGAAACACTTTAGTATATAATTTTAAGCGAAACATTAAAGTATTTAATTTAACGCGAAACACTAAAGTATATTATTTAACGCGAAACACTAAAGTATATAATTTAACGCGAAACACTAAAGTATATAATTTAACGCGGTACACCAAAGTGTATATAATTTAACGCGAATCACTAACGTATACATATAATATAACGCGAAACACCAATGTATATAATTTAACGCGGAACACTAAAGTATATAATTTAACGCAAAACATTAAAGTATATAATTTTACGCGAAACCCTAAAGTATATAATTAAACGCCAAAAATAAAAGTATATAATTTCACGCGAAACACTAAAGTATTGTATCCTTTTAACGCGAAACATTAAAGTATATAATTTAACGCGGAACACTAAAGTATTGTATCCTTTTAACGCGGAACACTAAAGTGTATAATTTTATGCGGAACATTAAAGTATAACGCGAAACACCGAAGTATTGCATCCGTTTAACGCGCAACACTAAATATTATTTTTTTTCATTTAAATGCGAAACACCTATCGAAAATTAAATTGAAATTTTGCACATTTCTTTTTAAATATTGCTTAGACCGACTTTAAAATTTGCCTGAAATTTAACTCGTATTCAAATTATTCAGTAAAATGTTACATTTTTTGTAATTTGTTAATATATATATTTCTATAATATATAGGCACATACTGTTTACTATTTAAATATAATATACAATAATATATATTTCGAAGAATTTATGATAATACTCATAAGTAGAATAGGCACAATAGAAAAACAATTTTCTGTGGGAGATGGCGTAGTGTGGGTTAACAAAGCACAAAATGGTGGCAACGTTTATGTGCCCCGTTATGGTGAAGAACTGTGCAGAATGTCTGACCACTATGAGATTTTCTTCGTAAGGGCTCGGTAGTTTCTTATTTGTTTTATTTATTACTCCTTTAAACTTTAACATATATTTACGGGAGAACAATTAATAATTTATTTAGCTAGGCGACATTTCAAAAACTATTCTCTCGACGTTTTCGGTTGCTTGCAAACGTTGACAGAATAGTTTTCGAAACTAAACTAAAATGTAATGAAATGATATGAAATGGGATTTAACGTCCAACTGTTCGGCTCCGGACAGAGGCGCTAAGGCCTACTCTTATGTCGAATTCCAACTGCCATGGGGTATTTTACGTGCACGCCAATGTGTACATGGGACATCGTTTTACTATTTCGTCCCATCCGAACGACTAGACAGCTGTCCTTGTCAGGCTCTCCGTCCTGCAGCAATGACAACGGGAAACTACGCCGGAAAATCACAAAGAACTTTCTCCGACAAAACAACTTTTCGAAACGTTACCCAAATAAATCAGTAATTGTTCTTCTATAAGTATGTGCTATAGTTTACTGTTCTATCTAGTTACTAAATGCATCTAAGGGATTATCATTAATACTACTTTATATTATTTTTTTGTGCCCCTTGAGAATGGTCCCACTCACACTACGCCACTGACATAAGGCAAGCATTGTGTATAGTTTTTATACAGGGAAAAAAGAGACGAACTATTCTATAAATAGCTGTAAATACACAACCGTTTCTTAGAATAATATTGAAAATATAATAAAACTATTTCACTTATTGAAATACAACAAATATATATTTTTATATTATATAATTGCACTTCTTTCTATATTATTGCACTTATAAGTAACCTGTATATAATTATCAGTAGGTCACATGACTAACATATCTAATCAACATCTTAGATATAAATATATTTCCTATATCATTATTGCACTTTCCGGCCAAAAGTATATAATTGCACTTTATTATTACATTTCCCCCACCTTATATAATATTTTTATTTGCACTTTTCCCACTGTATATTAATAAAATAATATTTATATTTTTATTTTTACACTTTTTCCGTCTTATATTAGTAAAATAATATAATTAACTTGCCCAATAAACTTTTGGGGCTTGTATTTACTTAGGGGTCGCGACATTTAAATAATTGCACTTTCATTATCTTATTGCACTTTGTCCGTCTAATCATTATTGATACAAGTGTAAAGTGTGCAGTATCAATATTAAAACTGACTTCTAGGATTATATTTAGCTTAGGGTCACTACATGAGAAACATTATTATAATATTATATATAATAACGTTACATTTGTCACATTTTAAACATTATTATATACATAATTATTACATTTGAATCATTATACAAGTATATACATTATTGTTACACTTAGCTTTAGAGTTTGCTACATTTGTATTTTGTTTTATACACAATTGTTACATTATATACAAAATTGTCACATTTGAATCATCATTACATATATTGTATGCATACACATTATTGTTCAATTTGGCTTGCGTATTGTTACAATTAAATCATTTGTAACACGTAATTATTACATCGGGTTGATATACCGTATTTAAAGGAAATGAAATGAAATATTTATTACTTTTCGTTTATAAAGTATTACAATTACGTCATTGTAATATTTGAATATTAATGCAATTTTTAGTTACTTCATTTAAATATTGTTATTTTGAGGTACATATATACTCATAATATTGCTGATTACTGGTTGTTGTATACTGTAATAATAACACAGCGATGGTAATAACATAAATGCTGCATGTTATAATAACATCAAATACACATAATACAATATTGCATATATTATAACAGGGCACTTCTTTTATACGTTTCTTAAATATAGCATATGCCGGACTGTAGCGTAATTATATTCTGTAGAATATGAAATGGATCGGGGTTTAACGTTCCACTGTTCTGCTCCGAGGTAATGAAGACTGACATACGCCATATATACAGTGTGCTAGGAGGGAAATTTTGCCCGGACAGCGGCGCTACGGCCCATTCTTATATAAACACTATAGGGTCATAAGATTATTGAATTATATACTTCGCATTATTAAGTGATAAATATTGTTTATTAATTTCACACGTGTCCGGCATTAACATCAAAGAGACCCGTTGTCGAATGAATCATTCCAAGATCCTGCTCCAGGGCTGGTTCAGGTTGGAAGTCGACCAGATCATCAGGTAATGTGTATACGCCGCAATCCTGTGTACTGTCTACTACTGGATGTCCAAAACTATTTCCCGAACTGTTCATATTGTTCGGGTAATTATCACACGGCACACCTATATCACATGAACGCACAAACTGTGACGTCATCGATCCTGTCGGATAGGAAGCTTCTCTGTTCCCACCATAAATAGGACTGGTGTTTCTCTGTAGTGAGAGGCAACTTGTGGATAAAGGCACGGTTGTGTGGTTAACAGAATACTGGTAAGGCGATAGCTGGCTTGACGTTATGTGGCGCTGCTGTACGCAATGAGGCGGTTCTAGCATAGCGGGAAAGGTGGTGTATGGATCGTGACTTAGAGCTGACGTAAACCCCATAGCGTTCTCATACATAAATTGGTACGGTTTCTGATACGATGATTCTGGTAAGAGAGTTCTAGGATTCAGCTGAAGACACCCAGCAACCATGTTCATCGTATTTTGTGAAAGTCCTTTAGAGAGAGATTTGGCAAAACACACACTGTCGGGACGGACGCCATTTTTCAAGATGTCGGCTAATGCGAAAATATAGTTCCTTGCTAATCGCAGAGTTTCAATCTTGGAGAGTTTTTGTGTTTTGGAATAGCATGGGACATGTTTACGGAGATCGTCCAACGCATGGTTTAATCCATGCATCCGGTTCCTCTCGCGACTGTTGGCTTTGTAGCGACGAATTTTAAGTTTTGCCACCCGCGCTTTTGTCATTTTCTTCTTTTTTGGACCGCGTTTCTTCGGCACTTTTGGTTCGTCGGATTGGTCATCTTTTCGGGACTTACGACCTGGTCCCGATTTCTTATCTTTGGTGGATGTTTTATCGTTTTCTCCAGTAGTGGAATCTGGTTGGTCGTCTATCTCGGAGTAATCATCCTCGTCGTCTTCATCATCTGTTGGGAGATCTAATTCATCCATATCAACCTCTAGGTTATACTCATCTTCTTTAATAGGCATTGTTATTCTGAAAATATTCAACAAAAATATAAAATTAGATTTCAGTTATATCAGCATCGGCTTATTTCAAGCAGCGTAAACCATGTGCATATGGCTGGTTTTTCTTTCGGGTGTTAAATTATTAATTAAATATTTATTAACATGACAAGACCATAATCAACTCCCGATACCATCGGGTATGGCTCCAATTTTAAGTAGATTAGACAGTTCGGCCATTTAATGATTTAATTTAACAATGGAGAAGCGAGGCTAAGACTAGAATGACCATTTTTTGCGTTAAATGTCCCATTTCCGTGTCTTTAAAATGAATTGAACCTGTATGTATCTGGCATTTATGAATGAAGTAAATCTACCCCCCCCCCCCCTTATTACTCAGTTATTTTATCAACGAAACATCCATCCCTAAATTCCATTAACTCAATAAAGATCTTAAAGATGGGGCCTTTTGGCCTGCGAGAAAATTAATTGCATTGTTAAACTGGGGGGTAAAAATATTCGGACTATATTAAATGTTTAAGACAAGTGTCTCATTTTTAACTATCAGAAAATAATGTTGCTACTAGTGCTATATTGATAGGAAAGAATGGAGACAGGGGAAATAAAGGGCTTGGATATTAGTTAATCATTCGCCATTGTTTGTAAACTGTGACAGATGTGGCATCAACTTTACAGCGGGACTCGATACGCTTCGATACATTTTCACAATACGCCGCCATTTTTTGATTGGCTCATTGGTAATCAAATGACGTACGGGGCGGTGCGATAATCAACGAGAATTGACGTGACTTAATTAGTCCGTTATTACTGTTTGCAGGAACCGGTTACGTAAAATGGCTACGCTAATCTAGTTAGATTTGGTGGCCCTGTTGTGATTAAAAGAGAATAATAAATATCTTGCCATGAATCATTATGATGTCTATTGTTATTTCAAGGGCCTACTAAAAACGGCCATAGAAACCCATTTAAGTCATTGTTACCCTTCAGCTCGTTTGGGCTTTCGCTGTAGGGTCACAGTCCCCATAAGTGTGCTCCAAACTACGATTGCATTAACCATTTAATCCTTTAATTGCCCTTACGTAGAAATTTTTAAATGACATTTTCTTCAAGAGGAAACTAAGTATTAATATTAAGTTACTCGAAATTGAGTTAAAGACATTTAGGCGATGCCTTAATCAGTTTTTTTTTCTTCAAATATTTAAAAAAAAGTATGGGTGGGCCTATATTTAATACAGCAACCTTTGACAGAAACTAATTTAATTTAATTATAATATTTTGTTGGGGGTTTTTGTTGGTTTTTTTTTAAAAAAATAAATAAAATATATGATGAAAGGAAATAAATAAATTATATAATAAAATGATAATTTAGAATAAAAATGCGTTTCTAAAATCCGTTGGTTATTGTATTTTATCCAATTTGATTTGTTAATATTTAACGGAGTAGCTAACTAATTAAATGCACACACTTTCTAAGAGAAACCGTAGAATTGGTGATAATTGTATTATCTGCCCTTGAATTTTCTCTTTGCGTTCTCACGAGGTATAAGTTGAACAGATGGTTTAAATTGTAAAAAAAAAGGAGAGACCGAACAGAAAAAAAATCTTGATTAAATGGATGGGAAAATACAAGAACGAACGAAAGAAAACAAAGGAAAGGGGATTACGTTAAAAAAATAAATCAAAGTTTTAAAAGAGAAAAGAATATAAGGGGAGATTATTCTAAAGATTTACAATTTAATTCTGTCGGGTTGTATTATTAGACGGACCAGAAAAACAATAGACACCCTGGCCTAAAGGTTTAAATTCAGAAGTGTTTTTTTTTTAATTCGTCAAAGGTTTGAATTCTAAGATTATTTTGAATTCATCGAAAGTTTGAGTTAATCAACTCCATTTTTTTTTTGTTCTGAAGATAAATGTAGAATTTGAAGAAAATAAAATAAGAAAGAAAAACAATCCCAATAAAAGATAGGGTATTATATTGACTTTTCTTGTAACCCAAACCCCACAAAGTTTATTTAAAGGTAAATTAAAAGACATATTCTTCAATCCGAACTTATGTAGCAATGCAGTTCGTATAACTTTCTATTGAATTCATGACGTCATTTTTTTCTGTCTTAAACAGTCAGTCGGCTAAGGAAGAATAATTCATTTCTGATCTATGAATATCGAGGTCAAGAGGATCTAAGCTATATTTTTGTTAGAAATTAAATCGTCTTGTTTACAATCACAAGCACATCCGTTTGCTTAACTTAAAAAAAAGATATTGACTATTAGTCTTTTGGCGGTCAGTTCATCCAGATTTTCCGGCATGGTTCCCCCTTATCAATGATGCAGGACGGTGGGGCTGACAAGGACAGCTTTCTAGTCATTTGGATGGGACGAAAAACTGGAATTCGATATAACAGTAGTGTGTAGTGCCGCTGTCCTGGCAAAATTCCTCCCATAGCACACTGTATTGCGTATGCCCGTCTTCATTAGCCCAGTAGGACATTTTATTTTCTTTAGACGCTCTGAAGTTTTAGACGCAAGAAGGTCAACGATATCAAATATGAGATAATAAATTCAAAAGATGTCTTCAATACAAAGTTGACAGCCATTTAATATTTCCATGGAATATTGTCTTAATTGACGCCAAGTACTATCATATAATTGTCACAATATCACAATTTATTTATAACTTTAGCGAGCTTTGTCAATATTAGCTATAATATTACCAATACCATAAAGTAATTAATTCCTGACAAAAACAGGAATCTCTAAAAAGATCCAAGTTAAAATGGTTCCTACGGTAAATATCCGCTAGTCTTGGAAGTGGTTTTCGTGATAAGACGTCGGTATTTACTATTTATATGGCGTTTACCGGTAATATGTTTAATATCAGTTGAGATTAAGAACCGTTTTGAAGTGTTTAATGATTTTATTACTTTATGGTCTACTCTAGGGCGGGTCAAAATCATGATTCAGTACTTTATTTGATTTGATTTGATTAAATTATTAAACGGTGGCTCTGGCACGTATTACAGATTTACAGAGAGAGAGAGAGAGAGAGATAGAGAGAGAGAGAGAAGAGAGCTGGAGAGAGAGAGATAGAGGTATAATCCACTCTACACTACACATATTTTATTTATTTGTTTGCGCGCAGTGGTTTTCAGCAGTGGTTTCATTTTGCATACATTTTTCTTCTGTTAACAAATTTGGGGGGGGGGGGGTATCGGGGGTCGTTGGCTCCCGCCAAGCCAGCCACCAATTTAATTAGCTTGTTCTTTTATGCATAATTACATAATAACAAGAGTCTTTTAAAAATGACTGTTGTAAAAGATCGATCTTGTGCCTTTAATGTAAGGGTACATTATTGGGGAATTGGATAAAAAAAATCATGAATGAAAGTTGATCATAATCCAGTCAATATCGCAGGCTAGCGATGACATCGAAAGTTGATTATGTTCTGGATAAGTTAATTAATGTCTTATTAATACTTTATATAAAGAGAGACCTGTAATAGGCGGATTAAGCTCTTGCATAATGTATGTTTATATATATATATATAAATAAAAAAAAATATACGTCCAGATAAAAAAAAATCTTCCACTTTACTTCATTATAACATACATTAAATCATATAAGGTAGCTATCTATGGGCGTCTTCAGAAATTAATATATGATAATATTTTGTATTATTGTCCATTAGGTATATCAAGTATCGGATGTCGACCAACACGATATTACACACGCATCCATAAAACTACGGATTACTATCAATAATGGCTAAAACCCGCCTTTGTTTATCCACTGATTGGGAGTCCCATGGGGTTATTAATAATAATAAAGTGACTTTAAACGATGGGAATTTTTACTATTTCAAGAACTTTTCATTTAGTGTAATCAATTTTAGGAAGCGAGCCCATTAGGTCAATAAATTAAAGCGCCAACACGCTAATCAAGTTTAACAAGCGAACTGATTCCGGTGTTTGGAGGCGGTTGTGTATTGTTTGGAAGAAGGGAGTAATTTAAACACAGCATGCAAGTCCGATAATTCATTAATACTAATCAACGGAAGTATGAATGCGAGAAAAAGTAACTAGATAACCGCGGGCAAGTCCGGTAGGGATGTTATGAGGACACATTGCAAAATACTTCTGACTGAATCATAAAGAGTGGTTTCCCCTTCTCAGTGGTGCGTGAAGGTGGACGGGCTAATGAACAGCGTCTAGTCCCTCGGCATGTACGTAAAAGAACCCTAACAATTGGAATTCAATAGCTGTACGGGCAAAGTAATTTTTTTATAGCACACTGCATGGCGCATAGCAGAAAAGTAGCTTGTTAGTTAAGCCATATTTAATCCCACTATAAACTTATCTCAAGATGTGGATTTAAAATATAATTATTGGAGAGGGAAGGGGGGGGGGGCTGATGGCCGAATGTTAGCACGTGTGCGTTGCATCATAAGTTTTGTCATTTAGTCAACTGGCGTGTTTCGATTCACTGATTGTACGTGTCAAGAAGTATGATCGCCTGTCCAGCCTAGTGGGTTTTCCCCGGGTCCTTTTGATTCCTCCCACCTAAAGACCCCTATGCACAATCGAATTATTGAAATAAAATTAGAACCATATGTGGCTCCCGAAATGACCCAGTTTGTGTCGCTTTGACGTTAAACCCCATCGCCCTCTTTCTCTAGAAGGGTATCAATATCACAAGGGAGGGGATAATAATTTGTGACAATGATGTCTGGATCATTTTATTCTAACACTGCTAATTCGCGCGAATTTTATTTTAAACCTCGAAAGAACAAAATGTTACTTCCTTACGCAAGTCTTGTGATCATTCGGTACAAAAGCGCCTTTCAATTAAAATTATTAACACGTGAGCGCAAAATGGAATTTAAACTTTGAGCATAAAAGGATTAACAAAATTGATTATACCAATATTCCAAGGCTAATTCTAGCGCGTTTAAACTTTTAGCATGTCTCGGAGTCTCTTGGGGGCAGTCGACAAGTTTAAATGATTCACATTCGGTTGGAGGTGAGAATGACTCAACGCTAGACGTTCTCAGAGAACAGATCGCACCCTCCCCAGGGACCATTCCCTATCTTTATGGTTAATATCAAATGTTCGATTAATTTTTATTATCTTTAGATAAAGGGGGTATTAATTACATTAATTGATGATTCTGTCGACGAATAGTTTGTCGTGTTACAAATATTTATATATATATATATATTCTTATCTAAACCTCTTTGATTCATATGATGTTATATTGTGATTTGACGAATGCTAAAAGGATAAATTAATACCCATTTCGAAAGATTGGACATAAGTTTGTTTGTTTAGTAATTTAAGTTTCATTTTTGGATTAAACAAGCCCTTGAAAGTCTGGCTTACACCATGCACGCGACGACAAGTTTAAATGTCTCCTCCCTTCTTTCCGGAACTAGTAAAGACGACGGGCATGCGCTATGCATTTAGCTGTAGGGGGAATCATGCACAGACAGCGGCGTTTCCGTTTACCTTTCAAAGAAGTCAAACTGCCAAGGCGTCTGTTACACATACGCCAGCGGGACCTCGGTATTTAGTCCCACTCGAAGGACTATGTAATTCAAAGAAAAATGCCGATTGGATACGTGAAAAGTCTAATATATAGCTTGAGTGTTGATACTATATCTCTTGAATATCCATTTTGACAGTTTCGCAAAGTCAACTTTTTGGGCGGGGTGACACGCCACGACATCTACAAGGAACTGTTGTGATTACAAAAGCAACTTTCACAAAATGAAATGAAATGAAATAGGGTTTAACCTCCTACTGTTCTGCTCTGGTTGTGATAATGAAGACGGGCATACGCTATGCAGTGTGCTATGAAGGAAATTTGACCGGACAGCAGCGCTACGCCTTGTCAGTGATGTAGGACGGAGGGTCTAGCAAGGGACAACTGTATAAAACATGCACATTAAATCAACTAGGAAATCATCCATTTTGTGGCAGGAAATACCAGCGACGTAATAGTTGGTTTCTTTGGGAAGTAATCTGAGGCGGTAAACGCTTCCGTTTCCAAGAGCCGAGAATTTTTCTGGTTTCTAAAAATAGACACACGTGACCGACGTTGTGTGGACAGATGTGAAACGGCAGATCAAAGTAAGCGACAATTCCAAAGCGAGACTGAGGCACGTGCCGCTCATTCAAGTCAGTCGCGCGCCACCAATGGCTAGATTAGCGGTAATTGACTAATGATTATCGTCGTTACATATGTCAATCTTTGTGAATAATGGTATATATCTAAAATCGGATTAACTTTATTTAGGCCGCAATAATGATCCCAAAATATGAATAGATAAAAACGATATGGCGTTATTATTGATGGTGATGAATTTTCATTAGACTTATGCACGCTATCGATTTTTATAAAAAAAATTATTAATCTTTGAGACACCAATTTCCTGATTTATGATGTTGATTACCTGGATTTAAAAACATAATTTTAACAATGAAACTTGAGCGAATTGAAGATCTGTCGGGAGAAGCATCGTCGACAGGTATTTATTATGGTAGTTGAAGATGCATTATGTTAGATTTAAATAAAGAGCTGGTCGTTATAATATACACTAATTTTTAGTAACAATTTATAATTTTTAATCATTAATTTAATTTTATAGATAAATTATTCTCGCGGGCCCTCGCGCCTTCTTGACAGGCCTCTCGATATAGTCTACTTTTTAAAAAATTTAATTAAACACGCATTACGCAATACCTAAATCTACTTACTGCAGGTCTTTCTTTAGTCCTTACGTGTAATATAAATTATTAATTAGACTTTTATTAGCATGACAAAAACCATAATCGAAAAGGTCGGATTTTAAGTAGATTAGAACGGATCGGCCATTTGATGATTTGAATTTGAAATGGTAAAACGAGGCGAACAAAAATAGTACGGTGGTTACAATCAGTGCATATACATCTTGTGGAACCCTCAAAAAAATGTATTTGAATAAAATAATCAAATTATCCTTTTCTCTTTATCTATTTTTGAATTATTATACCAAGAACGGTCAGCTCTTTATCTTAACCTTAAATAATGTATCTTTAACTACATATAATTTTTTTTATCCATCATTGATTAAGCGATAAATTAAATAACACCCCATTCAACTGATTTTTAAGGACCCGAGTCCGTAACTCAAAATCCTCCAAAATCTTCG
The DNA here is from genome assembly GCA_917208275.1 of Patella pellucida. NCBI lineage: Eukaryota > Metazoa > Mollusca > Gastropoda > Patellidae > Patella > Patella pellucida. The sequence continues at coordinate 37,498,738 of OU795044.1, forward strand.
ACATCAAAATTACGAATTATTGGTCAATTTAAAACAACATTGATGATGTAAACATAACGGGAAAAGATGAGCTTCTGATATCCGAAGTTTAAGATAAAATAATTTTTTTAACATTGGTACACGAATCGTACCATAGTGCACTTCAGCCCCAGTTGTATTGAGAGACTCGATGGACGAGGCTAGACACATTGCATCAAATCAAACGGAGTTATGTTGACTGGAATAACTAGACGCTATAAATGTGCACTGGATTGAAATTGCTGGCTTATTTCGCCGAACATTACTGATGTGAAATTGGAGTAAAAACGGAAAACATTGAATGTAAATTAGTTTATATACATTCATATTACAGTATTATATGCGTTGCGACCCACTTTTGTGAATTTCTAGGTCCCAAATGTTAGAGAATTAGCTCCTTTAATGAACTGTGATAAAAGAGTTTCGTAAGTCCATATGGGTGAAACTTTTCAGGTTTTTTTTTTAAAATGTATACCTTATTTAAAGATACATTATGTAAGATTTAGATAGAGAGCTGGCCATTCTTGCTATAATAGGTCAAAAATAGATAATGTAAAATGAATAATTTGAAAAGCTCAAGTATCAGATGCCGTCAAGAGTTGATTATGGCCTTTGTTTTGTTAATAAAGGTCTAATTAATAGTTTATATAACATTTCAGACCTAAAGAAAGACCTGCGATAGGCATATTTAGCTCTTGCATAATATATGTTTAATGTATATATTTCAACCTAAAACTATGCCATGTGCGACACTTCAATAAATAATGTCACACATACTTACTTACTTACTTATTTACTTACTTACTTACACTGTTAAGCGATTTGCATCGAAACAAAATCAAATGGGGTTTAATAACGTCCTGCATTTCTGCACCGACACGGCTCGTGAAGACAGGCGTACGCTTAGTTATGAGGGAAATAATGCCCGGACAGCGGTGCTAAGACCTACTCTTAAATCAAATTCCAAATGCAAAGGATTCTTTTACGTGCACGACAACGTGTACACCGGAACTCGATTTTTCGGCTTTCCCTAACAACTAGACATTGTCCTGGCCAAGCCCTTCAACCGGCGCCACTAACATGGGGACATCACGTCGCAAAACCTCGGGGAACTATCTCGGTCATCTCATTTCTGTTCATGTCATTAACATTCCTTATAAATAAATAAATACATATTTTCATTTTTTTTAATTTTATTTATTTTTTCGCTGCTGCTTAAATGGTTAATTTATAAGTTTTCAAGTTATCTGTAGACAGCAAGGATACGCCAAGATTCGTGCTAAGTTAACTATTAAAGAATTATGATTAAGAAAAAAACACGAATAAATACAATATTCTAGAACATATTGAAAGTTTCAATTTGTATAATCCTATTTCGTATTCATTATCAAAAAAAGGTAAACATTTGTCATAAAAACAAAAAAAAGGAAAGAATTATCTTTACTAAAATCGTAAAAAAAATAAAATATCCCCCCAAAAAACACAAACACAAAAAAAAAAATATTTAAAAAATCACACTTACCTTAATTATGTACACTTTACAAATGTAAAAAACCCCTTCGAAATTGTTCCCGTTGAATTTATTATCCTTATGAATTAAAGCATTCTGTATAATATAATTAAATATTGTGACGGGAGTGACTTGTCGTGCTTTGGATGAAAAACCCGTTAGTTGGCAAGAATCGAAGACATTCTGTCGCATATGGCACGTCAAAACGTTTATATCCTCCCGCCTCGCTTCCGATTATTATGCAAATATACATACACGAATAGAAAGAGTGCGCCGACCGCAGCACGACCCCTCACATCTGTCACTGTTTCTAGCATTATCGTATCCGTCCGCTCTGTACCGTTATTCCTGACAGACCGGCCGATCTTAGAATCAATAGTTGTTGAAATTGTTATCTTTGACTCCTGGCCTATAATGCTATGTTGGTTCTATAGACGACAATGATTTTGACACGAGAAAGGGATTATGTATAATTGTTTTACCAAAATTAATACGGCACAGGTTTTTCTTTTTTTTACAAATTATTTAAAAAAAACCCAAAACAACAGAAATTAAGTTTATAAAAAAAACTCCCGTGTAAAACACAAGCTACCCATTCATTTCTTTAAAAAAAAACGCCAGATACTAAACATAAAAACCACCAAGAAATAAAACGCCCTCCCCCCCAACAACAACTAAGATTTAAAAAAACAAAACAAACAAACAAACAAACAAATTTAACCCCCCCCCCCCTCCCGATACTGGAGCTAGATGAATTTTCGAAATAAATCATACTCTACCCATTCAAAATCGATAAAACAAAAAATAAAATAAACCCCGTAAGAATTTAAAAAACCTAAAAAAGAAGAAATCCTGGCAATTATTAAAACAAACAAACAAATATAAAACAAAAGAAAAAAAACGATATTGGCGCTACATGAATTTTTGAAAACGAATCATACCCTTCCCATTCAAAATCGATAAAAAAAAACACCAAGAAATAAAAAAAACCCCTAAGATATAAGAAAAAACAAACAAAACAAATCCTAGCCATTATTAAAACAAACAAACAAACAAACAAACTTAAAACAAAAGAAAAAAAAAAACGTTCTGGAGCTACATGAATTTTCGAAAATAAATCATACCCTTCCCATTCAAAATCGATAAAATCAAGCATTATGATTTTATTAGTAGTCATAAACAACGGGGTGCGATTGTTGGTCCCCTTAAATAGGTTTATCTATAATCAAACTAAATAAATATTGAATCTCTAACGGAAATTTATCACCCTCCACCTGTCAAGGTAAATGGATGGGAGGGGGTGACTCGTGCGAAGGGCACGTGCCACGCGCCAAATTACAATTAGAGCCTGACGTTGTAAATTTGTCGAGAGCACTCGGCGCCTTGTAACGAAGCAAGATGAATTTATTTCTAAACTTAAGGCTTAAATTCCTCACGAATCGCTTATTTATGGCAAAAGGTGTTTAAACAATATTTAAAATTCTACGTAATGTTATGAAACATCGGATCTGGGTGGATTTAAGGCTTAGAGTCGTAGATAATGGTTTTGATATCACATAGCTTTCTGGCTGATAGAAAATCATCCAAATAAGAGATATCACTTTTGTTGGGCAAATTAGAATTTGTACCGATATGATACATCTACAACGTAATGAATTATCGCCTGTTTTATTTTTTGTATGTTTGAAATAATAATATTACAACATGCTTAGCAGCTGTCTAGAAAAACTTTTTGAAATTTATTTGTGACGTAAAGTTTGATTACTGAATTACGGGAAAAAAGAAGGACCTAGAAGTGAACCCTGTTTGACCCCTATACATTATTTAAAAGTTACAATAAAATTACTCTTTAAAAATTGTGTTTTGAATGGAGAACATAAAAAAGAAACTTTTCATCGCTAAATTTAAATAATAAGCCTCGTTAAAATTTGACAGTTTTCTTTAATGTCCAAAAATAAAAATGAAACAAACTAAGGTCACGCAGGGGGAAAAATCCGTATTTCTTTAATAACGTAAAAGATTCGGCATAGTCTTCTTATATATTACTGCCCTCTTTAAAACTTTAAATACAAAGTAGAATTTAGGTGTCATATTTGTCAAAGAGTTAGTTAAAACACAAAAAAACTAATTCACTTTTCTCAAAAAGTTTATTGATTTTTGTACGAGTTCTGCTCACGTGTAAAAACTGTGACATATGGGCATTTGTGCGAAAATAATACCTGCTTTAATTTTGCATGTATTACAAGTAAAATTAGATTTTTTCTACATAATTTCTTTCAGACCATAATTGATAGGTAAAAAAATGAAATATTATTATAATTTGATAGTAATCTTTTTGATTATTTTAATATGATTTCAACGACTGCTTTGTTGTAAGGTAACAATCAACAGGTTTTAAGTACATCAATTTCTAGCTTTTGGAACATGTGTTTTCAAGTGGAAATAGAGAAAATCTGTCTAAAAAATCTTGAAAACAAAAGACTACATATTATTTCAAATGAATCGAATTTTTTTTTCGGGGGGGGGGGGGGGGTATTTTTCTGAAATTTAAAAAAATTCCTGATGTTCTCAAAGTAGAACGCTTTATCTGGATAAACATGACTACACAATTTTCTAAACACAATCAATTTGTATTTATATAAAATTTTCTGATATTTGAAATAATTTCTTATGTTTTCAAAAAAGAGCGCGTTAATTAAATTTAGAAAATATTGGGGAAATTTTTTTCTGAAATATTGAATAATTTTTGTTGTTCTTAAAATAAAGCGCTGTACCTGATCAACATGGCTACACATTCTTTTGCGAAAGTTAAAATATTTTTTGATGTTTTCAAAATAGATCGCGTTACCTGTATAAACATTACTAAACTTTATTTAAATAAAAATCAAATCTATTGAGCATAAAATCTCTGAAATTTAAAATAATTTTTGATGTTCTCAAAAGATCGCGTTGCCTGTATAAACATGACTAAACATTATTTAAATAAAAATCAAATCTATTGAGCATAAAATTTCTGAAATTTAAAATAATTTTTGATGTTCTCAAAAGATCGCGTTGCCTGGATAATCATGAACAAACATAAAAAGGTAACTTCCATAAATGGCTGTGCTTTTTAGTTGGATTCATTTTGCATAGACATGAGTACATGACACAGTGGCATTTTGAAAGTTACGGGATTATTAACATACACGTAAATAAAACTATAGAATAGACAAGAGGATGGATTATTGTCTGTTAAGGGCGACAAAACTTCTTAAGTTTTCGTTGATAATAATTGAATTTATAGAATTAAATAAAATATGAAATCAGACAGAATGAGTATAGCAAAACATTTCTTTTCTCGATTCCGTCAAAGCAATCATATGAATTTGGAGAAATTTATAATTATTTGTCCAACTATAATTTTTTTTTTATAAATTCCTCAAATGATTAAAAGGTGTGATCATTTATTCATCAGACTCCAAATTAAAGATCAAATTTAGAAAATTAGACGATTGTCTCCATCCTGGAATTGTGAATATGTGATGGCAAATGTTTGATATTTAAGCTTATAATGAACTTGGAGATGGACAGGGGCGATAATTGCTATAAACACTAATAAACATAGTCACACCGACGCCCACATAAAGACCTGGTTTCAGTTGAAAGCCCCCGAGGGGCCCACACCCTGGTCATAACAGAAGAAGTCACAATATGCGACCTCGTGACACGAGCGCCATATTTGCAAAGTCCATTTTCACAGCACTTTCATTACAGTTAGTCTTTCGGGAAATTTTGGATAATTTATGTACGATTTTTTTTCTGTGAAAATGACCAATTTCCAGAATTCATAACATGGATATAAAGTGAGAAAAAGATCGCCCCGCCCGTATCAAAAAACACGTGCTTATTTTGGTCACAAACAAGGGAGATTCTGACAAAAATCGCCCTTGTCAGTGACTTGTAAGAATCGAAATTTCATTTAACCATAAATTTGTAAAATAATTATGAAATTATTTAAATTTTGAACATGGTGTGTAGAATATGCATATCTATAATATATCTTTCCTTATCGGTCACCCTTTTTAGTACTTTTAGTGCTACTAACAAAAACCCAAAAAACAACCCAAAAATGCTCTTGTTGGTGATTGGTAAAAGCGCTTTTGTCCAAATTCAATTGACAAAACACACACTCGTGTCTGTTCTTGTTGGTGAATAGTAACCAAATTTAAGCTATGTATGTAGACGAAACAACAACAAAATAAAAATTAAAAAAAACAACAACAACAATAAACAACAAAATAATCATATACACAACCACGTCACGTCAATATGTCTATCTATATCAGGGGGGTTGGGATGACCTAGTGGTCTAAAGTGTCACGATTCGACCTCTAGCTGACCGGCCACCTCTGGCTTGTGGCTGTGATTTCGAGCCCTGGTGTGAGCGTATGTGGCATGGAGATAGGGGCGCCTTCTCAACCTCGTGGGTTTCCTCCAGGCACTCCGGTTTCACCCACTGCTAAAGACCCCTACGCGCAAGCGAATTGTTGAAATAAAATGAACCATATGTTAGTCCCGAAATGACCTAGTTGTGTTGAGTGAACATCAAACCCCATTTCTCTCTCTCTGTCATCTATATCAAATTCTATAATAATTTCGATAAAATATAACAATCAGTTAATCAGATGCGACACGTGCCGCGTGATGTCTCGTGTGAAAGGATATCGCCATAAACATGGTCCACTACAAACAACTGACCGGCGCATTATCCCGACACACTGCTCATGTTTTGTCCGAAAAAAAGGTTTTCCGATAAATATCAAATTACTGGCAAATGTCAATGCAAGTTAATTATAATAGCCCATGAGTAGTTTCTCCTTCCTCTTGACATATTGAAATAATGGTAGTTTATGATTGCCCACGGGCTAAACAATATTTAAAGATTGCCTGGGGTAGGGCTAAATTATACCTCTTATGATTATGGAAGGCGTTGACCACTCGTCCAGTTTTGTAAATTTCATTTCATTTCCCCCTTATGTCTATATCCAGAAGGCTAAAAACAAAACAGACGGCGTTTTATTTGATATTTCAATAATTCCAAGTTTTCCGTATAGAATAATTAATTATCGATATCAACAATAAAGAATGAATTAAATGTGATTTACTTATTACTTTTCTGCATCGACTGGGTTATTGACGACGGGCATAATATGTGTGCCACGAGGGACAATGGCGCTACTGCCTACTCTTATATATCAAGGGTTCTTTTAAATATACGCCAATGTGCGTGCACACGGTACCTCGATTTGTCATCCCATACCAACGACTGGACACTGTTCGTTCGAATGCCCTCCGTCCTGCATCCCTGACAAAGAGAACTTTCTCGACAAACTCTCGGAACTCATCAGAGACCTTGTTAGCGAGCCGACGTTTAACCCACCGAATATGTCTATATCATTATCTTGTGTTTAGAGTGCCAATCTGACGGTAAAGGATAAAGCACACGGCTGAGACACCTTATCCTAAAAAATTGTTGTTTTACGAAAACAAGTTATGTGGCATTTATTGTGGCCCCCTCTAGATCCGCCCTCGGAGAAAGATAACTAAGTAATGAAAAAGGTGGGTACAAAACGATGACCAAAGTCCCAAGACTCAAATTTAAAGCAACAGCACTCCTTTTAGTGCTATTCATCATATCTACAAACATGTTTAAAAAATTTTGGCATTAAAATTAGCAAACATTTAAGGGGGCATTGCAATTGAAATCAGTGTCTTTTTGTTCAGACCAAAGACATAAAGCTGTAAATCCCGTTTTAATATTCTTTTAAAGATGTAAAGTATACCCAGACATTTTTATTTAAATTTGAAAAAAAAATGACGATGCTTTCGGTAGAAATAAAAGATCCAACGACCCGTTCGTACAATATTCATTCTTCCGCTACTATTGATGGTTTACTGCTATATTGCTCATATAGAAAATGAGGTACTGAATGAATGAATGAAATGGGGTTTAACGTCCTACTGTTATGCACTTAACCTGAGCTAATTGAAGACGGGCATACGCCATACAGTGTGCTATGAGGGCAATTTTGCCCGGGCAGCGGCGCTACGGCCTACTCTTATATCGAATTCCAACTGCCAAGGAATCTTTTACGTGCACTTCAATGTGTACACGGGACCTCGGTTTTTCGTCCCATCCGAACGACTTGGCATCTGTCCTTGTCAGGCCCTCCTTCTGCATCACTGACAAGGGAAAATCACGTCGGAAAATCGAGATTAACTTTCTCGGCAAATGCAGGGATCGAACACCCGACCTCCAGACTAGCGAACCAGCGCCTTATCCACTTTGCCACCGTGATCCCCAGAAAACGAGGTACAACTTGGTTCGGGAGCCACGTGGCTTAGTGAGCAAGACGTTGTCTCGCTAACCCAGAGTTTCCGTGTTCAATCGGGAAATGAAATGAAACGGAGTTTAATAACATTCCACCTCGGAAAGAAATGAAATGAAATGGGGTTAAACATCCTACTGTTCTGCTCCAAACTGGGATGATGAAGACGGGCATACGCCATACAGTGTGAAATGAGGGAAATATTGCCCGGACAGGAGCACTACGGCCTACTAATATATCGAATTCCAACTGCTAAGGGATCTTTTACGTGCACAACAATGTGTACACGGGACATCGGTTGTTCGCCCCATCCGAACGACTAGACAGATGTCCTTGTCAGGCCCCCCTCCCTGCATCACTGACAAGAGGGAACAACGACGTGTTTAATCGGGATTTTCCGGTCAAGGTTCCTAATTGTCAGTGGTGTAGGGTGGAGTCCCTGGTTAGGGGCAGCGTATAGTCGTAGTGCGGATTGGACGAAAAACCGAGGTCTCGTGTGCTCATCGACGTGCACGTAAAACCCTTGACAGTTGGATTTCGAATTAAGAATAGGCCGTAGCACAGCTGCCTGCGGAAAGGTTTCCGCACAGCACACTGTATGGCGAATGCCCGTCTGCGTTAGTCCAGTTCGGAGCAGACAAATAGGACGGTAAACCCGATTTCAATTGAATAAAACTCGGTTCCCAAGAAAACGAAAAACTACGACAAGTATTTTAACCCAGAAACCAAATTAATCAGGGTAGGCCTATATAGCCCATTCAAAACTAATAAATTACTGGTCTAATTGACACTTGAAGCGTTTATTAGAAGCACTTGGTTAAAATTATTACGATTAGACCCCAAAACATGTTATCATTGATGACATGAAATAATAACAGTTGAAATTGTCGTCTGATCTCCGGTTAATGGTCGGCCATGTTGGTTGTGGGAATTGTCAACAAACTCTCGTTCCCAATGCTTCAATTGTTTAATCACGAGACAAGATTCTGATTAATAACCGACTTCTTATCTCTCCATATTCCTTTCAGGATGTCGCCATAGAATAAAGTGCTAGCCCAACAACATAAGCAATAAATAGAAAAAGAGTTTGGGCGAGTGTTTTACGAGACCAAACACCACGGCCACCTCGCTGCTTCACAGGATAAGCAATTACGTTTCTCAACGGTCGTTTTGCAATACAGCATAGTATCATCTATTCTGGAGGGCAATCAACGTCAAAGAAAGAGAGAGATAGAGAGAGGGAGAGAGGGGGAGTTTAACGTTCACTCGACACAAACTAGGTAATTTCGGGACTAACATATGGTTCAATTTTATTTCAATAATTACGCGTAGGGGTCTTTAGCAGTGGGAGGAAATTTGAGGACCCGGAGAAAACACGACAGGCGACCAACTCTTTGTCACGTACACCCGGGGAATCGAAACCACACCAGTTGACTTTTGATACTCCTTGTCACATGAAAGTGGAGACTCGAAACTATACCTATAGAATCAAAAACAGAATACAGAACTAAGAATAGACGTGGTTGTTTTGGAAAAGAGAAACAACTGTAAGTGTAGGATAGTAGGCCTATGGTCAATCAGAAGCCGAATTTCATACCAGAAACCTGTTTCGGTGTTGACTCTAAGGGCGCCGCAGGAAAAAACAATTTTGCAAGGACAACTTCACGGCAAATCAGTTTCGATCATTCCAACCCGAGACAATATGGAGTGTGACGATCCTAGATAACAAATCGCATCTCTCAACCCTATATCTCAACGTTTTTAGCTACGTTCTCGTAGCTAGGACGATCCAGACTACAAAACAGACGTTCATTTTGACTAAAATCAGTAGTGTGCTACAATAAAAGGGTTACTGAAACGAAAAATCCAACCCTTTTAATTCTCCGCCGACTAACCCAGCTTTACTCTTCCACCAATAGCTAGGAAATGTCTGTCACTTGCCTATATTTAAATTGATATTAATGTTTGGTTAATTCAACTTGGCAGAAATTCATTACAACCCTGAATTTGATAATATTAAAGCTAACATCAATTTGACGCCCAAACGCAGCCACTGCTTGTATATGATATCAGCACTGCGGTGATAAAATTCACTTATCTCTTGGCAAGTGTCTGCTAACCGCTTGACATTCGCTGTGGTCGCGTGGTGAACACACTTCTACAGATAGGAAACATTTCAATAAGTTGTCCAGAAACCCTCCCTTATCTCAGTTGACTCCCAACAGCCAGTCGCCATTTATAGCAACTAATATGAATGAATTTGAAAAATCAAGACCCGAATCTTAACTTTAAAGAACTACCAAATGTGATAATAAATGATCCAAATTGCTTGATTCGGACTCAGATTATGCAATTATCGACGATTAATTGCATTTTTTGTAGCTACGAATTTTAATTTCCTGATTAATGTTTTCCCAATAATTTAGTTTGATTGAATAACGTCTTGGTTCAATTGCTAGTCCCAAACTAGCCGGGGAATGGTTAGTGCATGCGCATTGAATCACAAGGAATGACATTGGGTCAACTTGCGTGGTTTAGATTCCCCGGTTGTACGTGACAAGGAGTAGGGTCGCCTGTCCAACCTCGAGGGTTGTCTCCCACTGCTAAAGACCCCTACAAACAAGCGTCCAACTACCAAGGGATCTTTTACGTGAACGCCAATGTGTACACGGGACTTCGGTTTATCGTCCTATTCGAATGACTGAGTAGCTGTCCTTGTCAGGCCCCCGATGAAAATTATTTACCATGTGTGCCATTATTGTCAGAAAAATTAAAATAATCAAACCATGCTCCAAAACAAAAATGGGGGTACGCTTAAAAGGCAATTAATATGAAAAAGCTAGTGTAATAAATTAGATTTTTGACAGCCAAGATCCAAATGAATAGTTTAATTGGGATTAATTAGTGTTTGACCATTTTTCTTTTTTATGACGGGTTAGATTTGCCGAAGAGATTATAAAACTGAAAACACCCGGCCACACCAATGTGCCATGCCATTACGGTACACCTTCAAAGATATTTCGTCCATAAAATGGCTATTAATATCCTATAAAAAGTAGTTTTGATCACAGAAGCCAGTTTGAACAAAACCACTGTTTTAGTCGATTATAAAACAAGAACGAGGTCCACTTGACCGACACGCTTATTTTAAGAGGTCAACAAAGCCCAGTTTAAAAGTAATTAGGATTCCACACGCCTTTATACAATAGACTTTGCTAAATATAACGCCTTTGGACCAATATTTGTTGTACAGAACTCGTTCTACTTGTTCAATCTTATGAAATATACAATACAATATAATACAAATACAACACAAATACAACACAAATACAACACAAATACAATACAATACAATATGGCAGCCTATGCCATTATTTTTTTTCTTGTGCTTTATGACCTCAATATCGTGTAATATATGTCATCAATTTAATTTGCTTTTAGTAATTGAACATATTAACACACAGTACAATTTTATGGATACACAATTACTGAGTTTAATACGTCGCTTAATATTAAACTCGGTATCCTATCCATAAAATTGTGCCATGTGTCATTAATTATATACACAGGCCCGGCGGAGAAGGGGGCTAGGAGGGCTTTAGCCCCCCCCCACAATAATTTGGCTGCAAGTACTCTTTTCTCCAGGTTATTGCGGCCCCTGGACCCTCCCCTATAGGGTCCTATGATGGACCCCCCCCCCCCAATCAAGAATTGCTTCCGCCGGCCCTGATACAGCTGTATTTTATATTGTTTACTACGTGAGATGAAATTTATACCTATTCTAAAAGTAGATACAGTTTAAATATATGCAAATAAAAGACAAGTACGGGCGATTCTAACGAATAATCAAAATACTAAATCCAATGATAGAATTAGGTGAAATCGATCAAAAAACAGGTGGTTTCGGTTGTTTTCGTTAGTTAGGGTCTATATCTTCAGTCCATTTGCTGATTACACTATTTTGCTTGAATATACTATTTTGCCTATAACGTCTTTTAGGACTTCGAATTTCGTCTTACGGTTTGAATTATTCATACTTGGTTTTTATTTTATTTCTGACCGAGTTTCATTAATTAGACGGAAAAACCATTACCGGCTGATATACGGAGAACCTCTTTGCTCCCTGACAACACTTTTCTCCCATTCTCATTTGTTATTTTAAAAAAAAAGTATCTTACAAAATCTAAAAATATCCTTGTAGAGAAAGAGGCCAGGGATCAAAAGTAATCGTAGCTGATCAGCGAAGAAAAAGTTAACAGATGTGTGCGTAGAGGAGAGGTAGAGATTATAATTAAACACTGAGTCAATTAAGCGAACCGTTAAGACGCGTATAACTGTAAATTGTGAGTGTCGAGCCTAGATCACTTTCGTCCAGCCAGTATTGTTTAAAATGATGCTTCATCACGACAGTTGTCCACATCTTAAGATGAACAATAGTCCGAGAATTATCTCCCAATCAACCAAAACTCTTTGATCTATAACCGAAGAATACCGAATGTTTGATTGGCGAAACTGCTCTACAAATGGTAATATTGTATCGTTTAAGAGAGAGAGAGGTGGGGGGGGGGTGGAGGTTTAGCGTCCGATTGACATAAACTAGGTCATTTCGGGGCTAATACATGGTTCAATTTTTATTGTAATGAAATTTTTCATTATACAAAAATAAAAAATACATTTACTATTTATTTTAGTATAAAACAAATTAAGCAATATCAGTTGAAAAAATGTCTCCATTTCGTTCAGTATTTACAAAGAGGAGATGAATTAAAAATATCGCCGAGGATATAAACAAGCGATATAAATAGCGCCACCTACAAATTTTTGAGTAAAGTCTTCTGATAGACCCCTTTTTAATTCGATTTAATCCAACACGAAAGATTAACTACGTGCCATAGATATTTTAGTTTTGTTTTCTTAATCACAGATACATTATGGAATATTAGATAAACAGACCTCGATATAATACTTAGAAATAATGAAACGAAAATATATGCTGTAAATGTCAGTAAAATTGTTTTATTCTGAACCGAGATATTAGCAATTTAATTTTAGGCTAGCCTCGATCGTTATTACTACCGTTGGCACAATGATAAACAAAATTTAGATTATTCATTTTGCGTTCAATCAATCCATCACAAAACATATTCAAATCCACTAAATATTATAGGATAACGATGACATGGAGAGTTGCTAGCGACTGCATGGAGAGTTGATTATGGTCTGGATAAGTTAATTAATGTCTAATTAATTAAATAATATTTCAGACCTACAGAAAGACCATAAATAAGCAGATTAACGCATGTTTAATTGAATGTTAAATATTTTGATTTTGTATTCTTAAATAAATGTTTAATATTTTTGTTTTGTTTTCTGAATTAAATGTTAAATTTTATTATCATTTTGAGAATATTTTAGCGCGGTTTAAGCGGTAAAAATTTGATATTCTTCGTAAATTGCAAAGAATGAAGATCAAGGGCTTTAAACAAATTTCTAAAATCCAAAGTAAGAAAAATATTTTTAATAAAAGATTCACGTGCTTGTGTATTATGTTAATTTAATCGTCAATAACAAAACGAATCAAGTGCTGACATAATAATGCCACCTGCGCATGTTAACGGGCTGACAAGAAGAACTGTTTTCTATTGGTCCGGTCCGACACTCCGTCATCATTCATAAAGATTGTGAAAAGCGAAATTAAGATTCAAGTTACAACTGGGCGTGAAACTCGACAAATAAAATCGCTCTTCAATTGCCGGTAGCTACTTCTCTGAGACACCTTAATCCGGAATCGGAGTCACTGCATCTTATGGTTCTCCTCAATTCTTTCCATATGACATTCTATCTAGGGCTACAATTAATATTACTTATACAAAATACGACCGTCTTGCCATTATCGAAAGATTAATTTTTTATAAATAATTCAATCAAGTCGTGATTTATAATTGTCTGGTGCTTACGAAGGGGGAGATACCAGTCAACTTGTTTTATTCTGCTCTCCAATTTGATTGTTTATTCCACCGAACGCTGCAAGTCGCGCCATCTGTCATGCAATTTCTCAAAACTACCAGAGACTCGGAACGGCGCGAAATTGGCACAGATGGCTCGATGAGTCTCATTGTTTTTCTTAGCTCGCTAAAACGTGCACAGGGCTATTGGAGTATTGTAATGTACATATCAAATAGCACGTATAATGTAATTTTACATTAATCCTCGAAGCCACGGATGAGATATGAAATATTCTTATGTTGAACATTATTGTTACTCGTTGACTAATATGTAGTCCCCATATGTCGTACCGTGGTTCTCAAACTTTTTTGTTGCGTGCGCATAACGTTCGTTTTAATTAATAATTATAAGTTGCTACTAATTTGTGTTCACGTTTTTTTTTCTCCTTTGATTTTAAAATTGCACAACATACCAACCCGTTCATTTAAAGAGTCAAAAATAATTTTTGAAAAAAATCGCCGATATGAAAAAAAGTAACAGATGCAATTTATTGTTAAAATTATTTCTTAGAGGCAGTTTGTTTTATTTTTGATTATTATTAAACGGGTGGCCCTGATAATAAAATGCACCACATTATATATATATATATATATATATATATATATGCCATGTATGATGAACGACAGAAGCCAGTAAAATAAAACATTTATAAAGATTATCTGCCGGTGGTCCTTTAACTAGAATATTTGTTATGTATAATAAAAACTGAAATGGGGTTTTACGTCCTAAGTTTTCCTCCGACGAGGCTAAAGAAGACGGACATACGCCATACGCAGTGTGCTATGTGAGAAATTTACAGCCTACTGTTATACCTATTTCCAACTGTCAAGGGTTTATGTACGTGAATGTAAATGTGTACACAAGTCCTGGTTTTTCGTCCCATCCGAACGACTACACACTTAACACTGAGCCACCGTGACTCCCTTGTATATGTTTTAGTAAAACCATAGATAAAATTCTTTAAATATGGGGTCCTTTGTCATGAGTACTGCGCTTGATTACCAGCCTGGAATTAACTAATTCAATTTCTGAGTTGGGTCTAGCTGCTTATCACTCTTTCAATGTTTCGGTATTGCCATTTGCACGCTGCGTTTACATTTAAAAAAAAAATATTCACATTTCGGTAGTATAATTCGCGCCGTGCTTCGGTATTATTATCCACACTTTTATTAGGTGTTATCCGCACGATGTAATCATGTTTCGGTGTCACCCGCACGATGTGATCATGTTTCGGTGTTATTCGCACGATGTTTCGATATTATCAGTCAAACATCGCTTCATTTATTTAACAAAATGATGTTTCAGTAATATGGATGATCGTTGTTATTATTATATGGGATGTTTCGATAATAATATTCGATATTATTATTATCACCAACTGCACCATGTACCAGCATCACTACACGGAATCTCGGTATAAACGTTAGCACTGCTCGTCTTGGTATGGACATTAGCACTGCTGGGTTCGGTTCCTAGAAAATTCTTAAAGTAAGCACAAAGTCATGCTTCACTTTACTTACGTAAGAATCTTATAAAAATACCGTCCCTAGAAAATTCTCAAGACCATTCTTACGTAAGCACAGGTCAAGTATAAGTCTAAGCACGTTGTGACAGGTAATGCTTACCATACACTGAGACTATGATGCTCTTTAACACCATAAAAACAACTTTGGTAAGCGAATTACGTCATAAATTTGTCGTCTGCTTCATTGTGGTTGATTTAGATGCATTTGACATGTCACATATTTAAAAAATGTGCCAACAGAAAAAAAAAACTAAAAACGCAGACACATACAAACTATCTGAATAATTGTGAGAGCGCCTAAGTAGCCTGTGTGTTTGTAACCTATTGTTTACTGATTGACAAATACATAAATTGGTTTAAGGGTAGGCCCTATAGATAGGCCTAGATGCAATATTTTCTATACGTGTAGCATTCTTAATTTCTTTGGGAGAAGCATTTTCTCTGTCTTGTAATTGTCTCTTTGGTATCAAAAGGTGTCGGAAATGCCGTCGAATAACTCTAGGGTCAGCCATCTTTTTGAAGCAGAAACAGACTTAAGGTTGGTAAGCAAGCCCTATACCTTGCTTGGGACTTGTGCTCAGATTGGCTATGTTTAAGAACGAAGTTGTGCTTAAGTTTTTTTCTTGGAACGCATAATAACGTTATTGTGCTTAAAATGAAGTCTACTTAAAATCTAAGCACAAGACCGTTCTTAAGAATTTTCTGGGAACACAAATAAATAAGGTAAGTTTACTTAAATGGAAAGTCGACTAAAATCTAAGCACAAGAACGTGCTTAATAATTTTCTAGGAATCGGGCCTCTTGGTAATAACGCTAGCACTGCTCGTCTCGGTATGAACATTAGCACTGCTCGTCTTGGTATGGACATTAGCACTGCTGGCCTCGGTATTAACATAAGTGCTGGTTGTCTCGGTATGAACTTTAGAGGTGCTCGTCTTGGGAATATCATTAGCGCTGCTCGTCTCGGTATTAACATTAGCGCTGCTCGTCTCGGTATTAACACTAGTATTGCTCGTCTCGGTATGGACACTAGTATTGCTCGTCTCGGTATGAACGTTAGAGCAGCTCATCTTGGAATTAACACTAGCACTGCCCGTCTCGGTATTAACATTAGCACTGCTCGTCTCGATATTAACATTAGCACTGCTCGTCTCGGTATTAACGTTAGAGCTACTTGTCTCGGTATGAACGTTAGAGCTGCTCGTCTCGGTATTAACATTAGAGCTGCTCGTCTCGGTATGAACGTTAGAGCTGCTCGTCTCGGTATTAACTTTAGAACTGCTCGTCTCGGTATTAACGTTAGAGCTGCTCGTCTCGGTATTAACATTAGCACTGCTCGTCTCGATATTAACATTAACACTGCTCGTCTCGGTATTAACGCTAGCACTGCTCGTCTCGGTATTAACATTAGCACTGCTCGCCTCAGTATTAACATTAGAGCAGCTCGTCTTGGTAATAACGCTAGCACTGCTCGTCTCGGTATTGACATTAGAGGTGCTCGTCTTGGTAATATCATTAGCACTGCTCGCCTCGGTATTAACATTAGAGCTACTTGTCTTGGTATGAACGTTAGAGCTGCTCGTCTCGGTATTAACATTAGCACTGCTCGTCTCGGTATTAACGCTAGCACTGCACTTCTCGGTATGAACATTAGTATTTCACATGCTAACCCATTCGCCCCCCCCTCCTAAAAAGTAAACGGTATCAGTTTATCAGTGAAAACTGTTGAATCGTGCAAATATAAAACTATAACAAGATATATCTTGAGATCAAAATTTACTTTTTAATACAACTATATAACATTATTTAACAATCTATGAGATTCTAAAACATATATTAAAATATTTCTTTCTTTAGTATGTAAATATAGATTTCGATGTATTGAGGGAATGCTATAACAGTGATTACAAGAAGACTACCCTATAATGACCATGTAAGAAATTGAGTATTCCAACCTACTATAAATTCGGAACATTTTACTCAATTTTATCTGATTATTTTGAATACTTTCGATCAATGCAACCTGGATATTTTTGAAAAATTCCATGACAGAATAACTTGAACAAAAATCTATTTCAAAAAATTCCATAAGAAAATTTTGATAATAGCTAATAAATTAATTATTACATCAAAATATTTGAAAAATTCCATTAAAATTTTCTGATAAATATGATAAATTAAATCTGAATTATTCTGTATGATGAATTCGATCTGAATAGTCTGTACAATAAATTCAATCTGAATATTCTGATATATATAATCTGAATAACCTGTATAAATACATATTAATTTTATTTTATCAGAATAATTTGATAAAATCTATTTAAAATTTGTGATAAATATCTGAAAATTCTGAACACATGTTGAAAAATATCTGATCATTTTATATGTATTCTATGAATGTGATAAATACCTGAATATTTTGATAAATATCTGAATATTTTGATAAATATCTGAATATTTTGATAAATATCTGAATATTTTGATAAATATCTGAATACTTTGATAAATATCTGAATATTTTGATAAATATCTGAATATTTTGATAAATATCTGAATATTTTGATAAATATCTGAATATTTTGATAAATATCTGAATATTTTGATAAATATCTGAATATTTTGATAAATATCTGAATATTTTGATAAATATCTGAATATTTTGATAAATATCTGAATATTTTGATAAATATCTGAATATTTTGATAAATATCTGAATATTTTGATAAATATCTGAATATTTTGATAAATATCTGAATATTTTGATAAATACCTGAATATTTTGATAAATAGCTGTATATTTTGATAAATAGCTGTATATTTTGATAAATAGCTGTATATTTTGATAAATATCTGTATATTTTGATAAATAGCTAAATATTTTGATAAATAGCTAAATATTTTGATAAATAGCTAAATATTTTGATAAATAGCTAAATATTTTGATAAATAGCTAAATATTTTGATAAATATCTAAATATTTTGATAAATAGCTAAATATTTGGATAAATATCTAAATATTTTTTTATAAATATCTAAATATTTTTAAAAACAGCTGAATATTTAAAGACTAGCTGAATATTTTTGTGAAATCTCATGTGAAAAATTTGACACATTAAAGACTTTGACACATAAAGTGAATAAACAAATAAAATTATGCAACAAAAAAGACATTAGATTATAAAATTTAAAATATATATATTTTATGCATATTTCCCTAAATCCATTCTTCCATAAAAAAAAAATCATTTACAAAAATAAAATCTAAAATACAATAATGTTGGCCACCAGAATGCATCAATAATATATAGTAATACTGTACAATGTTAATGAGATAGAGAGAGAAATAGGGGTTTAATTTCCATTTAACACCAACAAAGTCATGCATATTAAGGGAGAGAAAATGGGTGTTTAACAAAGTCATTTTGAGAGATAGAGATGGGGGTTTAACATCCATTTTTATACGCCCACATTTTCATGTGGACGTATTATGTCGTCGCCCCTGTCCGTCTGTCCGTCCGTCCGTCCGTCTGGACGTCCGTCCGTCCGGACGTCCGTCCACAATTGTTCGTGGACTCTCCACAGGTCACAATTCTTGTCCGATTTTGACGAAACTTGAAATATAGGTTTATCCCAAAAAGATCTCGGCTGCTTTCGATATTGGCATGTATCGGATCAAAACTTCATGGATTATGGCCCCTGATTGTAAGAAAAATCACGTTTTTAGCTTGTGGACCCTATAGAGGTCACAATTTTCAACCGATTTTGATGAAACTGGACATGCATGTTTATAACCCAAAGATCTTAGTTCCTTTCGATATTTGCGCCTATCGGAACGTAATTTCCTGAATTATGGCCCCTGATTGTCCGAAAAATCACCTATTTTAGCTTGTGGTACCTCTGGAGGTCACAATTATTATCCGATTTGAAAAACCGTTCGATTATATCACCGTTACACCCCAAGGAAGGTTGAGTTAAAATTTCGGAAAAATCGGTTTAAAATTACCATACAAAATGGCCGCCGTTCGTACGCGAATACTGTTAAAAAATGGTATATCAAGGTTGTGGACCCTGTAGAGATCACAATTTTAATTCGATTTTGATGAAACTTGAAATGCATGGTTAAAACCCAAAGATCTTGGTTCCTTTCAATATTTGCGCATATCGGATCGTAACTTCCTGAATTATGGCCCCTAATTATACGCAAAATCGCCTTGCTTTAGCTTGTGGTCCCTCTGGAGGTTACAATACTTATCCGATTTAAAAAAACGTTTGATTATATCACCGTTACACCCTAAGAAAGGTTGGGTTCAAATTTCGGTAGAATTGGACCAAAATTGCCATACAAAATGGCCGCCATTCGTACGCGAAGACTGTTAAAAAATGGTATTTCAAGGTTGTGGACCCTGTAGAGGTCACAATTTAAATTCGATTTTGATGAAACTTGAAATGCATGGTTAAAACCCAAAGATCTTGGTTCCTTTCGATATTTGGGCATATCGTATCGCAACTTCCTGAATTATGGCCCCTGATTATACGCAAAATCGTCTTTGTTTAGCTTGTGGTCCCTCTGGAGGTCACAATTATTATCCGATTTAAAAAATCGTTTGATTATATCACTGTTACATCCTAAGGAAGGTTGAGTCTGAATTACAGGGAAATCGGACCATAATTGCCAGACAAAATGGCCACCGTTTTACGCTAATAGTGTTCAAATATGGTATGTCAAGGTTGTGGACCCAGTATAGGTCACAATTTTAATTCGATTTTGATGAAACTTGAAATGCATGTGTATAACCTAAAGATCTTGATTCTTTTCGATATTTGTGCATATCAAATTGTAATTTAATGAATTATAGCCTTTGATTGTAGGAAAAATCACTTTCGGTTTTGCTTGTTCTCTATCCATCTCTCGAAAATGTGGGCGTATCCTGCCTGGCAGTGCCAGCTTACTATCTTTCACTAACAAAGTCATATCGAGGGCGAGAAATGGGGGCTTAATGCCCATTTACTATTAACAAAGTCATACTGAGAGCAAGAAATGGGGTTCTTACACCCATTTTGATACTAACACATGGTACATTTTTATTTCAAGCTTAGGTAAGTGACTGTCGTTCATGTCACTCAGAAACCTAGGATCAAACCAATGACTTAGGCTATGCGATCTACAGTGTACAGTATAAACCATCACTCTCTCCTCCATCGTTAATCATTATATTGAATGAAATGGGGTTGAACATCCTACTTTCAGCACCAACTGGGCTAATGAAGACAAATATATGACACAATAACACAAAGAAGTAAATATGTTAAGGGATAACTCTTTCAACAAACATTTAAAAATAGACTAGAAATCTAGTAGAAAATACCATTTTAAATAAGAGAGAGAGAAAGTATTTAAAGTCCACTGGACAGAACTCAGTCTTTTCGAGACTAACACATGGTTCAATTTTATTTCAATAATTTGAGTGCGCGTAGGGGTCTTTCGCTGTGGGAGGAATCTGGAGGACCTGAGGAAAACCAACAAGGCTGGAAAGGCGACCCTACTCCTTGTCACGTACAACAGCATTTTAGATGAGATAACATGGACAGTAAAAGTTTAGATTTAATGAATATAAAAGGCCAAAAGAAAAACATTTTTAGCCTATTTTGATCAATTTTGTTGTCACAGATCACATACGTTGTCGTAATTACAAAGATACAACTAATCAGAATGGTCTTTTGTTTTTTCAACAATGATTCAGCTCATACATAATGATAGCTGAATTATTAAGAGCTGGCTGTAAGTAGGTCTGTACAAGTCGTTGTTTAAAAGGTTGCTCATAACTATTACTTTTGCTTATAGGCTACATATAGATTTTTGTCCAGTGTTTCAGCATCTTAATTAAATAAACCTAACAGATTTGTTATTACTCTTATTTCAATATATTCAATCTAGGTTGAGACTGAGTTGTTATTACTCTATTTCAATATATTTAATCTAGGTTGAGACTGAGTTGTTATTACTCTTTTTCAATATATTTAATCTAGGTTGAGACTGAGTTGTTATTACTCTATTTCAATATATTTAATCTAGGTTGAGACTGAGTTGTTATTACTCTATTTCAATATATTTAATCTAGGTTGAGACTGAGTTGTCTTCTTGTCTGTATCATTAACATCAGCCA
The DNA here is from genome assembly GCA_917208275.1 of Patella pellucida. Classification (NCBI taxonomy): domain Eukaryota; kingdom Metazoa; phylum Mollusca; class Gastropoda; family Patellidae; genus Patella; species Patella pellucida. The sequence continues at coordinate 37,520,335 of OU795044.1, forward strand.
ATACATCACCAGTAGCAGCAGCAGCTACAAAAGGATCACTGTTTGTGGCATATCCAGAATCAGGGCGACTGTATGAAGCCTGCAAAATAATTGAATGGATGCTTATAATTAATAGTTCACATGTGTCAAGGACAGACAGACTGATTTTTGTAGTCTATATATGTAGTTCAAAGATGCTTGATAAAATCGTTTTTTCAATTTTTTTGATGGCCTCTACTGCATGAAGATCCAACCAGTTGTAGTGGAAGGAAATCTTAGAGGTCATAAAAGCGTCTTTTGACCCAATGGCATCAGCCATTTGATTAACCGATCAGCGTTGATGTTTCTAGTTGAATACCCATAGTTCCATGCATCGCACGGCAAGAACATGCTGCAACAGACCGTTTCATTGCCTAATTTCTTACACCAACCAGAAAGCAGGTCATATAACAACTCTTCCAGAACCTAGTGTACTAAAGACAGGTAAAACGAAATTTTAAATTATAGAAAACGAACCGAAATAGGATCGGTGTTTTAATTAGATTGTCATTTAAATTCACTTAAGTCATTTTTCTATGAAACGTTAAAATATGAGAAATGTACCTACCATTTTAATACCATTTGTTGGATCTCTATATCTCTGATCTCCTGATGGTGTCTAAAATAAACAAATAAACATTTTATTGGCTTTATACACAAAATCCCGTCCAAATTCCAGGACTAAATAAAATCATGAAATCAGTTGTTGCTGAAAAGTAGGACTTAAACCACATTTCATATCTTTTTTAAATAGGGGGGGGGGAGGAGTGTCTGAATGGTCTAAAACTTGTTCTGTCATTGAGTCATGGGGTATGGTTTCACTTCCCACCTTGTAAATGACAAGGGGTGGGTTGTCTGTCTAGCCTTGTGGGTTCTCTCCTGATACTACGTTTTCCTCCCAATGCTAAAGACCCCTACTCGCAAGCGAATTATTAAAACAAATTTGAATTATATGTTAGGATACATACCATATTTTCCTGCGTATTAGGCACAATTTTTTTTAACAAATATTTTATTTTCTAGAAGGGGTGCGTCTAATAGCAATACATAATGTTAAGCAAAGCCAGGCTTTTCCCGTATCGACCGAGAAACGCTACCCCAAAAAGCTTATGATATATCACGCAAATTAAATATTGTTCCCTTTCGTGTCCATTTATAAATTCATCAATATACTCACCCTATTAATGACTTTTTTCTCTAACAAATCAATTCTTGAAGTTCTTTTTAAACCCAACACGGCAAAATGTGGCCATATTATATCTGATACAGAAGCAAAATCCTTTGGTGTTCTGAAATAATAGAAATAATTTCATGTCAGAGAAGACTGTGGATCAACTTCCACTTAACACAAACCAGGTCATTATGGAACTGATCTGGAGTTTTAAAGTAATTCCCTTGCATATGAAGGAAAATAGAACAGAAATAATTTGACAAATCTGCTGATTAATCACAGTCTATATTCTATAACTATCATAATAAAGTTTGAACTTTGTGAGATGACACCACACAGCCTCTTAAGCATCTTGTTCACTCTTCTCTTCTTCTTTTTTATTGAATAGTTCATTCAAAGGTTTTTGGGGCTGTTTGCAAACAAAGCAGGATGACACTTGACTGGGACATTTTTGGGAATATTCCCAAGGTTTAACGGAGATAAAATTTCAAAGTTGATCTGGACCTGAGAAAATGGTTGCTATTCAGCCTTCAAGCAGCTGTTCATCATCATGATCAGAATCGGTCGTTCGAGATGGGACTCAAACTCGTTGTCTAACTATAAAGTCCCATCTTTTGTATCTCTACACATGTACAGGACACAGTCATATTGGACACTGGACAGGTGTCTTGGTCTCCCATACTCATATTTGTATATTTTGACTTGTAGTCAATATATAAGTACTATACTATGAATATTTATTATTGAGGACATTGACATTTTCTTGATCATTTATATATTTATTCCTGTGAGTGGGTGGTATAGGTAGTGGCCCAAATGCACTTCTTTTCCCAGGGGCCTTTTATGTTGTTAATAGTCATTGCCCGGACCTGCTATTTCATACAGAACAAGAACAAAATTTAAATAGAATTTAAAGAAACTTTCTTATGTTGTTGTCTAAGTAAAAACTGGCCTCACAGTATTATTGATTCATTTTAGAGGAAATGTGATTATTTAAATAAATTTACCTTCCTTCAGAATCTGGAATATCAGGCCTGGCATGGCTCTCTAATAACATCATTACAATCTAGAAAAAAAAAAAAAAAAAAAAAAAAATACATAGTTTACAGATCAAAATAATCATAAATCATCTTAAAATTAAATCTAATTTCTAAATATTTGGCCAACTGCTGTGCATTTCTTTCTAATGCAAATTTTTGTTAGATTCTCTTTCTCTACAGGGTAATAGGAGCAGTGGAAATCAACGCTAGGTTAGCATCTAATTATACTAAGTAAATTTTTTAATTATTTCCAATGAGCATAATATCTTTTCCGCATGTTTATCCCAACATATTCCTGAAGCAATTGCCTAAGAAATCCCTCACTCAACTGGCCATTGCTGGATTGGCTTCTGATATCTGAGCTTTTCATGGATTGTGTCTATTCTTCCATTCAATCAAATCTATCCCAAGTACAGCAACATGGTAGCCCTTCATTTAAGCTGAGATCTTCCCTAAAACTTTGGACAGTGATTTAAAGCTGAACTCTGGTTACAAAAAAAGTTAACGCCCCCAAGCCGCCATACTTGTTTCCAATTTGTGAAATAAATATGGCGGACTTGGAGGCTTATGACCTGGAATGATTAGCCAAACTCACTTCCAATTTATTTCTTGTCAGCCAGCTGTACACATGCGGCCTTATTCTCTACATACGCTACACTGATAGCTCTATTTTTTCACCAATAATATACTGAATTATTTTAGATTGCAAAATGTCTGATCAGGTAAGCTTGTAAATAATTATATGAACTGCGTCACTACAATATTATAGCCGCCTAAACTTTACTCTAAAACAAAAGATGCACAAAGACGGCTTACCCCAAACTGAAATTTTCAACCAAAACAAATCACCTACACAAACCATTGTCTTCTTTTAATCTAAACAATACTACAGGGTCTACCAGACGAAAACCCCCAATAGAATCATAGGCCAAGTCTGTTTTTAACAGTAATACTATTCAATAGAATTGTGACCTGTGTATCTACAAGAGTTGTCTTCCTTTTCACATAATTTACTTGACAATTTTATTTTATTTTTGGCCTGAAATAAGAAAAATAAGAAGCTGGGTACTTACAGGACCATTTTCTTGAAATGTAGCTGCATGAAGTGGTGTCCACATAGAACCAGGATTTGGTCTATTACAATCTAAGAAGTAAAATAAAATTTAAAATGTGTGCAAGAAATAGAGATTAATGTCCAATCGACACAGACAAGGTAATTTCATGACTAACATATACATGTAGTTCAGTTTTATTTCAAGAATTTGCTTGCAAGTAGAGAACTTTAGCAGTGGGAGGAAACCATAGAGATCAAGAGAAAACCAATGAGGAAGGACAGACGACCCTACTCCTTGTTACGTACAACCGGGGGATCAAAACCCCACCAGTTGGTTGACTCAATGACAGACCTTATGATACAGCGCACATGTGGTAACCATGTAGCCTACAATATAAATGGGCATAGTAAGCTGGTGACCAAAATAACCAGTAGAGTAAGTGTTAAATCTGATAAACAAATACGATATATACTTACTCACTCCCATATCTAGTAGCTTCTGAACAATATCTCTCAGTCCCCAGAAACAGGCTACAAGAAAATTAAATGTAAAAAGTTTTACGTCCACTCTACACAAATTAGGTCAATTCTGGACTAACAATTCTTAGTATAAATTGTTCAAATATGAGAAGAAATGGGGTTTTTAAACATCCACTTGACAAATTAGGTTGTTTTACTTTTAGGACTAACATAATAATATGTGGTTCAATAAGAGAACTGGAGCAAATGCATTCGACCCGACCACTAGAACCCCCCCCCCATTCCTTGGCAGCTGAAATTCGATATAAGACTAGGTGGTAGCGCTGCTATTTGTACAAAATTTCCCTCATAGCACACTCTGTATGGCATATCCACTTCTTTATTAGCCCAGTTGAAGTAGGATTTTTAAAAACCACACTTCATTTCATTTCTATGTTTAGAAGTCAATTTATAGTTATACAACATTACCTATATAAAGTAAAGTAAATTTATAATTATACAACATTACCTATATAAAGTAAAGTAAATTTATAATTATACAACATTACCTATATAAAGTAACGTAAATTTATAATTATACAACATTACCTATATAAAGTAAAGTAAATTTATAGTTATACAACATTACCTATATAAAGTAAAGTAAATTTATAATTATACAACATTACCTATAAAGTAAAGTAAATTTATAGTTATACAACATTACCTATAATATAAAGTACATTTATAATTATACAACAGTACCTATGATATAAAGTAAATATATAATTATACAACAGTACCTATAATATAAAGTAAATTTATAATTTTACAACATTACCTATATAATATAAAGTAAATTTATAATTATACAACATTACCTATATAATATAAAGTAAATTTATAATTATACAACATTACCTATGTAATATAAAGTAAATTTATAATTATACAACATTACCTATATAAAGTTGACTAGTCTGAGCATCAGGTCCATTATCAATTTTCACAGATTCACATAAAAACTCTTGAACTAACTGAAAAAAAACACCAACATTTGACAAATTTGTCATAAATTACTACCAAAGATACCAGGGGGCGGTCAAATCTTACTCAACACCCCCATTTAATATACCGCCTTTAATATTAATTTAAGTAATTTATATATCTACATACAAAATAGTGATATTATTTCAAACCAGTTTCTAAAATATGCCTAGATGCATTAATCAAGGTATAATAAAAACAATTTATTTTATAAATCAGATATGGTAGAACAAGCTACTTTAACATAATTATTTCTTTGTAGTTGATAATACAGAAAGTGGCAGAGAAGAAATGTAAAAAGTTTTAAAGTTCAGAAGCAATGCAGGCTCCACATGCAAAGCCCAGCTTAGCCATGGACCCCGTGGTTCATGGAAAAAAAGAGAAAAAATTGAAATTCCAGATTGGTCAAGGCTTCTAGACTTGCATACAATTCGGAATTGAGTATATTTCGTATGTGATCAGATATTATGTAATTTTTCTTACATTACAGACCGTTCAATTTTGTGTTACCCATGTGTGCCATTCAAAGTGATATGAAATAATCTTTTTATCATGAGGGCCCCCACAATTCTAGTCAGGCTCACGGCCCCACTCCGGTTAAGCTGGGCTTTGTCCACATGGAGTTAATCAGTTACAGAGAGAGGACAAAATGCGTTTAACGTCCACTCTACACAAATTAGGTCATTATTTTCAATAGGGTATTTTTTCCAGTGGGAAGAATCTGGACAAATCAGAGAAAACCCATGAGGTCAGACAGTTGGAGAAGGATATTAAGATGGACTCTGTCCTTGGTTTTGTTTTTGGATATCTTTAGGAAAGTTAATACACACAGCAACATATTACAGGAGTTATGCCATTTGCTAATAAAATATTTCTTTGAGTTAGTAATATTTTAGTTTCTAAAGGAAAAAAATTGACTGGGATGCTTTTAATTTTATCATGAGATATAAACCAAAATATTGGGTCTCAAACATCCTACTTTTCTGCATCGACTGGGCTAATGAAGATGGCCATTGGCATGCATTATACAGTGCTACCATGGACCGTATAATATGGTCCATGGTGCTACAGGGTACCATCCAAACAACTAGCCCAACCCTCTGTCCTGCACAGGATGCAAACAAATTAGCCCCATACTTCATTAGATATGTGCCGGTATGTGCAAACTACATACATTTTAAAAGATATATTTGTGTTGGAAAAGATACATCACTACTACTAGTTGGTGGAAAAGGTGACTACTACAGTACATTAAAAATATACAGACTAATGTACCAGTCTAATATCCTACCTTTAAATCTTTATCACTTAGCTGCTTAATAATAAAAAAACATGTAAATCAAAGGGGAGACCACTATGAGTATGAATGATCCATAATGAAATGGAATGGTTTTATGACTTTTCTATTCCATCCGGGATAAAGAGAATAGGCATATGCCATGCTGTGTGCTATACTATAAGAAGTATGATTACATTTTGCCCTTTCCAGTGTTTGATCTCTGCATTGGCCGAGAAAGCTCATTAGGATTTTCTGACGTGGTTTCAGTGGTGCAGGACAGAGTGTTTGACAAGGACAGCTATCTAGTCATTCGGTAGGGATGGAAAACTGAAGCGAGAGAGAGAAATTGGGTTTAACGTCCATTCAACACAACTAGGTCATTTTGGGACTAACATATGATTTGGGAATGCCTGGAGGAAACTCACGAGGTTGAGAAGGCGCCCCTATCTCCATGCAACATACGCTCACACCAGGGCTCGAAACCACAGCCGCAAGGCAGAGGTGACCGCCCAGTTGGAGGTCGACAATCTAGACCACTAGGCCATCCCAACCCCCCCAAAACTGAAGCCTAATGTATACATTGGCACGCACATAAAAGATCCCTTAGTAGTTGGAATTCGATATTTGAGTAGGCCATAGTGCCACTGCCTGGGCAAAAGTTTCCCTCATAGCACACTGCATGGTGTACTGTGTAAGCCCGTCTTCATTAGTCCAGCCGGATCAGAACATTAGGATGTTAAACCCTGAAAATTTATTTAGAATTCCTATTGTCAAGTCAACTCGACATAGGACCTTGTATCAAACCAACGACTAGACACTGTTACTTGCCAGGCCTTGCATCCTACATCATGGGCAAGGGGAAACCACTCAAGAAAAACATGAGGATCTTTGTTGGCAAACAGCAGAATCGAACCCAGGACCTCCAGGTTAGCGAGCTAGCATCTTACTCACTGAACAACCATTTGGACTCCCATCTATAATGAATGATATCTTTATCTTTTTATTGTCTCATTTACTACATAAAACTGTACATACCGGGAGATCTTATTAGTTTCCAAAATATTGAGCTTGTTCTAAGCTCATTTTGAGATATCACGAAGGATTTGGCCGATTTACCTATCTATGAATCATGAATGAACTGAATCAGGGTTATAAAAGAAACACGCTGGAGTTACATGTATTTCAAATTCAATAAGGATATTTAGAGATATAAAAATTCAGACCTATTCTAGACCTTGCCCATTTCATAAAGTATAACCGGTGGGTGTTCCAATGTGCTGATTAATCATGGATCAACCTGTAACTTTTTTACATTTCAAAAACAAAAGGCTTGCTTTTTCTAATAATAAAACAACTTCTACAGTTTTTGAAGTTTTTCAGAATGGCATCTGATCGCAAATTATAACTTCACACTAGAACACATGCAAGGTATATAGCTCTGATATTATTGTCTTTTGTTTGCTATCTGGGCATAAGAAATAAATGGGATTTAATGTTAACACATCACTAACCAGTAACCAAGGCATTTTGTCATGGCAAATATTTTATTTTATTAATTATTTGCTTGCACACTGCCAGGGTCTTTATAGTTTTTAGCAGGGGAAGAAAACTAAAGTAGCCTACCTGGAGAAAAACAAGGGGGTTAACCAAATTCAACCCTGGGATTTAACTCATGATTTGCATAGATTAGCCTATATGATATGTCTTAGTTGTGTCATAACCTACAGAACATGTTAGGTGATACACATCCAAGTATCCAACCACCATTCTAAACACATAGGCCTTCATGTATACGAGAACTTAGCAAAACTACGAGAAGGTAGCAAAAATCGTTGAGATATACTGATGTGACGATGTGTTAAGAGATAAGGTTCGTTATGTAGTATTAATTATACCGTATAGCGTATTGGTATTGGCGTATCGTCAATCATTAATTAGTATTAGTTTTAAAATAGTTCAGTTGAATGATACTCTAGATAGTCGATATAATAATCAGGGTTAGTTCTTGGGTTATTCTGAATATGATAAAATCATTAGGCTATCTATTATTAATTATGAATCCATGATGATGGTCGGATTCTATTTCTGACTGCGAGTGCGAGTTCCAACTTCCAGTAATTGCAATATCATCACTCGCACATACGTCATTAAATCTTGAATAGGAAATATTCAGCAAATTGATAAAATAGTAAAATAGTTACGTAAATCACCTTTTGGTCGCCCTGGATAGATAATGTTGACAATTTATCGGTGGGAAATCTAGCATTTTTAAGATGTAACTGAAGATCTCTAAGGACGCCCAATTTATCAGCCATGTTTCTTGGTTAATTAAAAGTCAAGAACGGTTTATGAACCGAAACGAAAATAAATGGACGAAGCACCACTAAAGGGAGACAACTCCATTTAAATAGATGGAATTATGAGAATGAAATCGACGAATTACTTAATTTTTTTTTACATTTTTTATTGCATTCACAAAACATCTTTTACATGTATCTACTCATTCACGCACAGCACATAGATCTACATATACCGTATGCTATGACGGAAACACCACTTACTTGGAATTATAAAATAATAAAAACACCTTTTATTGGATGCACATTATTGCACATGGCACAATGCATGGCACAGCCCCAACAAAAACTTAAAAAAATATTTTGACCATTAAAATTTAGAAATGTTACCTTGTTGTGTTTTGATGAAAATCTATTTACTGATGAGTAAAAAATAATATCTTATGAAAACTAAAATATTTGATACTGTAGGCTACATATTTATATTGTTTTATATAAAATAACTGATACCATAACTGAACAAAGATTTGAAATGAAACTCAATCCCAGAGATAGATTTACCCTTGGTTTATTTCTGGTAAAACTCACTGGCCATTAATGAAATAGCGTGAAATAGATTCCTTAGCTCCACTCTAAGTGGCTACTGATTGACAGGATTTGATAGATTGAAATGTTGCTGTTTTCAAAATGGCCGGTGAGTTTTACCAGAAGTAAATATGATCCGACAAATTATCACAAGAATTGTTTCAATACATTTTATAATTCATATTATCTATCTCTATATTCAATATATAATAAAATAAATTTAAAAAATATTTTTTTTTTGACTATTTCACTATAAACCTCAGAATGTGTCGTTTGGCATTTCTATCCAAAAGAGGTAAAAAAAAAAGCCTCCTCTGCAGTTCCAAAATGAGTTTTTTTTAAATGTCCTTATTTGGAATGAGGTATTTTGTTCAGAACGAGGCTTGGTAAATATGCCTCGTTTACTAAACGTGTTTTTTTCAAGATAGTTATTATCGCTATTTGCTATCAGCGAATTTGTAAAAATTAGAATTTATATTATTTAATACAAAAATAAACAAGTCCAAACTATGATATTATAATCATAGAAATAGAAAAGACAAGTATACCCACCATAGGTGAAGGTATTGAAGACACACAGCTACCTTGCCTTGATTAATTTATTGCCCAATCAGGTTTAGGTGTTAAGTAACAACTGAGGTGTTGTGAAAGCTAAATTGGGGTTGTAAATCAATCATGGTAGCTGTGTGTTTTACAACTCCACCTAACTGATATCGCAGACAACAAATTAGTGTTTATCTGATCTAAATACAACAAATAATCTATGCAGAACGAGGCATTCTGAGGTTTATAGTGTAATACATTAAAATTTAATTAAAATGTTTAATTATGAAGACAGATGGGTATAAGTATTCTTGTCTTGTCTTTTTCTCTGATTATAATATTATAGTTCGAACTGGGTTTATTTTCATATAAAATAACATAAATTTTAATTTTTACAAATTCTCTGACAGCAAATACCGCTAATAACTATCTTGAAAAAAAACCACGTTTAGTAAACGAGGCATTTTATCCAGCCTCGTTCTGAACAAAATACCTCGTTCCAAAAACAGAGCAAATTAAAAAAAAAACTCGTTTTGGAACTGCAGACAACAAGGCATTATTTTACCTCCTTTGGACAAAAATGTCGAACGAGGTATTCAGAGGTTTAAAGTGTTTTTTTGATTAAAAATTCCACCATGATTCAAAATGGCAAGCATAAACAAACAAACAAATAGCCTTCAACTTATCTCTGCCTAATTTTTCTAATTAATAACTTATGAATAATAAGGTCGCCATAGCAACAGATTTGTAGGCAGATCTGTCAGATATCAGATTAAAATAATTTGAAAGCCCTTAAATTATGCATGAACCAAAAATCTACCCTAATAAATGTACAAGACAATACTAATTCCTGAATCTATCGAATTAAAACAACAAGAATTTCTGACAATAAATTAATCATAATTAAAAACATACATATATTTCTAAATACAACATAAAACAAACATATGGAATACAAGTTACTTGAATGGATGTCTAGTGACATTTTGACAAGGCATACTCTCATCTTAGGCAGATCTATCAGATATCAGATAAAAATAACTTGAAAGGCCTTAATTCAATTTAAAATATGCATGAACAAAAATCTACCCTAATAAATCACTGATTCCTGAATCCATCTAAATAAATAAGAGAGAGAGAGAGAGAAATGTGGTTTAACGTCCACTCGACACAAACTAGGTCATTTTGGGACCAACATATGGTTTTAATTTTATTCCAATAATTCGCTTGCGCGTAGGGGTCTTTAGCAGTGGGAGGAAACCAGAATACCTGGAGAAAACCGACGAGGTTGGACAGGCGACCCTGCTCCTTGCCACGTAAAACCGGGGATTCGAAACCACGCCAGTTAATTGACTCAATGACAGGCTGTATGATACAGCACGCACACGCTAACCATTCAGCCATCCAACCCTCCTCTAAATAAATAAGAATTTTTAACATTAATAAATTAATCATAATTAAACATATTTCTAAATACAACATAAAACAAATATATGGAATACAAGTTACTTGAACTGATGTCTGGTGACATTTTGACAAGGCTACTCTCATCTTAGTCAAGCAAATTTTTGAATAAATATATTAAAATATATACAGACTATCTTTTGATTAACAAACGTAATAATTATAGAAGACAGATAACTTTGGTTTATAAACATAATAATTATTATATAAGACAGAATGTCACTGTCAACCCTTTAACACGTTGACTGCCGACTACGAGTATACTCGTAGTCATGGTTATCACGCCTGTGCCGCTACGAGTATACTCGTAGTAAAAATTATTGACTTAGTATAATAATATAAATTCACGGCAATGGGGATAGACCAAAGTTTATAATTCGGCACTGAAAAGAACATCCGGTAAAAATGACAATTAGCAAGTCCCGCACTACAAGTCGTATGCTGGCATATGAGTTAATACCGGAAATGGTCGGCATGTGTGACGCAAACTTCAAACTAGGGTCGGCAGCCAACGTGTTAATACATTTCTTGTCAAGTATATTAAATATACATTGTGCAAGAGCTAAATTGCAAGTCTTTTGTTACGCCTGAAATGTTATCTTAATTATCAATTAGACATTATTAACTTATCCAGACCATAATCAACTCTTGATGCAATATTTACTGGTCTAGAATTTGATATGCTGCGCAACTTTCATTCATGATTTAATCATGAAATGGATAATCAAGACTATGCTTGTTTGTCTTACAAACTTTAATAATGATGATTGAGGCTAGGTCAAAAAATTATCAGTTCAGAGTGGATCAATCTGACTGAAATTTTCAGCAAATTACCTTTCCATTATCTAGTTTTTAACTATTTTAGTGAGAACTGCCAGCTCTTTATCTAATCTCCCATAATGTATCTTTAATAATTTAATATTGTAAATAATGATCAAGGGCTTTAAAAGCATACTGGTACTTTCACAAATTAAATATATATATATATATATACAAGTATATAAACATTTAGAAGGAAAAGATAAAAATATATTAAAATAAACAATATATTATCAGTAGGTCTTAAAATTGGTTCCAATAACAAATTTCTAAAATATCTTAATTAAAAGTTAATTATTTGATATGTCTGTTAGTCTATATCCTTGTGCCTTATTATTAAAATCATATATCAACAGTAATTAACAGTGAATTATGGCTCTTACAGAGTGTGTGATATGCGGAAGAAAGATGTCTCCCAAGAACAACCTTGGTCAACACAACTTTGTCAGTTGCACATGTGTGCTTTGTTGTACACATGGTGAATGCTTTAATTCAGCATTCTTAGTTCCAGAATTAGGAATTCTAAGCCCTCAGTTAAAAAAAAATATGTTTTGCAATATTTTTTTTTCTTTTCGTTTTTAGGTAAAACAAAATTTTGATTAAACCACTACAATTCTTTAATCAACATCATTTTCTGCCCCATTTTCGGCGTCATTTTCTACAGAATTCAATTCTTGTTTTGTTAACTGTTGCTGCCACATATCAGCATAATGACCATCTTGAAGTAACAGCTCTTCATGCCTGAAACATTGATGGTTTTTATTTTGTTAATATAAACCTAACATATTGGAGCAATTGTAGTCTTTAAAACACAAAAAGTAATGTACCCTTGAATCAGTGGACCCATCCCACTTAGTGTACTATTTCCAGTTGCATAATGGCCAGGGCGTATCAAATTTGATCATAATATATATGAAGGGTCAAAAATTCCACGAAAAGGTTCACTGGGAGGGTTGGATGGCCGAATGGTAAGCACGTGCGCGCAGTTTCTTAAAGCCTGTTATTGAGTCACCTGGTGTGGTTTTGAATCCCCGGTTGTACCTGGCAATGAGTAGGGTCACCTGTTCAGCCTCACAGGTTTTTATCTGGGTCCTCTGGTTTCCTCTCACTGATAAAGACCTCTGCACGCAAGCGAATTATTAAAATAAAAATAAACCATGTTAGTCCCAAAATGACTTAGTTGTGTCAAGTGGATGTTAAAGCCCCATTTCTCTCTCTCTCTAACTCACTGAGCCAATTCAGTTCCCTCCTCACTTTGCTTTAATTCTTGATTTCTAAAGCCAATAAAACAAGATAACTATACTTACGTTCCTCTTTCAATAACTTCTCCTTCACTTAATACTAGAATAAGATCAGCATGTATTATAGTAGATAAACGATGAGCTACTATTATTGTTGTTTTATTCTCACAGATACTTGATAATGACGTCTGAATATTACGTTCAGTTTTGGTATCTAAAGCTGATGTAGCCTATTCGAAGAAAAAAAAAAAATAAATAATTAATATACCTGCCAATATAAGCCAACATTTCAGAGAATGCTAAAATTTACGCGTTTTTGGAAACCTACTGCACTCCTTACACTTCCCTACTGCAGTTCAGCTCTGAGAGGGTTGGCGGGCTTACTATGATGTGTAATCATCGAGATGCATATGTTTAAGGCAGATGATGTTGGAAGGATTCCTCCTGTAATTGCTATGTTAAGGGCAAAATTTATTCAACTTCTGCAATACTTTTAGATGAGTTCTGGTAAATTTTACAGTTGACCTTTTAAATGAGATTGGTACATTTTACAGTTGACCTTTTACGTAATTGAGATCTGGTACATTTTACAGTTGACCTTTTAATAGCTCTGGCATTGAAGCTGTGTATGTTTAAGACAGAATATAATTAAATGTAATTGGGTTTAACGTCCTACTGCTCTGAGTGGACTAATGAAGGCGGGCATACACCATGCAGTGTGCTATAAGGCAAGTTTTGCCTGGGCAGCGGCACTATGGCATACTCTTATATCGAATTCCAACTGCCAATGGATCTTTTACGTGTACGCCAATGTGTACACAGGACCTAGATTTTTCATCCCATCTAAACAACTAGACAGCTGTTGATGTCAGACTCTTCTGCACCACTGACAAGGAGAAATCACGTTGGAAAATTCCAATGAACTTTCTTGGCCAATGCAGGGATCAAACATGTCACATCCAGGCTAGCGAGCCAGCGTCTTTCCCTCTTAGCTTACCGTGGCTCCTTTGGACGAAAGGAGTAGGAAATCTACCTCCTATGAATGCTGTGATATTTCTCAACATTTTTACCTCTACATATTGCTCTTATTTAGCTTTTACTGCTGTTTGTTTTGAATGATTCTGATGGTGGTTTTAATATACTAACCTCATCTAATAATACTATAGAAGGTGCCTTTAATATTGTTCTAGCGATGGCTGTTCTTTGCTTCTCTCCACCACTTAATTTTAAACCTCTTTCACCTACAACTGTCTCGTAACCTGTCAATATACACCAATTTTAGGGTTCATGGTCATTTCAGGATAATATATCGTGCAAATATAACTGCATTGGCTTACAGATCTTTAGCAATCTGCTTGAAATACAGATCTATATATTTTGTTTTATTTTTTTTATAATTTTAATGGTCTGCACTACATGAAGAATTGGGACGAAACTGCAGGAACTGAAGATAATCTTTTGGGGTTGTCACATACTAGTCTGGGATCAAAACCAGGTCAGTTGACTCAATGATCAATAACGCAACCACTGAAACCCCAAACTCGATGGGCGCTGGTGGAGATCTGGGGCAGTATTTATAAAAATTCTTAGAGTTTTCTTAACTTTTACTCTCAGACTTCCTAAAACAACATTTAGTTAAAAGTTACTCTCTAGAAATATTTTTAAAGGGGCTTAGAGTTACTTTTAACTAAATGTAAGATATGGGTACTAACCAAACTAAATCTGTCACAAAAAGAATCCCACCCATGTCCATTCAATATCTCCTTATCAACTTGTCATTGTTGTGCTCCACTAAGAAATCTCTGCTGGTTTTAAACTCTCTTAGGCGGCGTACACAGACGGCCATGTTAACCAAGATAAGAGTACTTTTAACAAGTTGGGAGTGCTACAGGAGGACTCCTAAGTATGTGTCATAGTTAGGAGTAATTCTTAACGTAAAATGTTTTATAAATAGGTCTATGGGAAATCTACAAAGTTAGGAGTAATTTTTGACAGTTAAGAGTTGATTTCAACTCTTAGAACGTTTATAAATACCGCCCCAGAGCTTCTTAGAATATTTTCTGTCTTGATTCCCGTTGACAAGACGAAGCTTGCATAGTACTATAGAGAAGTCATGTTTGATTGTTGCAGAATCTTTTAATGGTTTTAAACAACCAACGAGAATGTACTACTTACCATTAGGAAAGGATAAAACACGATCATGTATATCAGCAGCTTTAGCTGCATCATAAACTTCTTCATCTTTAGCAGTAACACGACCATATCTTATATTATACCTAATAATATATACATAAATACATCAGTAACATGACCATATCTTATATTATACCTAATAATATATACACAAATACATCAGTAACACAACCATATCTTATATTATACCTAATAATATATACATAAATATATCAGTAACATGACCACATCTTATATTATACCTAATAATATATACATTAATACATCAGTAACATGACCATATCTTATATTATACCTAATAATATATACATAAATATATCAGTAACATACATATAATAAATACAGTATGACTA
Organism: Patella pellucida; assembly: GCA_917208275.1. NCBI lineage: Eukaryota > Metazoa > Mollusca > Gastropoda > Patellidae > Patella > Patella pellucida. The sequence continues at coordinate 37,535,898 of OU795044.1, forward strand.
CCATATCTTATATTATACCTATACCTAGGTAAAATTATATACATGAATGCTTGGAACATACAATGTTTACATCCTTACTGTGAAATTCCCCACCCCATCCCCAAAGAGCACAATAATAGATATTATATTTACCTGATGTCACTGTTAAATAATACTGTATCTTGAGGTACAACACCTATGGCACTACGTAATGAATCTTGTGTTACCTAAATAATTGGAATCATAACAAAAATAAGTACATCAAAAATGAAAGTATATATCTGGTGACCCCCAAAAACCTAACCAAACTTGAAACAGGGGTCCACCATAGAGCCATTTTTTAAAAATCCATATTGTTTTCTTCAATAAATTTTTCTTTGTTTATTACAAATGGCACTCCAAACCATCATGTCCATTGGGTCTTAAATATTGGATATTAGGAACCCATATTTCACGGTAAGATAACAACATGAATATTGATTGGAATGGACCAATTCTGAAGTCAATTCTATTTTGTGTTTTTAAATACAACTTACCTCTGATATATCCTGTCCATCAACTTTAATACTACCAGATTCTATATCATAAAATCTGAACATTAAACGTACAAGTGTACTCTTACCACTACCTGTATGACCAACCTACAAAAATATAACATTAACATATATAATCTAAACTGCACATTTTGAGCCAAATGCAGAAGGAACTTGATAAACGTAAAATAAAACAGATAAGACAAACCCACTACACATCCATTGAAAGAAATATCAAATTAAGTGAATGGATCCGGGGACCAGCTGTCAGCGTACACTGTGCTGTAATTTCCAAGCCTGTAATAATACAGGCTTCACTCGAAACGAAAAACAAATCAATGGTAGACTTACAAGAAAGGCTTCTGCCAATTGACGTCATGAGTTAGAACATCAAAAATCTTTAAAATAAAAAGGTCAATAATCTTGACTAAACATAAAGAGAGATAGAGAAACGGGGTTTAACGCCCACTTGACACAAACCAGGTCATTTCGGGACTAACATATGTTTTTTATTTTATTTCCATAATTCGCTTGCGCGCAGGGTCTTTAGCAGTGGGAGGAAACCAGTGAAATAGGGTTAAATGTCCACTCAACACAAACTAGGTCATTTCGGGACTAACATATGGTTTTAATAACATTTCAATAATTCGCTTGCGCGTAGGGGTCTTTAGCAGTGGGAGGAAACCGGAGGACCCGGAGAAAACCCATGAGGTTGGACAGGCGACCCTTTTCCTTGTCATGTACAACCGGGGATTGGAAACCACACCAGTTGACTCAATGACAGGCTTTATGATACAGCACGCACATGCTATCCATTCGGCCATCCCCCCTCCCCCTTTGTTTGGTTGTACCATCCAAACATCTAGCACTGTGTCTGGCAAGGTCATTAGCCCATCCTGCACCAGACAAGTGGAGACCATCCTGATCGACCTCCTGGTTAGCGATTTAGCGCCCTACTGCTTTTGAGGAAATCAATATAATAAAGCTACGTCTGTAATTACCAGAGCTAAGGTCTGTCCTGGGTTCACTGTAAATGATATATCCTTCAGTACAGTTTTCCTAAAATAAAAGTAAAAATTACAGTTTCTTTCTCTTACATAATAATAGATATACCATGATGAAACAATATAATATCATTTAGCTTATTTTCAATCTAATAAGGATGGAGTTAAACTGACTTCCTTTCGCCACTTTTACTTTTTTATTTGATACACATAGAATATTCGGGTAGAAAAACTAAATTGACATGGAAACAAGCATGACATCATCACAGCCATCTTGGATTTGTAAAGTCATATCAAAAATCTATGTCTCCCAATCATTGTACAATTGTCCAAGGAACACAAATGTCGAACATACTTGAAATGCCTTAACCAGTGATCCAACTAACTGGGTATCATATTAAACATAATCTTACCTTGGATCATATTTAAAGTTAACACGATCAAATTCTATTTTACCACCTTTAATGACCAGATCTTTAGCTCCTAGTTTATCTACTAACTGGAATAAAATTATAATTGCTCTATAAAAACCACAAACGCTTGTTAGATAAGTGAGAGAGAAAGTGATTTTTCCTACAATCAAAGGCCATAATTCATTAAGTTACAATATAATATGTGCAAATATCGAAAGAAACCAAGATCTTGATATACCATTTTTTTTATATAATCAAACGTTTTTTTTAATCGGATAACAATTGTGACCTCCAGAGGGATCACAAGCTAAAAAAGGCGATTTTTAGAAAAGTCAGGCGCCATAATTCAGGAAGTTATGTTCTGATGGGCGCAAATATCAAAAGGAACCAAGATCTTTGGGTTATAAACATGCATTTCAAGTTTTATCAAAATCGAATTAAAATTGTGACCTCTACAATTTTTATACATTATTCGCGTACAAATGGCGGCCATTTTGTCTGGCCATTTTGGTCCGATTTTCCTGAAATTTGAACTCAAACTTTCTCAGGGTGTAACGGAGATATAATCAAACATTTTTTTTTAAAAAAGGATAATAATTGTGACCTCCAGAGGGACCACAAGCTAAAAAAGGCGCCTTAACTCTATCAACTTGTTTCATTCATAGTACAATTGTGCAAATCATATCAACCAAATCGACCCATACAATCATTATGATGTATGTTTTAGTATCGATCCAATCAACTCAGCAAAAACTTAGTGCCGAGTCAGTCAATCCAATAGAGCGAATTATCACCACCGTGATCATACACGATAGAAACGATCGTACATGCTCCTACACACTCTATCGATCCAATCAACTCTAAAGCCGTGTCCGATCGTATATATTCTATCGATCCAATCAACTCTACAACTGTGTCCAGTCATACACATTCATTTGATCTTACACATTCTATATCGATCCAATTAACTTTATGGCTGTGTACGATCGTACATATTTTATCGATCCTAATAAATAAAATCTATGACTGTGTCAGATCGTACAAGATCAATATGATCGCACACATTCTATCCATCTTACACATTCTATATCGATCCAATTAACTTTATGACTGTGTACGATCATACACATTATATTAATCCAACTAACTCTACGGCCTTGTACGTTGTACATGATCTAACACATTCTATCAATCAAAACAAATCTACGGACGTGCCTAATCGTACACATTCTGTCCATCCAATTACAGATAAATTAGTTAAGATATAGATAAGAACTAGCCTTTCTTGCTATAATAGTTCGAAATTATATGAATTATTTGAAAATTTCATTCAAATTATTCTATTGCAAGCGAAGATATTGGCCTTTGAAGGTTTGATAGATGTGTGCAATAATTTCAACCATGGTCCTGGTTGATCGAAGCTAAGTCCCGAACCACCTGGAATCCGCCATATTAATTAAATCAAAGTATTGCTGAAACGATTCAACTGTTTAATATTGCAGAAATCTGATGCCATCCAGAGTTGATTAAGGCCTGGATCAGTTAATGTCTAATTAATACTTTAGAAAATATTTCAGGCCGAAAGAAAGACCTGCTATAGGCAGATTAGCTCTTAACTAATGTATCTTTTACTCTATACGATCAAATCAACTCTATGTCCGCCCATACTTGCCATAATATCAACTCTTTTGTCCGTTCATACTTGTCATAATATTCAAAACAATTTTTTTTAAAATACAACTTTTATTGTTATATGGGCTTTGTAATTTCAGTTCTAGCATATTTTCTTATTAGTTGTTTTTGATATTATGGCAATTATGTGCGAACACATTTGCTCATACCAACGTTTATGCGAGCAGGCCCATTACCAAACTCCTTGCTATAATTACCTTGGTCTATAATGTTTTTGTCAAGCATTTCTCCCCCCCCCACCCATCCACCTTTTAGAACATATCACTAGGGATCTGGTATCCTTTAACTTGGTTATTTTGCTCTTTAATTATTATAATAGCCTTTAATTTCAAAATGTCCTTTGATAATTGATAATAACCCTTTAAATTTCAAAAATGGTTTAATTAGTACTATGGCTTAATTTAATGGTACACCATTTAATTTCTGCTCAGCTAGTAATTAAAGGCTTTAGATAATTGAATGGGTCATCCATTTCTATACCCCTCTATAAGAAATTAAATAGTGTACCATTAAATTAAGCCATAGTATTAATTAAACCATTTTTGAAATTTAAAGAGTTATTATCAAAAGATGTTTTGAAATTAAAGGCTATTATATTATTTAAGAGCAAAACGACCAAGTTAAATGATACCAGATCCCTAGTGTATACAGAACAACCATATACATTACCTCTGTATCTTCATCTAAAAGTTCAAACATGTTTTCCATATCTATAAATGATGTTTGGATCATTCTAAAATTATATCAAATTAAATAACGTACAAACTAGAATCTAACAATATCTAGATCAGATACAAATATTTACAAGGTTCACAAAATGAAATAAAGGCCATAACTCTAGAAGTAATTAACAGAACCTGATGCAATTCAATATGCTTTTTCATTTCATTCATTTCAATATTGCATGAAAATTTGTTACAGATTGGATGAGAACTTGGAGAGAGAGAGATGGGGTTTCACATCCACTCACCATAAAATAGGCCATTTTGGAACTAACAATTTATTTACCTTAATAATTCGATTCAACACAGTGGTTTTCTGCTGTTGGAGGAAACCAGAGGACCCATAGAAAACCAACGAGAATGGGCAGGCAACCGTACTCCTTTCAAGCACAAGCAGGGAATCAAAACCATGCCACTTTATTAAATGACAGACTCTATAATGCCCCAATCGCCCACCCAACCCACATAGAAAGTATTTTAAAAACATACCTATAATAAGTACCTAGCCAGTTTAAAGGTACATACAGCTGAGCTATATAAGTACCAAATAAAACATAGTCTCCAACAGTAAGATGTAAGTCCTGTATACCATGCACTACTCCCCACGCTGCCAACAAACAACCTACTAAATATCCTAACGATATCACAAAATTCTGGAGAAAATTCAACAGATTCAAACTAGCAGTGGCGCCCCATTCAGCTTTCTAAAATAAACAAAAATTGAGTAATTTTAATACATCTAAAGTCACAGTCATCGAGCGATCTTTCTCATTGTATACATATATATATATGCTTGCTCGATTCTCCATTATTGTATGGTGACTTATTGTATGCCAGGTTGATTTTGGCTCATGTCATCATAATGTTCCGGTTGGATGAATTTCGATAAATGTTTTTGAACAAATGATTTTGGAGAAATGTTTTTGCAAGATTTGTATTTGGATATTTGTTGTTCAGAATTTGTTTTTCATTGTGTGTCTATGAACTTGCCTGTCCATCATTTGTCTGTCCATATTGTTGTCCACCATTTCCTGTCTATATTGTAATGGTTGTCATTTTCCTGTCCATATTGTTATGTCCATCATTTCCATGTCCATATTGTTATGTCCATCATTTGCCTGTCCATATTGTTATGTCCATCATTTCCCTGTCCATATTGTTATGTCCATCATTTCCCTGTCCATATCGTTATGTCCATCATTTCCCTATCCATATTGTTATGTTCATCATTTCCCTGTCCATATTGTTATGTCCATCATTTCCCTATCCATATTGTTATGTCCATAATTTCCCTATCCATATTGTTATGTCCATCATTTCCCTGTCCATATTGCCTATTCATATTGTTATGTCCACCATTTCCATGTCCATATTGTTATGTCCATCATTTCCCTGCCCATATTGTTAAGTATACCTAGCTCACCTGATATTCTAAAATAGCTTCATTATATCTGTCTGATTCAAACTGGGTATTACCATAATACTTCACCTTTAACAAAAACAAATTTCCTGTTATCTATCTTATTTCATTTTTATGGCAAAGTCATCAATAAATTTACAATAATTAAATTAGCAGAAAAGTGTATGTGTGTGCTTGATTGATATACAAATTTCAATGATTGATTGGAAATGTCAATAAAATAAAAGATAGTGGTATTGTTAAAGGGACAATAACACTCTTGCTGGCTTGACAGGTCCAGAATTTTTTTTTAGCCTTATTCTAACTACAAGATGTTTAAGTGTCCTACCTATTGTGTAAATTATCCATTACAACCTATCTTACTTGTCCAGAGAGTTCGAAAATATGTTTAAATCCAACTTGCATTTGAAAGTGCTTACGTAAGGCTTTTCAAACCATGTTACGGCATGTAGATGAATTTTTCCAATTTTTCAAATTAGGTGTGTTAAGATGAAATTTGTATCATTTTTTAATTGAAATATTGTAAAATAGTATAAATTAATGACCAGAATAAAGATTGGGACATATTATTCAGTTACAACAAGAGGGGTATTGGGTCTTTAAGATAAGTTTTTAACTTACTGTTTCAAAATTAAGAAGAGAATCCACTGCCGTGGCGTTCGCAGCATTATCTAATTTATTCATAGACCGTCGGTACTTAGTTCTCCATTCTGTTATTATTATAGTTATAGCTAAATATACAATAAATAACATTGTGTTACTATAGTTACAGCTAAATATACAATACATACCATTGTGTTACTATAGTTATAGCTAAATATACAAAAAATACCACTGTATTACTATAGTTACAGCTAAATATACAAAAAATACCGCCGTGTTACAATAGTTACAGCTAAATATACAAAAAATACCATCACGTTACTATAGTTACAGCTAAATATACAAAAAATACCACCATGTTACTATAGTTACAGCTAAATTCATAAAAGATACCATCACGTTACTATAGTTATAGCTAAATTGGTTATTATAATAGTTATATATACAAAAAATACCATTTGGTTATTATTATAGTCACATGTATACAATAAACATCAGGTAAGACTATACACCCTTGAAGGAAGAGAAAACCAGGCCATTACGAAAACTACATACCGGTAAAAAAAAGTTCATATTACTAGAGTTAACTCCTTCAAATGGTCTATTGTAAATATCGTGACTAAGATGATGTCACAAACATTGTTCCAACTGTAGTAGAAAGGGTTCTACCACCCAAAATTAAGAAAAAAGTTAAAGCTGGGGAAACGAATAAAATAACATGTACGTTAGTGAGAAGTGTGGCCAAATACTACATGCGAATATTAATGATAACTCACTAAGATAAAGAGCCATACAAAGAAAGACAACCAGACCAAATATATAGTCGAAAGCTGTGATAAAATATATAATAGCTATCACTATATCTATTATAGTTGGGAAGATATTAAATACCATATAACTGAAACAAAAAAAGAAAATACATTTGGTGGAATAGAAATACAGCACAACTGACCAATAAAGTACAGAATGGGGATGGAGATCAACCCGTTGTCAACAGCTAGATCTATTTGTTAAGGCCAAATCCATTTTTTGTCAAAGTCACCGAGATGTAAATAAGGTTAGGGCACAGAATTGTTGGCGGGATTGAAGGTTAGGTTTAAGAATTTGGGGAGGGGTTAAATCTTCACATATGCACTGGCCTAGGGTGATGAAAAACAGGATTGTTGGCGGGATTGAAGGTTAGGGTTAGGGTAAGCATTAGGGCTAGGTCCAGGGGTTAGGATTAGCGCTAGTTTTGTTTACAATCTTGTTACCTTAAACCAAACTTAAAGTGCCATGCTAAAGAGGAGAATGGTGTTTCTGATGAGGCCCCCCTTTTTTTATAACAAAAAGTCTCTTAACTTTCATCTTAAAGTGAGAGATTGAGAAATGTGATTTATATCCACTCAACAGAAACCAGATCATTTCAAGATAATATGTGATTCAATTTTATTTCAGTTGGAATTCAATTTCTGTCCTCATGGCGAGAGAGAGAAAGAAAGGGGGTTTATTGCCACTCCACACAATCTAGGTCATTTTGGAACTAACATTTGGTTCAATTTTATTTCAATAATTCACTTGCAAGTAGGGGTTTTTATTAGTTGGAGGAAACGAGAAGACTCAGAGAAATCCCACGAGGTTGCCCATTGATGAAGCATACTCTTCATCTCAGCAAGTGCAGAAAAGTAGGATGTTAAAACCCATTCATTTAGAGACTTTATTAGAATGATATTTTACCTGAGTAAAGTATTTATACTATTGGTACCTCTATCAACGACGCGTAGAACTTCTCCTGTCTTTCTACCAAGATGCCACTTTAACGATAACCTGTCAAAAAATACATCTATCAGTAAATTTACAATAAAATTTAAGAAATTCCAATGCCGTAGAAACTAAATACATTCAAGTGATGAAGAAAAGTCAATGAATCGTATGCCCCAGAGATTGATTTGTAACTCCAGAAACTAATATACTAAATTTTGAAGCAATCAAGAAGTTATTGTGTAATAACTTTGTCTGAAAAGACATGCCCTTTCAGACTCTGGCATGACAAAATATATGACTTTTGGGTCATTTTGTTGACACATGATTTTTTAATTGTGGTCTGAAACCGCCTGCTTAAAAAATGAAAAGAGTTTTGTCCCTTTATTTTCGAATAAAAATGTCCGACACAAAGTTTTTTGAAATCCCATGACTGCTTAAGTATGGCATTCCAAAAACTTTATTGATTATTATTACTGAATTTAATGGACGCAATTATTAGGATAACTTTAGCCTTCAGATTGGGTCATATTAATTCAAAAACATAAAAATTTAATATCCAACATTGATTTTTATAAAACAATTATCAAATTCATAAAAAATTCAAAACTTCTTAAAACATCTAAAACATTTAAAACTTCTTAAAACATCACAAAACATTTCATAACCCATGAATTTTAATAACACATTAATTTATTTTATAGCACATTAATGTCTTGCTCTTTCAGTAGAGGAAAACTGAATCTAAAACTTACGAATGTAGATGAGTGAATAAATTCAGTTCTATTCTTCTAGTGGTTAACTGTTGAACTCTAATCCACAGCATTGCTCGGATATTATTCAATAAACCAGCTGTACCTTAAAACAAAACATCGAATATCTATTCATTTTCCAGTATATAAATACTTCATTATTATATACATTACTTGCATTAAGCCTATACATAATGGTGATACGTGCAGATGTACATATTTTTGAGTATTGGAATTGGGATTAAATTCTATATTTTTAATCTGCCAATAGCTTTCTATGGATATTATGTATATAATACTAATAATAGTGTACAAATCATTCACTTGGTTGCCTGAACTGGGGTATGGGATTGAAAAGAAATGAGATTTAACATCCTACTGATCTGCCTGTAGCGCTGCTGCCAAGGCAAAATTTCCATCATAGCACACTGTATGGCCACTCGTCTTTATTAGCCCAGTTTAGGAGCAAAACAGTAGGACGTTAAGCCCCATTTCACTTGATTTCATTTCATATTTGAAAGAAAGCCATTGAAGACTGTAGCCTACATCATGTTCACAAGTATTTTGGCAAAGAAGGTATAATTCTAGGTCAGAAAATAGCGAAATGCTGAATATTCACTGAGCCACCTTGGATCCTTGTAAAATTGAAACATATTCAATCCTAAAACGCATGTTTTGTATAAAATTAAATTTTCAATGAATTATACATTTCAGTTCCAAAGTTTTAAGTTTTGAAAAATGAACCAACATATCATTCCAGGCCTCAGGTGGCTATCGATTTATCAAAACTTCCAGGAACTAATTATAATAATTCATTTAGTTTGGCCAATACTAACCTGTGCCGCCTCCTTTAAGGAAGAGAAGAACAACATATATTAAGATAAAATCATATCTAAATACCAGAGACAGGTCAGCTGGAGCTTCTGTACGAGATTGTGTCATTGTTAAACTGTTAACTGAAATGAACAAAATATCAATCTTATATAAAAAAATACTACCGATTTCACCAGTATCAAAAATACTACTGATTTTCACCAGTATCAAAAATTAATTATATATTTGGTAAGGTTTTTTATTATATAAACTGGTACTAGGAAATTATTGATATATTTACTAGGATATAACTGATATAGGCCCATGAACTACGAATTTTCTATATTAACTGGAACTTAAAAATTATTGATATATTTACTAGGATATTTCTGATTATAATAATGTTTTATATTAACAGGTGCTAAGAAATTATTGATATATTTACTAAGAAATTACTGATATCTTTAGTAGAAAACTACTGATATCTTTAGTAGAAAATTACTGATATCTTTAGTAGAAAACTACTGATATCTTTAGTAGAAAATTACTGATATCTTTAGTAGAAAACTACTGATATCTTTAGTAGAAAATTACTGATATCTTTAGTAGAAAATTACAGATATCTTTAGTAGAAAATTACTGATATCTTTAGTAGAAAATTACTGATATATTTACTTAGAGATTATTGATATATTTTTATGAAATTATTGACATATTATTTATGAAATAATTGACATTTTCCTATGACATTTTTTGTTATCTCTATAAAATCATTGACATTTTTTTTCTATGAAATTATTGACATATTTTCTATGTAATTATTGATATATTTACCATGACATTCTTGAAATATTTCAGAAGTTTACATCAAAAGTAAAACATTACAGATATCCTTATTATAAACAAGGTATGATTATCCACCTACATAAATACTTTTACTGTAACCAGTATATGATGTACTAAGAACTCTGACTGATATTTCTACTGTATATCTAAACTAGCACAATAATGACATACAGCATTAATAACTTACTGACATACATATTTTCTAAGGATTTACTCTTTACAGTAACATTTTTATTAAGAACTCACTGATAAGATTCACACTTTTTACAGTTACATTGCTATTCAAGAACACTGATATTTTTGCTGTATTTAGGAAAACTTATTTTTTATTTTTACAGTGACATTGCTATTAAGAACACTGTTAGATTAAGTAGATTAAAAACTTACTGATATCTTTACTGTAAATTGGAACTAGAACATTAACGACTCGTCCTATTCCTAATATTATTAAACATATAAAAACTACAACTTGTAGCAAAGGATGTCCTTTGGGCCAAACATACGGTAGCATTAACTTTAACTTCACCCATACATTTGACCATGTTGAAGCATTCTGTTGACTAGTGGTATTATTCTCGTTGACTAGTTGACTAGTAGTATTATTTTCATTCTGTAATGATAAAAACCAGTTCAATCAGTATGAAATGAAATGGAGTTTAACTTAAAAATACATTGTGCAAGAGCTAAATTTGCCTATGCAGGTCTTTTTTTTAAAGTTCAAATATTATCTAAATTATTTAATAGACATTCATTGACTTATCAAAACCATAATCAACTCTTGATGTCAAGGCTTGTCTGTGATATTTACTTGATTAAGATCCCATTTTCTGCTCAGCTTTCATTCATGATTTAATTATAAAATGAGTAATTGAGACTATGTTTTTATCATACAGACTTGAGTAATGATGAACAAGGCTAGCCAAATAATGTCAATGGCTAAATTCTTGTTTCAGACTAGTTCAGACTGGATCATTTGAACTGAAATTTTCAGCAAACTCCCTTTACATTAATTAGTTTTTAACTATTATACTAGCTCTTTATCTAATAAGCTCACATAATTTATCTTCAATGTATCTTTGAATGGCATTTAGTGAAAGAGATATATAATAACACTTGATAAGGGTGAGAGTGTCCTCATTGAATTGTTGCAGTTAAAAAACCTAGTGAAGGTTATCAATTAAGCTGTTTGTTATTATATCTTTCATGTCCTTCTTTCCTGCACTGATTGGGCTATCGAATACAGGCAATCAGTTATGGTATCTATATATATACCAGATGTTAAAATGAAAATCATGTCATGCATCATAAATTTAAAAATTGACAGATTTTACAGATTAGCATATTAATGATAGACATTCATTTGGCTAATATATAAATGATTGATTTATTATCAAGTTCAAGTAAGTCTACACATATTTTCTGAACTCTGGCTTATGAAATCTTTGAAAATATAACCATTTGTGAGCAGACCACTCCATTCACAAGTATAATCATAATTGGGTGCTTAGAAGGGGGAGAGTGTGTGTGAGTGTGTGTCTGTGGAACAAACAGTACACTACCAAATTAAAATGTACCACACACAGTAGTTATGTCTGGACACCAGCTTATAATTAGATGCTTATCAGGGCAGGTGTGCGTATGAATGGAAAGATATAGTTGGCAACCAAATTAAAATGTGCCAACACAGCAACTATGTCTCAACAGCAGCTTATCTAAAAGGAAAACTTAGATGTTGAACAAATTTGATCTTTGTCATATTTACAAACTTGAAAACTTCCGCTTAATACTATACAGTCTCTGGCGCTTTCTCTGGGATTTTGGAAAAAGGGGTAACTCCGAAACAGAGGGCAGGTACTGGTATCACTAAGTGTTTATAAAGATTTTCCTATTATCTCAAGAGCATCATCCTTCACACCATTTTTGAAAGAAAGTCACTCAAGAAGACTGTAGTCTACATCATGTTCACAAGGTTTTTGCCAAAGGGGGCATAATGGTGGGTCAGAATGTAGCAAAAAACCTGTATTGATAGGATTCATCCTCTCATGAACCAGTGCTTCACACCAAATTTGAAACAGATCTGTTAGAAATTGTAGCCTATATTACATTCACAAGGTTTTTAGCAAAGGGGGGGGGGTAACTCTGATAGGAAGGTTGCCAAAGGCTGAATATTTATCTATTTATTAATTATTTATTTTTAAGAGAAATATCAAATAGAGGTAATAATATAAAGTTACATGATAATACGATGAGAAAGTTTTCATGAGAGAAAAGTAATTATGTCATGAACGACCAGCCAAAGGCTGAATATTTATCTATTTATTAATTATTTATTTTTAAGAGAAATATCAAATAGAGGTAATAATATAAAGTTACATGATAATACGATGAGAAAGTTTTCATGAGAGAAAAGTAATTATGTCATGAACGACCAGCCTCTTGAGGATAACCCATAAAAACCTGTTTAAATTAAAACTTGATACATTAACAAGGTTTTCAGAAAAAAGAGTATATATCTGGTATGGAAGGTTGCGAATTGCTGAATGTTAATAGGTTTTTCAGTAACATACAATACTCTGAATATTTGGATAGAAACTCTTCATATCTGAACACTATTTAATATTACTGGGTAGATATACCATGTCCATCATAGTATCATCTAATAGTAATAATAATTATAGATAGCCTACCTCAGGAGAATCATTAACAACAACAAGTATTTCTTTTTTCAAATGGTTCAAAGCTGGTGCCTTTAATCCTAGTACACACAGGGTTAATGTTGAGACAAATCGAACTAACCAGAAACCAAACTCAACCTCGTCTTTTTCACTGAAATAATAAAACATATTTCTATAATTGTATGACTGTTTTACATGAGTGTTCAGGGCAAAGATTCCTATCCACTAAAAGCATTTCATACTAATTAAATTTTCATATCTCTAGTAATATTAATTGACCTGATAGTATGTTTTATCAACTATCCGGGCGACCTTCCTATCTAGACTATGGTTTGAACTACAGACTGAACTATCCTGACCGTGCTCTATTGTATGGTATTGGCTGGTCAGGACCACAGGTTGAACTATAGTTCTAAAATACATCCACCTGAAGGTTGCCCTAATAATTATTACCTAACAAGATATTAAAGGTGCATCCGCCTAGGCCTATAGCAGGTCTGTATTTAGGCTTTAAAAGCTATTCAGATTATTGATTAGACATTGATTAACTTATCCAGACCATAATCAACTCTTGATGACATCAGATGAGCACTCATGATTTTCAATGTATTCAAACACAAAGGACAGTTAATGATTTACTTAATCGTTACAACAGTAGCAATGAAAATTTAGACTCTGCTATTCTCCAAACAGCCCTAACATCGCCCAGAATGAAGTAATTTGACTAACATTTTCAAGATATTTTTTTTCATTATCTATATTTTAACACCAGTAGCAATATGACAATCGAGACTGTTATATTTGAGAGGAATTTCTCAGAACTCACCAGAAAATGCCAATAGATGTCTTAACCAGCGGCTGCCAGGCAGGATACACCCAATATGTGCAAATCTCGAAAGGAACCAATTGGGTAATAAACATGCATTGAAAGTTTCATCAAAATCAGATTAAAATTGTGCACTCTACAGGGTCCACAACCTTATACATGTATCATATTTTTACACTATTTGCGTACAAGTGGCGGCCATTTTGCATGGCAGTTTACATGTAGGTCTAGTTTTCACGAAATTCAAACTCAACCTCCATTTCGGTGTAACAGGGATATAATTAATGTTTTTTTAAAATCTAATAATAATTGTGACCTCCAGATGGACCACAAGCTAAATTTTTGTTTGTATAATCAGGGGCCATAATTCAGGAAGTAACCTTCCTATCAAAAGGAGCCAAGATCTTAGGGTTATAAACATGCATTTCAAGTTTTATTAAAATTGGTTCAAAATTGTCACCTCTACTCTACATACAGTGTTCACAAGCTAAAAACTTTATTTTTCGTGCAATCAGGGGCCATAATCCAAATCAAAAAGAACCAAGATCTTATGGTGATAAACCTATATTTCAAGTTCCATTGAAATCGGATAAAAATTGTGACCTGCAGAGTGTTCACAAATTGTGGGTGGACGAACAGGGGCGACAACAATATATGTCAACATGAAAATGTGGGCGTATAAAAATTTAATAATCTGCAGGAACAGTGAAAATATATCTGGGAGAAATTTCTGAACTCAAGATTTTAAACCCTTGGGTCTCAGGAAGCTGCTCTTAAAGGCTCAATACTAATACCACTCTTGTTGTAACTGAATAATATGTCCCAATCTTTATTCTGGTCAACAAATTGTATCATTTTACAATATTCCAATTTATTTCAACTAAACACACGTTATTTAAAAAATTCAACTAAATGGTTTGAAAAGCCTCATGTAAACCTTTTCAAATGTAACTAGGATTTTCGAACCCACTTGACAAGTAAAATAGGATGTAATGGATAATTAAAACAACAGGTAGGACACTTAAACATCTTGTACTTACAATAGGCTTTTATTTATTTTCTGGAGCTGTCAAGCCAGCAAGAGTGTTATTGTCCCTTTAATAATGATATTGGTGCCTACCTTTTTAAATGGAACCACCATGAAGTACTCCGCCATGATATAAACGCTAGACATTCTCTCATAAACGCCAAACCCCAGAATAACAACAGAGCTAATTTATGACTTCGTGATGGCAGGGATGGTAGCATATAATTTCTCTCCAAACTGACTAGACGTAATGTTAGAAACCAGCAGACAATTAACGCCACGCCTGTCAATAATTGATATCCCAGAATTCTTACATTGTAATAGGCACTGTCTTGGACAATCATATGAATCAATGCCTCCAATATTAAAATAATCGTCACTATGCATTGGAACCAATACCCCCAGGAACTCTTTATGTGTGTTTCTCTGATTTTTGTTGCACAGCGGCCAAAAATTGTACACTCTATGACACAACTAAGTAGGATAAACAAAAGAAGAATACCACTGGTTAAGGAATCGTAAAAACACAAGTTTATTCCTTCATTAACCCATGTGTCCAGCCAATCACTGTTATTGGCACAAAATCTCATCTTCAGTATTCTATAGTTTAGCTTCAAGACAGATATTTACTGCAAGGTAAAAAAATAACAAAAATTTTAAAGTTGCAAGCCAATAAAACACAATCTAGCTGTCTTTTTTATCTTGGTTTCATAACTACCCAACCCTTATGACTTCCCACCACTTGGATGGTTTCTAAATGATTATCTCGGATTGTATATGCTTGTCTTTGTTCCATTATGGTTGACATTCTTTGCTTGATAAAGACAAAAGAGCCCTTTTTCGAAACCTCGCTGAAATATATATCTTTCAAGTAACTTTTATTCCATATAATTGTGTTACCCATGTATGCAGAAGCCAAGCCTTATTGCAAACACGGGAGATAAAGGGAATTTTACAGGAGCAGTAAAACATTTTTAGGCATGGAATCTATGTTTAGTTTTTCCTAGTACTGTTTATTCACAATTTATTTTTAAATGTGGACATCTGTGATATAATAGCATTATATCTGTATTTGTATGAGAAAGAGTGTCGAGAGAGTTTAATCCTCACTTGACACAAACTAAGTCATTTCGGGACTTAAATATGGTTCAATACTATTTCAATAATTTAATTGTATGGGTCTATAGCAGTGGGAGGCAACTGTCCTACATGTATACCATATATTGGACGTTAAAATTGTTAAAACTAGTACAACATTCTGAATTTCTTGCTGGACCTGGGAGCCAGTGAGTAAAGATGTTGGCTTGCTAGCGTGGAGGTCCCAGATGTGGATCCAGGGCGGGGGGTCAGGGGGACGTGCTCTCAGCCCCAGTGAAACTGGTCATCACTGTTCAGACCAGCAACTGCAGCCAGCAACGTATAAAACTGCTTTCGGATGAGGTCGCGACAAAGACTCTAGGCCTAGCGGCCTAGGGACTACACCAAACCACTAATGCATGCGTCACTCTGATGATTCACCTTTGCTCCAATGTATGCCCCCCCCCCCTTTGACAAAATCCTGGATCCAGGCCTGAGATCCTGCATTCGAACCTGGTGTAGGCCGAGAAGGTTCATCTGGGTTTTCCAGCGTTGGTTCCCCATTTGGTTGGAACCAAAATTTGAGGCCGTGTGTAGCCTACACATTGGCATGCACGTTAAACTAGATACATTGGTCAACTGGAATTTGATACAAGAGTAGGCTGTAGGCTGTTATCTGAGAAAAATCTCCCTTTAGTTATACTTATAGCAGACTGTATGGTGTACCCCTGACTTCATAATGGTCCATGGATGGGGCAAGCAACTTGGGAGACTATTTGATATTAGGGCCCCCACAATTTAGTGTCAGCTCGGCCCCGCAAATTTAAAGGTCCTAAATTGCTAATATTAGGGACCTAGAAATTGACACAGTTGCAACACATATATTAATGTAATAATATGAATATATATAAATTGATTTACATTTCTTTGTTTCCATTTTTACTCTAATTTCAAATCAGTTACGTACCGCTAAATACGCCAGAAATGTTAATTGAATGGAATTCTCAAGAGTCTGGTTACGGTATTCCAGTTGATAAAATATTTATTGCGCATGCTCTCCAGATAAGAATAGAGTGGAATATCTCTAGCCTCGTTCTTCAAGTCCCTTCTTACAAATAGGACTGAAACGCATTATGGTACACCATTCGTGTACCAATGGTAAAACGTTTACCTTGTCTTAAATATTGGATCAGAAGCCCATCTTTTCCCGGTAAGATCACAACATCAATGTCAACATTTTAGAATTGCATCCGAAAATGATGTTTATTACAGTTAGATTTCAATCATTTTGCTCATCCTTTTAAATGACAATTTAAAGTCGGGAAATGACAATAATCTAACGTAAAGTTTACGTCATTTTTTAACGATAATTTTAAATTTCCGAAAATAATGTTAGTTTATGTTTAAAGTCATCTTAAGCCTACCGGTACTTATTTTCTGACGTAAATCTGATGTAAAGTTTACATTATTTTCTGACATAATCTAACGTAAGTTTAGTGTAAAGTTACCAACCCATATAAGATTTACTTTAGAAAATAACGTAAACTTAGATTTATGTCAGAAAATGATGTAGGCTATTTGATACGGTACTAACAATACTAACATCATATCCTGATGTAAAATTATCGTTTTAAAAAGAATGAGCAAAATGATGTTAAAGTGACTGACCATTTTTACGTAAACTTTACGTAAATTGAACATCATTTTGTTATGTGGGTCACTGGGTGGATTTGAATTGACAAAGAATTCATGTTATGAATGACAATGAATGTCAAAGCCTAAGAATGATATTGACTCGATCGAATGACTTATTAGTATTAGCTAATATAATATATTAGGCCACTCACCACTGATATTATTGATATATTTATTGACTGAATGGATGAACTGTTCTTTGTTCTGTCTGTCGTCGATTTTGCTGACTTGATAAAATCTTACTTAATCCGGTGTCGGTCACTCAGTGTTTGAAGGAAGTGGCTGTATTTAATTTAAACGTCCGCTTCCACCGAAGTGATATCGCAGACAATTAAAGTGTAGGTCAGTAGGCCCCTAGATAATTTGATTATCGTCCAGCTGTTTAGCGTTGATTGGACCGAGAATAGGCCTACGTGCTCTTACATAATCAGAGAAATAATACGCCCTTTATTTTATAGGCTGGTTTTATAATTAATTCATGCAATGTCATATGTTGGAACTCTTTAGCGTTAGGAGATAGGTTAAGTATAGAAAGGGTGTCGCTATTCGTCACTCGATAGTAAGATAACGGCAAGTAGGTCGATATTCGTCATTGGATATTCGTTCAACTTTCAACTTTTTTATTTGCATATATAATAACGTCCATTAGGAACATTATACTAAAAAATACGAATACAACAATATACATATGTATGCAGCATTATATTTTACTACATGGAATAATATATTGGAATAACTTATAATGAAATAAAATATAATGGGATAGATAGGCTAGCCAACATGTATTTCTCTCTACCTATTTCCTCCTCCTAGAGGTTTCAGAATAAATGAATAAATGAAATGGGGTTTTACGTCCTACGCTTCTGCACCTAACCTGGGCTAATTGAAGACGGGCATACGCCATACAGTTTGCTATGAGGGAAATTTGCCCGGGCAGCAACTAAATTACAACTGCCAAGGGATCTTTTACGTGCACGCCAATGTGTAGGCACGGGACCTCTGTTTTTCGTCCCATCCGAATGACTAGGCAGCTGTCCTTGTCAGGCCCTTCTTCTGCATCACTGACAAGGTGAAATCACGCCGGAAAATCAAGATGAACTTTCTCGGCCAATGCAGGGATCGAACACCTGACCTCCAGGCTAGCGAACCAGCGCCTTATCCACTTAGCCACCGTGATCCCCTAGAGGTTTCAATGGTGAAATGGTTAACACATGTGTGTTGCATCATAGAATGAATTAATGCCCCCGATTTCAAAATGACCGGTGAGTTTCACCAGAGGTAAAGGAAGGGTAAACACATCTCTGAGATCCAGATTAATTATAGGCCTACATATCATAAGAAAAGTTTCAATACATTTTATAATTCATATTATTTATTTCTATATTCAATATATAATATAATAATTTTAAAATATAAAACATTTAATTTTGGACATTTTTTGGATTCAAAATGGCAAGCATAAACCGAAAAACAGCCTTCAACTTATCTCTGCCTAATCAAAACATACATATTTTAAAAACATACATATTTTAAAAACATACATATTTTAAAAACATACATATTTTAAAAACATACATATTTTAAAAACATACATATTTTAAAAACATACATATTTTAAAAACATACATATTTTAAAGTTTCAGTGAATCATTATGAAATATTAAATCTCTTAAAACGACAGAAACAAAAAATCTTTTTATGCACTGCAACTCATAATGTTAACCAATTATTAATTAATTGCTGATGAATAAGAAGACCTACAAAACAGATTTGTAGGCAGATCTATCAGATTTTTAATGTATATCTTATTTGAATTATTTCTTCAAATTAATTCCTCTATAAAATTCTAAATTTATTATTTTTTCTTCACGGTTGATCTCCAGTAAAAAAATTTGTTTATGTTATTGTTTTGTCTTAGTACTGTATTGTTATTTTTATGAGTATATAATTATAAATATTTATATCTGTACCATTGTAAAGCACCTCTGAACACGTGTATGTGAAAGAGGGGATATAACAAATGTTTGTTTGTAATAAAGTAATCATATTATGTCACAAATAATATCTTATAATATCTATAAAAGGACCAAACATTTATGTTATAATCTTCATATGTATCTGATGAAGTTTGATTAAAGACCGAAACGTTATCAATAAATCCCATCTTATCAACACAGCTTCTGTTCTTCTTGGGTTAGGGGACCCTTCACTTACTTTCCAGGATTACTCACTGATCTGCCAGGTATCTTTAGATCCTTGATAAGGCAGTTTCTACAGAGATTACTTCCACCTACTTCACTGCTTAGTTTTTAGCAGTTTTTCTCCAATCTACGGCTTCAGATCTATCAGATATCAGATCAAAATAACTTGAAAAGCCTTCATTTAATTTAAAAAGAGGAATCATCAATTGAGCATGAACAAAGATCTTCCCTAATAAATGTAGAAGACAATACTGATTCCTGAATCTTTTTAAATAAAGAAGAATTGCTGACATTAAATTAATCATAATTAAAAACATACATGTATTTCTAAATACAACATAAAACAAACATATGGAATACAAGTTACTTGAGTGGATGTCTAGTGACATTTTGACAAGGCATACTCTCATCTTAGTCAAGCAAATTTTTTAATAAATATTTAAGAAATCTTTGCTTTAAAAATATATTTACTGGCACTATAAAAGACTATCTTTGATTAACAATAGTAATAATTATGTAAGACGGAGAACTTTGGTTCATAAAAATAATAATTATTATATAAGACACAATGTCACTGTCAACCCTTTAATTTACCTCTTCTACATGTATATATATTAACTGGTAAAAAGATATACATCTTATGTGTGATTCGACAGATCCATCAATGTAGATTCTAATATATTTAGTACCCTAAGAAAATATTGCAAACTATGAGAAAAATTTTCTGAAAAGATTATGCTCTTAGGAAACAATAAAAGTTTTATTTAGTAGAATAAGGTGCTAACCTATGGACGATTTCCACTGCTTCTATTGTATAAGACAGAATTCCACTACAAACTGTCTGATATTTTTTTAATAGCTTTACATATTATAGCCCCTTTTTAGGTGTGCCACAGCTGTGCAAGTGACGGTCTAAGCAGCCCTAAATAGGGTGGTTTTGGTTCTAAATGCTAAAGGGTTGACACCTGTTTCTGGAAAATAATATTTGCAGCATTCTGTTTAAGCCATGACATTAATAGAGAGAAATGGGGTTTAATGTCCACTCAACACAAATCAGGTCAATTCAGGACTAACGTATGGTTTAAATTGATTTCAATAATTCACTTGAGCGTAGGGGTCTTTAGCAGTTGGAGGAGACTGGAGAGAACCCACGAGGTTGGACAGGCAAACCTACTCCTTGTCACGTACAACCAAGACATTAATACAAGTTAGTATATAGAAGGTATAAAAGAAGACAAAACTCAATTTCTATATAGAAATGGATCATTTGCCTTCTTTAACATTGTATCATGGAATGAATGGATGGCTAATATTTCCACTTTACACAAACACATAATTAAATATATCTACGAAATATTTCAAACAATATTACTAAAACTATATAACCAAAATGATGTAGGCCTACACAATATTTTTTAATGTACAGCCCCTTTTATCAATATAAATTATCCTATAGGATGATAAAAATCTGAAATTCGTTCATAAAACATAATAATATTAACAAATATAATTATTAATTACCCTAAAAAAACGAGTAAAAATGATCAGAATCAATATAGCTTTTAATATATTCATCTTTCTAGCGGCTTAGGGTTGGATTTATATTACCCATGGGACTCTATTTCAAGACACACATATATTATGATCTCTTAAATTTTTTACATACAGACTAGATCATTTTGGGACTATCATATGGTTTAAGTTTATTTCAATAATTTGTTTGTGGGTTGGTTTATCAGTGGGAGAAAGAAAACAAACAATGTTTGACAGGGGCAACAGCTATGGATAAAGTTGTTAAACATACATTATGCAAGCGCTAAATTTGCTTATTGCAGGTCTTTCGTAGGCCTGAAATGTTATCTCAATTATTAATTAGACATAAATTAATTTATCAAGACCATAATCAACTCTCTATGTCATTGCTAGCCTGTAATATTTACTCAATTAGGATATGATATGCTGCTCATCTTTCATTCATGATTTAATCATGAAATGGATAATCAAGACTATGTTTGTTTGTCTTACAAACTTAGTTATGATGATCGAGGCTAGGTCGAAATAGTAGTAGTGACTGAAATTTCAGCAAATTTCCTTTACATTATCAAGTTTTTAATTATTATAGTCAATAGTGAGAACTGCCAGCTCGTTATCTAATCTCCCATAATGTATCTTTAATAATTAGATATTGTAAATGATGATCAGTTGCTTTAAAAGCATAACATAACATAACATATTACATTTGATATAGCGCACATTAAAATTAGTTCTAATAAAAAATTTATAAAATATCTTAATTGACATTTAATTATTTGATAATTAGCTTATATCAACAGTAATTAACAGTGAATCATGGCTCTTACAGAGTGTGTGATATGTTTGCTGCTGCTGCTGCAGAAGAAAGATGTCTCCATTATTTCCAAGAACACCCTTGGTCATCTCCACTTTGTCCGATGCACCTGTGCCCTTTGTTAATTGTACATATGGTGAAAGCTTCAATTCAGCATTCTAAGATCCAGAATTATAATTCCTTTCTAAGGGATTTTAATTTTTTTAATAAGGCCTTCGGTTTTAAAAAAAAAATGTTTTGCAATATTTTTTTTTCTTTTCGTTTTTAAGTAAAACAATATTTTGATAAAACCACTACAATTCTTTAATCAACATCATTTTCTGTGCCATTTTCAGCGCCATTTTCTACAGAATTCAATTCTTGTTTTGTTAACTGTTGCTGCCACATATCAGCATAATGACCATCTTGAAGTAACAGCTCTTCATGCCTGAAACATTGATGGTTTTTATTTTGCTAATATAAAACCCAACCAGTGGACCCCTTCCACTTAGTGTACTATTTCCAATTGCATATTGGCAAGGGCGTATCAAAAATTTGATCATAATATAATATATGAAGTCAATAATTCCACGAAACGGTTCAGTAGCTACGTCTGTAAATGAACAGAACTAGCTGTTAACGGACTACTGTTCTGCACTGACTAGGCTAATGTCGACAAGCATATACACCATACGGTGTGCTGTGAGGGAAATTTTGCTCGGACACCCCCACTGCAGTTTAATTACTCTTATTTTAAATACCATCTGTCAATGTGTACTTAATGACAGACCTTATGATACAGCGTGCTTACGCTAACCATTTCTCTCTCTTACTCACTGAGCCATTACAGTTCCATTTTGCTTTAATTCTTGATTTCTAAACCCAATAAAAATAGGTAACTATACTTACGTTCCTCTTTCAATAATTTCTCCTTCACTTAATACAAGAATAAGATCAGCATGTATTATAGTAGATAAACGATGAGCTACTATTATTGTTGTTTTATTCTCACAGATACTTGATAATGACGTCTGAATATTACGTTCAGTTTTGGTATCTAAAGCTGAGGTAGCCTATATGAAGAAAAAAACCAAAAAAACTTTAATATACTTGCCGTAATAATCAACCATTTCAGATAAAATAAAACCAAGTACGAACAATCCAAGCCATTAGAAAAAATTCGAAGTCCTAAAAAAAAGGTATAGGCAAAATAGTATCATAAGGCAAAATAGTGTAATCAGCATATGGACTGTTCACCGTGTACAAAATACACGACAAACAGTGGTAACAGGTGTCAGAAAGAGTGAGATTACCCTGCCTGGTGCGCCAGACCCCACATCAGAGAAATAGAAAACTAAAATCCTTAGAGATACACTATTAATATTTAGATACAGAGCTAGCTAATATTAACTGGCTTCAACTTTTAACTCCAAGGTACACCTATCTTTATCCTTTCCATTGAATTACCCTGATCTGGTGACCATTGATTTACCAGAACGTGTTGAACTGTTGACCATGGAGATGCATATCTTGAGGACAGATGGAGTGGGAAAGCTTCCTCCTATGAATGCCATGGCATCTGTAAATATTTCTAATTTCCACATTGCTTTGAATGTGTTTTAGCTTGATTGATTTTCTTTATGGTTTTTTAAATTAAAATTTACTGACCTCATCTAATAATACTATATATAGAAGGTGCCTTTAATATACTAACCTCATCTAATAATACTATAGAAGGTGCCTTTAATATACTAACCTCATCTAATAATACTATAGAAGGTGCCTTTAATATTGTTCTAGCAATGGCTGTTCTTTGTTTCTCTCCACCACTTAATTTTAAACCTCTTTCACCTACAACTGTCCCGTAACCTGTCAAGATACAACAAATGACAGGTGTTGGCAGAGAATATTCTTAGAATATTTTCAGTCTTGATTCCCATTGACAAGACAAGGCTTGCATAGTACTATAGAGAAGTCATGTTTTATTGGTGCAGAATTTTTTAATGGTTTTAAACAACCAATGAGAGTGTACTACTTACCATTAGGAAAGGCTAAAATACGATGATGTATATCAGCAGCTTTAGCAGCATCATAAACTTCTTCATCTTGAGCAGTAACTCGACCATATCTTATATTATACCTAGTAATTATACATGTATATACATTAATACATCAGTAACATGACCATATCTTATATTATACCTAATAATATATACATAAATACATCAGTAACATGACCATATCTTATATTATAGTATACATTATATCTTATTTCTTATGTAATACCTAGTAATATATACACAAATACATCAGTAACATGACCATAGACCTCCTGGCTAGTCAGTCACCCTGACCCCCCCCCCCCCCATCCACCAAAGAAAACAATAATAGATATATTTACTTTATGTCACTGTTAAATAATACTGTATCTTGAGGTACAACACCTATGGCACTACGTAATGAATCTTGTGTCACCTAAATAATTGAAATCATAACATAAATAAATACACCAATATTGAAGGCATGACCCCCAAAAAACCTAACCAAACTTTAACACTGCCTAAATTGGTAACCATTTTCCAAACAGGGGTCCCACAGAGCCATATTTTTAAATGGCCACATTCCTTTTTGATATGTTTTTCTTTGTTCATTACAAACCCTAAACTATTTCGTCCTTTGTGTCTTAAATATTGGATATTAGGAACCCATATTTTCACGGTAAGATAACAACATGAATATTGATTGAAATGGACCAATTCTGAAGTCAATTCTATTTTGTGTTTTTAAATACAACTTACCTCTGATATATCCTGTCCATCAACTTTAATACTACCAGATTCTATATCATAAAATCTGAACATTAAACGTACAAGGGTACTCTTACCACTACCTGTATGACCAACCTACAAAAATACAACATTAACATATAATCTAAACTGCCCATTTTGAGCTAAATCTAATAGTAAATGCAGGAGGACCACACTACACACAAAACCGATAATACAAGCCTGCGGACAAGACAAACTACGCAGATATTGCAAGAAATAAAAAACAGATATCAAATTAAGTGAATGGATCCGGGGGCCAGCTGTCAGCGTACACTGTGCTGTGATTCCCAAGCCTGTAATAATACAGGGTTCACTCAAAATGAAAATAGAACTATGAATGATTTACAAGAAAGAATTCTGCCTGTTGACATCATGAGTTAGAACATCATAAATTAATAAAGCAAAGTCCATAATTACCAGAGCTAAAGTCTGTCCTGGATTCACTGTAAATGATATATCCTTTAGTATTGATTTCCTAAAATAAAAGTTAAAATTACAGTTAAAAATTGATAATAATTGATCTTTCAGCAAGGTTTTTTCTCTTCCATAATAATAGATATAACATGATACAATATAATATCCTTTATTTGATTTTCAATCTAATAACCATCTTCACTAGCCCAGGGGGGCTGGATGGCCAAATGGTTAGTGCTTGCGTTGTACTATAAGATCTGTCATTTAGACAATTGGCGTGGTTTTGATTCCCAAGTTGTACCTGACAAGGAGTAGTGTTGCATGTCCAACCTTTTCTCCAGATCCTCTCGTTTACCCCCACTGCTAAAGATCCCTAAGTGCAACCCAATTATTAAAATAAAATTGAAACATGTCAGTACCAAAATGACCTAGTTTGTGTTGTTAAACTTACCTTGGATCGTATCTAAAGTTAACACGATCAAATTCTATTTTACCGCCTTTTATCACCAGATCTTTAGCTCCTAGTTTGTCTACTATCTGGAATAAAATTATAATTACTTAATAAAAACCACAAACTCTTGTTAAATATAAATATCCAATTAACATATCATTCAGCAAAGATTCACCTAAACTGCAGTGAATGGAGCTAAAATATCAAAATATTCCTAAAACACTTTGCTTATACAAACCTGGACCCAAGTACCCCCATGCCCCATTACAAAATTCCCTGCTTCAATTACCCGGATTTATAATGTTTAAGTCAAGTATTACCCCACCACTCCCACCCCCGCTAAAACTTTTAGAACATATATACAAACATACATTACCTCTGTATCTTCATCTAAAAGTTCAAACATGTTTTCCATATCAATAAACGCTGTTTGGATCATTCTAAAAATATATCAAATGTGCTAATGTTTAAACGAGAATCTAACAATATATATATTTACTAAAAATGTTTAAAGATATAATCCCGCATACAAACTGGATAATTTCATGATATATTTGGACTAAACACATTATACTAGTCTGTTAAACATTTGCTTCAATAAAAACATTCAATTTGCTATGAAACACCCCAAGCTACAATAAATCTATTAAAAGAAGTCATGTGACTTATGGCTTTTGCGGTACCTGGCAACGGTTGTGAAGCTGGAGGAAAATTTGTTGCATATAAGTTTATAGATGATGGTGTCTTTATATGAATTGCTGTCCATTTATCATAAATTCAAGGATAATTCCCCTGCTCATGTCTTTTTGAAATTTATAAGAATCCTAATTTTTAAAAAAAATATCTCAATGGTTCATAAAGAGTACTTCAATGAGAATCATTAAATTTTAGTGATATTTTGAAATCTATTTTGAAATTACTACATAAGCGAACCTGTATTCATTCTATAAGTGTTAAAAGACAACAGTATTATGGCACCTCAGCCAAAAGAGAGAGAGAGAGAGAGAGAATGGATTCACTTGTGCATATGGGTCCTTAGTAGAGGGAGGAAACCGAGGACCCAAAGACTTCTTGTCACATACAAGCGGGGAATTGCAACCATGCAACTTGACTCAATGACAGACCTTCTGATTAAACATTCATGCGTTAATTAATGACAGACCTTATAATGCAAAAATTAGTCACCCAACCCACATGTAATGTATCTTAAGAAAGAGAGAGAAATGGGGGTTAATGTCAACTCGACATAAGCTAGATCATTTAGGGACTAACATATGGTTCAATTTTATCTATATAATTTGCTAGCACATAGAGGTTTATAGCAGTAGGGGGAAACTGGAGGACCCGGAGGACATGTGACCCTACTCCTTGTCACATACAACCATGGAATGAAAACCATGCAACTCAATGATAGAGCTTAAGACACAGCGCACACGCGCTAACCATTCGGCCATCCAATATTCCCCCCCCCCCCCGTAAAATATCGTAAAATCTTACCTATAATAAGTACCTAGCCAGTTTAAAGGTACATACAGCTGAGCTATATAAGTACCAAATAAAACATAGTCACCAACAGTAAGATGTAGGTCCTGTAAACCATGCACTACTCCCCACGCTGCCAATAAAAAGCCCACTAGATATCCTATTGAAATCACTAAATTCTGGAGAAAATTTAACAGATTCAAACTAGCAGTGGCGTCCCATTCAGCTTTCTAAAATAAATTAAAATTGTGTAATTTTAATACATTCAAAAATACCTTAAATCTTATTCACTCGGTGCTGTTTTTCACAATGATTTATGTTATGCTTGTTATTGATCTTGATAAAAGTAAACATGAGACAATAAATAAAACAATCATTTTCCTGTCCAATTTGCTATGCATGTTACGTTAATCATTTCCCTGTCTATACTGTAATGTCCATCATTTCCCTGACTATACTGTATGTCCATCATTTCCCTATACTGTAATGTTTATCATTTTCCTGACTATACTGTAATGTTTATCATTTCCCTATCTATACTGTAATGTCCATCATTTCCCTGACTATACTGTAATGTCCATCATTTCCCTGTCTATACTGTAATGTCCATCATTTCCCTATCTATACTGTAATGTCCATCATTTCCCTGACTATACTGTAATGCTCATCATTTCCCTGACTATACTGTAATGCTCATCATTTCCCTGACTATACTGTAATGTCCATCATTTCCCTATCTATACTGTAATGCTTATCATTTCCCTGACTATACTGTAATGTCCATCATTTCCCTGACTATACTGTAATGCTTATCATTTCTCTATCTATACTAATATCTTTTTAATTTCCTTGTTGGTAATGTTATGTTTATCATTAAACAGTTTATACTGTTATGTCCACCCTCTGCCTGTGCATATTATTATGTATATTATATTTATCATTTCCCATCCATATTGATGTCCATCATTTGCCTGTCCATATTGTTATGCCCACCATTTCCCTGTCAATATTGTTATGTCCATCATTTTCCCATCCATATTGTTGTCCATCATTTCCCTGTCCATATTGTTGTCTATCAATTCCCTGTCCATATTGTTATGTCCAACATTTGCCTGTCCATATTGTTGTCTATCATTTGCCTGTCCATATTGTTGTCTATCATTTCCCTGTCCATATTGTTATGTCTAACATTTGCCTGTCCATATCGTTGTCTATCATTTGCCTGTCCATATTGTTATGTCCAACATTTCCCTGTCCATATTGTTGTCAAACATTTCCCTGTCCATATTGTTGTCTATCATTTCCCTGTCCATATTGTTATGTCCAACATTTCCCTGTCCATATTGTTGTCTATCATTTCCCTTTTCATATTGTTGTCCACCACACTATAAACATCATAATGCCTCGTTCAGCATTTCTGTCCAAACGAGGTAAAAACAATGCCTCGTTTCTGCAGTTCAAAAACAAGATTTTTTTTAAATTGCCATGTTTTAGAACGAGGTATTTTGTTCAGAACGAGGCTGGGTAAAAATGCCTCGTTTACTAAACGTGGTTTTTTCAAGATAGTTATTAGCGATATTTGCTGTCAGCAAATTTGTAAAAAATGTTATTTAATACGAAAATAAAACCAGTTCAAACTATGATATTATAACCAGAGAAATAGACAAGACAAGAATACACGCCATACCATAAAATTATTTTCGCATTATTTATACCCATCTGTCTTTATAATCAAATGTTTTAATTAAATTTTACCAAACCCTGTTCTGAACAAAATACCTCATTCTAAAACAGGGCAATTTAAAAAAACTTGTTTTGGAACTGCAGAAAACGAGGCATTTTTTTTACCTCGTTTGGACAGAAATGCTGAACGAGGCATTCTTAGGTTTATAGTGCCATTTCCCTGACCATATTGTAATGTCCATAATTTCCGTGTCCATATTGTTATGTGCATCATTTCCGTGTCCATATTGTTATGTCCATTATTTCCCTGTCCTTTTTATCTATATATAAGCTAACTAACCTGATAATCTAAAATAGCTTGATTATATTTGTCTGATTCAAACTGGGTATTACCATAATACTTCACCTTTAACAAAAACAAATTTCCTATTATTGTAACAAAACTAGAGATTTATTATTTTACTAAAAGGATTCTTGGCTTTACCTTGGACCCAAAGCCTGTGGATGGCAGTCCGTTGCCACCAGGCCTATGTTACCCCCCAATCTGAGTCATACCTATCCACCAATTGTCAGCCTTGAGGTTTGACAGGCAACCCCACTCCTTGTCACATACATGTGGAGAATCGAATCAATGCTTCTTGGCTCAATGGCAGACCTTATAATAAAAATCAATGCATTAGGCATTCGCATCCCCTGACCCCCTCCATGCATTTAACTGATTGAATTCGAATAAGAGTAGGTTGTAGTGCCACTGTCCAGGAAAACCTTCCCTTATAGTAAACGGTATGCTCGGTTTTTCCAGCTCAGTTGGTGCAGAAAAGTATGACGCAAACCCCATCTCATTTCTATGTCAATGTTACCATTAAATTTTAAAAAAATAAATTAACAGAATACTATTAGCTTGATTAATATATCATTTTCATTGATTGATATAAAAATTTTGATGATTGATTTAAAAATTTCAATGATTGATATATAATTTTCAATAAATAAAAGAAAAGTTAGTAGTGTTTAGAAAAGTTTTTAACTTACTGTTTCAAAATTAAGAAGAGAATCCACTGCCCTGGCGTTAGCAGCATTATCTAATCTATTCATAGACCGTCGGTACTTAGTTCTCCATTCTGTTATTATTATAGTTATAGCTAAATATACAATAAATAACATCGTGTTACTATAGTTACAGCTAAATATACAATTGATACTGACCATACCCCCCCCCCCCATAACCTTTGTCGCTTTTGGCGACATTTTATTTTCATTATTAAAAATTATTGCCGGGGCTAAAGCCCCCTAGCCCCCCCCCCCGGCTCCGCGGCCCCTGCAAGCATTAACATGTACGAAATATGTTGGTGACAAAATCACAATACTACTTCACAAACAACATTTGAATATAAATAATAACTTACCAAGATAAAGGGCCATACAAAGAAAGACAACCAGACCAAATATATAGTTAAAAGCTGTGACAAAATATATAATAGCTATCACAATATCTATTATAGTTGGCAAGATATTAAAAACCACATAACTGAAACAAAAATTGGAAAATACATTTGATGGAATAAAAATACATGTACAGCATGAGAGAGGTCATTTCAGGACGAATATATGGTTCAATTTTATTTCAATAATCCACTTCTCTTTAGCTGTGCGAGGAAATAAATGTCAGTCATTCTGATGGAATGGAAAACCAAGGTCTTGTGTATACATGGCGTGCACATAAAAGAACCCTTGACAGTTGGAATTCAAGTTCTGTCTAGACAGAATCTTCCTTACAGCACACTTCATGAAGTATACTCGTCGTCAATAGCCTGTTGGAGAAATGTTTGATGTTAAAACCCATTTCCTTTCATTCATTTAGAGACTTTAATATTATGACATGTTACCTGAGTAAACTATTTATACTATTGGTACCTCTATCAATGACTCGTAGAACTTCCCCTGTCTTTCTACCTAGATGCCACTTTAGCGATAACCTGTCAAAAAATACATCTATTAGTAACTTTACAATAAAATTTAAGAAATTCCAATGTCGTAGAAACTAAATACATTCATTTGATAAAGAAAAGTTTAATGAATCCTATGCCCAAGAGATTGAGTTGTAACTCTGGAGAACAATATACTAAATTTTGAAGCAATCCAGAAGTTATTTTTGAATAACTTGGTCTGAAAGCACACACCCTTTCAGACTCTGGTATGACAAAATATATGACTTATGGGTCATTTTGTTGATACATGATTTAAATTGTGGTCTGAAACCACCTGCTAAAATAACAATGAGGGTTATGCCCCTTTATTTTCAGAAAAAATATCTGACAAGAACAAATTTGAAATCCCATCGTTGCTTATAATAATAATAATAATAATCTCGTCATTTAACAAGGGTAGCAAATTAGTATATTAAATAAAACAAAAAACTTTTTTGATTAAAATTACTGAATTTAATAGTCACAATTATTATTAGCTTCCCGAGTGTCCAGCCAGACATTGTGGAAGGGGTGGATGACAATATACAACCAAATTTCTATGTAGCCACATACAAAGTATTAATTTGAGATAGTTCAATGTAGAATGCCTCCATGTCACATTAATTTCAAAACATATAAATTTAATAACCCATTAATTTTATAAAACATTAAAAATTTGATATCAAATTGATTTTTATAAAACATTAATTAATTTCATAAAAAATTCAAAACTTCCTAAAAAATTGAAAATTTCATAACACTTTATTTTTCATAATACATGAATTTTAATAACACAATAATTCATTTTATAACACATTTTAAATTGCATACAACAATAATATCTTGCTCTTTCAATAGAGGAAAATTGAATTAAAACTTACGAATGTAGATGAGTGAATAATTTAAGTTCTATTCTTCTAGTGGTAAACTGTTGAACTCTAATCCACAGCAATGCTCGGACATTATTCAATAAACCAGTTGCACCTTATAAGAAAACATGGTATAACTATAAATATAAATACTTTATTATTATATACATTACTTGTAATAAGCCTATACATAATGGTGATATGTGTAGATGTACATATTTTGAGAATTAGGATTAAATTCTATATTTTTTTAACCTGCCATTTAGTACTTCAATAGCTTTCTTTGGATATTGAAGATTGTGACTAAATTCTGTATAAAATCGAAATCATGTACAAAACATTCACTTGAAATGAAATGTGGTTTAACGTCCAACTGTTCTGCTTCGATCTGGGCATACACCATGTAGTGTGCTATAAGGGAAATTTGCCTGGACAGCAGTGCTACAACCTACTCTTATTTGGAATTCCAACTGTCAAGGGTTCTTTTACATGCACGCCAATGTGTGCACAGGAATTTGGTTTTTGGTCCTATTCGAACGACTATACCTTGTCCCTTGCCATGCCTTTGGTCCTACACCAATGACCAGGGGGAACCATGCCAGAAAATCTCAGTCAATGCTGGAATCCACACAGGACATTCAGGTTAGCGAGTGAACATCCTACTCACTGAGTCACTGTGGTTCCTTGTGAAATTTAAATGTATTCAATCCTAAAACGCATGTTTTGTATAATTTTTTAATGAACTATACGTGAACTTTATACTGAAGTTTATCTCATTAATTAGTGCCAGCTAGTGGTCAGGAGATTAAGATTGTTGATTGGATAATCATAAATAAAGCCGCCACAACTGTACGCATGTTCATTTCAACATGGTCAAATATTATTAAGTTACTCAAAAGCTTTCAGTTCCAAATTTTTAAGTTTTGAAAAATGAGCCAATATGTCGTTCCAGACCACTAGTGGCTATCAATTTATCAAAACTTACAGGAACCAATAATTCATTTGGTTTGGCCAATACTAACCTGTGCCACCTCCTTTAATGAAGAGCAGAAAAACATATATTAAGATAAAATCATATCTAAATACAAGAGACTGGTCAGCTGGAGCTTCTGTACTAGATTGTGTTGCTGTTAAACTATTAACTGAAATGAACAAAATAAATTTAGTAAGTTTTTTTATATATTATTAAACCCGTACTTAGAAATTATTGATATATTTACTACTAGGATATTACTGATATAGGCCCATGTACTAAGAATTTTTTTATATTAACCGGTACTTAGAAATTATTGATATATTTAGTAGAAAATTATTGATATATTTAGTAGAAAATTACTGATATCTTTACTTAGACATTATTGATAATACTTTCTATAAAATTATTGACATATTATCTATGAAACTATTGACTTTTTTTCAATGAAATTTTGACTATTTTTTCTATAAAATTTTGATTTTTTTTTCTATGAAATCATTGACATATTTTCTATGACATTATTGACATATTTTCTATGAAATTATTGCCACATTATTTACATATTTTCTATGAAATTATTGCCATATTTTCTATGAAATTATTGCCATATTTTCTATGAAATTATTGCCATATTTTCTATGAAATTATTGACATATTTTCTATAAAATTATTGACATATTTTCTATAAAATTATTGACATATTTTCTATGAAATTAATGACATATTTTCTAAGAAATTATTGATATATTTACCATGACATTATTGAAATTTTTACAGATATCCTTATAAACAAGGTATGATTATCCACATACGTAAAGACTTTTACTGTAACAAGTATTTTTATGTACTAAGAGCTCTGACTGATATTTCTACTGTATATCTAAACTAGCACAATAATGACATACAGCATTAAGAACTTACTGACATACATATTTTCTAAGGATTTACACTTTACAGTAACATTTTTATTAAGAATTTACTGATAAGATTTACACCTTTTAACATTACTTTTCAGAACATTGATATTTTTACTATAAATTGACAGTAGATTAAGAACTTACTGATATTTTTACTGTAAATTGGAACTAAAACATTAATGGCTCTTCCTATTCCTAATATTATTAAACATATAACAACTACAACTTGTAGCATAGGATGTCCTTTGGGCCAAACATACGGTAACATTAACTTTAACTTCACCCAAACATTCGACCATGTTGAAGCATTCTGTTGACTAGTGGTATTATTCTCATTCTGTAATGATAAAAATAGTGCGATCAGCTATGAAATGAAATAGAGTTTAACTTAACGTACTACTCTTCTGCACTGACTGGGCTATCGAATACATACAATAAGTTATGGTATTTATATAAAAGCAGAAACTTTCAAGGTTGCCAGAGACTTGGAAATCGAAAATTAGAATTGATTTATTTTAACTCAAATATAAACTTTTGACTCAAATTATTAATTTTTTACTAAAAATATTAATTTTTTACTCAAAATATTAATTTTTTACTCAAAATATAATTTTTTACTCAAAATATAATTTTTTACTCAAAATATAATTTTTTGACTCAAATTATACATTTGTGACTCAAGTTATACAAAGTTATACATTTTTTGGGTTATATCTTTAGTTATAATGCTAAATTATTTTGATATAATTGAGACAAAACATTCACTAAAAAACTGTTGTAACTGGAGCAGTGTTAGGCGTAGATGTACCATGTGCTGTTTCTCCATTGTTCAGATGTTAAAATGAATATCATGTCATGCATTATAAATTTACAACATGAATTGGTTTTATAGATTAGCATATTAATGATAGTTATTCATTTGGCTAATGTATGTATAAATGATTGATTTATTATCAAGTTCAAGCAGCTCTGTACATATTTTCTGAATTCTGGATAACAAATCTTTGAAAATATAACTGTGTTGTGAGCATGCAGACCACTCCATTCACAAGTACAGGTAATGTTAGAGAATCATATAATCATAATTGTAAGTTTAGAATTGGGGGCTTGGTTGGGGGAGGATGTGTGGAACAAACAGTAGGCGAACAAATTAAAAACACCACACACAGTAGTTATGTCTCGACAGCAAGTTATAATTAGGAGCTTTGCGGGGCATGTGTTTGTTTATGACTGTGTGTGGAACAACAGTAGGCAAACAAATTGAAATGGCAACAAAATGATAAGAAAGGATACCTTCAAAACTTCCGCTAAATACTGTAGTCTCTATCGCTTTCTCAGGGATTTTGGAAAAAGGGGTACCGGGTAATTTCAAAAACAGAGGGCACGCATCACTTAGTGTTTATAAAGTTTGTCCTGTTATCTGAAGACCACAATCCTTCACACCATGGGTTCCATGTCAGCCGTATGCCGGTAGGGACCGAGGGCTCTGGAAACTGACCTAAACCGGATCAGGCCTGTAGGTCATTTTGCTCAGCAGACAAATAGCATATTTTGTGCTAAATCATAAAATAGGAAAAATCTCTGTGCCTGTCGCGATGTAAACTGTCAGGTATAACAAAACTAACATTGTTAAGTAGTCCGTGAATTATCCTATATTCACACTATATTTGAAAGAATTCCATTCAAGACATTAGTCTATATCAATTTCACAAGGTTTTTGGCAAAAGGGGCATAGGTCAGAAAGTAGCAAAATGCTGAATATTGATAGGATTTGTCCTTTCATGAATCAGTGCTTAATACCAAGTTTGAAAATGCTTTTGGCAAAGGGAGGATAACTCTGATAATAAGATTGCCGAATATTAATACATTAACAAGGTTTTCACAAAAAAAGCATAGGTCTGGTATGGAAGGTTGCTGATTGCTGAATGTCATTAGGGTTAGCCTCTTGTGACCACAATTCTCCACACCAAATTCAAATCAGATCTGTCAAAAACTACATGATGACAGCCAACTGGAGGGCAGTCCGCTGTACAGGCCGACCAGTATATACTAAGCCCAGAATACTGTTTGGGTTTATTCATGCTAACACTTAACAGTACCGTAACCTAAAACACTCTGAATATTTGGTTAGAAGCTCATCAAATCTGGACACTATTTATTATCACTGGGCAGATATCATGTCTATATAGTATCATCTTATAATATTTATAGATGGCCTACCTCAGGAGAATTATTAACAAGTAGTTCATAATTAAAATGATTCAAAGCTGGTGCCTTTAATCCCAGTACAAACACAGTTAATGTTGAGACGAATCGAACTAACCAGAAACCAAACTCAACATGGTCTTTTACACTGAAATAATAAAACATATTTCTATAATAGTATGATCGTTGTTCAAGAGAGTTTGGTATAAAAAAAGGTTCCAATCTACAAAACTTGTTTCATAATTAAATGTTCAAATCTCTAGTAATATGGGAGAGAGAGAGAGAGAGATATAGGTTTAATGTCCATTCGACACAAACTATGTCATTTTGGGACTAACATATGGTTTAATTTTATTTCAATAATTCGCTTGTCTGACTTTATGTAATAAAGTGACCCTTGGTCCATATATTTCAGTTAATTTCCAAGTAACAGAGTTAGATATGGCATTTGTCTTATAACCCAAACACATGATATTGAAATCGGGGTCAATAAAGATATATTGGTGGCCTAGTAATAAAACCATTAACTAATTAGATATGCCCTTTGTCTTATGACCAAAGACATTGTGGTTGTCAAAAATTGTTTATTATAAAGTCACCAAATTCCAATATTAATCACTGTTTATTTCTATATTTCTATATTTCAAACAATACAGCTCGCAGTACGAGAGTTCTTCAAACACAAATAGTTAATAATATTCAACCGGAGAGTAAACAGCAAATAATTCGAACTGAAAAGATACAAATATTTCAAAATTACAATCAAGAATCGAGTTGGTCTGATTCCTATTTGAAGGGGTTCACAAAATGGAGTTACTTCCCTTTAATTGTAAAATGTTGATCAGCGCCGATTTTCAACTAAACCACGAGGAAATTTATCAAAATGACAATATTCTTACAATAATCCAGATATTTCACATATTATTGATGGACAATATAAAATGACATTTTACTTACACTTATGGTGCTTTTTCTAACATTTCAAACATGTAAAAATACTTTTCAATCAAAATAAACAATTTCTAACTGCACATTGTGGGGGTTTTCAACTTTCCAACTCTTTCTTTTCAGAAAAACACATCTTTTGAATCCAAAACTACTTCAATCATAATAAAATAATAATTCAAAAATCTATCGTCACAACAGACATGCTATAGGAATCTTGGTCATCAAAGATATATGGGTGGTCTAGTAATTAGAAGTGCACTAACTGAGTTTGATATGGCATTATCAACTTACCAAAAGTTATTTAAATTAAGATAACATTGATTGTATTGGAATGTCTCTGTTCCCTTTATAAGGGTAGTGATTCTGCCATGAAATCAGTGCCTGACTGCTACCAAGGTATTCACACCCCCAGATAACCTATGATCTAAGGACCGAGATCAACAAGAGACCAAGACCAACAACCAGTGTGAAGCATCATTGTCATCAATATTGTAGAAGTTGAAGTATTTGTATCTCTAATAAATTTATATCTCGATGTACCAAAGAACCTGTTATTTTTCGTCGCCCTGTGTTACATTTAGGCCTTAAATGCTATACAGATTATTTAATTAAACATTAATTAACTCGCCAAGACTCTAATCAACTCTCGATGACATCAGATGCTCATGATTTTCAATGTATTCAAACACAAATGACGGTTTATGATTTACTTAATCATAACAACGGTAGCAATGACAATTGAGACTCTCCAAACAGCCGTAACATCGCTCACAATGAAGTAATTTGACTAACACTTACAAGATATTCTTTTTCATTATTTATATTTAAACAACAGAAGCAATGACAATTGAGACTGTTGGAACAGTTAAAGATATAATATTTGAGAGGAATTTCTCAGAACTCACAAGAAAATGCCAAATGATGTCTTAAAAATTAAATAATCTGCAGGAACAGTGAAAATATATTTGGGAAAAATTTCTGAACTCCCAGATTTTAAACTCTTGGGTGTCAGGAAGCTGCTCTTAATGATACGGTGCCTACCTTTTTAAATGGAACCACCATGAAGAACTCCACCATGATATTATCGCCAGACTTTCTCTCATAAACGCCAAACCCCAGAATAACAACAGAGCTAATTGATGACTTCGTGATGGCAGGGATGGTAGCATATAATTTCTCTCCAAACTGACTAGACGTAATGTTAGAAACCAGCAGACGATTAACGCCACGCCTGTCAATAATTGATATCCCAGAATTCTTTCACTGTGATAAGCACTGTCTTGGACTATCATGTGCATCAATGCCTCCAATATTAAAATAATCGTCACTGTGCATTGCAACCAATACCCCCAGGAAATCTTTATGTGTGTTTCTCTGATTTTTGTTGCATAGCGGCCAAATATTGTACACTCTATGACACAACTAAGTAGGATAAACAAAAGAAGAATGCCACTGGTTAAGGAATCGTAAAAACACAAGTTTATTCCTTCATTAACCCATGTGTCCAGCCAATCACTGTTATTGGCACAAAATCTCATCTTTTGTATTATAGCCTCTAGCTTCAAGACAGATATTTACTGCAAGGTTAAAAAAAACAATAAAAATTATTAAAAGTTGCCAGCCAATAAAACATAATCCAACTGTTTTATTTTCATGGTTTCTTTGTACACTCGTCTTCATTAGTCCAGTTCACAGCAGAACAGTAGGACATTAAACCCCATTTCATATAATTTCATTTCTTGTACATAGTTCATTAACCTACTACCCAAACCTTATGACTTCCCACCACTTTGATGGTTTCTAAATGATTATCTTGGATTGTAATGTTTTTATTGTTTCATATTTTGCATCTTCATATTGTACTATGGTTGACATTCTTTGCTTGATAAATATGGCAGAACCCTTACAGAAAGTTCACTGCATTAAATCTTTAAAGTAAATTTTATTCCATATACGGTAATTGTGTTACACCTGAGATAAAGGAAATTTTATAGAAGCAGTAAAACAGTTTAAGGCATGGTATCTACGTTTAGTCTACCAAATTTTATTCACAATGAAAATATCAATGATTGCACGGATACTCATAAAAATAAAGTTGTATTTAAACTAAACTTTCCCTATCTTCTTTACACATGTACGGTATAAAAAATAATTTAAGAAACGACATGAAGTTCACGACCAAAGTTTCCGAGTGCATTGTTAATTTAAAATCATTCTTTCAAGGTAACAAGTGATTGTTTTAGGCTTTTAGCAAAATATATAAGCGTGTAGCGGCAGCCCTGAAGGTGCCAATTATGTGGGTCTATAAGTTCCAAAAAACCTCTAAATAAGTGTAATTTAAAGCTTGTTAAACGAATGTCGTTGTTTTTGTGCCGCATTCAGGTTTCCAAAAGAATTCACCTATTCGACTAATCAAATAATTAAAACAAAATTATATTATTTAAAAAGAAAATGTATAAACTTATCAGGGATTTTACTAGAATGTAAAAAGATGGTAACACTATAAACCTCAGAATGCCTCGTTTGGCATTTCTGTCCAAACGAGGTAAAAAAAAATGTCTCGTGGTCCGCAGTTCCAAAACGAGGTTTTTTAAATCGCCTTTTTTTGGAACAAGGTATTTTGTTCAGAACGAGGCTTGGTAAAAATGCCTCGTTTACTAAACATGTTTATTTATTTTAAAGATAGTTTTTAGCGCTAA
Organism: Patella pellucida; assembly: GCA_917208275.1. Classification (NCBI taxonomy): domain Eukaryota; kingdom Metazoa; phylum Mollusca; class Gastropoda; family Patellidae; genus Patella; species Patella pellucida. The sequence goes on from OU795044.1 coordinate 37,575,681, forward strand.
TTGCTATCACTATCAGCGAATTTGTAAAAATTAAAATTTATGTTATTTAATACAAAAATAAACAAGTCCAAACTATGATATTTTAATCAGAGAAATAGAAAAGACAAGAATACACGCCATATGTGAAGGTGTAAAACAATTGAAGACACACAGCTACCTTGCCTTGATTAATTTATTGCCCAATCAGGTTTAGGTCATGGTAGCTGTGTGTTTTACACCTCCACCTAACTGATATCGCAGACAACAAATTAGTGTTTATCTGATCTTAATACAACAAATAATCCATTCTTATTAATCAGTATTAAATGTCATCACATATTTCCAATACACAAGTTTATTTTTTATATTTAATGTAAAAAAATAAGTGACCATAGCATTGACTGTTTCTGTTGAAACCCCATAACATTGCACAAAATATTATTGGAGCAAAGTCGTATAAACGCACAGCGATAAATTTGTCGGCTTTATTCCAATTGTCAATTAAATGGGGAAAAAAGCACACCTCATACATTAAAATTTAATTAAAACGTTTAATTATGAAGACAGATGGGTATAAATAATGCGAAAATTTATGGTATGGTGTGTATTCTTTACTTGTCTATTTCTCTGATTATAATATCATAGTTTGAACTGGTTTTATTTTAGTATTAAATAACATAAATTCCAATTTTTACATATTTGCTGACAGCAAATACTGCTGAAAACTATCTTGAAAAAAAACCCACGTTTTGTAAACGAGGCATTTTACCCAGCCTCGTTCTGAACAAAATACCTTGTTCCAAAAACAGAGCAATTTAAAAAAAACTTGTTTTGGAACTGCAGACAACGAGGCATTATTTAACCTTGTTTGGACAAAAATGCCGAACGAGGCATTCTGAGGTTTATACTAGTGTAATAAAATAAAGAGATATGGACCGAACCCCCAAAACTCAATACCAAGCCAAGGCTTATACCACGAATTGTCGTAAATGTACCATAAAACGTTTCGATGTAGCATAGCTGTCACCCCTGTATACAAAATTTTTGATATTGCCCTATGCCAAAAGTTTGTTTGAGAGATAACTTTTACTCCTAAACATATTTAATTGTGTAATGGATTTTATTAAATCAGAGCTGATTTCAAACACACAGGTAGCCTAACTTCATGTAACATGTAAGTTTAAAATTACCGGGGACCCACCCACCTAGTTCCTTTATGAACTGTCTCTGAGCGAACGATGTCTCGCTAACAGTTCCTCACGGGCCTTATTATCAACTAGTATGAAAATAAAGCTTTACCCCATCTTAGTTCTAAGGCTATTTTAGATCCTTACCGTCTACTTTGCACCGTGAAACTTTTTTGATCACCAAAAGAAATCATTTCCTGACACAACCGAGACAAATTTATAATAATCCAACACTATTTTCGTGTAGAATTCGATGTTAGAAAAAGACCTGTCTGCGCTGACGTCAGTTAACAAACATGGCGGCCAGATTTGAACGATTTTGTTTATCTTTTTCTAACGTCGAATTCAACATGAAAATAGTGTTGAATTATTATAAATTTGTGTCGGTTGTGTCAGGAAATGTTTTCTTTTGGCGATCAAAGAAGAATCACGGTGCAAAGTAGACGGTAAGGATCTAAAGTAGCCTTAGAACCGAGATGGAGAAAAGCCTTATTTTCATACTAGTTGATAATAAGGCCCGTGAGGACAGTTCATGAAGGAACTACCACCCACCCTTTTAATATAATCGGTCAAACGGCTTAAACATAAAGCCACTCACCACTGACACTGATAATATTGATATATTTAGTGACTGAATTGAGCTTGTCTCTGACCTGTGGCGAGTACCACTCTCTTACTCTCGATTCTGTTGACTTTTGTCGTTTTGATGTTGATGAACTTGTCAATTAATGTCACTTGATAATTATAAGATTTGATAATAATATACCATACAGTTTAGCTTTGATTAGGTCGAGAAAACGTGCTCTTACATAATCAGGGAAATACGCCGGCCTATACAAGTATATATAACGTGGTTTTATAATTCACGTACACAATGTCATGTTTTGGAACTCTTGAGCTTAAGGAGATAGTTCAAGTATAGAAAGGGGATCGCTATTCGTCATTAGATATTAAGATAACGGCAAGTGTGTCGCTATTCGTCAGTGGATATTAAAATCGTATATATTTATAACAGAAAACTGCGGAGGAACAATCTGAATCTGAACATTCAGAACTGGGTCCATCTTTTGAATCTAGTGACTCGACTGTGATTTTGATGAGTAATACTTTGACTTTAAGTGGACAAGTTAATGATGATTAAATATTACATGGATCCATTATCAAGCGTTGATTAAATTAAAATCAATTAACTACGGAGAAGGGTGGTAGGCTACATGAGTAGTCCTACCTTCACTTCTTTCACTTTTAATGATGGTTGTCTTATATCGACCAAACTTCACCAAAATTGATTACCTCGACCTCGATCGAAAACATACAACTTGGGTAGGCTACGTTGGATAGTTACATGTAATATAGTTGACAAAACTATATCGCAGGACCAAAAGGTTGGCCATCTTGGATAGTTCTGCCATTGGCAAAACTAGTGGCCGGATTGATTTTTGATTACGATATTTCGATTCAGAGACCCTTAAAACATACGAGTAGCCTCAATTAAATATTTTTTTTAGTTTCCCGCCAAATCTGGCAGCCATTTTGAATTTGGCCCTCTAGCGCCGCCAGCATTTTTGAAAGAGGCACTCAAGCTTAATCGTTTCAGCGTGTTTTTATCATATACAAACTCTATATTATCTCTCGAGGTTCGAAACCCGTCCGATCAGACACGTTTCCCCCGAGTTCTTCGGTTTCTTCCTGCAGTAATGATCGAAATCTTTCGCACGATCTGTGCCAAGGGCCAAATTGAAAATAAGCCTCAGGCTTAATTTGCTACCCTTGTAAAATGACGAGATTATTATTTTTATTATTATTAATATACCATAAAGCTAGTTGGAGGATAAAACAGTTTATTCTACTATTAAGCTGGCTACATAACATGTAGTTCCAAAACCAAGAACAAAGGACGATCTTGACCGCATCAAGGCTGTAGGCTATTGAATTTCTGGAATAGTCCACTAAGTTGGGACTGGTACATATAGCCAAACATGCAACACTAGGCCTATATATATATATATGTCATATGTTTACACAAACCACCTTCAAAACACCCTCCCCGCATATTGTTCACATATTTTAGGTCTTGTACCCAACTATATCAGGATACAGGAATCGAATATGTCTATATCATTATTTCGCGCTTTGAATGCCAATCCCATCCCACCATCTGATGGTAAAGGACAAAGCACACGACCGTTGCACTTTTCTCATAAAGTGACGGACCCGCCCCTGTTTATAAAAAGGAATCTATTTACGGAAGTCTGATAAAATATTATAACTGAAATGAAATGGGTTTTTGGTTGGGCCAATGAAACGAGCGTACGCCATGCAGTCTGCTGTGAATGTGAGGGAAATTTTTTCATGCAGCAGCGAGCTTATTTCAAGGACCCGTTCTTTTACGTGCACGCCAACGAGTAGGCTACACGGGATCGTTTTATGCCCCACACATAGGTCGGCTGAATGGTAAACGCGTGCATGTTGCGCCATGAGCCAAGTGGTGTGTGGTTTCGAGTCGCCGCTTGTACATGCGACAGGGAGTAGGGTTGCCAGTTCAACCTCGTAGGCTTTCGCCGGGTCCTTAGATGGGTCCTTAGATTTTCTTCCACTGTTAGTCCCGAAATAACCTAGTTTGTGTCAAATGGAGGTCTCTCTCTCTCTCTCTCGAATTCCACTGACATTTGCTTCTCAACCAAATTCCAATAGGATATCATCAAACTAAATTTCAAAATCCCAAGCATCTAGAATTAGCTTTGACAAAGTATAGCTAAAAGCGTTGAGATGTTCTGCGATGAGTTTGTTTTTGGCTACGATTGGATGCCTTTAGTGTCCCTGGAAAAATAATTTCTTTATTATGCATGTAATATTTTAACGATAAGTTATTTCAATACTATTAGGAATAATTAAACATACCCGACCCAATGCAGTGAAACAACTTTCGTTTATCTGCAAATATTGTATGTAAAGTTAATCAAGCGGGTCGACATGCGGTTTCCTATCTAATCTAGAAATATGCCCGCAGATGTTGCATTCTCAGGTATCCAGATTTAGAGGTGCATTATTCAAAAGCTAAATCTGCCTATTGCAAGTCTTTCGCTAGGCCTTAAATGTTATACATTATCATTATTGATAAAAATAAACCTATAGTAGAGACTATAGATAAAATCAATAATAAAGATAATGCAAAAACAATAGAAACGTTCGATTTTTCTACTTTGTATTCTATGCTCCAACATGCAGATCTTAAAAATAATTTGGATTGGTTTGTAGATAAAGCCTTTAATGGAGCTTTCGGAAAAGGCAGAAACTTGATGGCCATTTACTCTCAAGATGCTAGATGGATTATAAAACCTCGCAATGCCGAAACTGTTATTTTTGATAAAGAAAAATTTCAAAACATAATACATTTTCTCATTGACAATGCCATATTTGAGGTTGGGGATCAGATAATACAGCAAACTATTGGTTTACCAATGGGAACTGACCCCGCCCCATTTATGGCAAATGCACATTTACATAAATATGAATTCTATTTTCAGGACCATAAAAGAAAAACAGATTACAAAGTAGCTAAAAGTCTCAACTACACCTTCCGTTACATTGATGACATAACACCCATCAATGATAATGGAAATTTCAATAAATATAAAAGTGAAATATATCCCCCTGAACTAATATTAAATAAAGAAAATTCCGGCACCCAAATTGTATCTGTTCTTGACCTGAACATCAATATCATTAACAATAGATTTAATGTTGGTATTTTCGACAAAACGGACAAATTCGGTTTTGAAGTAGTAAAATATCCGTCAATTTATAGTAACATACCAGATACAACACTATATAATGTTTTCTATTCACAGGCATTACGATTTTTGACCGTATGTAACAACAAAGAACTGTTTCTTTCCCGAATAAAATCCCTGTTTTTGAAATGCACTGCCAAAGGAGGTACACAGTTACGCAAATTTAAAGAAATTTCGAAACTTCCGTTTCATCAATTTACCAAGTTTAACATTTCTTATAAGTATATAACCGAGTACATATTGGATAATTATCCAATTTAATATAGTTTAATTTGTATAGTTACGTAGCCATGTTTGGATTATCGCCCTTATTGTTATTATTTTATTACTTCATAAATACACTTACATTGTATGCTTTCTTCTACATTCCTGTTTTGCATTGCTTGTATGGGGTATTTAGTATTATGTTTTGTGCAATTATACAACTTAAAAATTCTGATTGGTTGTTTAAACTTATAGCTTTTAGCATTATTAAATCTTGATTATCGCCCTTTTTGTTAAGAAATTCTATTGACGTCATTGATAACATTACGACGTATTTACGTCACACCATTCAGTTAGCAGACGACTGCCTCCCGAGGCGGTCTACATTTTCTTTGTGTTGTGTTTGTGCGTTTTCTTGTACGAGTAAATATGTTCAATCTTGAGTGAAGTCTGTGTTGCTTCAGACCCGGGACTGTACAGCGCAGTGGACGCTTACGGCTAGCCCCCGGATCCATTCACTCTTTTTTGAATTGTTGTTTTTTTGTTTGTTTTGTTTGCTGTTTCGGAGTATGATGTCTTGTCGTTGTATTTGTCCTTTTTGTAAATCATATGTGGCGCAGTCCCCCTGCACTAACTATTAGAAATCTATTAACATGACGAGACCACAATCAACTTTCTATGCCATCGAATGGCTCTGATTTTAAATAGATTAGATCGGTTCGACCATTTCAATAGTCTTGATGGACCAGAACCTCAACAAAGTCTTCAACGTAGATTACTTGTTTGAATGATAGAGACAATCGTTTCATAATTTGATTTAAAAACGAAGAAGCGAGCCTTGGTCTCGAACAACCAGTACGGTTGTTTTGGTAATTGTTATTGCCAGAAAACCTTCTAGGGGAAGCGCAGATAAAATGAGCATGTTGGAAAAGTGAGCAGCCCCGTGTTTAGAACGTCAAATGAAATATTTTGTTAAATTTTACCCGTGACAGTGACCTACTTCCTATTTCTGATTGCCGGACAAAATATCGTCAACAAGGCTTTTCACGTGGGTGTTTTAAATAAGATTTTCATTATTCGTTCCATCTTATGTAAAATAGAGCTCTAACATAACAAGTTATAACGTAACTACTACACATAGCACATGGTTTGTTAAGATCTCATACGAAGCCCCTTTTTCTAAGGAGTTGTAAAATCCAGCTTTGTAAACTGTAATGACATAACTTCCTGCGCTGGTAAGCCTAGAACTGACCCGACACAGTGTTGGTATTGTGAGCACCCACCTTTTTTGCTAATTTGAGCAGGGTGCTCATTTTACCTGCAATGCAGGTCCTGCATGCCTGCTCAAAATAGCATCAGTGATAATGATGATTCGTAGGTCTATTGACCCAGGCCTTTTACCTTTATTATTGATGATAATGATGATGATGATGATGATGGTAGCGGCGGTGTTGATAACCCAACAAACATACATAACATTTAAAATGTAGGTCTATGCCATAGGCCTACCCCCCCTGTTCTATACGATGCCAGAGGAATGACAAGACGATGTATATTTTTTAACTTTAATGAATCTTCACATTTTAGTTACAATAACGATGTAAACGAACGATGTCAATCAAACGATGTAAGGCGAACAGCCATTTTCCGGCAAACTCCCCGACCTCTAGCGGGCACTAAAGGAACTAAAAAGCTATTAAGAGTTATCCCCCATTAACTACTTTTGGATGTATATTAATTACATGTACTATGACTTTCTCATTTCGAACATATCCCCCTCCTTGATGTGTTTCCCAATTAACATCAACAAAATAACCTACAATAGCAAGTGATCTACAATACACTGACACTAGAAACTGTGACAGTGATCTACAATAAAGAGCATTTTGAAACTGTTTACGATTTAATAATATCAAACGAATATCTATATTAACTAGCAATGTCTTTTCATCAAACTGTCTCTATTTCTGAAAATTAAACTATGCACTTTCGAAGTCTATCTAACGAAACGATTAACTATTATTCGATATCTACACAACTAGTATACGATGTCTATGCCTCTAAATGACACAATCTATGAATAGGCCTTTTGAATACCGACTGACCTACTTGAATCTCAACGACTCGAACATGGCCATCACTGCCTGAAAATGTTTTTAAAACTCTGCCTAAAGGCCACTTTCCACGGGGGCTGTGTGGGTCTATAACTATAACTAAGTCACCAATCTCTAAGTTTTTACTAGAAACATTCCACTTTTTACGATTATTAAGCGTGGTCAGAAATTCACGCATCCAACGCTGCCAAAACTGCTTAATGAGATCCTGAACATGTCGCCAGCGAAGACGGGGATTAAATTTTAAATAATCGACGGATTCGGGTGCTAACTGTCCACTACATTGTCCAAATAAAAAATGGTTAGGCGTGAGAACTGGATCATCGGGGCTATCACTAACATAGCATAATGGGCGCGAATTTAACAATCCTTCAGCGTGTATAATTGCTGTCAATAACTCCTCATCAGTTATATCTGCATTTCCTAATAGAGAATCTATAGCTTTCTTCGATGTCTTGATAAGCGACTCAAACACTCCACCGAAATGTGGAGCTAATGGTGGATTAAACTTCCAGTCGATTCCTCTATTAGCTAAAGAACTACCAATTTTATCTTGATTTAAAGCAAGAAACAATTCTCGAAGTTCACGATTGGCACTTACGAAATTAGTACCGTTGTCGGACACTACCTGGATAGGCCTGCCTCTGCGACTAACAAACCGATCGAAGGCACAAAGAAAACTGTCAGTGTCTAAGCTCCACGACATCTCTAGGTGTACAGCGCGCGACGCTAAGCAGGTAAATAGGCACAAATAACGCTTAGTTCGCACTTTACCACGACCTTGTTTTGTCAGGTACGGTCCTCCATAATCGACTCCAACTCTTGCAAAAGCTCTTAAAGGTACACCTAAACGCATTTTAGGTAATGGGGCCATAAGTTGTTCTACTGGTTTTCTTAGTCTTCGACGACACTCTGGACATTTGTATTTTACTTCTTTAATCAATTCACGACCACGAAGAATCCAATACTTCTCCTTTAAATTAGCAAGCGTATGCGAAGTTCCACAACTATGATTTCCTAGCTCATGATAATAATTAACTATTAAGCAAGAAATCTCATGCTTCTTTGGTAGAATAACTGGATTACGACAGTCATACGATAAATGTTCAGCTTTCTGAAGGCGACCATCTACACGAAGAACGTTATTTGAGTCGGGGAATGGCTTGAGTTGCACAAGACTAGATTTACTATCAACCATATCTCCCTTTTCTATACATCTGATCTCATCAGCAAACGAGTCATGTTGCGCATATCTATACCAATAGTTTTCCGATTCTATCAGTTCATCTATCTTAAGAATACTATCTCTACGGCGATCACCGACGGATTTACGAAGATTATTAACAAATCTAAATACCCACGAAGTAACTCTTACTAAATGAATCCATTTCGAATATCTAACCGGGTTAAGTCGACCTAGATCTGACTTCACTTGAAAAGTAACAAATGTGGAAGAGGCGTTTTGACGAATTTCCTCCGAAGCGGAATCTGGAACGATTAAATCTGTTTTCGGCCAATTACAACTGTCATCTATAAGAAAGTCTGGACCATGCCACCACAACTTACTATTACTTAAAGCTTTAACCGATATGCCTCTGGTAGCTAAATCCGCGCTATTAGTTTTCGTTGACGTAAACCTCCACTGTTCTGGACTCGAATGACTATGAATTTCTCCTATTCTATGAGCGACGAAAGGTTTATAAATACGGGACTCGTTACGAATCCAATAAAGGACATTCTGACTATCCGACCAATACGTAGCATCTGTCGAGGGCACTGATAAAGTTTCACAAACGGTTTGAGTTAGACGTAACCCTAAGACTGCTCCTGATAGTTCTAATTTTGGAATTGATAATGTCTTAAGCGGAGCGACACGCGTTTTAGAAGCAACTATAACTACCGACCTACTATTATTGTCATATTCACATCTTAGATAACAAACAGCGGCATAAGCTTTTTCTGACGCATCTACGAATGTGTGAATCGACCGACTATTTACTACTAAACCATATGTGACAAGGCAACGAGGTATTCGAATTAAGTCCAACTGCATAAGCTCATTAAACCATTTGTTCCAATATGATGATAAGTTGTCTGGTAACTCTGTGTCCCACTCTAAACCTTGAATCCACGCAATCTGGATACCTATTTTTGCTCGAATAGTAAACGGGGCTAAAAAGTTCAAAGGGTCGAATAGAGTAGCTGTTTTGCTTACGACAATTCTCTTTGTTAAAACTGATTCTGTAGGTTGTTTAACTTCATAAGTAAAATGGTCATTTTCCGCGTCCCAAAGAATCCCTAACGTTTTCATGGTTGGAAGACTTTCATCATCTAACGATAGTTTAGCGATTCTGTCTTGTACAGGAATATCCGACAGTACTTCGGGTTCATTCGACAACCATTTGCGTATTTCAAAACCTGCTCCTTTCAACAGTTCTGTAATCTGATGTCTCAGTTCTATGGCTTTTGGTATTGACGAAGCACTATCTAATAAATCATCCACATACATCGAGTTGAGGATCGATTCTGAAGCTAAAGGGAAGGCTTCTTGATTTGAAGTGGCATGATGACGAATAACTGCTTGTGACAGAAACGGGGACGAAGTATTTCCGAATACTAAACGTTGATACTCGAATATCTTGACAGGTGCCTTTTCGTCCAAATTTCTCCATAAAAATCTGTGATACTTTCTGTCATCTGGGTCCATCTGTATTTGTAAAAACATCTCAGTTATATCTGCAGCTATTGCTATTTGGTTACTACAAAATCTAATTAGTATATCTAAAAGTTCTCGCTGTAACTTTGGGCCGGAATGAATACAATCATTTAAAGATTTACCTTCATATCGAGCGGCTGCGTCCAGGACTATTCGAACCTTTGTTGTCTCTTTATTTAGGCGAACTACAGCGAAATGAGGAAGATACCAAGAAGTGCTATCTGAAAGCGATCGAACTTCTGCGGTGTAACCTTTAAGCAGATGATCGTTCATTATTCTTATATATTCTTCTGCGACTAGAGGGCGTTTCTTTAAAGATTTCTCCAAAGTTTTTAATCTAGATTCTGCCAACTCATAATTATCTTCAAGAATAGGCCCATTTGTCTTCCAAGGAATTTTAACTTGATAACGATTATCAACCAGTTGCATCGATTTACCTGCACGATCGAGAATCTCTTGTTCTTCCGGTGTGACTTGTTTACTACTGACGACTACACCCATAGACTCTACATCCCACATCTGACGAAGTAATGTGTTCGTGTCAACGTCTAGACTGCTCATTATATTAAATGTCCTAGCATAATGTATAATGCCTTGATTACTATACGATTGTGGACCTAGTGCTCCTACACAAGTCCAACCGAGTGGCGTAAGACGTGCGATGGGGTCGCCAGGGCGACCTGCAATTTCTGTAATACAGCGATGAAGTTCTGGAACATTGAGACCAATAAGAATATCTATATGATGACCTGCGATTTCCGGAAAGTTAATACCACTAAGGTGAGGCCAATTCGATGCCTTTTTTGACCAGTCTATTACAGGCATGTTTCCTGTTACGCTCTCAACAGTAAATGCACTAAATGTTAAACACAGCGATTTATCATAGCTCAGTAAATTAACTTTGACACGAGTTGTATTAATAGTAAATGCAGGAGTACTGCACTACACGCAAAACAAAAAAAAAAAAAAAAAAAATCTACAAGATAAACCTGCGGACAAGACAGAAAATAGACATTGCCAAAACTTAACAATTATCAAATCAAGTGAATGGATCCGGGGGCCAGCCGTAAGCGTCCACTGCGCTGTACAGTCCCGGGCCTGTCTTGGTACAGGCTTCACTAAAATGATTTACATAAAAGACGTAACAAAAAAAAATTAATGCGACCGATCTTGTGAGTGGTCGTCTCTTCAATGGCGATAGTCAGCCAATCGACGTCAGGTGTTAGAACGTCAAATAATTTTAACAATAAGGGCGATAATCCGGACAGAAACTCGGAAAACGCTAAAAACAAATAAATGTAGTTTTAGTACGCCCACCTAGCACCGATACATTAAGTTGTCTGAATTCTCCTTGGAGACCGAGCTCCGACGAAACATCTTCATTTAAATAACTATCTGTTGAACATTCATCGAGTAAACAGTTTAATAATTTACCCCGACTACCATTTTGAAGATAAACTGAAACTGTTCGAAATGCGATATTTTCAAAAGCATTTTGACTTGACGATGTATGCGTGTGGGCACGCATTTGTGATTGCGGAAGCGAATAGGCTGGTGCCGAACGAGTTTCTTCTGACTGACGAACTCGACTATCTTGTGACGCATATTTACTGTGTTGATTCGAATTATCAATATATTGTTTTATTGGTCTGGATCCCCCTCCGTGAAGGAGTATGTGATGTGTCTTTGGACAACCATCTATCGAACATTGCCTTGCATTGATACAATCCATACCAATATGTGAAGAATCTAAACAACGAAAGCACAAATTCTTTGATTTTGCGACCTCCCATCTGTCATGTACTTGCATCGATTTGAATACGTGACAATCTTGTAGGTTATGATCTTTCTGACAAATCATACATGGATTTCTATTTTTTGAATACGAACGATATTTATTAAAGGTTGTAAAAGTTCCAGAGCGACCGGTGTTAATATTATATTTCGGTTTTGACGTGAATGGCGATCTATTAAAACCTTCTACTTCTTCTTGCGCCTCTGTTCGAACTTTAACTTCTGCTGACAGCCATCTATGAAGCGAAACAATATTTTCATCTTTTTTCTCAGCAATGATCCAACGCTTGAAATGGGTCACTTGAATTGTAGATAGTTTTGATTTAACGATACAATAAAACATTGAATTAGTCTCGAACTCTTCGTTTCGGCCGTTATCTTGAAGACTGATGATGGCTAATTCTAATTTATCCGCGAACTCTTCTATACTTTTTAAATCGGGACTAACGGGTTTCATTTGCCGTATTGTATCTAAATGCATAAGAATACCACGACGCTCACCTCCGAATTTGTCTTCAAGGCGTTTCTTGGCTGCTTCATACCCTACCCCTGACGCTGGAAAACCTTCAATAGTGTTAAGTGCATAGCCTTCTAAACATTGGCGAAGTTGTAGCATTTTATATGCTGGACTGCATGTTGTTTTATCTATACATTCAAAAAACGCATCTTTAAAAATCTGATAAAGTTTTTTATCACCCGAGAATCTAGGCACTGTGACTCTCTGTAAATGATGATACATGTCCTTATCAATCTGCTGAGCATTATTAAACGTTGATGCGCTATTAACAAATTGTTGACTATTCGATGACGCTCGATCATTTGACGAATTATTATCTTGGGGTATTGGGTCATGTTCTGGTGAAGAAATGTTTTGAATCGGAGTGCTAACTTCATTGTTATTGACACGACTTGGTCCTGTATCACGTAGTGGCAAAATTGGAGTTGTCTCTCTTGAATCAGCAACAGTTAGAACCGAACTCGGTCGTATCGACAATATATTCGTGGCTCTTTCAACAACATTGATAACTGATAGGTCATTCTGAACAGAGTCTAATTCTACATCGTATTTATTTTCGTCAATTTCACAAAGAATTAATAAAATGTCTATAACGTCTTCTTGTGATGACAAAACCTGTCCTAGGGCGCTACGAATACGGTGGCTAGCTTCAATTTCTGCATCGACTTCAGCACATAATAACGCCGTCAAATTTATTCTGGCTTTTGTTAAATGAGTTTTCAACTTACGTTTCTTCTTTAATAATTCCTCTAATCTGTTATCACTATTATTACTAATATCTTGACTTGTATTTACTGTGGCTTGGGGCGAGCGCGCCTGGATTCGCGCCATTCTCTCGCGAGTATCTGTGTCTGACATTTTCTGTTTTCGATGACTATTTTCGATGACTATTTTCGATGCTACTTACGATTGTTAACCACGCTCTGCTACCAAAATATGTTCTATACGATGCCAGAGGAATGACAAGACGATGTATATTTTTTAACTTTAATGAATCTTCACATTTTAGTTACAATAACGATGTAAACGAACGATGTCAATCAAACGATGTAAGGCGAACAGCCATTTTCCCGCAAACTCCCCGACCTCTAGCGGGCACTAAAGGAACTAAAAAGCTATTAAGAGTTATCCCCCATTAACTACTTTTGGATGTATATTAATTACATGTACTATGACTTTCTCATTTCGAACACCCCCCCTCACTGATTCATGTGATATAATACATGTAGGTCTACAATCGTTATAATAATACCATTGATTCAATTCCAACTGCACCGCAAACAGCTGAAAGCATTACGATGGCACCACAAACCAGTGAATCAATTGCAACAGACCCGCCATTACACACATCTGTCGAAACATCAAATGTCATGCAGTCTTCATCACTAGTTCTTTCGGAAACATCTGTCGAACCATCAAACATTGAAATTTTACCACTAGGCTTGCCAGAAACATATGTAGAAGCATCAAACATTGAAATTTCACCACTAGGCTTGCCAGAAACATATGTAGAAGCATCAAACATCTTTGAATCTTAACCACTAGGCCAACCGGAGCACCCATGCTCAAATTCCATACAAGGTGTGCTCAATTTAACAACACATGGTGCTAATTTGAGCATATTTATGAATTTACATTTTCCCACATTTTGATATGTTAATATTAATATTGAAGATTAAAATTTCTGGAATGAACAGTATATTTATGGTTTTCGTTTTATGTGTGGTTTAAAAGACTATCGACCTGGTAGGATGATAAATATTCAGGTACTCTGTTAGTATGCTCAAATTACCTGCGCTTCCCCTAAGTAATTTTTATATTTCATTTCTAAATTTTAATATTATAATTCATTTTTCGTATCATTATTAATTATGTTCATGATTTTTGATTAACCTCAGAGTCATGTGACTCGTTAATTTCCCGCTAAAAGAACTGCGCACTATATTAATTGTAACTTTGGCAGTCATTGTTAGTCTCGTCGTTGTCAGTTTATTTTATTGTTATTTGAGTACCAACCAGTATGGTTTTGTCAGTAATTTTTTGTCATTGTCAGCCAGTGTTAGAGAGTATAGGAGCATAAAAAAACGTTAATCATAGGCAACGTAGGCAACGTTCAACATTTTTATACAACTGTATTCATCATATTTACATACTCATCATCATCATCTTATATTTGTATTGAAGGATCATTAAAGAACATTTAAATTTACATTAGTCTACTATTTGTCAACTTGTCAACGTATTACGTGATACAATATCCCCAATGGCAGTTTGCTCTCTTCATTGACCAACAATCAATACACACAACTTGTTAAAACTAAAAATATTGATAACTATGTCCAGAATAAAGTAATATGAATGGGATTGTTCGTTCTTGTTATAAAAGTTAAAAGTATATTTAAATAACACACATAAGCTGTATAAAATGCACGAGATTTTACAGAATGGACAAGTGCGATTACTTTGAAAGTAGTTAAATAACTGTCGTCGTGATATCAAATAAATCACACCATGGCGTTCTGGCGTCATATGGAAATATACATTATGAACAAAGAAAAGCAAAAAAAAAACGTGGATGAATTTTCGGAATGCATCGTTCCCCCAAAAACCGTGATGCCTACCCATTTCTTTTTATATAAGAAATATTTAATTCACTATAAATGAATGGGAAAATTGGGGAACATGCAAAATGCCTATGTCAGACCCATATCCCTATTTACAATACAAATTATCTACTTATAATGTGATGTAAGTGAATATCAGTCATCATTTGTATTCAATATAAATAAATTTTACCTCTATTTCATGCAACTCAATGGTGCAGGGCAGAGGGCTTGGCAGGGGGCAACATAGTCGTTCGTACGGGACGAATACCAGACAGTTGGAAAAAAGAGCAGACCGTTCTGCCAATGACCGGACAAAAGGAATGTCATAGCACACTGTTTGGTGTTTACCCTTCTTCATAAGCCCAGTAGGGTGCTATCATTAGGATGCTAAACCACATTTCATTTTCCATATGAATGTCGATATAATGTGAGTATGTGACATGTTTCTGTTATCTGACGAAAGTCAAAACACCTTGAGATGGCGAAGATGGATACACGCTAGATCATGTTGACTACAGCGTTATCTCGAGTGACCAGTCTTCAGCTTCTGAAATGCAGATAAACATCATTGTTCTGTGTAGCTATAGCCTATAAGTATTGATACTTGTTATTTATGAGATAGGATATACTTGATTTTTCTTAAACATCAGATACCATCCTTCACTTATAGAGTTAACATGCTTACCTTTTGTTTATATTATATATGCCCTGTTCATAATGTTCTTTTTACGTATTATTTCAGATTGTGTGTGACCCTCATATATACTGTTATTGGTTTGTTACTCTTACATTAATGTCTGTATCCGGTCAAGTGGTGTCTTACACCCGGTTATAATGGACGATGATCACTTTACCAACCGGCCTTGCATCCTACCAAATGGTAAGTCACGATGATTGTTTTCTTTAGGCAAGACAAGATGTATTTTGTCTGGACAGCGGCATTTCTACCTACTCTTAGTCGAATTCCAACATCTATACTAAGACTAGATTTTCGCCCCATCCGAGCGAGTACACGCTTGTAAGGTCATCCGTCCTGCATGACTGCCCAGGTGAACCACGCTGGAAAATCCCTGTTAAAGTTTTTGGCCAAGACCTGATTAGAACCCTGGACCTACTGTTTAGTAAGCCATTATTTGCAATTGTCCAAAACAATTGGGAAACAGGTGAATTAAAAAGTCACGACCATGGGACCATTAAATTGCCAGAGTAGCCTATTCCGTTATTTACCAGAGAAATGTAGTTCCCATATTTGTTGCAGACATAGTGTTATTTGAAAAACATTTGAGAATTCCAATTTCAAATACTTCAAATGATGTAAACATTTTATTTGTTCACCGAATGTAAACTTTATAAACGAGGGTGTTTACAGTGCATTATATGCATATAGTGAATAATACTATTATAATTTTTAGGTGTGAAGATGGATCGACAGTGGCCACTCATAGATTGGTGAGATTTAAGTACCCATGGTTCCTGCTATTATTTAAGGTGATATTTATTTTAATCCCCACTCCTTGCAGTGATTGTTTTAGGGTGGAACCGTCGGGTTATATTCAATGAGATTGACTTTCGGATTCCAATGTGCTGAGAAGAACCATCAGGGGTTTTCAAACCGGTTTGTCAATCATCATGGTTAACGCCCGTGGAGAAGTACCTTTATACATTTTGGAGAAGGAAACCGCATACCACCTAGTATACGACACCAATTATAACTTTCATAAAGATATTTACATTTTGCAGGTACTGTGTGGCAGATAGATGATCCTACAGTCTGACAGACGAGGATATATCTTCTAAGTATCCGTGGTTCCTGGAATTCTCTAATTATTTTAACATAACCACGTCCTGATTAGGCCAATGATAGTTCGGCAATAACAGATTATTTTTAAAATCCTATTACTCTTTGCTATATTATAGCGATAGATAATACCGGAATTTACACAGAGAGGTATTGCTTTTATTAATGAAAAATTGAAAAAAAATCTATAAAAAAATGTGCCTAATTATTTGGATAGGGTGGAAAATCGAGATTAATCGCAACACATTGCCAGATGGAATGCAAAGAAGAGTATTCGGAAACACCACTGTTCGGGCCAAATTTTCCTCTCTCAAATTTCACGGAGCCATCGTAACTATAACCATGTGTTAGTCTCTAATTACCCTAGTAAATTGTCAACGTGATGTTAAACCTCATTCCACCTAATGACAATACGAGTCATTGATTGATAAACGTTGATTATAAGCATACGTGCGAAAAAAAAGCCAGCTACTATCAATTTCGTCACGTTAGTTACGTACGTGTTGATCTGTTGTGGTTTGTTGGTTTTACTTCTAAAAGATTTCTAGAGACAACTTTTCTTTCGTGGTACAACCGTGTGTTTGACGTGCGTCCGTCCCGTGCACGCCTGTTATTCGCTCTTCCTTCGCACATCAACTTTGTCTCTAGTATATAATATCTTTAGGAAGGGGAGTTGTAGGTTCTGAAGAACAACACAGAATGCATATTTTGACTGTTGATTTGTTACAGTTGTGTTTTTGTTATTTCTCAGAGATCTCTATGGGCATCTATTTTTATATAAAGTCGTGCGTTTATCATCCACAGCGTTTACGACTGTTATTCGTTCTTTCTTTATATATCCACCATCCTTGTCTGAAGTGTATCTTGAGGAAGGGGGTTGTTAGGGTCTGAAAATAAAAATACGTTAAACATTAACGGCTAGAAGAGCTGTACACGGCACGGTTGGTGACAATGTTGATTTATGAGTATTACTTCTGAAAGATTTCAAGATGCATCTGTCTTATCTCTATACAGCTGCATATCTGGCGTGTACGACGGTTGTTACTTCGTCCTTCATATATTCGTTATTATTTGCCTCTAGTGTATCTTAAAGGTCATTTTTGGGGGGTCTGGTGATCAACATGTCAAAAATGGTTCTTTGGATAATTGAGTTAGAGAAGATAAATACAGAATACGTGATTAGTGACAATGTTGACCTATTAGGTTAGTGATTTGTTTTACATCTGAGAGATTTTCTGGAGACTTGTCTATCCTTTCTCAATACGACCGTTTGTTCGGATTTCGCGAAATACGCTTTACGATTTTATCTAACGATATACCAACAACCGTTGTCTCCAGATATCTGAAAGGACAGTTGTAGGGGTTAAAGAATCAACATTTGTTCTGGTGTATTCCACTGTTTTAATACAGAACAAGAGGACATACGGTTCATAACTCTTAGAAACAAAGTGGAATGATACAGAGGTTTTAATACAGAACAAGAGGACATACGGTTCATAACTCTTAGAAACAAAGTGGAATGATACAGAAGAATACAATTAATGCGAACTTTGATGCCAATTAATACACAGATGGTAATGCTCACAGAACAAGTTAGCTGGGAAGTGGCAATGAAGTCTATACATCTTAGAAAACATAAACAACTGTTTCGTCTTGTGGCCATAGTAGAACTCCTTGTTTAAAGTCAATTCATATCGGAATCAAATCACATTTATTTGTATTAAGTAGAATTAGGTTTTACGTCTTAACATTACTCTGGTCAGTTTTAAACTAACATTCGGTTATCTATATCAACTATGTCTACATGTGGAATTTCGCCGGGGGGGGGGGGCTCCTACTCTTCTTCAAATTCAAACTGTCGGGAACTCTCCTGCTGGCACGTCAATGTGTACACGAGTGGGTCACGATTTTTCATCTCATTCGAATGACTAGACACACCTCTTCAGTTCTGTAGACGGCATCCCAAACAAATGGAGACCAAGCTTGAAGAAGCCCAAAGGTTACTTTCGGACCCTCTCGGAGACTCGAATCCAAGACATTCTGATAACGAGTCAAGTTCTCTAACTGTTGGGCCCCTGTATTATTCTAATTTATCTAAGATCAGTTATGTTATATTTATCCCATGATTGGCATTACACTAAATAATTTACGAATCCTCCAGATTTAATTTAATTCCGATCAAAGTATTTGTAACAACCTTGTTATTGCCGAAATGTCATTTTTTTAAATGCAGTAGTAGATAATTTGTCCATTTAAAGGACAATATTTATGTCAGTCACATATGTGATAGAACTGGTTAAACACGTTCGAATATAATTTTAACACAGATATCATTGCTACGATGAGTAATACAGGTGTCGTGAATCAGAATTGACACGAGGTGTCCCTCTATATTATATTTGGAATTGATTTTTCTATCACATATGTGATAATGACTGGCATCAGTATTGTCCTTTAAGATCTACATTGTAATTGTACTTTTAACATTTACCCGTAAACTCATTGTCTCTGATATTTGTTGGATGTAGGGTGCCACTCGGACGTCAGTTGAAGCATGAATGTTTTCATTGTCGGGTATCACGACATTAATTTGTTTCTTAAAATAATTAGATGAATGTTTTGGATTTAGGAATTTTCCCCACCTCTAATACTTATTTTTTTGCCAATAGTGTCCAATTGAAATGCAAACGTAACCAATGTTTTGAGAATTCTACCAAAGGAGCTAAATATAAACATTGCTTCTGCAAAGGATTGTTATTAGATAATATCCAAATATAAAATAAATAACCATTTTTTAATGTTTATATTATTTTCGGGTATTCGTTGCAATTATATTATATTAGTGTTATTATTCGTACAACTTCAATGAAAGATTTCGTGCATTAATGAATTCAATCCAATCTACAAAATGCCATTTTTTTTAGTCTAATTGAAATTCCATTACAGTTTCGTTAAGTCCCTGTTAACTTAATTATCAGATTTAAAACCATGTATAGCCAAAGAACAAATTTGATATGTAACTAACACTCAATTACAAATAGAATTAGTATTAATTTAATCTCCTAGATGTTAAGGCCGTGGTGTATAAGGGGGGGGGGGGGGATGGCCGACTAGTTAGCGCGTTAGCGTTGTGTCATAAGGTTTGTCATTGAGTCAACTGGCTTAGGAGTAGGTCGCCTGTCCAGCCTCGTGGGTTTTCTCTGGGTCTTCCGGTCCCCCCCACTGCTAAAGAACCCTAAGCGAATTATTGAAACAGAATTGAAACATATGTTAGTCCCGAAATGACAATTTCTATCTCACTGATTTATATTCTCGGCCTTTCCCCCTTCAGTGGTTCATGATATTGCCATTCGATATTTCTTCATGTTTTTATGTATTTTGATTTTAATAGAACGATGTCAATATTTTTCAGGGTTTTACATCATAGCATTTTAAACTAAACAAAGTGGAATTTGAACAAGAAATTCAAAGTTGCGCCTCGAATTGCTGCAGGTAGGCAAATACTTCGTTGTCCAGTTTGTATGTTCTATCGCCTGAAAAATGTATATTTTATTTAAGATAGATGGTTATTCCTCAAATATACGATTATTCTGTGTTTGTAGGCATGAACCTAACAGAGTTACTTGTATCATTCGGCAAACCTCGACAGATTCTACACATCTAATCTCGGCTGTATATGACGAATTCCGCCATATTTAAACTATTTAAAGGTTCCGAATGAAAAATATGGCTCCCCCATGGAGATTTCTGTGGAGAGTGTATTATATCAACAAACATAAAGTTTCGTACTGGGTTTGGCGAATTACCAGGAAATTTTATCAAACTAGCAGCCTTGAGACAATATCTCTGCTTATTTAGGTATATACACCCTACAAAAGATTGGAACTTTTTTGTAAAAGCGGCACGTTTTCCTGTTCAAGTTTGGGCGTAGGTATATATTACTTACTGTCATACAGCCGAGATAAGATGTAGGGTACCGGAATCTACCGAGTTTTGCCGAGTGATACTTGTATATTACACAACCATGTTTGTGTTTTGTCAGATTAATATTTATTTTCACTTCTCTTGATATGATTTAATTTAATATCTTCTTGTCCGCAGGTTTATCTTATATATTTGTGTTTTGCGTGTAGTGCGGTCCCCCTGCACTTACTATTAGAGTAGAGTTTTAGCCCTTCGTACTGCAGAATGTTCTCATAGTCGGGCTTTGCTCCAGTTTGCTTACTAACAAAGGCGGCGCCAAGGGGGGGGGGGGGGCATGGGGGGGGGGGCATTTGCCCCCCAATAATCTGATCTGCCCTCTGTTTGCCCCCCAATAATTTAAGAAAATATTTTAAAAATTATTTATAGTCGGTTTCACTCTCTGACTGAGTAGGGAATACTAGGGATGTGAGATTTAATCACCGTAGAAGGTATTGATTACCGAAACGTATCACAAACTCTAAACAATAACCTGTGAATCACTTGAAAAGTGCTTTTTACGATCCTCAAAGTTTTTTGGGTATAGGTTCAACGCGGCGTGAATATGCATTTACTTGATACACTCAATCCGTTTGTTTGACACCTCCCTCTTTTTTCGGATAGCCTATGCTGGTGATTTGGCGACGAACAGTATCTGGTCAGCTCTATTTATCTCGACGACAAGTATCTGAAATACTACGAGACTGCATTTCCGGCAGTTTATTTAATAAAATATTGTGGCGTAAATATTCATTCAATTTGATTCACTCACTCCGCCGGTTTGTCACTTTCCTCTCTGGTCGGATAAACTAGTGATTTGGCGACAGGCGGTATCCGGTAAGCTTGTTTTATCTCGACGACCAGTGCCTGAAATACTGGCAGATACTGCATTTCGGGCAGTCTACTTTTCAAATTTTCGGGGGATTGTTGAGGTTCGCAAGTCCGTTCATTTGACACTTTCCTCTCTGAGGTCGGATAGACTAGTGATCAGGCGACAGACGGTATCTGATCAGCTCTATATATCTCTACGATCGGTGCCTGAATACTCCCAGACAGCACTTCCGACAGTCTATTTTTTAAAAAAATTCTTGGGGAGGTCCCAACATCCCCCAAATGGACTTTCTACTTTGGCACTCGTGAGTGGATTTCGTCGAGGTTAGCAAGTCCGTTCGTTTGACACTTTATCTCAACGATCATTGCCTGAAATACTGTCAGGCTACATTAACGGCAGCCTGTTTTTCAAAAAATTCTGGGGGAGACCCCCTACCCCTAATTGAAGCTCGTGCCTTTGCCCCCTTAACCTTGGACTATGCCCCAGCCTTGCCCCTCCAACCACCGGTGGCTGGCGCCGCCACTGCTCACTAAATGTATTGTTTTAGCTTTTTCCGAAATTCTGTTCGGATTATCACCCTTATTGTTAAAATTATTTGACGTTCTAACACCCCACGTCAACTGGCAGACTGTCGCCATTGAAATGACGACCTCTGTCAAGATTGGTCGCATTGATTTTTGTTACGTCCTTTTTGTGAATCATTTTAGTGAAGCCGTTGTATTTAACAATATTATTATGAATTCTAACATGTGATGCATTTTGACATAGCCGGAGACAAGGCACATAGCTGTGTTATTTTTGATTGTTGACAAATCTTCGAAGATATTAAGCGCTAAATTCCGTAAATTTAAAATTTTACTAAAACTTTTTTATTTATGAATATTTTATTATAGTATTTTACCCAAGGTTAAAGAGTTATCTGATTTGACTATTAAAGATGTCAACATTTTTTGTCAACGTAATTTTTCTTGGCCGTCATGAGCTAATTCAGTTTTTCAGTCCTAGATTAATTATTTATTATTCGATTTGTACAAAAGAAAGTTCATATTTTTTTTTGTTACCGGTGAAGTTTGCTGTCGGCACCGGACGTGACGTAAAATCCGCAAAAACGACAATTTTGACATTTCGCTACAACATTTTTGAAAGAAAATATCATTTTTTTAAAATCTGATTTAACTGAAAGGGTGTACCCTGTAAAGGCGCATAAATCATCGGGCTCAGTTTTTTAACTTTGTTTTTAGGTCATTTCGTTTTAAAGGTGACAAAAAGTGAAAAAATACCCATTCGGACTTTTCATATTTTGTTATATTTCTTCGCAACTTACATTAACTAGTAGCATTAATCCATACGAAGATAATCTATCTCTAAATAATTATTAGTTTGTAATATGAGCAGTTGCCGAGAAATGGTCAAGTTTGCATAAGTCACTCTTTGCGCTATTATGCCTGTGAAAGTTTCAATTATTGCGGGATTATCACACAGTGTCACCATTTGATGCATAATGTCAATTTTGACTAGTTAAAACCAATTTAAAATTTTTAATTTCGCCGGAAATGATGAAATTTGGGCAAAAATTGTATTTATAGCCTTTGAAACTAATAATAATTTATTCAAATAAGTTGTATTTGTTGTTTGTTTAAAACTTTGATATTTGATACCAATCAGCTAATAGAATAATCCAATATGATCATATTGATATCACAAAATGGTGTCTAACTTGTTCAGTGGCGGAGAAATAGGCAATTTTCAACAGGTCTCTTTTCAAATTTTTTATTCCATAAAAGTATTATTCGATTTTCATAGAATTCACTGTCTTATACCTAATGTCTTTTAAGATTTTCATTGTCACCGGAAGTAACGTCATTTTGGCAAAACTGTATATTAGCTATAGGAACGGTTACATTATAATTATTAGCTATATAAACGGTTACATTATATTAGCTATATAAACGGTTACATTATATTAGCTATATAAACGGTTACATTATATTAGCTATAGAAACGGTTACATTATATTAGCTATAGAAACGGTTCCATTATATTAGCTATAGAATCGGTTACATTATATAAGGCATAAAAACGGTTACATTACATTATATTAGCTATAGAAACGGTTACATTGTATAAGCTATATAAACGGTTACATTATATTAGCTATCGAAATGGTTACATTATATTAGCTAAATCAACGGTTACATTGTATTAGCTATAGAAACGGTTACATTATATTAGCTATAGAAACGGTTACATTATATTAGCTATATAAACGGTTACATAATATTAGCTATATAAACGGTTACATTATATAAGGCATAAAAACGGTTACATTACATTATATTAGCTATAGAAACGGTTACTTTATATTAGCTATAGAAACGGTTACATTATATTAGCTATAGAAACGGTTACATTATATTAGCTATAGAAACGGTTATATTCTATTAGCTACAGAAACGGTTACATTATATAAGGCATATAAACGGTTACATTACATTATATTAGCAAAAGAAACCGCTACATATTAGCTATATAAGCGGTTGTATTATAATTAGCCAAGGAAACTGTTACATATTAGCTATAGGAATGGTTACACCATATTAGGGATATAAACGGCTTGTAAGGTAAAGTTATTTGTAAATGAAATATTTTTGGAGTATTAAATGATTAGCTAGAAACCATTTGCTTTTTATGTTCTTTTTCTAGATAAATCTGGATTTGTTTATATCGAACTAATACATGGTAGTTTATATAATTCCCCCCAAATTCTACGCGAAAATGGACATTGTATTAAAGATGCTATGTTGTTTCTGTACAGAGAAGAGAACAAATGCGGGTTTAAGTTCATTCGACACAAACTAGCTCATTTCGGGACTGACAAATGGTTCAACTTTATTTCAATAATTCGCTGTTGTTATTGTTCTTAGTGTTTAACGCCGGCTCCCACCACGGGTGATATAGCAGACAAGTTGTGTTATTTTCTTTGCTGTGGGGGAAACCGGAGTATACCCGAAGTAAACACACGAAGTTGAGAAGGCGCCCCTATCTGTAAGCCTCATACACTCACACCAAGAAAAGAAACCAAGAGTGCAAGCGACAAACCACAGGTGATCAACAAGCTTGTAGAGCTCGAAGCGCGACACCCTATGTGCCCATAACGCTTTCGCATCCCCCTTTTTAAAATTTGTATGCTCGATAACGACCAGTGAAATCTGGTAGAAGCATCGTGTGTATAGTAATTATTATCCATTATATGTTGTGACATATTTTTTTATCATTGGAAATTCCTCAATTTTGATCTAAAAGAAATATTCCATCTCTGGTTGGGGGGTTTCATGGCTGGATGGTTAGCGTGCGCATGCTGTATCATAAATCCTGTCATTGAGTCAACTGGCGTGGTTTCGAATCCCCGGTCGTACGTAGCAAGGAGTAGGGTCGCCTGTCCAACGCTGTGGTGTTTCTCCGGGTCCCCTGGTTTCCCTCAAACGCTAAATACCCTTACGCGCAAGCGAATTTTTGGACTAAAATTAAACCATATGTTAGTCCCGAAATGACCTAGTTTGTGTCGAGTTATTCTAATTCCTTTCCTGGCTACAATTCATTCTCCTTAATTTGAAAGTTCTTTCCTTGGAGCTAATTTTCCCGCCAGAATGTTCCAGGTTCGGATCCCAGTGCTGCCGAAAAGAACCATCGGGATGTTTCAAACTCGACATGGCATGCAAGGGGTTGTACTAGAATAACTTGAAAACGACAGTCTACCCATGTATATATCGGCGTGCACCTTAAAGAATCCTTGAAGGTCGGAATTCGACAAAAAAAGGCGAAAATGTCGATGGCCGCCTAGGAATAGTCGCTTTTTCATTGGCTGCTTACAAAACACTAGCAAGAACACGATGGCATTCGGCAAACCTCGACAGATTCCGGTACCCTCCGTAACCTACATCTAGACTCGGATGTATGATAGTAAGTGATATGTACCTACGACCATACATTTGCGATGCGGCTAGCCGACTGCCGATTTACTTTAACAGGAAAACGTGCCGCTTTTACAAATAAGTCCCAAAATGGCGTCTTTTCTAGATACAATCTCTATGGGGGCAGCCATATTTTAGTTTGTAGATATAATCTCTATGGAGGCAGCCATGTTTTTTTCCCGGGTCCTTTAAAATAGTTCCAAAATGGCGGAATTCATCATACAGCCGAGTAGTCTCGGTCACCCAGAACCTCCTAGTCTTCAACATACAGAGGGTCTGGGACCGTTCTCAATATTTGACGTAAAGCCCATTGCTCATGCGTAACCGGGAGTTTGGTTATTAATGTGTCTTATTATCCAGTCTCCTTAGCTAAGTCATGGTGTAAACATCTTTTTTAAAAGGAGTTAACTCCCTTAGACGTTGTTTATGATAAGCCAATTTTTGTCAAATGTTGACAACGGATCCAGACTAATATTCGTAGAATATATTTCTGGATGATAGAGACTAACAGCCGAGTCTAGATGCAGGGTACCGGAATCTGTCGAGATTTGCCGAGTGAACACGATGGATGGCGAAAAGATGTAAAATATGGAATGTAGAGCAAAAGAATACCGAAAAAAAACATCTGATGTCCGTGTGGGATGTTAATGCCAAAGGAAAATTCTCCATGACGAATTTATTTATATTCCTTCAGGTCAATCCAAACATCAGTAAAATAAGTACCGGCAAAAAATGATAAAATCACTAGTATTTTCAAAACAATGGTCGTTTGGGTGGTTGGTTAGCCATTGGTTTAGGGGATACGCTTCGGTGTTGTTTCGATTCCCATATTTGAACCTCTTACCCCCCCTCTCCCCCCCCTCTCTCTCCCCCCCTCTCTCTCTCTATATTTTTTGCGGAAACTGCGCATCTTTAAGGCCAACTATCTACTGTTAGTCACGTGTACAACCAGGGCTATAACCATCATATAACTTGCCAGACCGCCCAGAAAATGGCATGGAGGGTCTATAAAGCTATAAATAAGCAATTATAGTCAGGTGAAGTGTGCTTCGCCTTTTATTGTTCAATCGGAACACAGAGGTGGATTTGAACGTTAAACCATAGAAGTATATTTCTATGGTTAAACACACCAGCACGTACCTATTATGATTGTATCGTTATGGTTTAAATAATTATTTATGCGAATAGTTAAACGTAAAGAAAATCCCTTCTTGAAAATTATACTCCGATACTATGTTGTCAAATAAATTAATATTGTCATGTAAAACGAACAATGATTCTATCTAAATTCGCCACAATTCACAATAAATGGGGAAAATAACGATGCTCACCGAATGTGCTTCTTCACATACTAATAAATTAAACCCCTTATCAATGATTCAGATATAATATTATATGCAGTCATAAAGCAAACGGAAATGAAAGTTAACATTCAATAATTGTATGTTCAAAAATAACGAATTCCGAAAATATGCAGTAGACTCATTAAAGGAGTGAAATTAATCAACTGACCTTTGACTTATGACACATTATCACAGAGAGCAAAAGAAATAAAACTGAACCATTTCGACGATACAACCATTATATTCGGAGTACGTTTCTTCATACAGTACCAGTCGTAGAGAAATCATATTATTTACATCAAAAATGGGATCCATCATCATTAAATTACTAGCTTTCGTTGCCTTATTAGGTAAGTGTATTTCAATTAACTGTAATCTCCGATAAATTAATTTTGGGTTAAAAGTCGACATCTTTCGGAACACAATCATTGTCTATGGGAACAGCGTCCTTTCGGGCATTATTTTTAGGAAGTATTTTAAATTAGAACAATAAAGTCAGTTTATTGGTAGACTAAATAATACATATTTCTCGAGGTATATTGGCGCGTCAAACTTTTTTTTTTTTTGTCACAGTTTGAAGGTGACAGATTCTGACTTTTAAACGAAAGTCGAATCACGGAGGAGCGTCTTAAACATACATTATGCAAGATCTAGATCTGCCTATTGCAAGTCTTTCGTTAAACCTGAAATATTATCTAAATTATTAATTACACATAAAGTAACTTATCGAGACCATTATCAACTCTCGATGCCATCGTTACACAGCAATATTTTTTGGATGATTTAACTTTAAAATTGATAATCGGGACTTTTTTTTATTATTGTACTGACTTTAGTAATGGTGATCGAGGCTAGTCCTAAAATTCAATCGCTAATATCTCGGTTCAGCGTGGAGCGAGAGAGAGAAAGAGAGAAAGAAACAGAGAGAAATTGGGTTTAACGTCAACTCGACACAAACTAGGTCATTTTGGAACTAACGTATGGTTTTCAATTTTTATTTCAAAAAGTTTATCGGGGGGTTGGATGGCTGAATGGCTAGCGTGCGCGCGCTGTATCATAAAGTCTGTCATTGAGTCAACTCGCGCGGTTTCGAATCTCCGGTCGTAATTAGCAAGGAGTAGGGTCGCCTGTCTAACCTCGTGGGTTTTCTCTGGGTCCTTCGGTTTCCAAAGACCCCTACGCGCAAGCGAATTATTGAAATAAAATAAAAACCATGTGTTAGGCCTGAAATGATCTAGTTTGTGTCGAGTGGACGTTGAACCTGATCTCTCTCTCTCTCTCTCTCTCTCTTCTCTCTCTCTCTCTCTCTCTCTCTCTCCCCTAAAGTATATCAAGCATCCATCGTCTAGAATGTCCAGAATGTCTATAGTATAAATAATCTACTTAATTTCCCAGAATTTATTGCTCTGTTTATTGTAGTTAAACCAATGAATTACTGTATTGAGGTTAATGATTGACAAACCACTCGGAAACCATCGTTTATATAGGATATAACTTTGGATACCATTGCCCCCTTGTGGATCTCGGTACTTAAAAATTCTCACGATAAGATAAATGATCCATTGTGGTTTGTGACGTAATAATGTGAATCTAGACTACTAGTGATTCTGTTGTAGTTTTCTTAGCCCACGTCCACAATGTCTTGGGCTCGAATCCTTGGGATTGTTGCCCCCATCTTCGCACATGTAAATGGAGGGTATGTCCTTCAATTGGAGAAAACCCCGAGGTCCTATGTACCAATTGGCGCGTAAAAGTTCCCTTGACAGTCGGAATTTGAAGGAGAGTAGGCATAAACAAGGCTGCCGAGGCAACCCTGGCAGAATTCCCATCTTGTATTGCATACGTAATCATATCAAAAAAAAACATATGTTAGTCTCAATATGAGCTGCTTTTGTATTAACGAGTTGTCAAACCCAACCCGGCCTTTAATCAAATTGACGCCCCATATCTTTTGTCACGCAAATTAAAGAGACCATGCCGTCTTGTTTCAGGTTCGTGTTCATCCCAGTTTACCTGTAATACCCTGCCGTCTGATCTAGCTAAATGTGGTACTGATCATTTAAGCAGTAAAATGCCTGAGTTAGCTGAGAAATTAAAGGGCACCACAGACTTTATAGCTCTAGCAGTTCTGTTACCACACTGGAAAGACATGTGTATGTAAGTATAATCATTGACTAAGACTAAATGGCGCTGCCTAGAATGAAAGCATCATAAACCTGAAGCGGGAATTATACTACAGACCTATTTTTCATGATGTTTATTTATACAAAACGAAACGAAATAGGATCTATGTTGTAATCAGATTGGGCCCACTCAACAATTGGTAATTTATTAATTCCCATGACCGACAATAGCTTGGGGTTTTTTGTGTGTAGGGGGGGGGGGGTTAAATCGAACTCGCGGTTGTTTTGGGGTTAAGTTTTTTGTGTATGTGTAGGGGGGGGGGGCATAAATCGAACTTGTATGGATGATATAACGATGTAGAGCATCTTTTGGATCGTCAGTAGATCGCTCACTAACCAGGTGTCTTGGATTCGTCCGGTGTAGGTTGAGATATTTCCAGGTTTCCACAGACCAGCCATGATGGATAACATTGTAGTTAATGGATCAGCAATTCTTTTTTTTATTAAATAATTTCATGTTTTCATTTTATACCATTTCTCCATTTTTTTGTACTTGAAGGTATTCCAGTGATGTGAAGAATTTCTTCACCTGTAGTTTCACTGCTATAGAAAACTGTGCGGAGAGTGACTTTATAGGAACATACCCAACAGCTAGTCGATTTAATGAGGGTTTTGATTATGCATGCAGCAAGGTTAGCGGTAAGTTTTTACAATACAATATGCCACGACACGACACAACACGACAACACGGCACAGCATGACACGACACGACACGACACGACATGATTCAACCATTTTATTATCATCATTTTTTGATGGGTGTATGTTTCATTGCCTGGCAACCTATGTTTGTAATATTTCAGATGTGGACATCGGCTGTTATCAAATAAATCAAAGAGCTATCCACGAATGTGCCTTGACTGCTGCAGGGAGCCCACCCACGTCAGGTGTTATAAAAGATATTGTAGAGCACAACTGTCGGTATGTATACACCCAATCCACTTCTGGGATTACCCCAATTTAAAGGCTATTACACCCGGTTCGTTTTACATCAGTTATTACTGGAAGCCGCCATATTAAAGGACAATATTGGCGCCAGTCATCATCACAATATGTGATAGAACTGGTTAAACACGTTGCAAATATTATGTTAACACAGCGATCATTGCTACGATAGATGCGTACTGAAGTTTTAAAAAAAGAGAAAGTGACAAAAACAAAAGAAAAACACTTCTATGTAACCGACTAACGTGACGAGTGATAACAGGTACAGGGGGAGGGGGGAATTTTGCTCACTTAATTCCTTCGAAGACTCAAATTTGTTATGTGAGGCTGTTAGATGATATCTAACAATTCAAAAAAGTAATTGAATGTCACTATATAAGAGAAAACATTCTATAGAAATAGTTCATTTTTATTCATTCTATACTTACTAAAAAACATGGTAATGTACGGACTTTTTCTTTTTATATATATATACCCCAGTTATTATCGACAGTACTAGATTCATAGACTTGAATGTTTCCAACAAAACAATTCTTTTTCATGGAAGTTTTGCCGAAAGATTTATCGACAATTTACTTTTGCGCTGTGGATTTTGTATAAAATGTTCGAGTTATCCCCCTTCGTTCTTTATTTATACATTAAGTGAAGTAAAATTACGTTATACACAGGATCAGTAAAAAGGTGTAGTAAGTAACATGTGGTTCAATTGTATTTCAATAATTCTCTTGCGCGTAGGGGGTTTTACCAGTTGGAGGAAACCGAAGGAACCGGGGAAGTCCCACGAGGTTGGACAGGCAACGTCACTCCTTGTCACGTACCTCCCGGGAATCTAAAACACCACAGTTGACTGGATGACATACCTTATGATACAGCGCACTCGCGCTAACAATTCGGCTATCCACCTGCCATTCAGTAAAATATGTCTTAAACAAAATGTACGATGTGTCATCCTACACGTGATGATACTAGCCTAACTATTCTGTGTAAGTTTATTTGGAATAGTGTTTCCTTGATTAAAATACGTAACTTTTGTTTTCAGAATCTTTGAAGCAGAAGTGGAATGTACGAGCCAATCAATGACCACATGTGACGATACTAAAAACATAATAGAAACATATTTGGGATATCTCGCACGACCTGCTTGCAGTGCCGCCATCTACTTCCGCCCAAGTCTAATATTGTCCACTATTATGATTTTTGTAGCATATTTTACGAACAAACAATGATGTTTTTATTCACCTAAGATGTTAGACTGGATAGCCTGCTATACTACGTCAGACAAGCTACTACGCCGGAATTATAGACATTATAAATAGACATTATAAATAGAACAGACCCGTGACGTATTGTCCGAGCTATGACACGATATAATTAGCCTAACCGTAGCAGAACGGTAGAACGCTAAACACCATTTCGTTTTCATTAAAATGTTCTCTCTTGAACAAATGTTTGACTCTATGGTCGACAGAATTCATCGCAACGTGGAACTCGTCAGACGATGAACGAAACCAATAACAGATGCTGTTTGGAGGAAGGGTGGGGAGTTTAACAGATTAACATAAGCGACCCTTTTTTAAAGGCACATGCAGTTGAATGATCCCTGTCGTCACGTAGAGTCGATTACCCAGTCTACTGTAGATGTAACCCTATATATTCGTTTCATTTACATTTCTCTCGTATAAATATGATTATGACGCGATAAATTGCTACATTACAACATTCTTTCTTCTCATTAATTTGAATAACGCATGCACCATAAATGACATAATAAATTAAATTTTAAAATATAAATAATTAGTTGTGAATTATATGAATGCTTTTTTTGGCCTTTAATAGAAATATAGGTTGTCATATAATAAATATTTCGAAGCGAAACATAGTTACAACTAACAAGTATATAGTCCATCTTCATTGGTAGACTTGATCTTGCTCTAACTACGTACATCTTATCAAGGCCTTCAGATTCTCGATAATCACAAATACCAAGCCTCAAGATTCCCAGCTAAAATGTCTACCTACGGTAATTGAGTTGCACTGTTTAAGGTTCGGTCAAT
Organism: Patella pellucida; assembly: GCA_917208275.1. NCBI lineage: Eukaryota > Metazoa > Mollusca > Gastropoda > Patellidae > Patella > Patella pellucida. The sequence continues at coordinate 37,607,678 of OU795044.1, forward strand.
GTCAAGGTTTGTCATATTCCTGAAGCAATGGTCCGAGAAATTCCCCTCTTGCCATTGCTGGGTTGGCTCTGATACTTAAACTTGGGACAGACCAAGATTTGATAAATAACACATGTAGGCTACTCTTCTGGTTTGTATAGCAAATTTACATAGCTAGCAGTTATCTTTCCATGTATACTTTTCAAGTCGATAAACATGAATACATGTATGTATATAATATGAATATATGGGCTCAGACTAGTAATTATTCGCCCATTGACTTCAATGTTAAATGGCTGTAACATCTTTTTAGACACAATTCGCCGGGACCACATTTTGCATTCTCCTCATCAAAAACTTGTAGGGGGTTGACCGTTTAGATTTTTTGCTACAAGGATTTGAAGTTGACTTGGGTGAAAAACTCACTTCCGACACATTTTATTGCTCCGCAGAAAGATATTCACCAGTATTACCTAAAACTGCTATAACATTGCTAATTTTTTTTTGGTCCCTTTTCTCCTATTCTAGACCTAAGGTTTAACCCAAAAATGCAGGAAGAGGGGAGAAACAAAAATAAGGGAATGATTGTCTATTAATATATCGCACTACATTCATGAAAAATAGGCAAATAATTACTAGTATTACTCCATATAGACCTGTCCGGTAATTGAGTTGTCTCCCAAATGTAGAGGGCGCCATGTAATTAGCTCAGAACTTCCAAATTTTGCACAAGGAAGACATTCCTCACAATAGTTACAACACCGGCCATGGTGAATTGACGGAATCTCGCGTTCATAAACTTGATGATGGTTTATTTTTAGCGACCATCACAGGCACCACGTGCTAGGGTATGGGTTAGTGTTAGGGTTGGGTTTAGTTCAAAAAATCTAACGTCATGTGCAATTCAAAGTGATTAACCCCGTGAGGAATTTCTCCCCGACGACCAACTAATAACTTCCGAGGTGTTTGTGTCGGCTAAACCGAAACAAAACATACGGATACAGGAATATCTTTGCAGTAGGGGGTTTGTCAGGTTCCTGTTAAGGAAGTTTGACAGTTGTCAATGTATGATGCCATCGTCGTCTCTAAATTACGTAGCTCATGATAGGTCTGTAGTATAACAATTATAAAACATAAACGAAACGGCATTGGAATCTGATTTTAATTAAAAATTCAGACAAATATTGTACGAATACTAGATTATGATGTTCTGGTCGACCGAGACTTAATTTTAATATAGATGAATATTATAGTCTAATAGGTTCTGGGTGATCAAAGCTAAATTGCAATTAGATTGATTCGACCCGGTAAATGAATATGATAACGGATTTAAATATTACAGTCATTGCAACATTTCAAGTAAAACTGTCAAATATTTTACCAGGTGGTACTAGCGTATCGCCTTCTCTTCTCGACGTATCTTTTGAGCCCCGGTGACTCAGACAATAAGACGCTTGCTCACTAACCAATTGGTCCTAGGTTCGATCGAAGCGTTGTTCGAGAAAGGTCTTAAGTTCTATTATAGCCTACCCGAATTGCCACCCAAGAAGGCGAATAACAAGAAGAAGCTAAGAAGAATAACAATTGTATTGAACCAGTTCCTGCTTCAAGAATATATTTCACCTCTTTATAACTTAAAATTTGATTGACGAAGTAGGTGCATGTTCCCCCCCCCCCCATCCCTTAAATTTTTATTAAACTATTTTAAAAAGCTAAAAATAATATTCTCTCGTCGTTATCAAGCCATAACTTGTGCGTAAAGTGGCCAGTCAAATTTTGGAGTTTGAAAGTTTGTCTGCGATATCACAGAGATTCTGATCGTTGACCGGAATGACTCCTACTGTTCTGTGACACAGAGTTATCCGGTTCATTTACTCATACTAGACTTACGCTGTCTGTAACCCTGCTTGAGAAGAGACACTAAGCTAGATGACCGACATTTTAATTCCCAAATCGACGATTTGAGTGTAAACCACTCAATTAAGTTGCGAATTGTAAGTATACTTATTTCGCTTCTATTTAATACAATAGAAAAGTTTTATTTAGTCTTTGTGGGTTGGATATACGTGAAACGGGATAGAGAGAAAGAGAGAGAGAAATGGGGTTTAACGTCCACAAGCCAGAGGTGGCCGGCCAGCTAGAGGTCGAAGCGCGTCACTCTAGACCACTAGCCCCCCCCCCCTGAAACGGGATAGAACAAAATTGTAAAATTTAGATGTGGTATCGAAACGGACAGAGATCAATTCTCCGAGTAATTAGTTCTAAGTGTGCAGAATGTTATTTACTAAGATGCACATGGAACGGTTTCTTTAATTGAATGCCTATCATGGTATAACTTCTTATTATGACTAATAATGTCAATTGAATATTTTGTTTATCACCCAATAATACATTCTACAGTAGATATCGCTTGTGTGATAAATTTTATAATCTCCTGCGACATCTCCTTATCGCTTTACATGAATTGGATTGGTCAATCAAAAAGGAACTATTTTTTTTTTTCAAAGAAAAGTAACTTCTTTCTTATGAGAAAAGAACTATTTGTATTTAATTGACCTTGATGGAAACACTGGCTCAAAATAAAGGACTTTGATGTATCACTACGCCATAATGTATTCAGGTTCAGTAAAAGTGAAATCTATAGCAAAGAATTATATTTATTTATTTCTGTGTGCAATAAGGGATTGGGTGATAAATAAAGTCTCCTACTCGTCTTTTTTGATATCGGCAGAGCCTCGGGGTTTTTTTTTTTACATTATCAACTTGTGTTGATATTTTTTGATATCAAAAACGACTGGTAGGAGATTCTCTATTTATGACGATATTTAATTTGAACCAGGAAGAAACAGAAAAGATAATATCGAACTGCACGTGCTTGAATTAAACTTCTTATAGACACTTATTACATATTTTATTATATAACCTGTCAAGTGTCACAGTTACATTTTATTATTCACTCATACCTACTCAATGGGGTGTAAATATATGGTTGACACGCATGTTCATAAAGGGTTAAGACATTTGTCAAAGATAATCCATAAGTTATCATCCCGAAGGGACATCGGAAGACGGACCCCCCCCCCCCCTAAGTGAAGGGAGGTCCTACACCACGCAATGAGTGTTTTACTCTGTGACGACTTGGGGGCTTACCCCAAGACCCAACGGACGGGATCCATAAATGATCACCCCAGGGACATCGGGAGACGGATCCCCCTGAATGAAGGGAGGTCATATACCATAGGTCGGTTTTGTTCGCTTGGCTGGAGATGAATTTTTTATTTGCTGCTGGTTTTTCAACCTGGATCTGACCGGCTGAGGGTCCCGGCCCACCCGAGAACCCGAAAATTACCCTATTACCCAGTTACCCAAACTGAGATTGGTCAGGAGGTGAGCCCACTTGGCCTGACCACGAACCAACAATCTCTACTTATAAAGGGTCAGTCATGCGCCGGGCCTGTTTGTGATCCTAAAGTACAAGTCCATATTTTAGACAGTTAATAACTGTGTTTATTTGAGTGACTGGTTAATCTAAGCTAAATATCACGTGCTTTTGGATAGAGATTGGGGCGCGACAGCATGGGCGCTAGTCTGAAGTCGAATTGTATTATTATGGAATTAAACCTGGAAATTTGAACCTAAAAACGTGTTTATAAATGTGTTTTACATGGAAGCCATCCAAAGTCTCCATTACATGGTCCGACGAGACGGATTTGAAGATAATAAAGGAACTGAAGGACGAATTCTCAACGAAGTAGGCTACGAAAGTTCTGTCAACAAACGACGTCATAGAGCGCGTGAATACTTCAACTTCCGCAGAACACAAAGAGGTAGTTTTTTTTCCGTTTGTTGTTAAATATAAACAATGCCCGCGAGTTTAAATAGAAAGTTTAAGGTTAGAGAAGGACACAGGGCAAGTGTGAAAAAGTTTGTCAGTAAGGCTGAAGACATTCTGATTAGTTTAACGTCTGAAAATTTGGAACACGTATTTGATAAATTGAATCAGATTAGAGAAACTCTTCAACAAAAATCGGAGATTTTACAAACCTTGGACAAGGAAATTCTGAACTCTGTTGATGAAGATAATATCATTGAAGAGATAGAAACAAGTGATGAATACTCTGAACTTTTAACTTTAATGCTTCATCGTCTTGAATCGAACTTAGTCAAGGTCAAGCCAAGTGAAACACAGGAAAAATACCGATTGAAGCACAAAATGATCCAGAGCTACAGTCTACTAGTACTATTAGTAGTAAATCTGACTCACAACAAGTTAATGTAAATAAACATACAGACTATTCTGCATCACGCATAAACTTACCTAAACTGGATTTACGAAAATTTGATGGGGACATTAGTAAGTGGCAAACCTTTTGGGATTCGTTTCAATCATCTATTCACGATAACACTAGTATCTCAACCATTGATAAATTTAACTATCTCTTAACCTTAGTAGAGCATGCTGCTGCAGATGCCATATCAGGGTTATCCCTTACTACTGCGAATTATGAAGATGCTATTTCTCTCTTAAAGCACAGATTTGGTAATAAACAATTAATTATAAACCGACACATGGATTTATTGTTGAACCTAAACCCGGTTACATCTAATCAAAATCTTGGAGGACTTCGACAATTATATGACACAGTAGAATTTAATGTTCGAAGTTTGAAATCTCTCGGTGTTTCACAGGAAACTTACGGAAGCATCCTTACTTCTGTCATCATGACTAAACTGCCCAATGATGTTAAATTAGCAATAAGTCGTGAAAGTAAGTCAGATCAATGGACCTTAGACCAAATTCTTGAAATATTTCGCAATGAATTAGAAGCTAAAGAACGAATCTACAGAACGCTTCCGTCTACAAACAACTCTTATTCCACTGTACAGCATCCCAATCACTACAGTCAGTTAAGACGTCATTCTCATCATAGCCAAAAAGGACAGCCATCTGCTGTTGCACTCCTGACCAATGATAGCTCCAATGGACCAACTTGTACTTATTGTAGAAGGGACCACGCCTCAGCCAGTTGCAAGACTGTAACTAATATTGAAGCAAGAAAGGGTATTTTACGAAGATATGGCCGTTGTTTCATTTGTCTCAGACGATATCACACAGCAAAAGAATGTCCGTCAAGGATGAGTTGTTTGAAGTGTAACGGTCGTCATCATGTTAGCATATGCCCGTTATTAACTGATACTAGATCGCAATACTCGGACCCGAATACAGCCTCAGTGAAATCTGCTTATCATCCTTCTCATCAGCGAGGACATGGCTCAAGAGCTTTTGTCAATGGATCGGACCCTAGAGAAAGTAATTCCTCACTTACCTGTTTACATGCAACTAATACAACTTCGTCCCCAGTTCTTCTACAGACAGCCAGCGCTTATACATTCAAAGAAAACTCACCACACTTAGGATTACCACTGAGAATGCTTTTCGACACTGGAAGTCAAAGGACTTACATCACTAGAAGGGCAAAGGAAGCAATGCACCTCCCTGTATGTGGACAGCAATCTATTCGGGTGAAGACATTTGGTTCTACAGATGAAATATTACAAACAGTTGACGTTGTCGAGTTTTGTGTAAGACTGGAAGATCGATCATATATAAAACTTACAGCCTTTGCAGTGCCATTTATTTGTGACCCTGTACAACACCAGTATGTCATGCAGGCACAACAATTGTATCCACATCTTCGTAACCTCTGGTTAGCTGATTATGTCAACGGAGAAGATGGTCTCACTGTGGATATTCTCATTGGGTGTGACCAATACTGGAAACTCTTAACTGGTAAAACAGAACGGGGGGAGAGTGGACCTACAGCTATACACACCAAGGTTGGGTGGATATTATCGGGGCCAACTGCAGGTCCTCCTTGTTCAGATGTTCACAACAGTACTCTTATCACCACACATGTTTTGAAATGTACTAACACAGTATCTAACTATGAGGATAGTTTGACAGGCGAATTAAAGAAGTTTTGGGATATCGAGTCAATTGGAATCAAACCAAAGTCTATATATGAAGAATTTCTTGAAAGAATAACCTACAACGGAAAATACTACGAAGTGTATTTACCTTGGAAATCACCACATCCTACCTTACCGGATAACTATGAACTTAGCTTTAAACGTCTTCATAATCTACTTAAACGTCTTCAACAGACACCAGAAATCTTCAAGGAATACCATAATGTGATAAAGGACCAATTAGAAAGGGGAATTGTTGAATTAGTTCCTAAAAATGCATCTCAGCAGTCTGACTTTGGAGAAATACATTATATTCCCCATCACCCAGTTATACGACAGGATAAAACTACCACAAGATTACGAATTGTCTACGACGCCTCAGCAAAATCTATTGGACCATCACTAAACGAGTGTGTCCATGCCGGGCCTACATTGACTCAGAAGATAATGGATATCATGACACGATTTCGATCGTTTCGAGTGGCTCTAACTGGAGACATAGAAAAGGCCTTTCTAATGGTTCGTATAACAGAGAAACACAGAGACGTCCTTAGATTTCTTTGGATAGACAACACTGAAGATCAAAATGTCATTCCTTTAAGATTTACTCGGGCGGTATTTGGTGTAACTTCAAGTCCATTCCTACTTAATGCAACGATAAAGCATCACATTGAAAGGTACATTGAAGAAGACCCACAGTTCGTACAACAATTCTTGAACTCTATCTATGTCGATGATGTAACCTCTGGATCGAATTCTGAAGAAGAAACTTATGAGTTATATATCAAATCAAAGCATAGACTCTCCGAAGCTGGATTCAATCTTCGTAAATTCTTTACAAACAATCCAAATTTACGTAAAAAGATTGAAGAGAATGAAAATTCAATTTCAGAGATGAACGAAGTTAAAACTGACAACAAGGTTTGTGACGAAATCGAGACATATACCAGAACATCACTTGGAAGTAATCCTGCAGAAAACCTTTCCTCAACTGAACAGAAAATACTTGGTATTAGATGGAATTTCAATAGTGATGAATTTATCTTCGATCTTTCAGACATTGTTGCGGAGTCAGCGACTTTAGAACCAACAAAGAGAAATGTCATTAGCATTGCCTCAAAATTTTACGACCCCTTGGGAGTTATTTAGCCAATAATAGTTCAATTTAAATTACTGTTTCAAGATATATGCAAGGACCAAAGGGATTGGGATGCACCTCTGGATGGAGAACTTGCTATAAAGTGGACAAGGCTCATAGAAGGATTAAAGGACCTGAAACCAATCATACTTACCAGATGCTATTTTGGTCAAGAAGACACACTTACCTGCCAGCTTGTTGGATTTTCTGACGCATCGTTAGCAGCATACGGAGCAGTAGTGTATTTAAGATTTACCACTAGTAGCGGAATTTTTACAAAGTTTATAGCCTCAAAGTCTAGAGACTCACCTATATAGTAAGCAAACAATCCCACGTTTAGAACTCCTAGCAGCATTAGTATTGGCAAGATTACTGAATGTTCTACGCTCTGCACTGGAACCTGTTATGAACCTCTTGGAGCCCCTATGCTTCTCTGACAGTAAAATAACACTTTATTGGATAACCCAACCTAACACGGAATGGAAGCAGTTCGTACAAAACAGAGTTGATGAAATAAGAACCCTGATTCCAAACTGTGAGACAAGTTGGAAACATTGTCCTGGACCAGACAACCCTGCTGATATTCTTACCAGATTTATAAGCCCAGATGAGTTAGCAAAGTCATCATTATGGTGGAATGGACCTGTTTGGCTGACCAGTTCCAATGAAGAATGTTCAAACGAAGATCCTGATACAGAACTTGGTGAAGGATGTCTTTGTGAAATGAAAATAGGTCAACGTAGAAATATAATGGTAGATACTGTCAATTTAGTTACTGCGAACGAAAGAAGTGGAATTCAATTTCTGCTGCAATGTACAGATTTCAGTCAGAAGAATAGACTATTACGAGTGACTGCCTGGGTTCTGAAATTTATTGATTTACTCAAATCTAAGACCAGAAACAAAATTGAAAAATCTATCTCATTACAGGATATTAATAAAGCAGAGAATTTGTGGTTGAAGGATGTACAGGACGCCGTAAGGTCTAGAGAAGATTATAATAAACTTTGCCATGAGTTCAACACCTTTGAAGATGAATATGGAGTTATCAGATGTGGTGGACGATTACAGAATTCAAGTCTTTGCTACGCCTCAAAACACCCAATACTTTTAGAAAAATGTCATTGGTATACCACTCTTGTTGTTCGAGAAAGTCACAAAAGAGTACTTCACGGTGGAGTGAAGGCTACCCTCACCGAAGTTAGATCAAAATACTGGATAATACGGGGAAGACAGTTTACCAGACAGCTTATATTTTCTTGTACTGTATGTAAAAGGTATGCTGCGAAGCCTTATCAATCACCAGACCCTCCTCCTTTACCATATTTTAGAGTGATGGAATCGCCAGCCTTCTCTTCTATTGGTTTGGATTACATTGGGCCATTGTACATCAAATCTGTACCCGGAAACAGTTCGAAAGTATGGATTTGTTTGTATACATGCTGCGTTACCAGGGCAATTCACCTGGAAGTAGTACCTGATCTCACATCAGCATCCTTTATCAGAAGTTTTAGAAGATTTACTTCTAGGAGATCAATTCCTTCTATAGTCGTTTCGGATAATGCTAGTACCTTTAAACCTGCTGCGAAGGAAATTCAAGATATTTTGAAGGACCAAATTGTAAATAATTATTTCACCGAACACAGCATTAGATGGATATATAATCTACCAAAGGCCCCTTGGTGGGGAGGATTTTTTGAGCGGCTTGTAAGATCCATCAAAGAGTGCCTGAAGAAAGTCTTGGCTCAAGCCAGATTAACATATGATGAACTTCACACATCAATTACAGAAGTTGAGATGATATTGAATTCTAGACCTCTTTCTTACATAACATCGGAAGACTCTGAAGAACCTCTTACACCTTCTCATCTTATTTGTGGTCACAGAATCGCAAGTCTGCCTGACAAGTCTGATACAGATTCATTTGACCCACAATCTACTCATGAAACCTTAACTCAGCGTATGAAACATGTTAAAATTGTAATGGACCAATTCTGGAACAGGTGGCGGAAGGAGTACCTTATGGAATTAAGAAATGCTCATTGTCATAACCATGGAAAGTCATCTAAGGGTGTTCAAGATGTTTCGGAAGGAGATGTTGTTCTTGTACACGACGATGATCATCCTCGGGGATTTTGGAAACTCGGAATGGTACAGGGCCTCATAACTGGTGAAGATGGAAAAGTAAGAGGAGCAATGGTTCGTCTTAAACATCTTAATCGTAAACCTATGATTCTTCAACGTCCTCTAAAATTATTATACCCCTTGGAAGTTAGCTCTAATACAGTAGATGACAGTCGACTAAATGAAGATACAGAACCTGCAGATCCTGATAACCTCGAAACTATGAAAACAATTATATCTGACAAGACTATGGGAGAGTTAAAAGATGGATCAAGTCGTCGACCAAAGCGAACAGCAGCTACTGAAGGGGAACGTCTTAGAAGGCAATGGATAGCTGAATTAACGAACTCTTAATTTGAATTTATAATGTTTATTGCTACTTTTATTGACACTTGGTTAATTGTATTGACTTCATTTCAAAGTCAATAGGGGGGAGTGTTTGTGATCCTAAAGTACAAGTCCAAATTTTAGACAGTTAATAACTGTGTTTATTTGAGTGACTGGTTAATCTAAGCTAAATATCACGTGCTTTTGGATAGAGATTGGGGCGCGACAGCATGGGCGCTAGTCTGAAGTCGAATTGTATTATTATGGAATTAAACCTGGAAATTTGAACCTAAAAACGTGTTTATAAATGTGTTTTACATGGAAGCCATCCAAAGTCTCCATTACAGGGCCCCCAGGCCCCGCGGACAGTCAACCCACCCACCTTAAGAATCCTAGCATTATGGCAAAGCGGACAAGACTAACGCTCGCTCGCCACCCCCATTTTTCCTCTTCTCGATCCCGGCGCCTCCCTTAGGATGATACCTTGGGTGCTCCCCACAGAGACACTATGTCTCGCCCCATTAATTTACGGAAGACCATTCGGATCAATCAAATGATCTAGAATCTAGAACAATATTACACGGAAGGCAATTAGGATTAATCAAATGAAAAATAATTTAAGAGTTAAATATCTTTTAATTATACAAGATTGACCCTAACAATATACGCCCAAAACAAAACATAAATAGTCCAACAAAAATAGTACCAACAAAATGTTATTTAAGCGGAAATTATGAATGGTTCTAGGAAGAGAAACTATACCCCACATCGTGCACGGTCCCCGGCATAATTATAAGCGAGAGTTTCAGCTAAGATTCCAGAAGCTAACGCTACTTGTTCGTAATCACCGTCGCCACCATAGACACCAGCAGAGTCAGCGACGTTAGTATACTGAGTGGTTTCTTCTAAAATCGTCGACATCAAAATGTCGGGAAACTACCTTATCGTATGTTCCCAAGCGGGAGCTTGTTGTAGACAAACTTCCCACTGGTAAAGACACATACGAGCAAGCGAATTATTGAAATAAAATTGAACCACGTGTTAGTCTCGAAATGACCTAGTTTGTGTTGAGTGAACGTTAAACCCCATACTGGAGGATAAATTTGTATTAAAAAAAACCCTGCATATATCCTCATCTAATTGATACCGCAATCAGTGAGACTGTAGTAAATGGTCTCAACATTTCATGTCTCAGATGGAGGGTTTTAGGCAAAAGTGTCACAGTCTGTTAGGTTTAAAAAAATAATACGATAATTTCCCAGGTCTAAACTTAAATGATTTATCTATATCTTTTATATGGCTACATAATATAGCATTGAAATACACAGAAAAAATCGAAGAAGTCGTTTCAACGAATAACAATCACCAAATGATAGAATCGTGTCTCTTCAGTAAGAGAGTATTAGTCATAGTATCGTAATAATGATTATGAAAATTACCATGTCATATTTCAAACTAAAAATATCTACATTTGTATCACAGTGTTTTTCATCTTGACTTTCACGTAATCCAATGACCGGTTAAAAATTTGAAATGTAAATATATGATCATATGTTATTGACTTGGGTCCGGGTTGATAAGCTCGTTGATCTATGATATATTGAAATACACCCAGGACCTCAACTAGTTCAGTGATTATTCAGTAGATGAAAGGGGGGTTTGGAGGTGAAGAAACAACTTTTATTTCTTCACAATGGCTAGGAACTGGATTAACAGGACTAATGCCATGCACAATGTAAGAACTACCTTATTATTTTATTTAATCCTCCACCCTAAAACAGGAGTTCACAAACTATTATTTCATTTGGAACACATTCCGTTAAAGCGTCTATGAATGTTTAAAAAATTGTTTTTAAAGTTTTATTATTATTTCTAAAATGTTTATATTTTCTCGGGGGGGGGGGGGGCATACACGTATCTAAAGCAATGTGAATTTTGCAAATTGTATGTCTTGGTTAAAGAATGTAAATAAACTATGAATTTTCCCACCCGAACGACTAGACACTGCCTATGTGGAATATTCTGGGGAACTTTCTCGAGCAATGCCGAGATCGAACCCCAGATATCCTGGTGGGTGTGTTAGCGTCTTACTCACCCAGCAGCTGCGTCTCCCAATTAGCACTTATAAGTTTTTAAATTGTGGTTAGTATGTTATTAGTTTTAACACCTAATTTTGGATACACTGTTAGTTTTTAACACTTAATTTAAAGTGTTTTAATTATGGCTACATTGTTGGTTTTGCCACTTATAAGTGTATAAATGATGTTATTTGTACCACTTTTAGCTGGCCGGTCACTCTGGCTTGCGGCTGTGGTTTCTAGCCCTGGTGTGAGCGTATGTGGCATTGAGATAGGGGCACCTTCTTAACCTCGTGGGTTTCCCCCGGGCAATCCGGTTTCCTCCCACTACTAATGACCCCTACGCGCAAGCGAATTATTGAAATAAAATTAAACCATATGTTAGTCTCGAAATGATCTAATTGTGTTGAGTGGACGTTTAAACCCCATTTCTCTCTATCTCTCTCTCTCTCTCTCTCTCTCTCTCTCTCTCTCTCTCTCTCTCTCTCTCTCTCTCTCTAAGTGTTTAAATTATGGAAGACTTGTATTTTAACACTTATTCGTTTTTAAAATTTGGTTACATTGTTAGTTTTTAAAACACTTACTCATTAATTTCAACACTTATAAATTTATTAATTATGGCAAAATTGTTAGTTTCGGTACCTATGAGTGTTTAAATCATTGATACATATTTAGTTTTTAAAGGAGATAAATCGCTAATATGTGGGACATTGAAATTGACAAAAATTTTAATGGGTCGTAAGGCATATAATAATACCATATAAATGTATATAAACTGATATACATTTAATAATTTCTGTTTTAAATGTAATTTTTAATCAGTTATGTTCGTCCAAATACGCCTCAATTGAATGGACATCTCTAGCGTCTGGTTATTCCAGCCCCCAGTCTATTGTGTAAAGCTCTACAGATAGGAAAATGACGTCAACGTTTGACGTGACTTTTTTTTATTTTATTTTTTTTTCTTGAACTTGTAGGATAGGGTTATATTTATTTGATAAGGCAAACTTCAAGTTTAGTCAACGGCCACGAAATGTAAACAGCCCTAGAGCTAATCCCAGCCCTAACTCTAACCCTGGACCCAACCCCGATTCTTAAATATTAGATATCAGAAGGCCATATTTTGCTGGTAAGATCACAATGTTGATGTAAATTGACAAAAAAAATGTGTTTTCAATATCGAAGATTTTGGATGATATTGAGTTAGAGACTTAGCTACTTTAAATGATTTCTTTATTGTCAGTATTAGCATTTACAAGTGTTTTAATTGTTGCTACATTGTTAGTTTCATTATTTTAATTATTTCTACATTGCTACTTTTAAAACCTTCCAGAAGTCAATCAAATAGACCCGTTTAGACGGTGGACCCATACGGGGACAAGGTGTGTCTTATTGTCCGTTTATATAACGATTATATTTATTATTATTTTATACACATGTTCAACCCTTCTACGGATACATTAAATATAAGTGAATAATAAAACTGTTAAGGATCTACCTACGTACATGTCTAACAATATTTGTGGAAGGTTTTTATGGGGGCCATAATTCTCAGTTGAAGTGATTTACAAGTCAAATGTCGTCTGTAAAAGTTCTGATTTATCTTTACTTACAATGTTATGAACTAACACGCTTACATTACACATTACATTTAGAATGAAATAAAATAACATAACAGAAAATATAATAGAAGGAAATGAAATTAAATATAAAGATGGTAAGCTGTCACTGCCAGGCAGGATACGCCCACATTTTCCAGAGATGGATAGAGAACAAGCAATACCGAAAGTGATTTTTCCTACAATCAAAGGCCATAATTCATTAAGTTACAATTTGATATGCGCAAATATCGACAAGAATCATGATCTTAAGGTTATAAACATGCATTTTAAGTTTCATCAAAATCGAATTAAAATTGTGACCTCTACAGGGTCCACAACTTTAATATACCATATTTTTACACTATTTGCGTACAAACGGCGGCCATGATGTCTGGCAATTAAGGTCCGATTTTCTAGAAATCCGAACTCAACCTTCCATAGGTTGTAACGGTGATAGAGTCAAACGTTTTTATAAATCGGATAATAATCGTGACCTCCAGAGGGACCATAGGGAATTTTTCGGACAATCAGGGGCCATAATTCAGGAATTTATGATCCGATGTGCAAATAAAGAAAGGAGCCAATATCTTTGGGTTATAAAAATGCATTTCAAGTTTCATTAAAATCGAATCAAAAATACAGGGTCCACAACCATGATATACCATTTTTTAACAGTATTCGCGTAAAAACGTCAGCCGTTTTCCCGAATTTTGAACTCAACTTTCATTTGGGTGTATCGGTGATATAATCAAACGATTTTTTAAATCGGATAATAATTGTGACCTCCAGAGGGACCACAAGCTAAACAAAGGCGATTTTGCGTATAATCAGGGGCAATAATTCAGGAAGTTACGATCCGATATGCGCAAATATCGACAGAAACAAAAATTTTTTGGTTATAACTATGTTTTTCAAGTTTCATCAAAATCGAATTAAAATTGTGACCATTTTTTAACAGTATTCGCGTACAAACGGCGGCCATTTTGTATGGCAATTTTGGTCCGATTTTCCTGAAATTTGAACTAAACCTCCCTTAGGGTGTAACGGTGATATAATCAAACGATGTTTCAAATCGCATAATAATTGTGACCTCCAGAGTGACCACAAGCTAAACAAAGGCGATTTTGCGTATAATTAGGGGCCATAATTCAGGAAGTTACGATCCGATATGCGCAAATATCAAAGGAACCAAGATCTTCGGGTTATAACCATGCATTTTAAGTTTCATCAAAATCGAATTAAAATTGTGACCTCTACAGGGTCCACAACCTTGATATACCAGTTTTAATAGTTAGGTTTAGGGCGGCCATTTTGTATTGCAAGTTTGGTCCGATTTTCCCGAAATTCGAACTCAACCTTTCTTAGGGGGTAACGGTGATATAATCAAACGTTTTTTTTTAAATCGGATAATAATTGTCACCTCTAGATAAGCTAAAATAGTTGATTTTCCGGACAATCAGGGGCCATATTTCAGGAAATTAGTAAAGTAAAGTAAAGTAAAGTAAAGTAAAGTAAAGTAAAGTAATGTAAAGTAAAGTAAAGTAAAGTAAAGTAAAGTAAAGTAAAGTAAAGTAAAGTAAAGTAAAGTAAAGTAAAGTAAAGTAAAGTAAAGTAAAGTAAAGTAAAGTAAAGTAAAGTAAAGTAAAGTAAAGTAAAGTAAAGTAAAGTAAAGTAAAGTAAAGTAAAGTAAAGTAAAGTAAAGTAAAGTAAAGTAAAGTAAAGTAAAGTAAAGTAAAGTAAAGTAAAGTAAAGTAAAGTAAAGTAAAGTAAAGTAAAGTAAAGTAAAGTAAAGTAAAGTAAAGTAAAGTAAAGTAAAGTAAAGTAAAGTAAAGTAAAGTAAAGTAAAGTAAAGTAAAGTAAAGTAAAGTAAAGTAAAGTAAAGTAAAGTAAAGTAAAGTAAAGTAAAGTAAAGTAAAGTAAAGTAAAGTAAAGTAAAGTAAAGTAAAGTAAAGTAAAGTAAAGTAAAGTAAAGTAAAGTAAAGTAAAGTAAAGTAAAGTAAAGTAAAGTAAAGTAAAGTAAAGTAAAGTAAAGTAAAGTAAAGTAAATAATAAAATAAAATAAAATAAAATAAAATAAAATAAAATAAAATAAAATAAAATAAAATAAAATAAAATAAAATAAAATAAAATAAAATAAAATAAAATAAAATAAAATAAAATAAAATAAAATAAAATAAAATAAAATAAAATAAAATAAAATAAAATAAAATAAAATAAAATAAAATAAAATAAAATAAAATAAAATAAAATAAAATAAAATAAAATAAAATAAAATAAAATAAAATAAAATAAAATAAAATAAAATAAAATAAAATAAAATAAAATAAAATAAAATAAAATAAAATAAAATAAAATAAAATAAAATAAAATAAAATAAAATAAAATAAAATAAAATAAAATAAAATAAAATAAAATAAAATAAAATAAAATAAAATAAAATAAAATAAAATAAAATAAAATAAAATAAAATAAAATAAAATAAAATAAAATAAAATAAAATAAAATAAAATAAAATAAAATAAAATAAAATAAAATAAAATAAAATAAAATAAAATAAAATAAAATAAAATAAAATAAAATAAAATAGTTTAAGTTAAACGTAATCTCTAAAAATGGCAACAGATGAGATACCTCAAATGAACAGTATATGTATAATAAACTATATGCTGACATATTTAAGATTATAAATTATACTTTATATTAAATCTAATCCTTGTCGTTTACGTAATAAAAAGGAGGGTTGGATAGCCGATTGGTTAACATGGAGTGCTGTATTATCAAGTCTGTCATTGAGTTAACTGGCGTGGTTTCGAATCCGCGGTTGTACTCTCCAACCTCGTGGGATTTTTCCGCGTCCCCGGTTTCCTCCCACTGCTAAAGACCCCTACGCTCTAGCGAATTATGGATATAAAAATGAACCGTATGTTAGTCCTGAAATGACCTAGTTTGTGTCGAGTGGACGTTAGACCCCATCTCTCTCTCTCTCTCTCTCTCTCTCCCCCCCCTCTCTCTCTCTCTCTCTCTCTCTCTCTAACGTTATATACATAAAGAGCGCGTTGTAGTAAATGTTTAAAACGGCATTACATTATAACCATTAAAAGACAATATTGGCGCCAGTCATTATCACATGTGATAGAGCTGGTTAAACACATTCCAAATATACTTTCAACAGAAAAGTCAGTGCATTACCATGTTTTTATGAGGTATAGTCTTTCGTGTTCTCCTATCTAATGACATTCAATAGAATTGTCAGATAACCTCTTACAGTTCCTTTTTATAACTTTTGGTCTTCGAAGAAATTATTAGTGAGCAGAAACTTGATTGTGTATCTTTTATCACTCGTCGCTAAAGTATATTCGAAATGTGTTTTACCAGCTCTATCAAAAATATGATAATGACTGGCACCAATATTGTCCTTTAATGAATAGTCACTCAAGAACTGTCTATCAGACATTAAACAAATGATGAGAAGATAACTAAATTGCAATCGGAGAACTAGGGTCTCTAAGATATAACATGGTGATTACAATAGTTGATGTTGTAACTATATACACGTGGAAAACATGAATGAATGAATGAAATGACGTTTAACGTCCTAATGTTCTGCTCCTAAACTGGGCTAATGAAGACAGCATACACCATACAGTCTGGTATGAGGTTATTGTTGTGGCCCATTCTCTTATATCGAATTCCAATTGCCAAGGGATCTTTTACGTGCACGGCAATGTGTACACGGGACCTCGCTTTTTTTCGTCCTATCCGAACGACTAGACAGCTAAGTTAAGCACCCATTGACAACATGAAGCAAACGATGTCTAATAAATTACTTTCGAGGTGCATATTAATAATTACGGTCTTTCATACAAATGTTTGAACTTTCATGAGTGAATACAATGCCCGAAAATCTAGTACCCGATACATATAACATGATTAAGGATTCATAATTTCCATTGGCTAAGATATATGCATACCTGGTTATACATTCTTCAAATATATTAGTTTCATCAATTTACATTCTAACTGTATTATTGTCGCGTTTTCTTCTGTATTCACGAAAACTTAACTAACGAACATTATGGGGGAACCTTCTGGAATTGAATTCTCTCAATTCCAAAAATAGTGACAATCGAGTGAAAAGGGGTATAACGTATGCGTCGACTGAATGAGAAATATCTCAACCAACCATGCAGCCGAAACATATTCGTTGTGTTTATTTACGTCATGATTGTACTCCGTGGCCGCGACTCACAGAACTGCGACAGGACTGAATTCCGCATCACTCGATTGCAATTCCGTCAAATTGATTCGATCTGGTGTGACAATCGAGCATCCCCTTTATCTAAAAATACCCCTAGTGATATAGGGTCAAATAAGTATTTATTTATAAGTTATATATAAGTTATCCATAATGTCCAGCTACTTTGATTGTGGGTGTTGAAGTCTCACAAATCCCACTTGATA
Organism: Patella pellucida; assembly: GCA_917208275.1. NCBI lineage: Eukaryota > Metazoa > Mollusca > Gastropoda > Patellidae > Patella > Patella pellucida. Next base: position 37,625,356 of record OU795044.1, read on the forward strand.
TCGTATAGACAGACCGTAAAACCATAATTAAAAATGATTCCGTTTACTTATCACCATCCATAAAAACAAGCTTATCATATAAACAAAGGGTCTCCTACTTTATAAGGACCATCGTCAAAGTCTATAAATTCAGTAGCTTTGGCTTGAGGCAAGACGTAATCAGTGTACCAGCATTCGTGGATTAGTCTAGATCCGATCTGATTGAGCAGAGATGTTCGGAGGATTTGGGGTTAGTGCTGGGCTAAGTTAAATTATAATAATTTAGGTTTCAGGAAATATATCCAGAAAAAATATTAATGATCAATTTTTTTTGCCATAAGGTATTTTCTGGATACATTGAATTGAACAATAAATCAATTTTTATTACTTCAGTTTTAAGGTAATATCTTGAGATAAAAAATAATGGATAAGGAAATATCTTTAGATGTAATATTAATTATGTTTTTCACCGCAAGGTATTTTGTAAATGAATTGAAATCGGACCAATATCTACATCATACTGAAGTGTTGGATAATGATTCAATTATAATGGCTTTAGTTTAAAGGAAATCACTATTGCGTTGGAATTCTTGTAAAATTTTATATCTCGACACCCTTTGTTGAAATAATATATTAATTACAATGATTTTGTCACCTGAGGGTAACTGATTTAAATCGGACAGAGATCGGAATCGTTTTCAGATTCTGCATTGAGTAAGACTTCAGTCCTAGTAATCACCTACAAGAACCGTCAAAAATCGGGAAGAGCGTTACTTTTGTCAGTAGCGTCCTTAGTATGACTTTATAAAATTTAAATAAAAAAAGTATAATTGAACTATTGACAAGAACAGACAATTTCACTTTTGATAACTTTTGTAAGTTTTTTTTATGAAATTATATGTTTTGAATATGATGTGTAGCAAAGTTGTTAGCTTTTTGAAAAGAGACAAACTTTTATTTTAAATTTTAATTGTATATTTTTATCATCTATTGCGTTTTATGTATTTATATATGTAAAGGAATTGATATTTTTTTAAATTATATTTTCCGTGATATTTGCTTTTATTTATATATATGAATACACCCCTGTGATATTGCTTTAATTTGTGTCATTGATTCCATCATGTTTGGCACAATATAGCCCGGTTGGAGCTGACGTGCCATTAAACAACATTTCATTCATTCATTGAAATAAAATTGAACCATAAGTTAGTTCCGAAATGATATAAAATTTTACTAGAATTTCAAGGCAATATTGTTTTCCTTTAAACTAAAGCCGTTATAATTGACAACTTCTTGATGTGTTAAATCAAATTAGCAACATCTACTTTTAAAAAAAAAAATCCATTTTTTTTTTAATGACCTAGCAAAATGTTTTTCAGAAAAGATCGGGTCCTGTACAGTTCAACCCGCGGATAACAGTACCCGAAATAGAAGATGACAACGATTATAATTGTTACGACAATACTGCATACGACGGTGAGAACCTATGTATTTATTTCAATTTATTTTAATTTCATTATGTGTACTCTTGAGGGCTATTCGGGAAAGGGGGTTGGTGGCCAAATGGCGATAAGGTCTGTCATTGAGTCAAGCGGCGTGCTTTCGAATCCTCGGGGGTTTTCTCCGGGTCGTCCGGTTTACTCCCACTGCTAATGATCCCTACGCGCAAGCGAATTATTGAAATAAAATTGAAACATATGACCGAATTTGTGAGCGTGTCTCTCTCTCTCGATGTGAAGTTATCAAAACCTCCTTAGAATACATATGAATATGCACACCCCTTCATTCATTAAATCCAGTTATGAACTGCACAGCCATTTTAGCACCATGTTCTTGAAGCAACGGCCGCAAGTTTTACTAGCACAAAATAGGACGTGATTACTTTTTCTTGAAAGCAACGTTCTTGACTATGTATGACAAGGCACTCATTTTTACATTTAAATTAGTGCCTATTTATTTCAGATATTTCCTGGAGTGATGGTGAGTGCCCTGATGCCGATTACGCTGTGACGTCATCTGACTCAGAAGACGACGTAGCCCAAACAGATGATGTCCACCACGTTAATGGCAATGTTCCCCACACAAGAACAACTAAAGTCCAGATAGAAAATCGGAAATCGTGGGAACCGAAAGAAGATATGAAACCAACAAGAAAAACGTCAAAAGCTCAGTAAGGATGGAATTATATCCAATCACAAATATTTACTCACTTCAGTTGGTACTCCATGTGGAGATACCTACAGATTTGCCATTGTTATATTACACTATTTTGCTTGAATATACTATTTTGCCTATAACGTCTTTTAGGACTTCGAATTTCGCATTACGGTTTGGATTGTTCGTACTTGGTTTTTATTTTATTGGATAACTAAACTACATAAAAACCCCTACAAGCAACGTTTTATAGCAAGTATATCCCGTTGTTCCACAAAACCACTTTCAAACGTATTGACATCTATACTAACTGCTGTTAAAGATGATATTCGAAAATAGTGTACGCTCGCAGTCGTATAAATCAAATGTGGATATTAAAAAATTTCAAAGAATTACTTGATGGTTTGCAATCTAGATCTCTTGCTTCAATCTTATCTATTCAAACGTTTGACTATTTTACTTTGTACACTAAAAGTCCCCATAGTAAATTAAACGCCCGGTCGAAAGACATTATTCGCAATCTTTCTTTTCTTTTATACGGGTACTGCTAGATATTGTAAATTATAATTCCACATATTTCGTTAAGTAACACAGTGTTTCAAAAAACAGATTCACGGCCATCAAGATAATTCAGGTGTTGGAATTTTTAATTGATAACATCTTTGTTGAATTTTGAGGGGAAATATATCAGAAAGTGGTTGGCATCCCCATGGACACCAACTGTGCACCTTTGCTTGCTGATCTGTTTCTCTATTCGTACGAAGCCGATTACATACAAACGCCCGTAAAACAAATAAACGAACTTTTTAATTTCACTTATCGATATATCGATGCCGTTTTATCACTTAATAATTCTAAATTTAGTGATTATGTTGAATTCATATATCCTGATGAGCTCGAAATTAAAAACACCACTGACCGTGACAATTACGCTCCCAACTTGGTTCTGCGTCTGGATTTTGACCAATTACGCTATTTTACTGATATTTCCTCTGATAGTTTAGATGCAGCTATGGCGGGTGTGGCGCCAGGAAGGGTAAGCTTACTCTTCCAGACACCTGTTACAACTGTTTGTCGTGTATTTTGTACACGAGGAGCAATCTATTTGCTAATTACACAATTTTGCTTGAATACACTATTTTGCCTCTAACATGTCTTATGGGTTGGATTGTTCGTACTTGGTTTTTATTTTATTTAATTAAATTGTTTTATTGCCTAATTTCTCCTTTTAATGGAATGTGTACATCACTGAGAGACTAATACATGGACTAATACGTGGTTCAATTTTATTTCAATAATTCGCTTATGCGTAGGGGTCTTTGGGAGGAAACCGGAGGACCCGGAATAAACCCGAGAGGTTACTTGGGTGATATTTTCTGTATAAAACGTTAGAATACAAGGGCTGATCCAGCGCGTGTTTTTTTGGGTGTCCAAAACTCGCCCCTGTTCAGCTACATGAAATATCTTGTTGAAGCGCTCTTCTTATGAGGAGAGTGGCATGTTCGTGTGTTTTATCCTTTATAGTCAGATGGTGGGGTAGGATGAGCATTCAACGCACGAGATAATGATTTTGACGTATGATATGTAATAATAATAATAATGTATATTTATAAAGCGCCAATCCATCCACAAATGTATCTATATACGCCAAAATGACGATAGAGACCATGTATTTCTCAAACAATTTCAAGGCCAGGGGGGGGGGGGGGGCAAACCCCCTTCTTCAAAAATTCCTGGATACTGTCCTGAAATAATCAATGTTAATTCTAAAATAAATGATTTGATTATTCTTTGCAGAAACAGAAACAGCCAATGGAATGTATTTGCAGAAACATCATCTGAGCTTGGTACTCATTCGGAAAGGCGGAGGTGGAGGACAATTAATGTAGTAGTGAAAATCGTGCTTTGCACTATTTTTTTCTTTATAGTATTGGGAACAGCAACTCTCTCTAAACTGACCTTTCTATTTATGACGTTTCACATCAACCCCGGTGAAGGTTTTAGTTTTAAACATCAAGATATTTACAACGAAAACAAGACTTTTCATTACGAGCTGAAAAAACCAGTTCCGAATCACACGATGGATATTAAATGGATCTGGGCTATTATCATGATACTGTGTTCTCAATATTTGTTTACTGTGATTTTTTCATTATGGACGATTACTTTTAAGAAAACAGCTCCAATCAACGGGTTGGCATTATTGATGGTAAGTCTTTGCAATATTTCAAATCTGTAATTTTTCCCAAACCGAAACTCTCCTTTGCAATATTTGAAAAATTGTTTTTGTCCCGAAACATAGTTTTTCCATAAAAGTGAACAATAGTGGATTTCAGTCACATTGAGACAGTGCACTATTGATTTTAGTCTCTACCATTAAAATTATAGCCATCATGTGTACAACTCTTGAACCTCTAAATTTTGTTCCAAACACAATACCCGGTTCAAATTTATCAGCGAGGATGTCTATGTAGTGCGGAATTTAGATTAAAAGAGGCCCTAGAGAATCCCCCTTTTGAGGTGCAACCAAATCCCCCACCCTCGTGACTAGATGAATGTGTATTTTTAAACACAATTGTGTAAAGCAGATATTATAGATTATCCCCACCAAAGACTGAACTCTCTTACTATTATAGATTAAACCGATCACAGACTGAACCCTTTAACTATTATAGATTAAACACATCTATATTATAGATTAAACCCGTCACAGTCTGACCCCTTTATCTATATTATAGATTAAACCGATCACAGACTGAACCCTTTAACTATTATAGATTAAACACATCTATATTATAGATTAAACCCATCACAGTCTGACCCCTTTATCTATATTATAGATTAAACCCATCACAGACTGACCCCTTTAACTATTATACATTAACACAATCACAGACTGAACCTTTTAACTATTATAGATTAACCCCATCACAAACTGAACCCTTTAACTATTATAGATTAACCCCATCACAGACTGAACCCTTTAACTTTTTTAGCTTAACCACAGCACAGACTTGACCCTTTAAATGGTATAGATTAACCCCATCGCTGACTGGACCCTTTAACACCATCACAGACTGAACCTTTTAACTATTATAGATTAACCCCATCACAGACTGAACCCTTTAACTATTATAGATTAACCCCATCACAGACTGAATCCTTTAACTATTATAGATTAAACCCGTCACAGACTGACCCCTGTAACTATTATAGATTAAAACCATCAAAGACTGAGCCTTTTAACTATTATAGATTAACCCCATAACAGACTAAACCCTTTAACTATTATAGATTGACCCCATCACAGACTGAACCCTTTAACTGTTATAGATGAACCCCATCACAGAGTGAACCCTTTAACTGTTATAGATTACCCCATCACAGACTGGACCCTTTAACTGTTATAGATTAACCCCATCACAGACTGAACCCTTTAACTATTTTAGCTAAACCCCATCACAGACTGGACCCTTTTAACTATTATAGATTAACCCCATCATAGACTGAACCCTTTAACTATTAAAGGTTAACCCCATCACAGACTGAACCCTTCAACTATTATAGATTAACCCCATCACAGACTGAACCCTTTAACTGTTATAGATTAAACCCATCACAGACTGAACCCTTTAACTATTATAGATTAACCCCATCACAGACTGAACCCTTTAAATATTATAGATTAACCCCATCACAGACTGAACCCTTTAACTTTTTTAGCTTAACCACAGCACAGACTTGACCCTTTAAATGGTATAGATTAACCCCATCGCTGACTGGACCCTTTAACTATTATATATTAACTCCATCACAGACTGGACCCTTTAACTATTATAGATTAACCCCATCACAGACTGAGCCTTTTAACTATTATAGATTAACCCCATAACAGACTGAACCCTTTAACTATTATAGATTGACCCCATCACAGACTGAACCCTTTAACTGTTATAGATAACCCCATCACAGAGTGAACCCTTTAACTATTGTAGATTAACCCCATCACAGACTGAACCCTTTAATTATTATATATTAACCCCATCACAGACTGAACCCTTTAACTGTTATAGATTAACCCCATCACAGACTGAACCCTTTAATTATTATATATTAACCCCATCACAGACTGAACCCTTTAACTATTATAGATTAACCCCATCACAGACTGAACCCTTTAACTTTTATAGATTAACCCCATCACAGACTGGACCCTTTAACTATTATATATTAACCCCATCACAGATTAAACTCTTTAACTTTTATATATTAAAGCCACCACAGACTGTACCCTTTAACTGTTATAGATTAAACCCATTGCAGACTAACCCATGTAACTGTTATAGATTATACCAATCACAGATTAACCCCTTTAACTATATTTATAGCTCAGAGACTAAGACTCCAGGACCATATTTACGTTATCATCTAAAGCGCACGTGTTGGGCGATTCGAAAAATAAATATATATTTCCATAAATATTAGCACAACCATCAGGCGCACTTCTTCTTTGTTTCAAGGTAAACGATGAAAAGATAAATGGTATGCCGACACAAACTGATTTCAACAGTGCATGTATATTGTATGTACCGGGTGACACAAAAAAGGCTTTCGTCACCTAAACTTGAATAACTTTTGAAATAATGAATCAATTCTGTATGGCAAACCCCCCAATACAAGACTAACCCTGATCTGAAGGCAGCAATCACAGCAGCAATAAAATCGACCCCAGGGGAAGACTGTGGGAGGGTCATCGAGAACTTAGCCCGCCGGATCCAAATGTGCTTGCAGCACCGGGGAGCTCATTTGAGCGCCAGTTGAAACTCTGCTGGAGATGTCTGCTACATAGACTTAACCTAATGTAGCTGCATTTTTGTGTTAATCTAAATAAAATTTTGGAAGTTAATCGATTTTTATTGATGGACGTTTTTGAGTGTCACCCTGTACCTTATGTATGTACCTTTTTTTTTTGCAGGCACTCGTTACAGAAACACTACATACAGTTGGTCTGAGTATTTTTATTTTCTACGTCCTTCCGAGCTTCGACCCACTCACAGCCTGTCTACTAACATGGAATGTAGCGGCCATACCTGGGATTCTTAAAATATTTCTCCCGGATATACCGTCTGCTGCGTCTCTAACACCAACCCCAGACACCACAATGCCCAAAGACTCAGAAACCATGACTAAATCATGTTGCCGTAGGATCATTGATGTTACCATGGCAGTTCTTCATCTTGGGTCTATGGCAGCCTGGGTTTACCAGTCGTATTACGATCGCGATATATACGTCACAGTACTTCTACCGGTTTCTTTAACTCTGATATCCTTATCGTGGTGGGAGAATTTTGTTGCCTTGCCAAAGAAAAAACGGGGATTGGATTATGATCAAAAAGAATCCGGCAATGGGTGTTGTTCGTCCATAAAGGACTCCCTGGGGAAAAGAAATAACAAAACTATCTTCATTGCAACCGTCTGGAAGATTTTGCTAACTATTGGTTATCCAGCCTTGTTTTTTTCTTACAGTAAAATTGAATGTGTCGAAACCTTTTTCTTTCTACGGAAATTAGGAACCAACTGTTCGGTTTTCGGAAATATAAAGCTGATGGATGAACGACCTCCAATATTTGACACAGATTGTCATAATATGATGCCCTTCTTGGTGGCTTGCGTTAACATCGTATCTAGTGTTCTATGTTATAAAACTGGGAAATCAGCCTGTAAGATCATGGCGCAGGTACCATGTTTCACGCTGCCTATCATGTTATCTGGACCACTCTCAGTAGCCATACTGCTTATTACCTACACATTTCCAGAAGAGATCCCCAATTTCCTGGGCTGCTCTGTTCCATGGGTCGATATCGGCACCTCCTCCATAGGCGATTTTTTGTTTCACTTTACTGTAGAATGGTGGATTCCAGTAGGATTGGTGGGCTATGTGTCCATGTTATATATTGTTGGTCATACATTTTCACCCAAATCAGATAGACTGGCTAGAACCGACAGGTAAATATATACTTTATCTATAATCTATGCTTTTTATTTTACTTCTATCCTCTTTCGTGGGAGTATTGGGGTCTCTTTCAAGCTATACAGGGAGTATTTCCATAGACAAAATACCTTTGCACTAGTTAATCGGAAGATCAAGTTACGTCAAGTTATGTAAAGTAAATAGTAAAATACACAGAGAGGAGGACCCATAGAAAACCCACGAAGCCAGACAGGTAACCCTACCCCTTTAGCGTACATGCTGGAAATGTATACAGTGCCGCGTAACTCAATTACGGAAGCCTATAACTACCATTCCTAATTTCTACTTTTTACTCCTTCAAAACACGAAAGTCGAAAATGGGAAATTAGGAAATTAGGAAAAAACTAATTATTTCTTAATTTCCTATTTCTACATTTCGACTTCCGTCTCAGAAGTTCTTGTAGTCTCTGCCTTCCAGGTCACATTTGAAAACGCACAATTCCAGTTAACAAAAATGTCTGTGTGATAGACATATTTAACAATACTTTTATGTAATCCATATATACATTCTACAAGACGGTATACAAGCCAAAATGCTGAGTGTTATTTCTTAATTTCCTATTTTCGAGTTGTTTTTGTCTTGTATACCGTCTTTCTTATTTTCGACTTTCGTGTTTTGAAGGGACGAAAAGTAGAAATTATGAAAGGTACATGTAGTTATAGGTTTCCACACTCAATGACGGGCGCCTTAAGCCATTCGACCACCCAACCCAACATAAACAAAAGAACAGACTGGTTTTGATTTACGTCGCAATTGACAGATACAAGATAGAGGGGGACCCTACTCCTTGACACGTACAACCGGAGAATCGAAACCACGCCAGTTGACTTATTGACAGACCTTATGATACAGCGCACACGTCTATGTAATATAGCAATATTTAGGTCGAATGAATGAATGAAATGGGGTTTAACGTCCTACGCTTAAGCACCGTACCTGGGCCAATTGAAGACGGGCATACGCCATACAGTGTGCTATGAGGGAAATTTTTGCCCGGACAGCGGCGCTACGGCCTACTCTTATATCGAATTCCAACTGCCAAGGGATCTTTTACGTGCACTCCAATTTGTACACGGGACCTCGGTTTTTCGTCCCATCCGAACGACTAGGCAGCTGTCCTTGTCAGGCCCTCCTTCTGCATCACTGACAAGGGGAAATCACGCCGGAAAATCGAGATGAACTTTCTCGAACACTCAACCTCCAGGCTAGCGAACCAGCGCCTTATCCACTTAGCCACCGTGATCCCCAATATTTAGGTCGACCGATGAGATCATGCTTACGTGCCCATGTTAATTACTCCTCTCCTATCACTAGTCGATCAACTGATTATATGTTATTTATTTTAGGTTGTTTATAAAACCATTGTTTTGTGGTGTATTATTAGAACAATCGATGCTGCTAAACAGAAGACGAGATGAAGATGACGGACGAAAACATAAAGTAAAATTCGTGTTCACAGCCATTTTAGTTCTATTAACATTAACCTGTTATGTCTAATAACTATAACCCACTACTATAACCATAACCAACTACTATATTTCTACTAGCCATAACCCACTACTATAAAGTAAAATTCGTGTTCACAAGCATTATATTTCTAATAACATTAACCTACTACTATATGTCTAATAACCATAGCCAACTACTATATTATTTGCAATAAATATGTTTAAACCACTAGCCAAACCCACTACTATATATCTACTAGCTATAACCCACTACTATATTTCTACTAGCTGTAACCCACTACCCTATTTCTACTAGTTATAACCCACTACTATATTTCTACTAGCTATAACCCACTACTATATTACTACTAGCTACAACCCACTACTATATTTCTACTATCTATAACCAACTACTATATTTCTACTATGACCCACTACTATATTTCCACTAGCTATAACCCACTACTATATTTCTACTAGCTATAACCCACTACTATATTTCTACTATGACCCACTACTATATTTCCACTAGCTATAACCCACTACTATATTTCTACTAGCTATAACCCACTACCCTATTTCTACTAGCTATAACCCACTACCCTATTTCTACTAGCTATAACCCACTACCCTATTTCTACTATGACCCACTACTATATTTCCACTAGCTATAACCCACTACTATATTTCTACTAGCTATAACCCACTACCCTATTTCTACTAGCTATAACCCACTACTATATTTCCACTAGCTGTAACCCACTACCCTATTTCTACTAGCTATAACCCACTACCCTATTTCTACTAGTTATAACCCACTACTATATTTCTACTAGCTATAACCCACTACTATATTTCTACTAGCTACAACCCACTACTATATTTCTACTATCTATAACCCACTACTATATTTCCACTAGCTATAACCCACTACTATATTTCTACTAGCTACAACCCACTACTATATTTCTACTATCTATAACCAACTACTATATTTCTACTATGACCCACTACTATATTTCCACTAGCTATAACCCACTACTATATTTCTACAAGCTATAACCCACTACTATATTTCGACTAGCTGTAACCCACTACTTTATGTCTAGTAGCTATAACCCACTACTACATTCTACTATCTATAACCCACTACTATATTTCTTCTAGCTGTAATCCACTACTATATTTCGGAAAAGCATACCCTACTTTTGTATTTCTAGTATATAGTTTTGAGTCAAGTTTGGGGGATTACTCGAGAATTTTATAACACCAGTAGCTATATTTCTGCTCATTTAGATGAATACACGTATAAGATTAGAGTGGAGTGGGGCCAACGGCGGCAATGGTTCACACGTAGACCACGCAATTTGTCGTACAATCCCAAGGACTAAACATTTTTCTATCATGCCCCATGCAACACTGTTCTACGACCCAACCTCAACCCCCACCTCGCCCCCTATGACAAGGAGAAACGCCCTGAAAATCCAGAGGAATTTCCTCGAACAACACCGAACCTGAGACCTCCCGTTTCTTTGGTCAGCTCCATAGTCACCTAACTTAAAGCTCAATGTTATGCCTTTTCTTTATACAGCTGAAAGGTAAATGGACTTTGGGAGATCAAGACACAAAAGATACAGACGATCCAAAAGGAGAAAAGAGAGATGACGTACCTTTGATATATATCTGTGCCACCATGTGGCATGAGACTGAACAAGAAATGATTAACATGCTCAAATCTGTCTTTAGGTATTTCATTTCTGTTCTTTTATTCCCTTTATTGATAAAGTTCATCTGATTTTTCCGGTGTGGTTTCACCTTGTCAATGGCTTGGGACGGATGACCTAGCAAAAGACAACGTGTAGTTGTTCGGATGGGATGAATAAAGCGAGGTCCCGTGTACAGATTGGCGTCAACGTAAATAAAAACGCTTGACAGTTGGAATCTGAAATAAGAGTAGGCCGTAGCGCCGCGGTCCAGGCAAATTTCCCTCTGCATGGCGTATGTCCGTCTTAATTAGCCTAGTTGGAGCAGAACAGTAGAACGTTACAGGTGATGATGGTGTCTTTATGCAACAAGCTGGCGACTCTTGTAACATGTACCAGACAAAGCATACACCCCGCTTTATAACACATTTATCTTATATGATATTTGTACAGTTCTATAAGTAGCGCCAGCCGCCAGGGTACAATTAGAAGACTGAAATTAATATTTTCCCTACATATCGATTTCTATTACGCTTTAATATACTGTCATTTGTGATTATTAATTACACATATCCAGAATAGCGTAAATTAATTGGGAATTCGCCTATGGGATTATCAATTTTAAATAGCCAGGATAATTGTGAAGTAAATGTTGTTTTTTTTTAAATTCTAGGTTGGACTCTGATCAAAGTGCTAGAAAGTTGGCCCAGTCGTTTTTTGGATTGACAGATCCTGATTATTACGAGTTCGAAGGTAATTACATAAATAAAATATTAAGAAATGGGTAAAGATCGATATTGGTAAAATGGGTAAAGCTCGATACTGCTGAAATGGTAAGGCACTGTAAATGTCACTAACTATTAAATTACTTGCATGCACGATTAATAGTGACTACAAAATACAGCACTGTTAATGTATTTGTAGGTGTAGTGTATATATCATACGTCTATTTTAGTATATTTATTAAATAAGGGGACGAATTAATATAAACCTTTGGTTAGTTTTTGAATCCTTAACTTTTGACAGTTTACAATGAATAACATGTATCTTATTTGAATAAATTATTGTTAAAATTAAAAGAAAAATAGACTTTTTGTACACCCAGAATCTTAATTTCAATTGTAAAGCTTTGGCGGCTTCTTTGATGATTAGAAGATTAAAATAAACTACTAAACTTGATTACCCAATCAACAACCTTAATCTTCCGACCACTAGCACCAAGGTGCTAATTAATTAAGGAGATTAACTGAAGTTAAACTCACCAAAGTTATAATATACAAACTTAAACTACTAATGTATACATTGTTCTAAATTACACGTTATAACAGGAAATATGATTTTACTACAATATTCGTCTTCAGCACCCTTGAGAACTTATAGAAGAAAATATTAATATTAAACGACAAAATAACGAATGATTTAATGGCGTGGTTGCTGTTCTCGGGCTATTTTCTTCAGTCTTTCTTCCCCTGCATAACCTCAGTCTCGTGCTTTATCTTACACAGAACATACCGACACCTTTACCATGCATTTTCTTTAAACTGCAGATTTCAGTGATTTAAATTCATTTTCAGCTAACCGAGAGCTCTCATGACCGCCTTTTCCATTCTCGAACGTTACCGATGCCTTATGAATTAATAAATTAAATTATCGTAAAGCAATGCTATCCACTGACGCCTAATCTGTACACTGGTATCGTAACTGTGCCATACGTAAAACTCCATAATATAATTCTTATACAATGGCCATAATAACTAGTTTCAATTAAGGTGTTTTGTCAAACCATGTTTATACTGCATTTATGATCATAACACCTAGTGACACGTCTTTTAATAAGAACTCGGCAGTCAAAACAGTAGACCTATCAGTACCCAATTAATTAAGATGTATTCAATAGTCAGACAAATATTTTCTGTTGCATTATAAAATAATTTGTTATTATGTTCTATTAAATTTATGAGAGTTTTTAGTATACTATTGTTTTTTGAAAAATGTTCCCCTTTCTTATACTTGATAGCATACCCTACCCTGCAAGGTGTGACCATAACTGATGAGTGACCATAAAATCATCGAATATGTAAATTGATAAATACTCGTTGCATCGACCCTAAACCATGTTTGTCGTCTTTAGCGACCCCGAAAACTCCCAAAATGATATATTACACGAGTACCAAGTATAAGATCTCCAATAATTGGTTTGGTGGCCATTTTGAAAAATAAGATGGGGATACAGTCCGGTCGACCCTTTGATACTACAACATTTGTGTGCCTAATAACACAAATAAAATGACATGGCACCATGCGGTTACAAATATACGGTGACAAAATCAGAATTCTCATTTTGGTCGACATTTTGATAAACAAAATGGTCGATATTGTCGGATTAATTTTATTATTTAGGCCGCCATTATGAAAATCAAAATGGCGGATATTATCTGATCGACTCTTATACTGCAATTTTTATTGCAGTAACCCCCAAAACCTGACCAATGACATTAATAAACACGTTACTTATGAAAACTCGAAAATTTGTCATTTTGGCGTCCATTTTGAAAAAAAAAAATGGCGGAAATTCTCGGATGAAATTTTTACTATAATATTCGTCTTCAGCACCCCTGAAAACCCCTAGTAAACAATATTCCACGTCAAAAAAGCAAATAAATGGCCTGGTTGCTATGGTATTTTGTTTTGAAACATACCAAATCTTTAACTTGATTTTTCTCAAAACTTACTTTGGTGTGTTGGATGGCTTCAAGCCGCCACAACTCAGTCAATTTATGCCCGATTTAAACAAACTATACATCAAATTGAAGGTATTGAGTCGCAGAATATGAAATTAACAATAACTCAATTTTCAAAATTCCCTCATTAAGACTCAGTATGCCATGGGGGGTCACATTAATGAGTAAAGGTCAATATTGCTGAAATGGGTAAAGCTCGATATTAATGAAAAGCACGATGCGCACATTGTTTTAGGGGCTTGTTACATGGCTAACAATTATTTTCTGCGCAAAGAAGTATGACACTTACAGTATTTTTTATTGTTGTAGCACACATATTTTTTGATGATGCATTTCAAGCCCATGCCGATACGTCTGTGGATTTTCTGGTCAATGATTTTGTTAAACAGCTGGTAAGGGTGATGCGGAAAGCAGCAAGGTAAGTTGGAGCCATTGTTTTGTTGAAGTGTATATATTTGATTTTTGAATATATATTTAATTCAAATATTATCGATCAAATATACAGGCAGTATTTAATACAGATCAAGTGTCTGGATATGACGCAGGTTCACTAAACAACAGGTCCCAAGATCGATCCCGGTGGTGTCGGCCAAGAAAGTTCTTTAGTCTTTTTCAGACTGGTCCCTCATGTCAATGTTGCATCACGGAGGTTCCGAGTTTGTTCAAAAACGTACCCCAACATCACATTGTATGAAGTATGTCAGCTGATTATATATATATGGGTATTAGTGCTGACATGTATTACGTTAACCCCCAGTATAAAATTAATGTTTAAAGATCCTGACTCCAATACTGTGGTATTATTCACAAAGCTAATCCACGAAGTGGTCCTGGGTGACCATATACAACAATTCCAGAGTGTGTTGGTGAACCATATCGAAACTACACACAGGGAAGCATTGTACTATCAGTATGATGGCATTATATCCTGTTTTCACCCCACTCCATTGTTTATTATTTACATTAAAGTGATATTCATGGTGGAGTCATGGAAATCCAATCACCAGTAAAGGTTGCCACGCCGTATGGTGGCAGATTGACATGGGACATGCCTGGTGGAAACAAGATTATAGCCCATGTTAAAGACAAAGCAAAGATCCGACATCGCAAACGGTGGAGTCAGGTATCTTCCTTGTTGTCACTTTCTTCCTTCTCTTCCATCATTATCTTATGTATCTTTACCAATGTCATTGTCGTCCTGGTTGTCACCATTATCTCTACGGTCATCTTTAGCGTCCACGTCGCCACCATTCCTACCCTCCATTCGACCTCTAGCTGGCCGGCCACCTCTGGCTTGCAGCTGTGGTTTCGAGCCCTGGTGTGAGCGTATGTGGCAAGGAGATAGGGGCGCCTTCTCAACCTCGTGGTTTCCATATGTTAGTCCCGAAATGACCTAGTTGTGATGAGTGGACGTTCAACCACATTTCTCTCTCTCTCCCCTACCCCCCATTTCCTCCTCCATCTCTCTCCACAATCACCATCACTATCACCGTCGCCTGCATGATCAGCAACAGCTTTAGCATACCAGCCATCTTTGGACACCTCGCATTATAGCATATTTGGAGGGATCTTTAAACAAACATTTCTTGTTACAGGTGATGTATATGTACTATTTTCTTGGGTATCAACTACTCAGTAAGAAAATGTCTATGAAACGAAAGAAGATACGAGCGGAGAACACCTACCTCCTTGCTTTGGATGGAGATGTAGATTTTCAACCGATGGCTGTACAGATATTGGTCGATAGGATGAAGACCAATCCTAATCTAGGAGCTGCTTGTGGTCGTATTCATCCCATTGGTTCTGGTAAATATACTATTTTATTATATGAAAAAAAAAATTTCACTGTGCTCAGAACCCATTTTTAAACTTATTGAAATTGTTCGTATTTCGTTTAATTTTTATGTTCCTGGTGCATATTCAGAGCGGCTGTAGGTGGGGCGACTGATGTGCACGGACCTTTATAAATACCCCGGTTGCTGGAACAGCAGGGGTTACATTGGTAGATTGCTGTACAGAACAAGTAATTCAATAAAACTTGTCAAATGTTAAGAAAATACGGAATATACAACAAATAATTCCAGTTTAGAATTATTGGAGTTTAATCAGAATTAATGCATTCTATACTTTGAGGTAAATACGTAAATTTACAAAGTAACAGAATTAATTACCTTTTGGACTAAAACATCGCAGCATTCTTATCAAACTATCTTCTGACTTAGCTCTTAAATAAATTAAGAGCGAGTCTGGTCAGATAATGGATTCAGTTGTGATTGAGTAACGAAATGAAGTTTTTGACTTATATACCATACGAGATTTTTATATAGACAGGTCCTGTCTCCGATCCACTATATGTTATTAATAACTATCATGTCGTTCGTGTTAACTAACACTCGATTATTTTGTATTTCTGTGTTCCAATGTTTATCTGTAAGACTTACAGATTGGGTAGCAATACGTTAGCACAGATGACCAGACCTTCTATATATGTATGCATCTGTCCATAAACTATCGATAAGTCACCAGAACTTTTAAATTGAGATTATTCATTTATCTACTAGGACCAATGGTGTGGTATCAGAAGTTTGAGTACGCTGTAAGTCATTGGTTAGCTAAAGCTACAGAACATATGTTAGGTTGTGTTCTGTGCAGTCCTGGATGTTTCAGTTTGTTTCGTGGTTCAGCTCTGATGGACGATAATGTCATGAAGAAATACACAACCCCACCAACTGAAGCCAGACATTATGTACAATATGATCAAGGTAGAGTATGTAAAGAAAGATGGTAGCTAAATATTGAAACAACGGTATACTCGCTATGTATATTTAATATGTATCGGTGTACCAAGTAGCTAGCACTTCATATTTTGAGTTTTAGTAAAAACAATTTACTGGCGAATAGTATTATGTTTTGAAGCCCCAATACCACTTTTGTTTTAACTGAATAATATGCCCCAACCATTATTAAATGATGATACAAATCTCATCTTAACACACCAAATTTAAAAGATTGGAAAAATTCAACTACATGGTTTGAAAGGCTTTATGTAAACATGCAACTTGGGTTTAAACATATTTTCGAACCTTCTGGACAAGTAAAAAATGATTAATGAATGATTTACACAACACGTAGGACACTTCAAAAACATCTAGTAGATAGAATAAGGCTAAAAAAAAATCTGAACCTGTCAAGCCGGCAAGAGTGGTATTGTCCCATTAAGAAAGAGCACCACCCCAAACGTGCGTTAACACCAATTCGGTGACGAGACAAGATTTTACGCGATTAAACATTTTCTCAAAAAGTTAAGCCGATGTCGTCTTGTTAATTATTTTTAGATTTGATCGGTTATATTACTAGATATTTATATTTATCGGAAGATGCAGATAAATTGTCCCCCCACAAAAAATCAAATCGTATTAACCTTTATATGCAGGTGAAGATAGATGGTTATGTACATTGTTGCTACAGCAAGGTTATAGAGTTGAGTATGCTGCGGCGTCTGATTCCTATACATTTGCACCAGAAGGATTTTATGAGTTTTACAACCAAAGGCGGAGATGGACCCCTTCCACAATGGCTAATATCCTTGACCTTCTGATGACGTGGACAGCAACCACTAAAAAGAATGAGGACATTTCCTGGCTGTATATGTTTTACCAAACTAGTTTACTTACATTTAGGTAGGCTCGACACTTTACATGATCGCTCGAGTTAACTACACAAAATGAAATGGGGTTTAACGTCCCACTGTTCTTCTCCGACTGGGATAGTGAGGATAGGAGTTATCCATGCCTTAGACATGGTATGCTTACTATTTATTAAAAAAGGTTGGCACATATAGATAACGGGCTGATTTAAGATGCAATGTGTAAGTGTTGTAGGGTCTTCTGTTGACCACAAATGTTATATAAATAGCTATTTAGACATTTATATACATACCAAGCCCATAATTAACTCCTAGACCATCGGATGCTCGCGATTTTTAATGGATTGAAACACAATATCTGTTTCATAATTTAATTGGTAGTAAAGAAAATCGAGACTACACTATTCTTTTCAAAACTTCTAACATTAATAACTATGCTCAGATTTCAAGTAATTTGACTGAAATTTTCAATATATTCTCTTGTTCATATATTTTCATTGAACTATTATATTAAGAACGACCAGTTCCGTGCATTAATCTTACTCAGTGGTTCTTTAATAAAAACTCTACATGTATGTTGTTTATTTTAGTATCATTACACCTGGTACGATATTTCTGCTAGTGCTTGGTGCTTTACGAACTGCTTACGAAGACATCCCTCTGTACGGTGCTTTAGTTCTCAATCTAATTCCTGTGTGTATATTTGTATTTCTGTGTTTAAGGGCACCATCAAAATACCAGGTAATTATATATATATATATCCCAAATTGAAAGATAAAAGTGTACGGGGATAAGTAATAACTGACCTTTCCGTCGACTCCACCCACAATAAGGCTTTGACCTATCAGACCCGAGTACCATTTCCCGCGAAGTAATGTCGCGTTGCCACGTTTCTTTACCTAAGACAAACTTTAACGTTAGCAATCATTGTTAAAACCATTGCTCACACATATATCGTAACTGTGATGGCCCCTATCCAGCCCATCTCCAGTCACAGGTTAAATGATATAAGTACTTTACCTAGGGATAAGTAGTAAAATAAGTTGAAAATAACATGTGGGGGAACCAGCTGCATGATTACAGATTAATAATAATTTGTATTGCGCAAATATTCAATCGACTAGGACAATTAATAAATGATATTGTGCTTAAAACCACATTTTCACTTCTGGCTTGACACAGGGTCATATTGTCTAATATTTTCTGGAAATGTGTTACACATATTTGTACCAAAACCTTCGGTATCTAAATGTTATGGGTCGGAATATTCAATAACAATTTGCTTTGTAATCGTAATGAGCGCAATACATATATTTATTCTTTTTTTACAGCTTGCATTTGCTGGAATTCTGTCTATTTTCTATAGTTTACTCATGATGTTAGTAATGGTCGGGTTACTCAAACAAATTGGTGATTATGGTTTTTGTTCTGTGACCACCATCTTCATGACCACGGTAGCCTCCATTTTTATTGTAGCTGCTATCCTGCATCCACAAGAGATAACCTGCATTCTCCATGGCTTTTTGTACTTTTTAACCATCCCATCTATGTCCATGTTGTTGGTTATCTATTCACTGGCCAACTTACACAACGTTTCTTGGGGAACTCGTGAAGTTAAACAAGCAGCTCCACCACCAAAACAACAGGTAAATAGGATATGTTATCCAGCAATGGCCGTCCTCGCTGAAAGAATTACCACCAGGCGTCGATTTCACGTGTCCTAATCGTTGGTAGGAGAACCGTATTTCGATGTATCGGGATTAAAGTCAATTTCAACGCCAACATCTAACGTTTGTCTACACACCAGAACGAATGAATGTTCTGTAAAGTAAACAATGAGGTGATGTGGGCCCGCCTGCTCTATGGTGTCACCTATAGTTTATCTCTAGCGAGGAAGCCCTTTAAAGGAACAACTTGATCCGAAAACTATACGGATGTTCCGTAGCCACAGTTTGGTCCTCTGTATTCCGATTCTAGTAGCTATGGATTTTGGCCATTCAATCTCTGTAAACTGGTTTTGGAATCCCAAATATCAATGCTATAAATAGGAATTAAATGGCAGGACGCAATGACGCGCTTTGCCTTATGGGTTTATGCTTCCGTTTTTGGGGGCCATCTGTCAAATGACAAAAAATGCCTTGTTACAATAGGTTGTTCAATGCCATTGTCACGCGAATGTCACATCATTTCTAAGATGACGACAGATTGAAAGCACGTGGTCATCTGACCGTCATCGTCGCCCCGATATGCCACAAATGCAATTTTCAGCATGCTCCAAGAGCAGTCTACCATACCCCCCCCCCCAAACTACCGATATATGTATTGGGGTTTTTGCGCAACCGGAAACATTGAGTTTTAAATGTTCAACTGTTCGATCGGTGCATTGGCCGAGACTGTTCATCCCGTTTCCCCGGTTGGTCTCCCTTTGTCGGTGATGCAGGACGGAAGGCCTGAAACGGACAGCGGTTCCAAGGTCCTGTTTACACATGGGCGTTAACGTAAAAGATACCTTGAAGGTTGGAATTCGATATAAGAGTAGGCCGTAGTGCCACTATCCGGACAAAAATCCCTTATATCACATTGTATGGCGTATGCCGGTCTTGATTAGCTCTGCTCGGAGCAGAACAGTAGGACGTTAAACCTCATTTCTAATTTCTAATTGATTTAGGACAATATAAATCCACCTAAACAGAACATACTGCACCAGTTTATGGGAAAGGTTGTCGATAGCCACAATCTAGAATCAGACTTTGGATTTCGATGTGGTAACATGTTTACATGTGCTTGTTGTCCATCTGAGAATAGTTCCCGAAGTACAATGGACAAGGTAAGAAGAAGAATTTCGTAAAATAAAATGACGGAGTGTACAATACGTTCAGTGACCTACTCAGTTGACTTTCATGTACTAAATATTCATTCATAGAATGATCTCGCCGTCCTTTACATATCATTAGTCTGCACCAGTTTTTTTTTACATTTAGATTTACTTTAGTTTAAATATCACCATCATATGGGTACCAAATGAATACAGTCGCTGGGCTGGGCAGCAGACTAAAGGCATATTAAGTAGTGGTTCTTATCTTTTTCAAGCGATGTGCGGGTTTTAACAATCAGAGATTGTGCGGGCGAAAGTGCTATTCAATGATAAATTTGGGAAAATTAACAATCCTGCACTACTGTTGATTAAATTAATTTTATAATACTTATGTTCGTTATATTGATAGTATTTCTTCCCTTATTTCCATACCTTTATTGGTGTATATACAAAGATTTTTAATATCAATTTCGCTTTTACGTCTGAATAACGACTTCTTTGAAGACCCTTCTTATTTACTTACTCTTATTTATGTCTAGGCTATTCTGGCCCGTTTAGATGCGTTAGATGAAAAGATCACAGTAATGGCTAGTACTGATGGTAGTATAAGAGATGTTAGTGACCTGCCTACAGATTCCTCACAACTACCCCCCTTCTCCGAGGATCCAGATCCCTTTGAAGGTGCTGGCGAGCGAGGTGAGAAGTAAATTAAAATAGATCAGTTATTTTGTACACGGTGAACAGTCCATATGCTGATTACACTATTTTGCCATATTACACTATTTTGCCTATACCGTTTTTTAGGACTTCGAATTTTGTCTTATGGTTTGGATTGTTCGTACTTGGTTTTATTTTATTTCACAAAGCATTCTCAGACTTAAGTTTATAATTTACTCAGAATTGTTCCTCTTGTTGTAACTTAAATATAGTCCTTTATAAAAAACCTTTGTTGCTTTAATGTATCAAATACATCAATACGAAACTATGTGCAAATATTTGTGTTTATGGATCAAAGATAATTCTCATTAACAGTGATTGGAAGTTGAGTAAATTCTTAACTTAAGTCTGGGAATGCTTTGTGAACTCGGTATCGGGTATATATGCACACCGATATAAGTACAATAATAAGAATAAAAACCCATCAAATGTAATCTGATTAAAACACAGAACCTTGTTTAGTGTCGTTTATTATAATTCCAAATTTCATTCTTCTTATCTTTATAACGTAATCGTCTTGAAAATGCGTTAAATGACACGCGTTCTTACCCAATCAAATGGTCCATTGAGTCGAGTGCTTATTATATGAAACCTCGGGTAGACATTCGCAACGCTAGAAAACATTATAAAGTCATAGGCTAAACAGGCATTCGTATGACCCCAGGCGCAACCTATAACCTGTAATACCTTGACATTTGTAAGATTATGACTTTACATTTTCAGAAAATCCAGTTTTTAAAGAAGAAATTGTGAAGATTAAAGAAAATACGCATTATCCTTTCTGGATTAAAGATGATGATCTTGGGGATGGAGAAATCATAATGTCAACCGGAGATGAAGATTCATTTTGGGAAGAGTTGATATCTCTCTATCTCTTCCCTCTTGTGGAAAATCAGGACCACAAGAAAAAGATTCAAACAGAGCTAATTGAGCTAAGGAATAAAGTCTGTTTGGCATTTTTGCTCATCAACGCCCTTTTTATTATTCTAATCTATGCTCTGGAGACCATATCTGAGAATACTGAAAATCTGTCATTTAACATTCCTTGTGATATACCCAACTTCAAGGGGGAAAAAATTGAACCTATTTCAATGACATTCACCCTTGTCTTTGGCGTTATGCTATCGTTGCAGTTTACTGCTATGCTATTTCATCGTTTTTCAACCTTCCTCCACATTGCTTCCATAACCAACCTCAACATTAAAACAGGAATGTCGAAGAAAAGTGACCAACCAAGTCCAGTTACTGTGGAAGAAACTATTGATTTGGTTCGAGAGATGCAAACAGTGGCCCGAGACGAAGATACCATGTCCGTGGTTACAGTTAGTGGCAATTCAACGGACAGCCAACCAATTGGAAAGGAACTGTGGCATAAATTAGCTGTAAGACGGAAGCCTAGTGTAGCTCCACAAACTCTCAGTAGAGCCTTCATGAGAAATTATGGAAAATTAGTAAATCACTTACAAAACGACGAAATAAACGAAACAACAGAAGAGGACAGAACTCAGCAATTGCAAAAAAAGTTTAAGAGATTCGAACGCCAATCCTTGGCAACCATTGTCAAAATGACACAAGCATCGCCAGACGTTAAGCAACAGATTATCTCGAGAGGAAGGAAGCGGTGGGACATGCTGCGAGAGAAGGTTAAAGGCAAGCAAGGTCTTTCGGATGTAGTGGGTCGTGTTTTACAGCAGAAGAAGTTAGACGACGAACAAGCCAATAAAGAGAACTTTATGCAAATCCCCGATACTAAGAATGATGCTGGGGTCCATCCGTTGCTTCTCCTGGCTAGAAAACATAAAGAAATGGAAAAGCAGAAGGCACAACAAGAAGCAGGCATCGCAGAGGAAACGGAGCCAGATGATCAAATGGAAACGCCTGTGATTCATATAGAAGCCGCCGTTTCTACACCAGTTTTTGTAAGAAGCAGACGACAACAAAATGGTGAATTGCCGTGCCCTTCAGTAAGACCACCACGAGACAACGCCAACACTGATTTATAATCGGCTGCGACCTCTTTTGTTTTAAAAGAAAAGTGTAAATTTAAATAAATTTCATTGTGTTTTTGCAAAGATTTTCTTCCTATATATGAAACATGAAAAGTCTGCAAATATTGAGAGATGTCAGTGTTCAGCTTTTTTTTGGCGTTATAATGTCGACAAAGCTATTAATCATATTATACAGTCTTTCAGGGACTGTAGAAGAAGGGCTGAGTGATTGATGTAACATGAATGATGACAACCAAGTCAATGTAGAGATATTTTAATATTCATACAATACAAATACATGTACTTTATCTTCATGAAGTGTTAGTAGGTTGGTTTTACAGGATTATTTACCTTGTAAAAACGCATTTTCCCTTTTACTCTTCGCATGTAAAACCCTCAAACTTTGGCTTCACCAGCAAGCATGATTTTCTTTAGTACCAGCGGAAATGAAACAATAACAAGGCAAAACTAATCGATAAGTGATGCCAATGTAGGCGGAGTCTATACTACCCGATAAAATTAGTGATATGATAAGGAGGTCGCTACACCGATAGTACATGCCCCTAGAACATACATTCCTCACTAAATGTATGGGAAGCAAGGAGTTGTAGTTCCGTTTTACAAATATGTACAAATAATGTAAATAATATATATTTAGATATGATACTTGTTATGTTATATGAAAGTTTTAAAGATGCATTATGTAAGAGCTAAATCCGACCTTTGCAGGTTTTTTGTTCTGACTTCCAGTGTTATATAAATTATTATGTATACATTTTTACACATGACATGCCCATTATGAACTCTCTGGGTAGTCGAATATTCAGTGAAATAGCCAATTGTTTTCGAATTTTCATTAAACGTTAAAATGGAAAAAAATTTCATTATCACTGTATCGTTCAAATCGTTGACTAATCAACAAATAACTGTTACAAATGAAAACATACGACATTAATAGGCCAAAGTCGTCAGTTAAAATACATAATGAGTATTAGTCAATTAAAATTGTTGGTAATCGGTCAGTAGCCATTAAGTAGATGTGTTGTCACTAAGGTGTTAAATCTGTCACTATCGAATGATATACACCAATTTCGTCCAGCTTTGTGTATTCAATAGTGATGGGTGTTATAAATAGTCACGCTTTTACACCAGTAGCGACATCTTTTACAGCTAGTTACGTACACGCTAATTAATTACAACTGTATAATTTCTATGCATACTAAACAATAGTTTAGAATACTGACCACTTATATGATTTAATGACAAAATGTGTCATTACCAAATGGCCTAGCTTCATTTGTCAACGGTATCGGTTTACCAGTGTATCGTATCAATCGAGATCATAATAGTGTAATTTGACTGAAATTTTCAATATGTTAATTTTTATTAACTAACTTTTATCTATTATAGCAAAAACACCAGCTCTTTATCTAAATCTTACATAATGCACATTGAACAAAATTGTGCTTTCAAAAATAATTTCTGGTACAATTTAAAATTTGTGAGTTATATTTTTTATAATTTTATTTAAATAAATCCTAAAAAATAGATGGTATCCAGAAACAGTCCTACCTCGTTAAAAAATAATCCTGTTGATCCCATAATTCACTATTGTCAGCTGAGAAATTGGGAAAAATGTCATTTTCAACTTCAAATTCCAACGTTGTAAGATGGCTGTTCCATGTAGTCAATAGGAAAACAAGGGAGGTAATTGTGTTATTATTTCCTGTGTCAATGATTTTTAAGGGTGGAAAATAATGCCCATGATCGTATGATATTGAGTTGATAACCTATTGAGCAAAGCACATAGAAATAATTATGTTTTGACTACCTAGGAAAATTTTGAATTCTCGCTTTAAGCAAAATATCCTTTCTGGTGATATTTTTTAAATTTTATCTTTCATAATTTTGACTACTCAGATTACTTTCGAAATTTTAATTGAGATAAAGAACTCATTTGCCATGATTATTGAAATGGAAATTGACAATCCCGATATTCTCTTGTGCCAGTTGAATTAGTCTATGTGATTTCTCCGTTAGATGTATCCGATCGTTGGTCTCGAAATGTATTACTATATAGTGTGTGCGGGATCATCGAACCACATATAAAAACAAACCCGCGGACAAGATACGCAACACATGGATATTGCATGTAATAAGTAGCAAAGTTAAACCGAATAACGGGATACGGTTTCCAGCCGTAGGCTTCGACTGCGATATACATACCCAGGCCTGCAGTGATACAGGCTTCGCCCTAAATGAGAGAAAGATTCCACTCAACTGAGACTGCTCTACTAAAAGTTCAAAATGATATCTTGATGTCTATGGACAACAATAAATGCGTGATGCTGGTACTGCTAGATTTGTCCGTCGCATTTGATACAGTAGACCATGAAATGTTACTGTCTAGGCTATATTCTGAAGTTGGAGTGTCTGGCTCTTCTCTGGCAATTTTTCGGTCCTATCTTCATTTAAGATGTCAGGCAGTGTTGATAAACAACAAACTCTCTGAGCAGAAGGACCTTCAGTTAATCCACAAACTTCAAATGGTCCAGAACTCAGCTGATAGGCTTATCACTAAATCTAAACACACTGATCATATTACCCCTATAAAATTTAATCAAATTACACTGGCTACCATCCGTTCTAGAATCGCATATAAATTGCTTCTCTTGGTTTTTAAATGCCTCAATGGTTCCGCGCCTCCATATTTAAGCGGTTTAATTCAAATTTACACGCCCTCTAGAACTTTGACTGTTTACTGTTATGTAAAAAGCGATCGAGATTAATAACAATAGGTGATAGAGCATTCAGTATTCATGCACCGAAAGTTTGGAATTCATTACCTTTTAACATCAGAAACTCTACAACTATTACAATTTTAAAGAAAAATATTAAAACTCATTTAATTACCAATAAAGATAGGTATGGTATACACCATGCAGTGTGCTACGAGGGACATATTGCCCCGGCAGCGGCGTATCCTACTACGAATTCTAACCCCAAGGATTCTACTGCGTGTACGCAGACGAAGAACCAGACAATGTTCCAGGACCACGGAACTTTCGGGAACATACCTGGGACCTCATGATTGGTGAGTCAGTGGCTTACTTACTGAGCCAGACTAATTGGGCCAACTTGATCAATCAAACCAATAAGACACAGCTAAGCTTGCTATAAATAGTGATCAACACTATCGTGTTTAAATCATCTCACATTACTTGTAATAAGTATATAGTATACTTTTAAATTATGATATGATATGAGTATAAGGTGATATGTCAACAAACTTTAAGTCTAAAGTAAAGAGTCTATTTAAGTAAACACTGTAAGCAGTAAATAACTAGATGACACCTGTTGAAGATATATTCAAAATATTCCTCCATTACCTGAAATCGTCTTTCTTGTTTGTGATATAAAATGTAATTGGTTAGGAGGAATGGTGTGGTGGTTCTGTACTTATTGGGTCACAAAATTTACGGTAATGTCTTTCTTATTCAGAAACTTATACGCTTTAATTTGAAGAGATCGTCGATTTATCGGAAAATCAATTTTCGTTGTGACCATTTTATCAAAAAAGCGGGGTATTTATATTGCTCCACATGTACGGTATAAGGAGTAAGGTCGCCTTTCCAGCCACGTGGGTTTCTCCCACTGTCAGGGACTCGAACGCGAATAATGGACCTATAAAGGCTATAGCGACTGAACCTTTTTTTAGTACTCAGTTTATATACATTCGTAGTACACTATTATATACGTTCCATTTAATTTGTATCCATTTCCTGGTGCTACTAAACAGATATTTGGTTCATTTAAAGAGAGTTGCTAAATCGTATGTCACCCTGGCTGGGAAGCTAGAGTATAATATAGAGTATATTGAATAAAGATGTTCGAGTTGTCTGATCCCAAATGAAAATGCACAGAGTTACCCCACCTTGACAACAGTAGGGATTGACCTTTTATACAGTGACATTTGAGTCATGTGTAACGTATCGGGATATCAAATCAATTGATAAGATACTTAGCCTTATCAAGATAAACTATGCATGGAATGACTGCATAATGACACAATCACGTTTAAAGAAACTATTGGATGACCTACTCCGAAACTACCCCACCCACTCCCCTCATGTGTCCCCTGTGGGTATCTCTATTATCAATAGGGGTTGGGTGGTCGAATGGTTAGCACGACCGCGCTGTATCCTAAGGTCTATCATTGAGTCGACTGTCGTGGTTTCGATTCCCTGGTTGTACGTGACAAGGAGTAGGGTCGCCTTTCTAACCTCATGGGTTTACTCCCGGTCTTAAAATGACACAGATGGTGTCTACTGGACGTTACCCCCCCCCCCCGCTTCCTCTCTCTCTCTCTCTTTCTCTCTTTATTATCAATACCGGAAATTTTCAGGACAAAAGAGTTTGATATTACTTTTCAAATTGTGGTGGAAAGAGTCATGTCCGCCTGTTCGTTATATTTGTGTTAGGTGCAGTTTTAATCCCTTCTTCATTTATAAGAATATACAATGTCCGGAGATACCAACTTTATCTTTAAGAATGTTATTTTTTTTTGACATACCAGAGCCTATCAAAGAGACATTTTAACCAATTTAAAATGAAAATACAGGCAAGTGGTCGTCGGTGGCTAAATGGATTGATCTCTTGAAAGTAACTGTCAATTTATATAATCTTTGATGTTTATCAGGGTGAGTAAAAACATTCTGTCTGAGTGTATTACAGATATCAAACGTACCCATGGCAATCACATGTACGTTATATATGCAGACGAACACAATTGGGTATAAACAAAGATAAGATAATTATACAGAAAAATTGCCCCGTCCCCCTCCTATCCCACCGCCACGAAGTTGCTGAGTTTCATCGACTAATCATAAGGACGAATCCTATTATAACAAAAAACTTCGTTTTACTTGTCTTTACTACACTAGGATCTTGCAGAGTTGTTATATAACCTGCGCTCTGGGTGATGTGGGGGTTTAGCCAATGAAAACGGTCTGATGCAGCGAGATCTTGGAAACATCAATGTTCTCAGATGTTCATGTAGTAGAGGTCATCTAAAGTATAGATCTGTGTTTTAACCAGATTGTCATGAGGATGGTTAGTGCAGTTTACAAAAAAAATTTCTGAGACAGGATATTTTGTAAATAGGGTTTTTGAGATTTTCTCTTTCACAATTGCCGCGATTATTAGACATATACATGTAATATTAAATACCATGTCTTAAAACGATTGGTTAACTTTAACGGAGAGAAAGATTGTTGCAGGAAATATAGGCCCCGAACAATCTGTGGTGGAAATTTTTCCTACAGATTTATGCTAATATTTGTTTAGGAAAAAATAAAGTATTCTATAGTGTTTTCTGTAGTAAAATTAACGCAAACAACACGTTACCAAGATATGTACGTTTAAGTTTAACGGATGGTTAAAATAACTTTATTTTGAGCAACCGGGCCCAGAGCGATTGGACTATGTTGTAATAATCGAATATGTCACAATTTATTATCTGCATACTTTTACAGTGAGCACTGTTAAAATCTTACTTAAATAGGAGTAAAACGAAAAGACATAAAATCGTGAATATATTTAACAATGTATGTTAGTACCTTTTCTACGGTGGCTGATTTAAAAAAAAAGAATAACTCGCGAGGTACCAAGTCGTACACTCGAGATAATTAAATCGAGCGCCCAAGATAGTTAAGACGGGCGCTCCAGATACTAAGTCGGGCACTCGAGATAATATATCCGAATACGCCTCTACTGATGCCTTAAGTTGTATAATGTTGTGCTTTAGTATGTGATACACATGCAGAACAACAGTGTTCATTTGTTCGTTTTTACAACCCATCCAAAGCTGCAGTGACGGATGTCCTAAATGAGCCCCCGTACCCTTCAATGTTCAGTCCACTATATTATTCCTACCTTAGATAAATATTGAACAACACGCAATAAATCAAAATGACCCATTAAAAACACTTCACCTTAGACATTGAGGGCCAGCTTTAGGTATGTAAACGAAGTCTACTATTTGAATACATTGAAATACCTAGTCCACAGTATATCTAGAACCCAGAGCCCTTCGTCAGGAATTTTCTGTATGGTAAGTAAAACAAACAGAAATTTTACAGTTTTGGAAAATAGTGAGATTTTTTTCACTGTTGACGTTCGGTTCCGTTAAATAAACTGTTGTCGCCATAAGATCCTGCCTATGGTGGCAACGGAGCTTGCCGGATTTAACAGTACTTTCAAGTATTGGGTTGCGAGTGTTGGTTCACTGTGTGATATTCTGTAGTCGGTTTGCGTCTCAGCCGGAAATTTGTATTTTGTCATACATTAATTATTTGGTTGTAATGTACAGCACTCTGAACAATAGTTCTCTGTAAAGTGTAACTACGTGCATCTAAGTGAGCAAGATTTATGGACACATAAAATCTCACCTGGACTTGAACTGTAAATTTAAACGATCCAATGCAGTTAAAAAATGAACAACTTCTGTCCAATGAACGTAATTCAACAATCCGGATATTTGTTTATTCCAAACCCCTTTGTGTTACCTAAAAGACCGAACGTATATAATTTGACTGTGTTTAATTTCTGGCTTTTTTTTTATCCCAATTTGGATAATATCCTAATTACCCAGTAATGGGAAATTGTCAATGCCATTAAACCTTTAATTTCCAACAATGAAAAGAAGAAAGAGACATAGTTTCTCTAATTTAAATACATGTTTTAGTTAGTCTATTTACATGTTTTATTTAATTTGTTTACATGTTTTATTTAATTTGTTGATATGTTACAGCGATGAAGTAAAGATTTAGAAGGATGTCTCTTAAAGGCGGAGGTGTTTTCAATCAAGCTTTCCAAAATGACGATGGAAAGTCTGAAGATGACGTGTATTTGGTTGAAAATGGCCAAGGGGAGGTTATTCTAGATCACGAGGACAACCAAAGAAAGAGCACAAAGTATGTATATTTGGTTGCAACTTTATAGGCCTCAGGCCTAATTTGCTACCCTTGTAAAATGACGTGATTATTATTATTATTATTATTATTCAGTTAAATGATAAACAGGAACAGATTCCTAAAATCCTTTCTTATTAGGTATATTTCGCTGTATTAAAGTATTGTATTTCGAATTGCCCTGAATTTAGTTTATTAGTGTATTTTTGATAGCAATAAATTGGTAATGAATGGCGTGAAAGGTACAATTTATAAATTGTACATCCAACACGTCAGATAAAGTATGGTTTAACCATCCAAAATGCAATTGTTATGGTTGACAAATGTACACATGTATATAATTTAAAACTGGTTGACCTAAATAAATAGTCAAACCATTAACAAACTATTAGTATCATATTTGGTGTTGGGTGTGGGTGGCAACACAGCACATGAGATACCCTGGGCATTTTGGTGTTGACAATATCACATCGACAGCCACCCCCTCCTTTTTGACGGACCGAGTTTGAACCTTCTCAGACCCGGACCTTGGTATACCCATGTTTCATATATTAAACTACTTGCGTATTTGCTAAGACAATTTGATGTTCTTGCTGAATTGGTTTTTAATTATTAAAGAAGTGGTGTATGGAGATCAATTCAAACTTGTCATGATATCCAATAATGTTTTATACTTCTTTTTCTAATTTAGGAGGAATGTCAAGAAATGGGATATCTTTCGAGAGGATGCCGATGCAGATGTTTCAACGTCATCTGAATCTGAAATATGGAAGACCGTTAACATCGTCGTTAAAGTCCTGGCCTGTATTTTTCTCTTTGTCGTCATCTTGGGAACAGCAGTGGTGTCTAAACTTAGCTTCCTGTTCATGACCTATTACATCAATCCACTACAGAAGCCATTTACCGTCGGAAACCAAGACGCAAATTCTTCTAATCCTGACCAGTTCTTTATCATCAAGGACAATGTCCGTCCTCTAGATGTTAAATGGCTATGGAGTTTATTTCTGTCAATATGTCTTCCATATTTGTTTACGATGTTTGGCAATTTGTGGACAATCTGCTTCAAAAAGACAAGACGTGTAACTCTTCTGCCATTTGTAATAGTAAGTACAGATTCCTATCAACTAATTGACAAAAACCCTATTTCTTTTCGGGCTCATCGTTAATTGAGTATAAATGATTTCAGTCTATGCTGTCTCGGATTTCAATCTGGACAAGTATTTGCGGTAATCTATGAATGTGTCTATCTAGTCTATTCCACTGAAAAAGTGGAAGCCATGTTGGCCCAGTGAGTAAAACGTTGGCTCGCAAACCTTGTGGTCCAGCGTTAGATTCCTGTGTTGACCGAGAAAGGTTGTCAGGATTTTTACGTCTTGGACCCATTTGTTAGTCGTGCAGGACGAAGGGTCTGACAAGGGAAATATATAGTCGTTCGGATGGGACGAAAGACTAAGGTCCCGGGTACAGATAGGTATGCACGTAATAGATAGAAATCTTGTCACTCATAGAGAGATGGGGTTTAACGTCCACTCGACACAAACTAGGTCATTTCGGGACTAACATATGGTTTAATTTCAATTCAATAATTCGCTTGCGCGTAGGGGTCTTTTGGTTGTGGGAGGAAACCGGAGGACCCGGAGAAAAATGCTCAAACCCCCTTTTAACTCACCTGTGATTACTTAATCGATTTTTTTTTACATTTTAGGTCTTTATTACCGAAACCTTTCATTCTATTGGCCTGTGTTTACTAGTATTCTACGTCATCCCCAGTTTTGATCCTCTGATTGGCTGTTTAATGGTTATGAGTGTAGGGTCTATGCCAGGAATTTTACGTATATTTGAGGATAAACGCGAATCAAGACAAAGCAACGCACATGCAGTGATTGGACAAAAGACGTCTGGATTTTCACTACCAGCTCTGGTACAGAGGCTGCTCGATTTCATTGTTTTGTGTTTTCATATCGCTGCCATCGTTCTGTGGATCATCCGAGCCCAAGTGGAACTTCAATCTGTGGCGCTTACATCTTGCATACCCATATCACTTTTTCTTTGTTCGATAAACAACTGGGACAATTTTGTAAAGGGGGATTCTTTTTTGGTAAAGTTGCGGACACAAATCCGCAACCAGAGAGTCAAGCTATATCTTCTAGTATCCATGTGGAAGATAATTGTCACTTTTATATTTTTATCCGTTGTGTTTGCCATTGGTAGCGACCAATGCACAAGGACTTTCTTTGCTTTAGACACAAGTGCCGCAAACTGTTCCATATTCGGGGGACTGACTTTAGTAAATGATAAACCTATACACAACACGGATTGCCACCAGTTATATCCATTTCTAGTAGCTTTAGTCAACGTTCTCTGTAGTATCATCTGTTACAAATTATCTAAAGCCGCTTGTAAGATACTGGTCCAGGTGGCTTGCTTCACTACACCCCTATCCTTAGCCACCCCTGTTACATTTGCCCTTTTAGTACTATCATATTCCTCGAGTAATGCTAATTCCGAATTCCTCCAGTGCAGTCTCTTCTGGGTTCCGACTTTCAGTGGCAATAGCTTATCACCGTATTTCTATAGGCTGTTAATCCACTATTGGTTCATTGTTGGTGTGGTGGGCTATCTGTCATTCCTGTATATCGTGGGACACAACTGGCACCCAAAGACAAGACGTCTTTTAGCTACTGACAAGTAAGTAAATAGATTTATTTTTTGATGATGATTTTATGCTACTTAAAGACCATTAAAATAAGGGTGAATATTGTTCATAACGGTTATGTTCAAAATCACGACTTTCATCAATTTATAATACCTAATTGTATTCGAATTTTAAACACACACCGTCAAAAAACTCGATATAACGAAGTCTAACTTTATTTCAGATTATTTACTAGGCGTCTGTATTGTGGAATCCTGCTAGAGCAGTCGATGATGTTAACTAGAACTCGCGACGAACAGGTTGAAGATCCATGGGAGAAAAAGGTAGTTAATAACGTAGTGGACATTGTTTCGTATCCATTATATTTTGTCGGAAACTAAACATTTTGACATTAATTTTGCTAGTCCAAGAATAAGTACCCGTTGGAAAGGCTTAATAGCAAGCGGCAAACCAGTAGACAAGTCCGCACGTGCATCGCAAATGGCTAAAAAAAAAATACTTCTTAGAAAATATCAATTGTAAAATCTATTGACAACCGATTTGGAATCCAATTGCAATTTCCAAATTATATTTTATGTGCAATTCCGTGTGGTTTTTGTCCGAGAAGAACATTAAAATATAGAAAGCAAGATCAACATCCTTACAAAGAAGTTTAAATATTTTGTTGGCAGGATGTTGATGCACCTTGGACTAAAGTTGATGAAGCTGGTGATACTATCGAGGAATTTGATTTGATGGACACAAGTAAAATTAGAACGGATAGTACACCATTTATATATATCTGTGCTACCATGTGGCATGAAACCGAGAATGAGATGATACAAGTATTGAGATCACTTTTCAGGTAATTAGCTGGGGATACCCGATTGTGAGGATTTTTAAGAGTCTGAATGCAGAGTTTGACAGACTCTTTTCATTGCGAAGTTCTGTTAGTATCGATAACCGATAGAGTTTTAGTAGAAATCGTGACGTAACCTTTTGTAAAGTCCATAGTGATGAGGGCGATTGGGGAGGGTTGTCAAATAGTCTTACGTGTGCGCTTTAGAGGCGTGGGGGAGAGGGGCGAATAGTTTAATGTGTGTTCTTTAGATCGTAACTCAAGTGGCAAGGTGTCAGTCGCACAGGGTCACCTGCCTAGCCCAGTGGGTTTGCTACGAATCACCCTGTATACTGTCACTGCTAAAGACCAATCTACGCAAGTGAATTATCAAAATTATATGATATCGTGTATTAGTCTGATACGCGATTATAACATCCCTAATTATGAAAAGTCCATAAGCTAATATCGCCAACGCCAAACCCTTATGGGGTTTGGATGGCCAAATGATTAGACGTACGCGCTGTGTCATAAGGCCTGTCAATGAGTCAGCTGGCGTGGTTTCGATTTTTTAGTTGAACGTGACAAGGAGTAGGGTCGCCTGTCCCACCTTGTGAGTTTTCTCCGGGTTCTCGGGTTCCCCCAACTGCTAAATTTCCCTGAGCGCAAACGAATTATTGAAATAAAATTGAACCGTATGTTAGTCCCGAAATGACCTAGTTTGTGACGAGTGGACATTAAACCCCGTTTCTCTCTCTCTTCAAACCCTTGTCGGGTGAGGTTTTAATAAAATGGTTGACAAGAACGAACCGGTCGACATATTGATATGGCGCCGTGATGTACTTTACATGTATGTTAACAGTTTAATCTACACTTGACCTAATATTTAATATGACATATTTACGTATATTTATTTATTTATTTACCTTTAGTTTATGAGTACTTGATCTTTAGCAGAAAACCAGGCTTTTATTGACTCTTAACGTTTGTGGACATAAAAACTTTTAACACACCCACCCTAATCTGGGCGTAAATCAATTCGAATCGAGCGAATTATATCCACATCTCCAATTATACTCTGTATTATCAATACAATAATTCGACAGATATTCTGAATCGTTGCATCTATTCAAATCAGTAGAACAATTTTTTACACCTACTGTTTTTTTGAATTCATTGGCAGGGGACCCCAAATTAGATCGGCCCCTGGCTATAGTCATCCTCGGTTACCCAGTGCATTCATTCCGTTCTACTCCACTATACCCTGGGTTAATCTATAGGGCTTCCACGATTTCAAATTGCTAGAATGTAGCTATACTGTACAAACCAATCACAAAAGAGTTTACAAACCAATCGTTTCGCCTACGTTTTTATAAGGGTAGATTACCATATCCATGTCCATTTAGTGATTGATTTATGTAAGTATTGTATATATTAATAATTTATTTATATTGAATTGCATTATCAAAATCTGTGTATGTGTTGTTGATTTCAAATATGTATAACATCTATATGTTTCACTTTTGTTATCATTATTACTATTCGTTCTTTGTTTGAAATAATAATAATAATAATACGTCGTTTTGTTATGTTTATTATTAATGAACGTATACTCGTTAATTTAATTCCCAATTGCCTATCTACGATATCACGTGTACATAAAATTCGCGGAACGAACACACAATTCTCAATAAAACTAATGACTCTACATGATTAAATGAACGTTTTGTCTTCAATAATAAAACATATAATTACGCTTTTAGAATAGGCCAACTCCTAACACTGTCAGAAGAGAGTAACTTCCCTTTGGGCAATTTCCTTTTCAAATAACAGTTTATGGGATTGGTCGATAAAAATAGCACAAGCATCAATAGTGGATGACTTGGAAACGTGTCTCCCCCATAGATTAACCCAGGGTATAGTGGAGTAGAACGGAATGAGTACACTGGGTAACCGAGGATGGGCTATAGTCAGATCTTTTTTTTTTTTGCTCCTTTTTAAAAAAATATAATCATATTTCCTGTGGTATTTCTTATCCTAAAGTGAAATAGGTTTCTTAGCATCTTGTGCTATGGAGGAAAAAAATTGATCGGATAGCGGCTAAGGCCTACTGTTATTTTGGTTTAAGGATATTTCACGATTGTTCTTTAATATGTGCAGTAAATATCCCCCTACAAATTTTATTTCTATTTTTTATCTGTATATACTGAAAAGTACAGCTGCCTAGTCGTTCGGATGGTAAAACCCCCGAAATCCAGTGTACACATTAGCACGCACGTAAAAATATCCCTTGAAAGTTGAAATTCGATATAACCCCATTTCATTTTATTTTGATCTGTGTATACTTGTATTTTTCATCAGGTTAGATGAGGATCAAAGTGCTCGTAGGAAAGCCGTCAAAGCGTTCGAGATAGATGCTGACTATTATGAGTTTGAAGGTAGAATTTTATGGCTTGAATTTCGTTTCGGATATTTTGATTTAGTTATTAACGTTATTTTTATCTGATGTCCAAAATTGGTGGTTTGGTATTGCCTCGAGTGTTGCGAGTGGAGTTAAATATTGCAAACATAATATTATTTTAGTTGAATTAATGAAGTTTGTTTTTGAGCCTAATGCTGGGTGGGGTGGGGGTGGGGGAGGCATAGCCTTATAACAACTCACCCACTCAGTACGCTATGGTGTCGTCATTATGTTTTGACTTATTCATGCTTACAAATTTAACATTCCGACAATTTGAACAGCTATGATTCTCCTTTCCACGGAGAGCAATCAGCCCAGCACCCATGTATTTCCATGAAGGCTTCCGCCGAGGTGTTGCAAACGTGATGGCCGCCATGTTTAATATATGTCGGAACTTCTACTGGATGTATGTTTATTTAAATTTATATTTTTTTGTTCTAGCTCACATTTTCTTTGATGATGCTTTTGAATCTCATGGTGATGAAGAATTTGATTATGAAGTAAATGATTTTGTGACGATGCTTACAAGAGTCATATATGTTGCTGCGGAGTAAGTTAAACAGGCGCATATCCAGAGGAGTCAGGATCCCCCCCCCCCCGGTTCTCACACTGAGCATTTAGTTTTCTCCTAATTTAATCGAAATAACGTCTAAAAAACTAACTTCCTAGGCATTTCCACCAATATGGTTTCACTCGAATTCAGTCCCGTGTGCATGTTTGCACCTTCATGATCAGAAATATTGTATAAGAGCTTCCAATTTGATAAAATGTGTGGGTATTGCCCTCAGACGTTACCCCTCTCCCCCTCACCCCTCTTAGCTGTTACACCATTTATCTATAGCATTACCCCTTTCCATAAACGGAAAGTTACCATATTATAATATCGTCAGGTCAGAAATACCTACCCCGCCTTTATCCATCTTCTTTGGGCAACTGATTACAATTATTTGAAATGATTTCAATGTTTCTTGGCTGGAATATGCAAACCCCATTCTCTCTGTAATAAATAAGAATAAGTACCAGCGACTTTTTTTATTGCGTCATTTCAGTACACAGCATAGAACTACCATGAACATCCCACCGCCCACTAAGATACCAACACCTTATGGTGGGAGGTTGATCTGGACATTACCAGGAGGAAATACTTTAACCGCCCATCTAAAGGATAAAACAAAGATACGACATCGTAAAAGATGGAGCCAGGTTAGTGAATTGGGAACGGAAAGAAATGGGGCTTATGGTCGCTACAGAAAACTTTAGGTTATCAAATGTTAATTTTAATGATTCTTTATCATTTTGAGGGTAAAAGGGAATCCGGAGAAAAGCCACGAGGCTAAGTAGGCAATCATACTGCTTATTACATACAAACGAGACGTCCGTACCACAAAACTTGAATCGATGAGACCCCTTACGATCTTATCAGTGCTGGGTTTAGACTAAGAGAGGTCTCACAAGCACACCCTTACGAGCACATACAAAGATGAAGCGTGTTTTAAACACAATTGAGCAAAGCCGCGGAATGTAACGGGTGTTCAAGATTGCGGTTTGTGTTACAAAGGGCATACGACAGTGTAAACAATATCATAGACCTTGGGGCACTGGGTTTCAGCCTGCCAAGTCTATGGGTAAGACCTGCACTCAGGGCCGGATCATGCCTTTTAGAGTCCCTAAGCACTTAAGACTTTGGTGCTGCCTATATGTATGTGTCATTCAAAAATTAAAATTGAGTGTCAAGTTCTGAGTAATTTACATGATTTTTTTGGAAATAGTTCTCATACCTACAAACATTTATAGAGAGGTTTGGATCTGCGTCTCGATTTTGACAATTGCCATAAACTAAGTGTTAAATTGTACGATAAACGTGATGACTTTGACTTTCCGATTGTTAACTTTCCATTTATTAGTAGTAACATTCCAATATCACCAGCTTATGGAGTGTTTGTGTCTCAGCTAATTCGTTACGCGAGAGCTTGTTCATTCTATTTTGATTTTTTGAGTAGATCGAGGCATTTGTCATCTAAGGCTTTTAAAAAGTTTTATGGTCGTCATAATGACTTGATCGGTAAATATAACATTTCTCTCTCGACTATTATTCTAGACATATTTAATTGACGGGTATACTATCTACCTGATTATATATGTGTACTACATCGTTAACACTGTTCATCACGTGCATTTTGCATACCGATAGTTCATTGGTCTATCACGCTATTTTACCGAGTTTTCGCTTAATAGATTGGATGCAGCTATGGCGGGTGTGGCGCGCCAGGCAGGGTAAGCTTACTCTTCCTAGGACACCTGTTACCACTGTTCGTCGTGTATTTTGTACACGGTGAACAGTCCATATGCTGATTACACTATTTTGCGTTTTTACACATTTTTGCCTATACCGTTTTTAGGACTTCGAATTTTGTCTAATGGTTTGGATTGTTCGCACTTGGTTTTATTTTATGATACTCTAGAAATAAAAATAAACAAAAATTTATTTCAAACGGGCCACTATTGAGGTCAGAGTCATTAAACACTGAGGCACCATTGGAAATTCAGCTATGAAAATTTATGTGGTGCACCCTTCCCTTGATGTCCTAGGCACGTGCCTATTTTGCTCAATGGTAATCCCAGCCCTGTATGCACTGGATCTAAATCGCATGCATTAAACGATGTATAGCTGAAAGTGACTCATGACTATTTTGTCAGGTTATGTATCTGTACTATTTCCTGGCCAATCAACTCATGTCCTTGCCTATAACTCTGGAGAGGAAGAAGAAACGAGCCGAAAATACATTCTTGTTAGCTTTAGATGGGGACGTAGATTTTCAGCCCGAAGCGTTAAGGATGCTGGTTGATCGGATGAAGAAAAACCCAAAGGTTGGTGCAGCATGTGGTCGAATTCATCCTATCGGTTCAGGTAAATAACTGTTTCTAAATTTAAAATCACCTTTCATAGCAAATTTGATGGTGACCATCCCTCGAAATTGGTATATGCCTAGTAATAACTATCGCTGAAACTCACGTGACACGTGAATGAGAAAAGTTCTGTCTAGGCTTTCTGGCGTAGGTGATACAAATTCTCATTTAACTATTAATATTTTCTGCCTTAGAATATACGTACTTGGATATCGCCCAATTATACTAGAAACGGAAAAGGAGAACGAATTAACAATCTTCAAAATTGAATTGCATAATAGATTTATTTTACAGGACCAATGGTATGGTATCAGAAGTTTGAGTATGCTGTAAGTCACTGGCTACAAAAAGCCACTGAACACATTATAGGTTGTGTTCTGTGCAGTCCTGGATGTTTCAGTTTGTTTCGTGGTTCAGCTCTAATGGATGATAACGTCATGAAGAAATACACAACCCCACCAACCGAACCTCGCCATTACGTACAATATGACCAGGGTAAGACAATTCAGCCATCACAACATCGATGAGCATACTTTAACGAGATCACTCTTAGAATGTAATGATCCGGGCCATTATTAGCAAGAGTCTAGAATAGAATTTCACTGCTATTTCTAATCTGGGCAGAGATGAAAGTATTATCTAGCTGGTCTGTGCTATCACTACGGTGGAAGCGGATGTTAACTAAACCCATTTCAAACACATATTCCTTATATGTTCACTTATTAATGTATTAGATAAAGAGCTGCCGTTTTGAGCGAAGTTATGATTGTCTGAAGTTTTAACAAGATATTCACGATTGTCAAGAATGATAACAAATTATCGACTAATCATGCTGACGTTAAATTTTAAATTGCGAAAGGGGTCTAACCCACTCAATATCTAAGCGATGGCCTAGGGGCGTTGATCACGAGCTTGTCATGTGAATAATTGTATAAATGATAATGTATGTGTCTAGGGCGTCAATCCATAAAATATATAAGCCATGCAATGGTATAGAGAGTTGATTAAATGTTGAAGCTAGAAGAAATGCTCAAAATAGGCAGATCTTGCTTTTTCCAACTGCATCTGACAAACGTACCACTTTATAGGTTGTTTTTTTTTTATCGGGGACTGTCCTCTTGAGATTCGGCAAACGTGCAACAAACGAGAGATTCCAT
Source organism: Patella pellucida (assembly GCA_917208275.1). Classification (NCBI taxonomy): domain Eukaryota; kingdom Metazoa; phylum Mollusca; class Gastropoda; family Patellidae; genus Patella; species Patella pellucida. The sequence continues at coordinate 37,665,551 of OU795044.1, forward strand.
GAAATCGCTGTGTTAGTACTTGAGGCGGGGGATTGAGTGACCGAATGACTAACGCTTGCGCGTTAGATCATACGGTCTGTCATTGAGTCAAGTGGGGTGGTTTCAATTCTGCGCTTGTATATGAGAAGGAGTAGTATCGCCTATCCTCCAACATCTTTTGTTTTCTCTGCCCCCCCCCCCACACTGCTAAAGGCGCAAGCGAATTATTTGATATAAAGTTAAGCTATGTGTTAGTCTCAAAATCATATTTTTGTCGAGTGGACGTTAAACCCACCTTCTCTCTTTTCTCTCTCATTAAGAATGATACAGCCTGTGATAAAGACCCCTACGCACAAGCGAACTAATGAAATGAAATTAAATCGTATGTGTTAAAATCTCAAATGACATAGTTTGTGTCGAGTGGATGAAAGATCCCATTTCTATATCTCTATTGGGACATTTACAGTGGGCTTGGGGTACGTTGTGATCATCTGAAAATATAACGAATGTTGACTTTTGTTTTTTTGTTTTGAAAATTCTTACTTCGTTAGATAAAACCGTTGTTAACTATGATCGTTTATAAGTTCAAGAGTCAACTGTTCAAATCAAAATGAACAGTTAGTCATTCATTATTGGCGTGTCTTATCACTAATCTAAATAACCTGACAGTCGAATCCAGGTAGAATATCTGCGGTACAATTCACTCTGATTGGATTTAAACAATTTCGTTTCTTTTTATTTCTGATAATTTCTCTCTTTTTATTACTTCAACAGTAACGAAATTATAAACTAATTTTATTTACTTTGGGTTTCGTTCAAAATTCTGGTGTTTCCATGTAGTTGCCTTGACACGAGTTAATGTAATTTAGTGATAAAACCAACGGGGATTCCCCTTTGAATTTAATTCTAGCCGGAAGAACAAATTACGATAACAAATGGTCGTGTTAGTAAATTAGCAATATTGAAGACTTACTCTATATGAAGTTTCCGATGTTGATTCCTATGTCGTGATTTGATCTGTTTCCGGTGCATGAGACAGACTCAATGGCAGCCTATCCCCAATAACCATAACATGATCACCATCAATGTGCTTACCCCATTCCAATTGATCTTTGACATGTAAGATTTTTCTTTTACTGGTAGTGTATCTATTTAATTACTCCCAATAACCATAACACAAATTGAACATTGACACGTACTTTCTTCCACATCGTGTAGCAGGTGATTGTCAATGTAACTAACATATGTGGGGTTTATTTATTTTGGTCAGGTGAAGACAGATGGTTGTGCACACTTTTACTACAGCAGGGATACCGAGTAGAATATTGTGCGGCCTCTGACTCCTACACGTTTGCCCCAGAAGGATTTTACGAATTCTTTAACCAACGTCGGCGATGGACACCTTCCACAATGGCCAATATCCTTGATCTGCTGAAGAACTGGAAAAGCGTGACGAGAAAGAATGAAGACATCTCGTGTCTGTACATACTCTACCAGATGGGATTGATGGCATCATCTATCGTAACTCCTGGTACCATTCTTCTGCTCATTGTTGGAGCTATCACTACAGCTTTTCCTGAACTACCATTGTTCGCTTCCCTTATCCTTAACGTGATACCAGTTGGAGTCTTTGTAATAATGTGTTTTACGGCGAAATCATCGACCCAGGTATACATAACTATAGATCAACACGTCTTTCATATAAATAACGGATTTGGGTTTGGGAAGCCTCGGTGAGTCACTAACCAAGAGGTTCGCTGTTCGATCCAGAGAAAGTGTCTAGTGTCTCTGCACCTTGGTTTTATTTTGTCAAAATTTGCAAGACGGGGATTCTGGAAGGGGACAACGTATTGTCGTTTGCATGAAACAAACAACCGAGTACCCATGTAAACTTTGGCCAGCACGTAAAAGAACCATCGGCTGTTGGAAGTCAATATAAGTGTAGGCCGTAGCACCGCTGTACGGACACAGTTACCCTTACATCACACTGTATGAGCCTAGTTTGTACAGAAAAAAAGGACTAAACTCATTTGATTCGTTGCTTTTATCAATAATAATGAGAGTAGTATGCTTATATATCATGGAATACCGGATTCATGTAAAACTACAGTTTGTGCGTGTACTTAATGAAAAATAAGCGATATATTGCAATTGATTAGTTTACTTTACTGAAGGAGATCGAAATGGGGCTTCATGCCCACTCAACACAAACTAGATTATGTCGGGACTATCATAACATACTGTTCAGTGTGAGGGAATCGGAACTTAATGGCGGACCCTGTGGTCTGACTCGCACGCTTCAAGCCTTTCGGCTACACCCACCCTCCCCCGACAAAGGCTGCATCATTATCCACGAACTTCCTACAGAAAGCCAGGTATGGTTATATATTTTTCAGGGAAGGCCGATTCCCACAATAATACCCAAGTACTAATTAATCTTTCCTCATTATTGTGAAAGAAAACTAGCATAAGTACAAACCAAATGACTTTAATATGAAATATCCTGGTTACTTTCCTTTCAGCTGGCGTATGCTGCTATTCTGTCTGTAATTTATAGTTTGGTGATGATGCTGGTTGTCGTCGGTCTTATTAAACAAGCAGCGGAGAATGGTTTCTGCTCAGTCAGCACAATATTCCTCGTGACTGTTATCGGAATATTCTTCATCACCGCAGTACTCCATCCTCAAGAGTTTACCTGTATCCTCCATGGGTTCCTCTACTTTTTATCCATACCATCCATGTCCATGTTACTGATGATATACTCCCTAGGTAACTTGCACGTTGTTTCATGGGGAACTAGAGAGTCCAAGAAGCCGGTGACAACACAGCCTTCCTCGTCCAAAAAGGCGGAGTCATCGAATCCTCTGATGAAATGGTGGAATAACTTCACCGGTGACGGAATCGGATCATCTGGTGTATCATCATCTATGGGTAGTTTGTTGCAGTGCACGTGCTGTTCAAAAACTGTCGTAAACCAAGAGGATTCAAAACTCCAGTCAGTTATAGAACGTTTAGATGCTATGGAAGATAATGCCCAAATAGGAGAAAAAGAACATGTTACAGTACGGTCTCGTCAGCCCAATAATCCGGAGCAGAAATCAACCAAAAAGCGGAAATCGGGCAAATTTAGAATTTCCTGGGCACCAGGTAATGGGTATTTTCAAATTCGGTATATTGTACTCTTGAAGATGCACACGGTAATTAAAAAATTAGTTATGTATATTTATCTATGCAGTTGGTAATGGTCGTGATGGTGGTGGCGGTAGTGGTGTTGTGTTCGTGCGTGTGACTTTAACAATGTTTTTTTCTCAAACTTCCAGGGCATCGTGGTTTGTAGAATCGCAACACACAAGTTCACAAATGGTCAGTAATCTTGAAAGGAATCGTGACCAGTAAATGGGCTATATAGAGGCCACTGGTGGTTATGTCAGATATATTAATATGCACTTGCAATCCCAATAAGTACTGCAAATGATGTCCCAGAGACTAATTCGGAAACAGAGTGTTAGATACAATAAAACCGATTACGAATAATCCAAACCATTAGAAAAAATTCAAAATCCTCAAAAATAAACGTATCAGCAAATAGTGTAATCAGCAAATTGACTGTTCGACGTGTAAAAATGAATCAAATATGTTAAATGTATGAATTTCGTTGTGTATTTCAGATCAAGTAGAGGGATATTTTGTATCCGTTACTAGCAACGAATACAATAACCTTTCTTGGCTTAAACAAGAAGAAATTGGTGATGGGACTGTGGAGGTTTTGGAGCAGAATGAAATCAATTTTTGGAACGATCTTATCGATACTTACTTATTCCCTCTAGAGAAAGATGAACAACATGAGAAGAAGATGCAGGTGGATCTTCTGGAACTTAGAAACAAAACTTGTCTGTTCTTTTTTCTGATCAACGGTCTTTTTGTAGTTTTGGTATTCACTCTTGCAATGGTCGCTGAATCCACACCGAGCATTACTTACAAGATCCCCTGCGACAGCGAGAGTTTTAGAGGAGAGTCCATCGAACCGTTATCAGTAACATTCACATTAGTTTTTGGTCTTTTGCTGACCATTCAGTTCTTGTCAATGTTGTTTCATAGATTATCGACATTTTTACATATTGCTGCAAACACAAGGTTCCGATCAGGGCGAACGCGCGACGGAGAGCTTGATGCCAAAAAGATGACGATTGAAGAAGCTGTGAATCTGGTCAAAGACCTCCAAAGACCGAAAGACGAAGATTCAATCTCGACGACTTCCGAAGAATTTGACATGAGTGACACCGCTTCGCCTGATATCATGGAAGGCAGAGAAAATAGCAAATGGAAGCGACTTGCTAGCAGACGACACATGATAACTAGGTTGTCCAATACCCCTAAAAATCTGGATAACAATTTCGCTCTAGAATTTGGAAAGCTTGTTACACAGATTGGTCTTGGTAGAGGAGCTACCGACGCAAATAAACCGAAAGAGCGTGCTGTTGGTTCCACAGTTAAAAACCTCGATAAGAAGTCTCTGTTTGCATTGACCAAAATTGTTCACTCAAATGACCGCTTTAGAAACACAGTAGCTCGGAAAGCAACGATGCTTCAGAAGAATAGAGAACTGTCAAAATCAGTGCAAGGTGACACCAACACCCAAGAGAAACTGGTTCTTTCCGACAAATTACTTGGGAAAAGTAAAGTAAGACCTGTTCATTCTGAAGGTGGTGAACCCTCCCCAAGTCGAATTTCTTCTATCAATGACGAAAGTCCGTATGAAAACTTTGCTTTACGAATACGAGGGGAGCCAGTTGAAGAAACGGCTTCAACAACCTCCATGTAAATGTCAGTTGCAGGGATAATCTAATGCTTAGCGAGAGCTAATATCATTCTGCGAATGTATATAGCTATATATTTATTCAATATTGGTATAATAGATATAACTTAGCGTGAGATAATAGCATATTTCAGGTGTATATATTTATTCAATATCAGTAGTAGAGATAACCTTATACTTACCGAGAGATAATATAAAATTGCGGGTACATGTAGCTATACTAAGTGTTATGTATTAAAATTCTACGCCCAAATGTTATGTATTATACAACTCAATGGTTGGTTAATGAATTGATCGAAGAAATACACATTCTGTTAGGTTTCATACATATATATATTTGTTCAGAGTGGCTATTGTTACGACGAGATTAAGCACAGTTTCGAACGAATTCCAATATGGCTGCCAATCTCCCCAAAACCAGCTTATAAAAAAACCGTATTTTCAACGTTTTCAGAACTGAAGGCAGCAATTAAGAGATACAAAGGGTTAGGGTTAGGACTATTTTTACGACTTTCCAGTTTTTAACTTCTCGGATGGAGGACTTTGAAAGCATCGTCGTAACAATAGCCTGGGGACTATTTTTACGACTCGTAACAATAGCCACTGCCATATTTCTTTTTAACTACTCCCGCATTATTAATATTATATGTATTTATTGCTGTATTATTAATATCATATTTATATCATTATTGTCATTTAAAAGTAAACTAAGGATCAAAATAAACTATACCAAAATACGTTTAAGAAATAAATACACCAAAATATTAAAGAGTGCCATATTGTTAGCTACAATGTGGCAATTATGAACTTTTAGAGTTGATGTGTCGCATGATATTTATTGATTTAAGGGGATAAACTTTGAACTAAGACGTCGTGAATTAAAACAAAACTGGACGCATAACACGGACGAACAGTCAGCAATACGGACTAGCAATTACCATGGTACCGGTGGCAACATCGCAATTTCCAGGGGCTGACTGCTGCTGCGGATCACAACTGTGCAGACTTTCTTCTAGTAGTTTCGTTCAGTATTTCCTAAAATAACTTGGCGCGTTTTATGGATACTATTATATTGCAACCTCATACATGTACGTAATATTTTTTTAAATTATTATCTGAGACTAGATATGTCAGGGTATGTCATTGTTGGTGGTAGGGGCTGGGGGGACGTAAATATCGAACAGAGTGTAGGGTCCAGTGTGGTACAAAGCCCCATCATCCCAGATCATTTTGAAAAATGGATTCTATTTCGCAAATAGACCATTTAATGGCCGATATTCGAAAGGAATAGAAGTCAAACCAGGGTTTTTTTTGGACAAAATAACAGTTCAATTTATTTCAACAATTCACTTGCGCGTAAGGGTCTTCAACAGTGGGGGAGGGGGAAACAGACGAGGTTGGACAGGCGATCCTACTCCTTGCCGCTTACAACCGGGGAATCGAAACCACGCCAGTTGACCCAATGACTGACCTTATGATACCGTGGGCACATGCTTACCATTTTGCCATCCAACCCTCCTATTTGTGTTATATATAATGAAATCCATTTTTGGAATGTCAACAAACAAATGGCTGTGGTCATTCACAGATTCTCAGAGTAATGAGGCATTTGTTTGGAATTTTATACATTTCTTTAATTTGTGCGGATACCAAAATGAGGGCATTGTGGTTCTTGTAAATCCTTTTTTTTTTGAGTAACCCCCATTTCAGTTATGGAGACTAGATGGCTATAACGCAGCCTTGATCTGGATTAATTCCTGTTGTGCGCGAACGACCTCTGACCAACAACCCTACAAATTGGCATGCACGTAAAAGACCCCTTGACGTTTGGAATTCAATTGCTGTCCAGGCACAATTTTCCCCATATCACATTGTACGACGCATATTCCCCTGTCTTCCGTAGCCCGCTACGTTTAAAACAAGTTCGACTTTAAACCCCCATTTATTTGCCCACTCTGTTGCTGGGATAATCAAGATACTCAACTCAAATATTTCCACACAACAACGCATAATACTTGTTTAGTGATAGCTACCATGACATATTATATGCAATCAGTCTGCAGATATAACTATGATAAGAAAAACTTCCTGGTTAAAAATAATCTAATCTGTGAATTTCTTGCTAATCGGCAGTCCCATCTACTAGATAAAACATAACAATCACTGGCGTCACCTATATGCTGATTACAGTAGGAGTATGTTGTTGAGAAAAGAGGACGTTTACTTTTTCGAGTAGGATACTGCCATATTCCAGATGACATCCAAGAATACGAACAACATCAACACGTGAACTACACCAAACGTATAACCAGAAGGATGAGTTTCTTTTCCCGACATCCGATGTTTAACTTAAATATGCCAAAACCAATCATCGAAAGCAGTGATTCGACAGAAGATGATTTATCCGATACTTCGAACCCACCCGAGGATTATGATACAGAAGATGATATAGACAAATATAAGAACGATAGTGATATTGCTCCCAGTGGCAGTGATATAGAATATGAACAAAATCGTAAAAATACTGATTTCGATGGAGTAGACCATCCAATGTGAGTATATACATACATTGGCTATTCACTCAATCTGATATTGAAATACAGAACTATATTTCGTTTTGTTGTTTTATACTTTAGACGGCCTATACTACATGAAAATCTGACCAGCTATATAGTGGGAGTTCACGTCAGGGTCTTGTGAACATTTGATATCAGACATTTATTAATCAATCAGGGTTGACGATTTTAGGGGTTTCAGAGAACATCAAGAAGTCGCCGTTACAGGCGGTTTCATGGCTAATTCCTTTCAGGTCCTAGTGTAGTAAAGACGAGTAAAACGAAATCTTGATCTATAAGAAACAAAATGAATTGTGATCTGTGTTTTAATCTGATTGCTATCCTCTATGGATATAATCATAAAAAGCGTTGGCGCCTTGAAAACGAACAATCTGATTAAAACACAGATCATATTTCGTTTTGTTTCTTATAGATCAAATTAAATTGTCTTTACTACACTAGGATGGATCTTCACGTCGTGTATCCCATCGAAAGTATAAAGAATAGGAAACTAAACTTAATATTGATCTTTATTTAAATCACATTGGAAAGGGAGGGAAAGGGGTTTAACGTCTCAGCAATATTTTGAGATTAACATGATCACAGGAAGAAATTTACCGAGACAGAGATTCTTTCACCTGTAGACCAACGAGTAGACGTTGACTAGTCGGCCCCGTAAGCGTCGTTTTGAGATTAACACAGATTATTTTACCCGTAGGCTAACGAGTAAACGTTGTCCCTCCCTAAGACTAGTCGGCCCCGTAGGCCACGTATTAATATAAACACAGATTCCTTTACCCGTAGGCTAACGAGTAAACGTTGTCCCTCCCTAAGACTAGTCGGCCCCGTAGGCCACGTATTAATATAAACACAGATTCCTTTACCCGTAGGCTAACGAGTAAACGTTGTCCCACTCGAAGACTAGTCGACCCCGTAATCCCCGTTTTGAGATTAGCACAGATTCTTTGACCCGTAGGCTAAAGAGTACACGTTGTCCGGTCCAGAGGTCTAGATGAGTAAAATGTAATTTAAACTAACCTGTGACAATTGCGGAAATACTGAGTGAGATATTTGGAAGCACGTGAGGTGGTGGTGGTGGGGGGGGGGGTCAGAATCCTAGCCAGTCCAAAATGCAATTCCCAGTGATCGGAGACAATAATCCGGTTTTAAAGTGCGCCCCCACCCCTAAAGCTGCCCTTGTGCATGTAACAATTTCACCTATCGATATAGATTGATATGAAATGAAATGAAATGTAGTTTAATGCACAGGAATTTGACCTTCTATCCGTATATATAAGCATACGCCATGTCATACATGTCATACAGTATAAAAAAAGAACAGGAATGCAATGCCTTTTCAAGACTCGACTTTACCTGCTCTCGCTTCAACTCGTTTTTCCCCCACAATTCGTAATGTCAGGCCATCAAACCTCTGCCGATCCACTCAGATATGTTTTTTCTTCAATCCAGTTCCTTTGATTTTCATAAATACTCCCACAAAACGATATCATAGCCAATTGTTTCCAATATTTACATTACATTTGCTCATAACTACTTCCGTCCGAGAATCCATGTCTTGATTTGAGTGACGTCACACATTTCGAACGATACGCGGTGAATTTTAAAAATCAAAAAATAAAATTAGTCACAAATAAAATCCAAAATAGATTAAAGTGTGTGTTTTGCATTTTTTAATGCATAATACAAAACTACTCCCAGCGGTAAAATATCAATTTATAAAAAACAAAAATTGTGAACAAGCACTATCAGGGGCGGATAACTCGCTGTCATCGCCTTTCTTCGCTTCAGGTTATTTATAGAATACATAATTTGTCCGTCAACCACCAATTATGGAAAAGATATTTGATACCGTTGTTTGGTAAATACCTTAAAATTAATATTTCTGGAATTCATAACTGCTCTTCGGAATTTTGACGAGCCCAAACCGGCTATTAATTTTTTTATATTTTCTAAAACATTGTGTGGAAAATCAGATGATTTTTTTTGTAAATTTTAATTTATGAAGCGTCAATACTCGAATATGTGAAGGATTTTTTTTTTAAAATAGGGCCCAAGTTGATATAGGCCTATATATAAAAAATTTTCCTTTTTTAAAAATGCTGTTTTAAATCCAACAAACTCCATTGTTTTTTTTAAAAAAAATTTTAATTTTAATTAATGAAGCGTCAATACTCGAATATGTGAAGGATTTTTTTTTAAATAGTTAATATAGGCCTATATATAAAGTTTTTTTTCTTTTTTAAAAATGCTGTTAAATCCAACAAACTCCTTTTTTTTGAGGGGAAGGGGGATTTTTTTAAAATTTTAATTTACGAAGGCTCAATACTCGAATATGTGCATTGTTTTTTGGTATTTTGGCCTATAATAATTTATAAAGTTTTTTCTTTTCTAAAAATGCTGTTGGATAAATCAAACAAACCACAAATCGTTTTGTTGAAGCCCTTAAAGATTGAATGGACGATTTATTTATTATAACTGTTTATTGTTTTTATTAGTTTTAATTTTTTCTAAAATACAAAATGTTAAATCAGATAAACTAAAACCGAGGTACGCCGAATGCGTCTATTCATCGCGTATCGTTCGAAATGTGTGACGTCACTCAAATCAAGACATGGATTCTCGGACGGAAGTAGTTATGAGCGAATGTAATGTAAATATTGGAAACAATTGGCTATGATATCGTTTTGTGGGAGTATTTATGAAAATCAAAGGAACTGGATTGAAGAAAAAACATATCTGAGTGGATCGGCAGAGGTTTGATGGCCTGACATTACGAATTGTGGGGGAAAAACGAGTTGAAGCGAGAGCAGGTAAAGTCGAGTCTTGAAAAGGCATTGCATTCCTGTTCTTTTTTTATACTGTATGACATGTATGACATGGTGTATGCTTATATATACGGATAGAAGGTCAAATTCCTGTGTTTAATGGCACGTCAGCACCAACCGGGCCATACTGTGACAGACATATGATGAATATTATGAGATAGGCTCTAAATTATATCACAGAAAAAACATTATATGCATAAATAAAACCAATATCACAGTTAGTAACTAAAATTAAAAGTAAAATAAATTGTTTTATGCATATAAATATTTAAAATAAAAAATGAAATGGTAGTATATACAATTAAAATTTATGATAAAATCCTATCTCTTTTAAAAAGTCTAGCACATTACCATATAAACCCGGTTGGGCAAACAGATTATGCAAAGTCTGGCAACGGTAGTATGTTTTTTCTTATATTTTTCAGATACTTGCACTCAATCAAAATGTGCTTAACTGTCAAGGGAATATGACAGTGTTCACATTCTGATCGAGGCTATCGCTTTAAAATGAAAATGTGTGTTAAAAAAGTATGACCAATGCGAGAGCGACACAAAACAACCTCATCCCTCCTGTTGGTTCTGTAGGAGTTGGGCCAATCTCCTAAGAGAGGCTTAATGTGATGAAGTTTGTTTGTGTCTGCAGTATCCCAAGACCGTTGCCAGCGGCCATATATAAAGGAATTGATGGGGGATTTAAAATCGGTGAATGATAAAAGGAATTTTGATATGGGAAGATCCCGAGCAGACTTGGCAGGTCCACGAAAACAAACGGCTTTCGATATTTTTTAAAACAAAAACTTGGATGCATTAACAATAATGTCAAAATTCGGAGATTTATATATGGAATAACTTAAAATATCTAAACCCGAACGTTTGACGTGCAACAATACAGGTGAGAAAAAATAAAAGATATAACTAAGGTCACGTTAACACTTATTTGTTATCTAAAACATACTTTCAAGCAAAAAAACATATGGACGAGCAAACAGCTCTTTATTTAGTGTTCTTAATTCTTCATGTGTTGTCGTACTTTGACATTTGTCGACTAGAATTAAAGTTTGTAACTTAGAATCAACATTTGTTTTACAAATCATACATTTGTCGTATCAGATTTAATATCGATCGATGACCGTGACTGTAGTAAAATCACGTGCGTGCTACTCCTTAGAGTTGCGTCCCTCTCTCTATATATATAGCTTAATTCGTAAATCCAATGAGCACTGAATTAAATAAATTGAAAGTGGTCTATTTTAGCAATCAGCGACATATGTCTTTTCACAAACGAAAGAGGATTTTATAACTTCTGAATCAGGTATTCCTGAATGTGGCTGGAAATAGCTAATATTCAGAAAAATACTCTCCGGTGATGCATCATTACACGATTATATCCAAATTATATATTTTTAACAAATATGAATATGAATATTTTACTATTTTGAAAAGGCATATGGATCTTTCAAAGGTATGCATCCCGATATTTTGTATTTAGTGTTATGGCCCGTTTCTTTACGTTAAATCAGCACCCCCCCCCCAACTTATTTTCCACATTGTTCTTTTTTCAAGGTATGTAAATAACAATCTGCTAGAAATTAATGTACATTTGTGTAACAAGCAATAAACATACTTTCGATCAGTATATGAACAGATATCGCGAATTTCTTATTACGATCCGAATTCTGACTTTAACCCCCCCCCCGGTAACTAAATAAAGTTTAGTAACGCGAAACTTTGATCTTAAAATAATGTCAAAACAAGGGAAAAAATACGAAATTGCAGATTTCACACGGCATACCACTAAACATATAAATCATATTCTTGTACATTTCACTTTACATTCCTCGAAAAGGGTATTTAAGTTTGATGACTCTAAACAACATTAAGTTTGTTTGGTGTGGTGGGATCAGAAGGTTTGCCATCGATTTGGGGGGTTGGGTGACCGAATGGTTAACATGTGCGCGTTGGATCAGAAGGTTTGTCATTGAGTCAAGAGGTGTGGTTTCGATTGTGGGTCCAATCTCTGTGGGTTTTTTCCCGGTCAGCCGGTGTCCTTCCAGTGCTAAAGATCCCGATGCGCAAGCAATTTATTGAAACAAAATATTAGTCGTAAAATGACCTAGTTTGTATTGAGTGGACGTTAAACTCAATCTCGGCAAAATATTAGATTTTAAAGAATATTCCCTTCCGCTTATTGTTAACTTTACACCCAGATCCATTAGTCTACTAATATCCGACGCCAAACTGTTGTTCCTTATAGTTAAAAGTGGTATTTGGAAATCTGCACGATCCAGGGTTAGCTTACTTTTTCTCGAAAGATTGTCAAAGTTCTTTATAGCTATCAATATCTAAAGAATATTCCATGCTAAGTTCTGCAGCCTTAACTTTAGTGTTATTGAACCTTTTCTATATCTGTTCAGTAACCATCGATGTCTGTCGATTAACTTCTATAATAACAGACATGGTTTTCGTGGGAAATAGCGGGATAGTACCATTCCGTCAACATAAACTAACCGGCGGAAATCGTGTTCATATCAAAACAAATCGGTCGCATTCGGGCGTTTTTTAATCTAATACTTCTGTAATAACTTGAAATTCTGACACTAAACCCCATTTCATTTTATTTCTAACTTGAAATAACTTTTGACTAGTCCTTTCCAAGGCAGCGTTATGACGGATTCTTCTTTTTCAGCAATTCTTATTGAAGATAAAAAGCTGTTAGTTGTCACTATAATATTTAAAAACTTTAGTCAAATTTTAGTCAAATTGATCCAATCTGAACCGACATATAAGCGTTTGAATTTTAGGCCTAGACTCGCTCATCATTACTAAAGTCGATGTGGTAAACAAATAGTCTCGATTATCAATTTTTGGATTAAATCTTCAATGAGCGTCAAGCAGCAAATTGGATTCCATCGAGAGTTGATTATAGTCTGGATAAGTTAATTAATGTATAAATAATAATTTACATCACATTTCAGGGCTAAAGAAAGAACCGCAATAGGCAGATGATTTAGCTTTTACATAATGTATGTTAACTATATCTCGTTTGATTATTGTAGAAAGAGTAAGCGTTGGGATCTGTTTGAAATAACTAGCGATGATAAAGATGCAGAGTCCAGCAACGAATTTTGGAAAAGCCTTAATATGGTGGTTAAAGCTGTCATGTGCTGTGTTTTGTTTCTTTTGGTTTTCATCACGTCTGTATTCAGCAAGTTATCTTTCCTGATAATAGCTCACAACATTAATTCCACCACCCATAAAGTTGTATTGGAGAAAACAGGTCAACATTGTTCAGGTCATCATTGTCCAGAAAACCTCACAGAATCTAACGGCACAGAAGGCGGCGAAAAATACGTATTGAAGGCGTCTAACCGGGTCGTCGATATTCAGTGGGTATGGGGAATGGCGATAATAATATGCCTGCCTTATATTTTTACCATATTTAAATGTTTCAAGAACTTCTGTTTCGAAAAAACAAGAAAATTGAACAAACTTTGCTTATTTATCGTAAGTATGTCTATATACTTTGAAGTTTCATATTGTCAATACTCAAATTATGATAACTGACATTATAAGCCTTTGGATAAACAGCCTAAAGGCCAAACCCCAGGGGCGTGTTCATGGCTTTAATACAATCAGAAGCTTTTAGACTATATTTCTGCTCATTTAGATGTATACTTGCATAGGATTAGAGTACAGTGGGGCGTCGCACGTGTGTTCGGTATACGTCATTTAGATGAATCTGGATGTGGGAGCAGTTGAGCACCTCCACCGCCCCCCCCCCACGCACCACCGTACCCTAGGTTAACTGTTTCCCCATTTCGACCCCAACGCTCTCCAAATGTTCAACACAGTTTAACCAAATGCAATACTTTGTATTTAGTTTGGTTGATGTTCATTCAGATTTCCGTCTTCATTAGCCCAGTTGTAGCAGAACGTTAAACCCCATTTCATTTCACTTCATTTAGACTTGTTCACGTGGAATGGACGAATGGTAGCATAATGCATGCCATTGAGTCAACTGGCATGATTTCTATTCCCCGGTTCTACGTAACAAGGAGTAAAGTCGCCTGTCCCGTCTCGTGGGTTTTCTCTGGGTCCTACGGTTGTATCCCACTGCTAAAGACCCCATAGGCGCAATACAATTGAACTATATGTTGGCCTCGTCAAAAAACGAATTGTGTTCAAAACCTTGCTGTAAACTTATAAAGCATTGAATGAAAAATCACCATTATATTTAAAACAGCTGTTAAACGATGTGAGAACAACACAAGAACCTTGAGGTCATCGTCAGAAAATAAACTATTAACTCCGTCTGTGAAATTAGAACGAGCTTTCTCATTCTCAGCCCCCTACCTATGGAATAGTCTTCCCAAAGAATTACGAATTATTAAATCTGTTGACCAATTCAAACGAGAGTTCAAAACACACCTATTCAACATTTAGTTCCTTTATAGTGTTGGTTAATCGGAAGCGCATTAGAAACTTTAGTTTAATCTTGCGCTATATAAATAAAATTATTATTATTATATATTATCTCAATATATCCTTCAAATGAACACATTTAGAATTATGTACATTAGGGCCTAATCAATTTTCACTTAATGTCTACTATGTTTTGTTAAATTTCATTTCAGGCATTGGTTCTCGAAACGATTCATTCCGTTGGACTTGGTATATTCGTGTACATTGTAGCTCCGCTTGGTGATGCTCTGTTCACTCTCACTATCGTACAAAGTGTAGCCATCGTTCCGTCACTTTTCCGCTGCATTCCAAGTTCCAATAAAGACAATGAAACCAAATGGAGGAGTGTACCGTTGTCCATCCTGACATCTTTAGTACACGTGGGTTTTCTAGGTGTGGTGTGCTACCGGACAATGTCCTTACCATCTGGACACTTTCTATTATTCACAATATGTTGCCCTGTATCAATTTTAATGATTTCTGTCGTCTGGTGGGAAAACTTTATCCCAAACCATGGTCGGATTACTTCCAGGCAGCAGTGGAAGTCCATGAGCAACTTCGCGCTTACAAAATTAGCAGTAAGAATACGTCGGACAAAAATAGACCTTTGTGTAAATGTATGGAAACTTATTCTAAACATAGCCATTCCGCTTGTTATATTTGCCCCAGGAGGCTGCGCCTCGGTTCTTTATTTCACCTCCACAAAGGCTACGGAATGCTCTTTACTGGGTAACCTAACTTTGGTCTATAACCCCCATGAATTTTCTATCTCGTACTTACCTTTAATCATGGCAGCAGTAAATTTTGCTTTGAGTGGCATTGGTTTCAAAATGGCCAAAGCCGCATGTAAGATTCGTTCCCAGATCGCTTGCTTCTCTCTACCCCTGGTTCTGACTACACCTATAACATTTGTACTTGTGTTAGTGTCTTACAAAAAGGACTTTGTAGGTGATATCTTTGGGTCGGATGTTGCTTGGTTTCACTTAAAAAGTGACCAAGGGTTATTAGAGTTCCTGGAAACCTACATATTAACGCTGTGGCTACCTATCCTGCCAATAATGTTTTTGGTTTTCCTGATAACAGTTAACCATATTTGGATTCCGGGCGCAGATCGAGTTGCTCGTACCAGCATGTAAGTTTAATAAACGCGACATCTATGATTTGGGAACCAATTGATGTGTTGATTTGTTTAGCTGAATAGTAATAACCCTACATGTAAACTTGTAGATGCCTAACTTCAGCCGATGTTGCGATCGTTTGGTCAGAAGTCTGCTGCTTAATTAACCAAATTCACCCCAGATTAAGGGTTATGTCCACCGAATTGAAAATATACTGTAAAGAACTTACTGCCATCAGTAATCGACATATAGCATCAGCACATCACATTGGCCAAAATCAAAGAAGTCCATTGAGGTTGCATTATGTAAGAGATAAATATACCTATTTCACATTCCGCCGTGCGTGTTTTGGCGCGAACGGGTCTTGGGGTTTGGTATCACTTTAGTGGAAACGGACGTTTTGAAAAAGCTATTTCACACTAACTCATGCTGCGTTCAATTCGTGTCACCTTTACGGTAAACGCGACTTAAAAACTTTTCTCAAAACACGCCACGGACCATAGTTTCTTCTTTTGAAGTCAAAATAACACTGTTTCCGTTCACGTCAAAGCCAGGGAACGTCTCAAAGGTTGACTATTCTACTTTTATTCACCTTTTGTTTCACGATACGTAGGGGAGGGTCTGGGACCGTTGTCAGTACATGTACTTGACGGAATTGTCCATTGCCCGTACTCTTATATTAATATAAACAAACATGAATCGTGACAACGTTTTAGAATTAATTAAAAAAAAACAATGATATGGCCCATGAAGAGAGAAGTTTTACAATAGAAAATATAAAGAGTGTTGGATATTGAACTGGCAATACTTTGTTTATGATAATGTAAAAGACCTTGACAACGCATCCAGACTAATATTCTCAAATGTTGACAACGTATCCAGACTAATATTCTACGAATATTTTTCTGGATGATACAAACTAATTCACCTTTTCTCATTTCAGGTTGTTCTCAAAACCATTATACTGTGGGGTGTTCTTTGATCAATCTTTACTTCTACACAGAAGGACGGACGATAATTTCTTCAGAAGAATTGAAGCCGAGGTAATTTGGAAATGAATTGAGGTGGGGTTTAACGTCCTATTTTTCTGATGTAGACGACAAACCGTGTGCAAACAGGGCAGTTTTGTCCCAACAGCGGCGCAACGGTTGTGTTTCCAGCCTTGTTAGGCGGACCCCCACCCCGTCTCGCACCACAGATAAGGGGAAACCGCGTCCGTAAAATCCCGAGAAACTTTTCGGTCAATGCCGAGAGTGTATATGAGACCTGGTTAGCCAACCTTTGTCATACTCGCTGAGCCTCCCCAGCTCCCTTTACAGGAAACTGGGAGTATAATGAATTGATTTTAATAAAGCAGTGGTAGAGGTCCTTTTGAGTACATGTATTTAAATTTTGTTTTAACAGGATAAGTTAAGTAAGATTTTACAAGAGAAAGGATATTATGATACGCCTAAAGATATTGAACAGCACAAAATGACTTTGAGAAAATCAGGAATGGTGCCATTAATCTATGCTTGTGCCACCCTGTGGCGGGAAAATGCAAAAGAAATGACTCAACTTTTTAAATCTATCTTACGGTAAATTCACATAATAATTTACGTTTTTACAATCATTAATGATTTTTTACGATATGAAATGAAATAAGCTTTAGTGTCCTAATTTTCTGCATCGACTGGGATAATAGAGACAGGCATATGACATGTGTACGCTGGAACCCGAATTTTCGTTCCAGCCGAAGGACTAGGAGCTGTTCCTTGTCAGGTCGTCCGCTCTGAACCACTGACAAGGAACACACCTCCGGAACTGTCTCAGTCAACTCCAGATGCGAACACGAGGCCTCCTGGTTAGGGAGTCAGCGTCTTACTCACTGAACCACCGCGGTGCCTTTATTTGATATGAATTTTGGGGTGTTTTGTCTTTTGAAGAGTCGATAAGTCAGGGTTTTTTTTTAATGCATTTACTGGTTTACACGGTAGCACCCATTTCGATCCCAAATCGCAGAATTATCTTCTTTGCGTTCAGACTTTCTTATCATATCAAAGGCCAGTATAAATGCAACCTAAACGTCATCTGAACATTTAACCTTTAAGAGACCCATGGATCGTAACCAAATCCCAAATCAACGAGTCACGATTAGCAAGACATCAACGGACCCGGGCGACAAACATTGTTAATACAATTATTGTCGTTTCGGGACCCCGTTTTGTTGATTTTCAGATTTTAATCGCAAATTTATTCAATTAGTCAAGCATACATCCTTTTATTTTATTTCATTCCTTTCAGAATGGACTTCGACCAATTCCAGAAGGCCATGCACCAAACCATTACTGGCGAGGTTGATAAAGACATGTACGAATTTGAAGGTAAATCAATATTATAGTCAGAGCAATGCAATATCTGGGAACTGCGATGGATCAGCGATTACGGCGCCTAGTCGTCTTTGGGTCTTTTTCGCTGCATCTAGCTGTTTTTGTGTTTGTGGTATAAAAACGCTTAGCTCATAACTATAGCTTGTGCCGAACTACGATCAAGTGGAACTGTAAAGTCGTCATACCTGGGCGCCCTGAGCGCTCTTACAACTGGTGTAAGTCGGGAGGCAACCAGTCGGCGTCCAATCGCCTCCAGTTTCTCGGAGACGCACATCTTGAACTCCAAAGCCTAGCTTATGTCGCCCTACGACACGATAAAACTATCGGAGACTGTAAATTGGCGACTGGTCTACCATCAAGTGGAACTTAAGGCGGCCCAGATCGTAGATTGCACTCAGATCAAATTCAACAATGATCGCCGACCAGTTGCTTTCAGTCGTACGATTGAACGCGAGCGCGCTCACATCGACACCGATACACCGACTTGTGGCGTCCTCACGAATAGATCGTGTGACTCGTTCAAAATAGAACCACACAGAATGCAGGTACGCGCACACAATTTTCCCCATAAAAATACAAAATATGCCTAATTATTCCATAATCTCTCCATCTTATTAGCGAAACTATTTTGAGAAAATAATTTAAATTAACTCGAGGGATTCAAATTTTTGTTTATGATTCTATTTGAAATGATTCCTAAATTTTAGATTTATCAACACAGGCTTCATGTCAACATATTACAAAACGTCGTAGGCAGGCAGCTACAGCAGTCGCGTTAGCCGTTTCTCTAGGCATCTTCTTCGGTCGTCCACGAGGTCGCCATTTTGATTTTTCATTCCCGCTCTGATTGGCTAAAATGTATAGCGCAGTCGGCAACCGATCGTAGAAACGCACGCATCGACGATGACGAGTCGGCGACTGGTTCCGTTGAGTCGTAAAAGTAGAACATGTTCAACTCCTGCGACTCAGTCGCCGATCGTGAAAAACTGTCGCACGACGGTCGTAGCTAGACTCAGATCGACTAGAATTGGCGACGGAAATCGTGCGACGATCGGCGGCAGTCGCCGGAAAACCAGTCGGCGACCAGTTGAGTCGCGCCGTAAGGTCGATCTGTGGCCGCCTTTATCAGTCGTGACTACTTGGACGACCTGAGCCGCTTTCAAGACTGGTGTGAGTCGGACGCAAACCAGTCGCCGTCGAGTTGTCTCCAGTTTCTCCGAGTCTCACATGTTCTACACCTACGACCTAGTTGTCCCTAGTCACAAGCGATATAAGCGCTCTTACGACTAGAAGCAACTGGTGTCTCGTGGTTGCGTCAAGTCGTGGATAAATTCGGTCGCAGCGACATAAGCTGTCAGCTCCCGCCAGTCGCCGACAGTTTAAATGCGCCGTAGGGCAACATAAGCTTGGCTTTACGATTGGAAACAACAAGTTGCCTCGCTGAGATAGCCAATAAGATTCGGTTATTTAGTCACGTGGTACCAAGGGAGCGATAAAAAAAAATGGCAGACAAGTGAAATAATGTCATTTGAAGGTGGTCAGTTGTGGCTCCGATTCTACAACTGACTACTATGATCATAAGCTTACAATTGCCGTTAATTGCCATCAGTTTTATCGCGAAATGAGTTGAGTCGCCAGAAAACGACTTTATACCCGGACATGGTATAGACCGGGCATAATTATAATAGTAATCAGGTTTTATATACAGGCTTCTCCATGTTGATAAATGCTCCAAACTCTTCGGTTTTCTCCAGGTCCTCCAGTTTTTTCTCTCACTGCTAAAGACCCCTACGCACAAGCAAATCATTGAAAAATAATTTGAACCATTTGTTAGCCCCGAAATGACATATCCCCCAATGTGGAAACGGACGTTAAACCTCTGCCATCATCAATCAATCATGACCAGAAGTTCATCAATATTAAAGACACTACCCACTATCACCAGTAGACAATGACACTAACAAAGTGTTACAAGGAAAGCGCGTCGTTGTAAATATTTGCATCCTCTCTTTTCGCCCCTTGTCGATGATGCAAGGCGGAGGGCCTGTCTAGTCGTTCGGATAGGACGGAAAACCGAGGTCCCGTGAAAACAATTGCGTGCACGTAAAAGATCCTTTGGCAGTTCGAATTCGATATAGGAGAAGGCCGTGACGCCGCTGCCCGGGCAATATTTCCCTTATAGCACACTGTATGGAGTGTGCTCGTCTTCATTAGCCCAGTAAGACGTTCTAACGTTTCTTCCTGCAGTAATGATCGAAATCATTCGCACGATCTGTGCCAAGGGCCAAATTGAAAACAAGCCTCAGGCTTAATTTGCTACCCTTGTTAAATGACGAGATTATTATTATTATTTTTTTATATAACCCAATTTCATTTCTTTTACTTCTTTTTCGTTTTGCAGCTCATATATTTTTTGACGACGCCTTTACTAATAAGGAAGAGACGGGGGAGCATAAAGTGAATACTTATGTTAAACAGATGATAAGTACATTACACATAGCTGTCAGGTATGGTATATTATTGACCAGGGTTCCTACTCTTCTATACCGACTGGGCTAATGAAGACGGACATATTATATTATTTATAAGCCATGCAGTGTACCGTGATGGAAATTTTACTCGGACAACTGCATTAACGCCCACTCTTATACAATATTCCAAATGTCAAACGTGACATCGTTTTATCGTTCTATACGAACGACGATACACTGTCCCTTCCCAGGCCCCCCGTCCTGCACCACTGACAAAGGGGAGTCACGCTGGAAAATCCCGATAAACTTTCTCGTTAGTAAACCAATGTCCTTCTCACTAAGTCACCGTGGTTCCCCGATTACGAAGGGAGGGATATTCAATCAAAGAATGAAATTAAAGGAGCTAAATCGCTAATATTTAGGATCTAAAAATTGACACATATAGATCGCAACGCATATAATAATGTAATATCAATGTATATAAACTAATTAACATTCAATAATTTCAGTATTTAGTCTATTTCTAATCAGTTACGTTCGGCTAAATTCGCCAGAGGTCTCAATCGAATGACAATCTTTAGCGTACGGTTAATCCAGTTCACACCGATAATAATAATTAATTGATCATGAGCTTCAGATACGAATAAAAGGGTTCACATATTGTTCTTCGAGTCCCCTGTTACAGATGGCGCTGAAACGCATTATGGTACATGATTCATGTACTAATAGTAAAATGTTTATGTTGACTTCAAATTTGATATCAGACGTCCATTTTTCCCCGTAAGTTAACAACATTAATTAAAATTGACAAAAAAATCGTGTTTTTAATGTCGATGACTTTGGATTATTTTGAGTAGGGAACTTTAAATTACTAGTAAGTTTTCAAGCTGCCCAACTTAATTTAGGTTTTTTTTGCGTTTCTGTAGCCGATTGGGCTAATTGGAGGTTGTGGGCTTGCTCCTGATATTGGCCGAGAAAGTTCCTCGAGATTTTCCGGCGTGGTTTCCCTTTGTTAGTGTTGCAGGACATCGAGTCTGACACGGACAGCTGTCTAGTCGTTCGGATCGGACCAAAATCCAAGGTCCCGTGTACATAGTAGTGTGTACGTAAAGACATTCATTGGCAGCTGGAATTCGATATAAAAGTTGGCCGTAGCGTTGTTGCCGTCCAGGCAAAAGTTCTCCCAAGCACACTGCTGGTTGTATAATGCCCGTCTTCATTAGCCCAGTCGAAGCAGAACAATAGGACGCTAAACCCCCTTTCATTTTATTTAATTCCATTTATTATCTACCACCCACTTTATTAGTAAGGTAATATTATTATACCGAACGCATGTTAACGTAATATAAATAATCGTTATACACTAGTTCAATAAACCGCTAAACTGTTTTTTTATTTGGATTGATTTTTTTCAGTTCTATACACCACAACAAAATTTGTGTAGATTCACCCACGAATTACGAGACTCCATACGGAGGCAGACTAGAATGGACTCTCCCAGGAGATAACAAGTTGATTGTTCATCTTAAAGATAAAAAGTTAATAAGGGTTAAAAAACGATGGAGCCAGGTTGGTTTTATATGGACACAGGTCACCAAATATTCCTGGGCCGTCACCCACAAATGTAGGGCGAAAGTTATTTTTAGTCTCTCTCTCCCTTTCTCTTTTCCCCCTTTTTGCATGGCGATTTTTGTTGACTTTTTGTTGTAGAATCGAAAAAAAGGGTTTGAAAATACATTTTCTGCCAGGTTTTGATGAATATCCATGATTTTGAGGCGGAAGGATACAAGAGTTGTGAGGTTGGTTACGTTGAAATGTAGGGCCTGACATTGCATGTTTTCTCGTCCCTATTTCCAGCTTGTGTATCTCAATTTTTTCATGGTCAACCCCATACATGCTTTTGGGCAATAGTTTGCCATATGTTGCTTCATCTGTGGCAAAAAGCGTTTTACCCAACGAAAATTTGGGAAAAAGTTAGAGCCGGTCTAAGAGACAAGAATTAACATTAGAGTCAATGGGGAAAGAATTAGTGACCTGTGGCCATATGAAAGGAATGTTTTATCTTTCTGCATTCGGCAAACCTCGACAGATTCCGGTACTCTCCGTAACCTTCATCTAGACTCGGATGTATGATAGTCATTGATATGTACCTACGACCATACATTTGCGATGCGGCTTATCGACTACCGATTTACTCTAACAGGAAAACGTTCCGCTTTTACAAAAAAGCCCCAAAATCTGGTTAAGCTGTCCACACCCGTTTGTGGAGTCGTCCACACGACTTAGTATAATTTCTGGACACATAATGTATTTGTAAATAGTATAGTTTTTCTGCGTGGTCACCCTTTCTATCGGTAAATAAACAACAAAGTAAATAATTTCTGGATATTGTAATTGTAATACGTTTTTTGGAGTCGTCCACACGATGTATTTTTAATTAGTATAGTTTTTTCTGCGTGGTCACCCTTTCTCCCGGCAAATAAACAACAAAGTAAATCGTTTTATTCCATAAATAACAAATTCATTAACAAATTCATAAACATATTTAGTTGTGGACGACATCACTAATAGTTGCTGACGACATCACCAATGCCTTGTGGACGACTTCGCTTGTGGACGACTTGACTGGCACCCATCTCCTGGGGGCAACCTTGTTTATCCGGGTCCTTTAAAATAGTTCCAAAATGGCGGACTTCATTATACAGCCGAGTCTAGATATAGGGCACCGGAATCTGTCGAGGTTTGCCATATGATCCTTCTGGTGTGTGATGGTGTATGTGTTGGGGGTGGGGGCTGGGTGACCGAATAGATAGCGCCAATCTGATTCACAGAGAATTACGAAAGGATTCTAATACGGGTTAAAAAACGATGGAGCTAGGTTGGTTAATTCACACATCGGCCACAGTACAATTATTGTTTTTTACGGAAGGATCGTGTGTGTCGAATCATAAGGTCTATCATTAAGTTATAACTGACGTGGCTTCGATCCCCCGGCTGTACGTTGTAAGGAGGAGGAGGGCTGCCTGTCCAATCTGGTGGGTTTTCTCTGGGTACTCCCACTGCTAAAGACTTCTACGTGCGAGTAAAATAAAATTGAATCATATGTTAGTTCCAAAATGACCTAGTTTGAGTCTAGTGAACGTTAGGCACCTCACTTTCTCTCTTAGATGAATAGAATATATTAAACTGTTCCTTCACAGATTTTAAGATCTTGGGTCTGTATGTGACAAGAAGTATATAGTAGTGCCTGTCTAACATTATTAATTTTGTTCAGTATTTTCATTTCACCCAAGCAAAGTTCTGCAATGGGGGGGTTCCCTACATTGGCAAAGAAAGTTCATCTCGATTTTTCGGCGTGGTTTCCCCTTAAGTGATGCAGACAGAGGGCCTGACAAGGACAGTTGCCTAGTCGTTCGGATGAGACGAAAAACCGAGGTCCCGTGTACACATTGGCGTGCATGTAGAAAATCCTTTGGCAGATAGAATTCAGTTGCTGCCCTAGCTTTTCCCTCATAGCACACTGTATGGCGTATGCCCGTCTTCAATTAGCCCAGGTTAGGTGCAGAAGCGTAGGACGTTAAATCCCATTTCAATCACTCATTCAGTTCCGCAATGGACTAATTAATTCAAGTTAATTGGACGCTAATCCCTATTTTAAACGATGTTTTATAGGTAATGTATATGTATTATCTACTATCATTTCGTTTGATGTGTGATGAGGAGGTTCGTAGGAAATCAAAGGCAGCAGATAATACCTACATATTGGCTCTGGACGGTGATGTCGACTTCTATCCTTCTGCTGTTCAACTATTGGTCGATAGAATGCGCAAAAATGATAAACTTGGTGCTGCCGCTGGTAGAATTCATCCGATAGGATCCGGTATGTTGGATTTATACTTTCTACTTTCTTAACTTTTCCACTTGGGTCAGGGGATAAGATGGCCGAATGATTAGCGTGTGCGCGCTGTATCACACGGTCTGTCATTGAGTCAACTGGCGTGGTTTCGATACCCCGGTTGTACTGACAAGGAGTATGGTCGCCTGTCCAGCTTCGTGGGTTTTCTCCTAAGGCAATTATCACGGGTGATCCTTGGCGGACCTCGAATCGATTCCAAGATAAATGCAATGACGTCATGCTCGATTAATGACATCGACTCTGTTTCGTTTCGGTGTCATATTTTCGGTCATTTTTTTTCCTTTGGATAAAAAAATTAAAAAGTCGAAATTTGAGATGTATATTTTAATAAGCCATTCGTGCACTGGCTCAGTGCGTAAGAAAGTGGTTCGTTAACCAGTAGGTTTCCTGTTTGCCTCCGGTGTTGGTGGCGAGTTCCTCAGGATTTTCCACCGCGGTTTACCCTTGTCAGTGGTACCTGACATAAAGGTGTCCAATCGTTCGATTGGTACAAAACCGAAGTCCCGTGTAAACCCATTCGAAAAAAGAGTATGCTGTAACGCCGCTGTCTGAGCCAAATTTCTCTACTTATTAGCCTATTTGTTGCAGAGAACTCGGACGCGAAACCCGATTTCATGACATTTTATTTCTTCGCTTTCAGGTCCAATGGTATGGTATCAGCAATTCGAATATTCAGTTAGTCATTGGCTACAGAAAGCAACTGAACATACCATTGGGTGTGTCTTTTGTAGTCCTGGTTGTTTTAGTCTTTTTCGTGGATCAGCCTTGATGCGTGATGACGTCATTAAGAAATATGCCTCGGTGGCCACAGAAGCTAGGCACAGAATACAGTTTGACATGGGTAAATAACTCTCCATCAATGTTACAGATAACATGCCTCCAAAAAGATGGCGGTTAGGAGGTCGAACGGTATAAGGCCATCCAACCCCTCCAACTCCGCCGACCACTAAAAACAAGAGCCTTCTGGTATATCCGATCTTACATATTTTTCAACCGATATCCTACTGCAATATTTTACGGGTTTTGTGTTTATCATTCATCTATTCAAATGTATTTCTAATAAATACGTAGCGGTGGCTCAGTGAGTAAGGCTCTGGCTTGCTAACCTAGAGGTGCTGGTTCGATTACGTTGTCGACGTTCTCCGGCATGTTTTCCCTTCGTTGAGGCATGCCGCGGGGTTCTGACGACAACATATCCTTTGTACAAACTGGTATTCTAATCTGTACACAGAGATACATCGACCTCATACTTCGAGTATAGATCTCTACCCTAAATAGTCGCATTTATCCGGAAATTAGTATACTGTTTAGTAATGCGGTTCGCCTACGTTTCACATCTGTCATATACACACAAAGAATAAATAAACTTTTGCATCTTTTTATAAATGGAAGCAGAATAAATACTTAACAAATTTATCGAAAGATCTTAGTGTTTTCGACTAAAATCCTCAATTTAGGACTTAAAATGTCAGTCAGCTAGCTTAGTGTCTGTTCTCAGCTAACTGTAGACAGATAGCGTAAGTAGTATGCACTGCATGCTTGTGTATGTGCGTCTTCCTGAAGCAACTGCCGCGAGTTTAACAACATCTAAGCTGTATGTAGTTAAGGCGAGATCAAGACTTCTATTGAAGATGGTGTAGGTGTATGTGTGGACAGAGGAATTAAAGCGGCCACGACCACTCCGACGAGGACAAGTTTTTTTCTATGCCTGTTTATAATCTATAGTTTAGAATGCCCTCAGTGAGTGAACTGGTTCTGAAATCATGTTCAGGCCATCGCTATATTTTACTTTTCAAATATTGACGGATGTAGTACAAGATGCGCGCATTCATATATAAAATGTTAAAATGTTATTAAACCATTGTTGAAATAAGCTTGTGTCGGCATACCTTTTACCCTTTCATCGTTTACCGTTAAACAAAGTAGTGCAGCTTTACGGTTGTGCTAATATTTCTCGGTATATATATATATCGTTTGTACCACTTCTATTTCAGGAGAAGATCGATGGCTGTGCACACTTCTACTTAAAGCTGGTAAGAGAGTTGAGTACTGTGCTGCAGCTGATGCCTACACCTTCTGTCCAGAAACTTTCAACGAATTTTACAAACAACGACGTAGATGGACGCCGTCAACCATGGCGAATATTCTGGATATTTTAAGCTCCTGGAAGGAACTTTGCCGGATAAATGATGACATATCCTGCATTTACATGTTTTACCAAGCCGCCCTTTTTGTTTCGTCCGTGTTAACTCCTGGGACCATCTTTCTCCTGATACTAGGAGCATTTACCACAGCTTACCCGGCTATATCTCTTCATGTTGCTCTCATCCTCAACCTACTTCCAGTTATTATTTTCATCACCATGTGTTACACCGCTAGCGAAGATGTTCAGGTAGGTCAAACAGATATGAAATAGGGTTTAACATCCTACTTTTCCGGACTGACAGGGATAATGAAGACACACATGCACCATGGTATGAGGCAAATGTTGCCCGGACAGCGGCAATACGACCAACTGTCAAGGATTCTTGTCAGGCCCCCGTCCTACATCCATAAAAAGGGACCGAGCATGGGTTGTCGAAGATTTTTTTTGGTAGGCCAAATGCCATTGGTAATTGTAAATTTTCTGAACGTCATTTGAGGAAAATAAAATGACACGAAATGAGATATAACGTCCGAATTTTCGGATCTGCCCGGGCATTTAAAGATGGTCATCAGGTTGTCCCTTGCTACGTATAAACTTGTGAACGTTGAATCTAGAAATGGATGAATTCCGTTCAATATTTACAAAGGGTGGTGATTTTAAAGCATTTATGAACATTAGACATCCTCAGAAGAGGATTATAAACAAAGGGGAGATCTTCAAGACAAGCATGCGTCACTAAGATCATCATTTGATTGGTCTCTTTTTATACCTACCGTAGGTAATTATTTTGATATTTTAGCTTAATTAAATGTTAAATAATCGAATTGGGTACATTTTAGCGTGCACATGGATTAAGTCGTAAAATATTGGTATTTCCCACTTCATTTTGGAGTGACAAAGAAGTTCAACTCGTGGGTTTTCTCCTCAAGCGAATTATTGAAATAAAATTGAACCATATGTTAGGCCTGAAATTGCCTAGATAGTGTCGAATGGACGTTAACCCCCATTTCTCCCCCTCTCTCTCTCTTTATTTAGTTTGGCTTTTCTCTGCAAGCGAATTATTGAAATAAAATTGAACCATATGTTAGGCCTGAAATTGCCTTGTTAGTGTCAAGTGGACTTTAACCCAATTTCTCGCTCTCTCTGTATTTCAGATCGGCTATGCAGCAATAATGTCAACAATATATTCATTAGTCATGATGGTGGTTATTGTTGGATTAATCAAGCAAATCGTAGAAAGTCAATTTTGTTCAGTTACTGCCGTTTTCTTCCTCAGTGTCGTTGGAATCTTTGCCGTGTCGGCAATATTACATCCCAGAGAGTTCCTCACAGTTTTTAATGGAATTATATATTTTCTAACCATCCCTTCGTCATCAATGTTGCTAATCTTTTACGCTTTGGGTAACTTGAATAACGTAGCATGGGGTACTCGGGATAATAAGCTAGTTTCTGTTTCTAAACCGGAAACGGCGAAGGTGCCAGGAGAACAAGCTAAGGGCAATAACCCGTTACTTTTATCAGGGGCGGCAACTCTTTTTGGCAACATTAAGAGTAAATTTAGTTCTGATTACGTGTTTTCTTGTGGTAACCTCGTCCGGTGTATTTGCTGCCCGAACACAGCCCTAAAAGAAGAAGACGTAAAACTGCAAGCAATATTAACTAAGTTAGAAGGATTAGAAGAGCAGTTAGAAGATTTAGCGCCAAAGCAAACTGGGAGTACTGAACATGAATGGGGCAAGTTGCCATACGTAGCATCAGCTGAACCAATGCAAAAATTCTCTGAGAATACAGATTTATTTGTTGGAAGTCGTTGTAAGTATACACTACATTCATTCGCAAATAATAATGATAACGTATAGTAGAATAATGCGAGCGTGGCGCCGGGGATAGTTGGCCAATACAAATTTATTATTATTATTTTTAATTATTATTATTATTATTATTATTATAAAAAATAACATTCTTAAAATAACATAAATAACAAAAGCAGTGCTTCTATATATTCAAACATATTATTTAGTAGCAATAATTAAGACGATACGCTGTCATTCCGACCTGCACCATTGACAAGAGGACGCCACGTAGGAAATTCCCAACGAACCTACTCAGTCAGCACGGGACCTTTATGTTATCAAGCCAATGTCTTACTTACCGAGCCACTGTCGTTCACAACATGAGTCATTGGCTATATGGCATTTTAAACAGTTATTTTATGTTCTTTTAGCGTCCGCTAAATATAGGAATATCAAATCTAGAGACAAACATTGAGTCCCAACATTTGTTCTTTTAAAGACGTTTAGGATGAACACTCTTGGTCCAGTGCACACATTGGCATGCACATATAAGATCCCTTGGCAGTTGATATAAGAGTAGGCCATTGCGATTTTGTCCGGGCAAAATTTCTCTCATTGCACACTGTATGGCGATGGCGTATGCCCATCTACGTTAGCCCAGTCAGGACAGAACAGTAGAACGTTAAACCTCATATCATTTTAAGTTTAGTTGTACTATATTTAGAAGGGAATCTTTTTACTGTTTATTTTTTTATTCACAGTAAACCCCGTATATGAAGATGAGCAAAAAGATTCGCAAAAACGTAGCTGGAATGAAGACCCTGATCTTGGGTCAACAAAAGCTTTCAACGACGAGGAGACACAATTTTGGAAGGACCTGATAACAACGTATCTATCACCGATTGGGTTAACTGATAAGCAGGCAAAGGATGCTGCAGTGGAGATGACTGGCTTGAGGGATAAAGTGTGCTTATTCTTTTATCTCTCCAATGCTCTCTTTGTCACAATTATCTATATATTGGAGAGTGTCTCCAGGGAAAGTCCCGGACTTACCATCCAATTACCGTGTGACAAAGGAAGAATCGGTCAGAAGATTGAACCAATATCAATAGCATTTACGTTAATCTTTGGGCTGCTTCTGGTCGTTCAGTTCATCGCCATGATGTTCCACCGGTTCTCCACGTTGTTACACATAGCTGCCACGACTCAGATCCGTTGTAGAAAAACGGAAGAAGAAGTAGAATCCCTTAGAATGACCGCCATAAAGCGGTTTAACGACAAAAGGGGGACGGATTTCTGTGATTCTATCAGGTCAATCGATTCCGTTCCAAGCGACATAACGTTTATGGGGGGGAAGACAGAAACTCGTAAATTCGTAAAAAGGTTGACCAAGAGACAAAGGGATGAATCACATGGAAAAACAGATAACAGGTAATACAACGCCGGTCGATAAAACAGTTAATCTGAATTTTGTTTACAAACCTAGAGACAGGCGCGCTACATCAATAAAATGAAATGAATTGGGGTTTCACGTCCTACTGTGCTGCTCCGACTGGGCTAATGAAAACGAGCTTATACGCCCTACAGTGTGTAGTGAGGGAAATTCTTTTCCGGGCAGCGGTACTTTGGCCTACTCCTATATCGAATTCCAACTGCCATGGGATCTTTTACGTGGACGCCAATATATACACGAGGCCTCGGTTTTTCGTAATATATCCGAACGACAAGACAGCTTTCTTTGTCAAACCCTCCGTCCTGCACTACTGACAAGAGGAAACAACGTCGGAAAATCCCAATGAACTTTCTCGGTTAATGCAGTTATCGAACTCGGGTCCTTAAGGCTACTGAGTCCCACTGTCTCCCCTCAGATCAGTAGAAACTTGTACATTAAAGATACATTATGTAAGATTTAGATAACGTGCTGTCAGTGCTCACTATATTAGTTTACAAATAGACCTTGAAATATGAATGTATTGAAAATTTCAAATAATCTTAAAGCATAGCATAGTCTTGAATATCATGGTAGCCGTTTTTTGCGATAGTAAACAATGTCTCGATTATCCATTTTCAAATTAAATTATTGAATGGCAAAAGTGTTTCAATCCATTTAACATCATGGCCATAAGATTAACTAGAGAGTTGATTGTGGGCTTGGCATGTGAACTAGGTCATTTCGGGACTAACATATTGTGTAATTGAAATAACTGCTATAAAAAGTTACGGATACCCCCTTTTCTCGGTAACTACTGTACCGTTTAAGCTCAAATAAACATTTAATGTCGATTTCAATGTAGGTTGGCCATACCGAATAGACTCCTTGATAAATCGATTTCAAATCCATCACCTTAGTACCTATGATGTTTTTGTATTTTGTAGAGTGTTTGACATTTATAGACGAAATATAGCTAGTTTCCAAAAGAACCTGGTATCCATGAAGATCGAAAACAAAACGGATCAAAAAATAGAGAAGGAAGCGAAGAGGCGTTTTGGCGGGATACCCACAAAGTATGTGAAAACCATCGTCGACATGGCGAAAGACGACGACTACAAGACGCGGCTGAGCGAACGTACCCATGCTTTAAACGCCTGGCGAAAAGTCAGGCTCAATATCGGTCAAGACAGAAAGCCAGAACCTAAATTTCTTTCTGTGGCGGAACAGGTCATGGCAAAATCTCGAGCAGATTCTATGATGCGTGAAGAAAATGGGCAGGATTCCGCTTATGCCAGTGGTTCACTGTTACCACGAAAAAGGTCCATAGTCACCTTCGGTGAAACTTATGAGGAAAGGACGGACGCTATAGCTCATTCGTCTTGGGAAACAACAAGACCTCCCAGTCAACATCCAGCACCTAGAACTAACGGAGCCGGGTCGTCGTTATGGTCAAAGGTGGCGTCAAAGGTTCTACCAACGAATGATATGGACCGGTCGTTACTAGTAAATGCAGATATTGTCGACGAAGGTGCTACCAATCCGGTCTTCCATCTGGAAGAGGAAGGTGTTACCCTTGAAGACGAGTATTACAACAGCCATGAGAACGCAATGACTACATTCTAATATAACTATTATTAATTTATTCACCAATATCCTGCGTTGTATATAGTGTACAAAACTATTGAATTGAATAGAATTTTCAAAACAGTGACATTTATCGTAAAATTGCTTCGTTAAACAAAACTAAAGTAGCTTTTTAATAATACAACGAAAGAATAAACTTCACGAGTCTGTAGTCAGTCATAGTCTCGGTTATATTGTTTAAAAGACAATATTGGCGTCAATCACATATGTCATAGTATTGGTTAAACAGGTTCCAAATATAAATTTAACGCAAAGATAATTGCTACGATAGATGCGTCATGAAGATTTCAAGAAAGGGAAGTGACGAACACGAGTTCTCCTTCTATATAATTGACGAGTGATAAAAGATACACGGCCGAATTCTGCTCACTAATAATTCCCTCAAAGATCAAAAGTTGTTATATGAAACTGTTTAAAGGATATCTGACAATTCCAAAAATAATTGACTGTCACTAGATAAGAGTAACAATAGTCCGTATCTTTTCCTTGTTCTTTTTATTAAGTGTAGAATGAATAAAAACAAGGGGATGAACGGGCTATTTCTATTTATCTCGTTTTCCCTTATTTGGTGATATTCAATTACAATTTTGAATTGTCAGATCATAGCATGATCGTAACACTGTTAACCTGATATCAGTGACTTACGAACCTAGGCCTTACACTTATAAATGTTTCTGTCATCAAATAATTAGTCTAAACTGATGTTCATAATGTACAGGGTGTGGTTAGAGTGACAGAAAGGGGGTTTGACGTCCAAAGGGGGTCTTTGGAATTGGGAGGAAATGGGAGGTTCCGGAGAAAACCAACGAGGTTTGACAGGCGACCCTTCTTCTTCTCACGTACATGCGAGGATTCGAAATCACGATACTTGACTCAATGACAGTACTTTAATGTTGCGAAATTATAAAAAAAATAATAATCATGCTTTTTATGATATATATGTTTTATTTATTTTTGTATGTTACTAAAGTATAAGAAACTAGCAAGCTCATTATGATATAATGATATAATATATTATGCATTTTTGTATGTCACAAAACGATAAAATGATAAGCATGCTTATTAAGTTAAATATTATAAATTATTTATATGTTACTAAATTATAAAGTGATAAGCATGCTCATAAAGTTAAATATTATGAATTATTGTATTTTACTAAATTATAAAATGATAAGCATGCTCATAAAGTTAAATAATATTATGAGATAGAGAGAGAGAGATAGAGAGAGAGAGAGAGAGAGAGAGAGAGAGAGAGAGAGAGAGAATTTGAGTTTAACGTCCACTCAACACAACAATGTCATTTCGGGACTAACATATGGTTTAATTTTATTTCAATAATTCGCTTGCGCGTAGGGTTCTTTAGCAGTGGGAGGAAACCGGAGTGCCCAGAGGAAACCAACGAGGTTGAGAAGGCGCCCCTATCTCCATGCCACATACGCTTAGACCAGGGCTCGAAACCATAGCCGCAAGCCAGAGGTAGCCGGCGAGCTGGAGGTCGAAGCACGGCACTCTAGACCACTAGGCCATCCCAACCCCCCAAATAATATTATGAATCTTTGTAAAGTGATAAGTATGCTCATTATAATAATATGATTTTTTTTTTGTATGTGACTAATTTTAGGATGGTCATTATCATTGCGTGCAAGTAAAATATCCCTTGACAGTTGGGATTCGAAATAAGTGTAGGCTAGCGAAGATGTTCGGGGGATATTCCACTCATGACACAAGACGTGTCACCCCAAGCCCCCACCCCAATTCCCGTGTATATATAACATATGCTTATCCGCATTCTTGCAAACGTAAATCAATATATAATACGTTGCACAAAGTAGAGCTGTAGTTTGAGGTTGGGTGGGGGGGGGGTCATCGACATTGGAATCGTACCAGAGGAAATACAGAACTTTATTTATTTATTAATAGTTTGGACTTTCAACCAAAGCCAACCAATGTTCAGTTTTGACAGTTTTATATATAAATATAAGTTGAAATTAAATACACGTAGATACAAGGTGGTACTATGATATTTCCACTGCTTGTTGATAAAGACTCCTTTAAATCAGTTGACATGATCTGGTTAATGCCTGAAATATATTAATATAATCTATAAATAGACGTGTTAATATTTAAATAAATTGTTTAAACAAGAAAAAGATCCTCTCTGTCGTTATACTATCATACATATTGTTATATCATGATACCTGTATTGTTATACTAAAATATCTACTGTTATACCTGTCATATTGCTAGATCTATTTCTTAAGACCAACTCAAGATTTCGTCAAGGTCGCTGAGATATAAATTTTGGACACGTGATTGCTGGAGAGATTGTGTGTAAATTTTAGGGTAAGCGTTAGGGCTAGTCCAGGGGTTGGGATTAGTACCATCCCTGTTTACATCTCGTTACGTTTGACCAAACTGAAATTTGGCCTTATCAAATAGATCTAGACCTGCCATACCAACGGAGTTAGTTAAGTTTTTATTTAACCTATTTTTACTTAGTAGCCTATATTTACCTTTAGTTGCCATGTCCTGTGCAGCGGCCTCAATACTTTCATTAGCTACTCCTCGCACAGCATCTTCCACAACAAACGTTTCATAACCTAAAATAAATATTATAATCTGTTTATAACCTAAAAAAACATGTTTTTTTTCAAATTGATTAAGATACAGATCTATATTTCGTTTCGTTTTTTTTATACTTTCGATGGCCTACACGCCAAGCGAATATTCACTGCGGGATCAGTTTGCATGAAGACAACAAGTAACACGAAATTTTGAACTATAGAAACGAAACGATATAGGATCTGTGTTTTAATCAGAATGAATGTTTGTATAATCTTAAATAAATATTTAATGTTTTTATAACCTAAAATAGTTTCAATCGCCCATACATAAACAAATAAAGCTTTGGCCCAACTCCTGAATACACGCGTGGGTGTTTGTTTTGGGTTTTTCGGTTTCCACGACCTTCTCTTTCTGTGAAAAATTGCTTACCAAGGCTTTTAGCGTCTAAAGCAGTATAATATACACAAAAATCTGAGGCCATTCCAGTAATAAATACTCTTGTTATTTCACTGTCTTTGAGAACGGAGTTAAGTTCAGTTTGGGTTATCTTCGCATTATCGTAAAAAGCTGAATAGGCGTCAATCTAAAATCAAAAGACGAATACATTAAAGATACATTATGGGGGATTAGATAAAGAGCTGTCAGTTCTCACTATAATAGTTAAAACTACAGGGAATAAGTGGAATAACATAGGGTATCTAAATCGAACACTGATAAAACCACTGAGTAGATTTCTATTTGTCTGGTGTTCGTAGCGACTAGGGAACCAGACTTATTCTAGAACAACAACGCGGTATCGTACTGTAAACAAAGGGAGGTAATCGCGACTGACTCTGGGTAGACTGTATTTCTTTTACGGGAAACAAGATAATATACATGTAGCTGTTTTATTACATCAGCATTGAGGTTGATAATGGTATGAGGATACTTGTCAAAACGTCGTGTTTGTGTAAAAGTAAATGAGGTTTAATTTTCCATTTTTCTGCATCGACTGAGCTTATTAAGACGGACATAAGCCATACAGTGTGTTATGGGACAAATTGTGCCCGGACAGCGGCACTACGGCTTATACTTATATCGAATTCCAACTTTCAAGGGATCTTTACGTCCACGCCAATGTGAACACGGGACCACGGTGTTTTGTCCAATCAGAACCTCTAGACAGCTTTCCTTGTCAGGCCTTCCGACCTGTCTCACTGACAAGGGGGATCACGCCGGAAAACCTGGATGAATGTTCTCGGCCAATGCAGGGATAGAAAACCCGACCCGATGGCTACCGACTCAGCGTCTTGCCCATTAATCCACAGTGGTTCCCATAACACAAAAACAACTAGACATAGTAATATAGATACCAGACTGATGCGCTTTCCTCGAATTCCATGTATAGGGGACCAAGTCAAAGCGGGTACTTAGTCATAATTCACAGAAATATCATATCACATCACATCCATCGAGTAAATACTGATGAAGACATACCCCACATTTTTGTCCTTTGTAAATAATGACATCGGCATCTTCTCTGACTAAACCCGGGTCCAACTTGGATGAGGTTGGTCCTTGTGAAACATTTTTAATACAGTGGTCTGGCCATAATGTTTGAATAACATGGGTTGATACTGTTGAACAATTAACGGCATAAGCGAACTCGCTACCAACCGCATCACCGTAACACAGCTCACCTACAAAAAAGAGAAAGAGAGTGTGTGAGAGAGAGAGAGAGAGAGAGAGAGAGAGAGAGAGAGAGGGAGAGAGAGAGGGAGGGGGTAACGTCCACTCGACACAAAATATGTCATTTCGGGACTAACACATGGGTCAATTTTATTTCAATAACTCGCTGGCGCGTAGGGATCTTTATAAGTAAGAAGAAACCGGAGGAACCGGGGAAAACCAACGAAGTTGACTCAATGACAGACCTTGTGAAATAGCACGCACGTGCTCCCCCCCCCCCCCCCCCCGAAAGACACAGGACGGGCGATAAAAAGGAAATGCTCATCACGCCTCCAGTAATTCTTTGCAAGGGTCCTGTCTAGCCGTTCGGGTGTAACGATAAATTGAAATACGCGTAACCTACGCATTGACGATGGAAATAGGAATAGGTTGTGCTGCCACTACACGTGCAGTATTTCCTTTATCGCCCACTACGACGCGTGGAGTATTCAATATACAGGTTGTGCAAGAAAGTAGGATGTTAAAACCCGTTTCATTCTCTTCATGTAAAGTAATGCAGGATGGACGGTCTGGCAAGTGACATCGTATAGTCATTCGATGGGAAGAAAAAGCGAGGACCCCTGTATACACATTGATGTGCACGTAAAAGAACCCATAGCAGTTGGAATTCGATAGAAGAGTAGGGCCTAGTGCCGTTGTCCGGGACAAATTTCCATCATAGCACTTTGTATGGGATATGCCCGTCTTCATTAGCCCAGTTTAGGAGCAGAACAGAAGGACGATAAACCCCATTTCATTTGTTTGTGTGAGCCGAAATACGCTTCACGTATCCTTACCTTGTAAGTTATAAGTTAAATTAATCGTCTGATATGGTTGATAACCTGTATGTTGAGAGGCAAAGGAGACATGATCAGAACAGTGCCAATCTTGAGAGAATACAACCAAGTCTATGCTGTTCTTATAATCCGTCCTGATTCCGTTTATAACTGGTATAATGTCATTGCCTCCTGCCACGGCCAAATTACCACCTTTCAGAAAGCAATCCTGCACGTCTATGATGAGTAGAGCATTTTTACAATTCACTTCCAAAATACACAATGCTGACAAAATAAATAAATAATAAGCAACCATTTCGGCGTAAACGTCTGTTCTGAAATGGACACAAATTGAAATATTTATATATTGCCAAAAAGTACCCATTCACGTCGCTAAATATTTACAAAATTGTGAAGGAGGGGCACGAACACATAGTGGATAGTGAGAGTAAGTGTAGACTTCACACCTACTAAAAACAAATTTCGGGGTTAACTAAAACGTCAAAGGACCCGCCCATTTGCGCATTGATTGACAGACGTCGATGTCATTCTGTACACGGAGATCCATCTACTTCATACCACGAGAAAAGATCTCTGCCCTAACTGGCCACCATCAAAAATTAGTATACTGTTTTGTAATGCGGTTCTACTCCGTTTCACGTATTATCAGTCATACACCCAAACACTAAATAAACTTAATTTTATAACATGGAAGCAGAATAAATACTTTAACACAATGGTGTTTTCGACTAAAATCGTCGATACAGAACTAAAATGTCGGACAACTAACTTATTGTTGTTATCAAGGGGAGCTAACTGTAGACAGACAGTCTAAGTTTAGTATGACGGCGATTATGCGTTCCTAAACCATTGTATGGGTGGCACATAACATGACCTAACTATCTGTAGCTTCTCCTCCCCACCTTAACAGAGACCTGAGAGAGGGTCATTTGGGACTACATGGACCATATTATTCCATTTTATTTTTAAATTCGCATGCGCGAGCCTACCACTTGTCACGTAAAGCGAGAAATCGAAACGACACCACTCGACTTTATGGCAGACTTCTATGATTTCACGTCTGCACGTGTTAAACCACTAGACCAGCCTACGCACCCGTACTGCTTGAGGGCATGCTTTGGAAAATAAAGTGTGGGTTGCTTAAGTTTAGACTGGTTTATTCCATATTGGCCGGTTAACCTACTGAATCACGTATCAACATAAAGATATTATAGACTTTTGGCATGCGTAAATTTCTGCTCCGTATCGCGTATCCGTATGGATTTTGCGTGTGACGTCACCAATGTGTGGGTATTTGTCATACGTGATACGACACAAGGATACGGCAGCACGTGTCGAACAGCTTTTATACGGAAAATGTCCGTATAACATCTTCGTGTCTTTTTACCGTCTTTTTGCTACTTTTAGACGCTGAAATGATTTATCTTGGCTTTTTTATGAATCTTTGTGTATCCTAGAAGACTAAGGTATATATTTGATGTGATTTTAACCATGATGGTTGATCTTCATGCTAAATTTAGGGTGGCGGAACCACGTAAATCTGAAAAGGATTTTATTCTGTGGTAAAATTAGTGAAACCAAAAATTACTGTCGAGTCGAAGTTTTTTAATTTGATTCGATAATTATTTTTTTAAATAGGTCAGCGACTGTCGAGCGACTTCATCCCCCCCACCCGGGAAGTGGTAGACTATAATAGGCACTTGAATAGTACTGATGGCGATCTTGGTAGATATCTGCCATTACTTTAATAGAACGAAGCTCAGCTCATCGACGCATACGTACGCGACGCAAAAATCTGCCAAAACTCTAAAACTACACTGACGCAACATATCACGTATACGATAAGGATACGAGATACGGATGGGAAAATTCCGCTTGCCAAAAGTCTCTACTGTCCATTATGCTTATCCGCATATCGTAATCGCATAGAAGGATAATCTGTTTAACACCATTGTTACCCTTATAAGTACTGGTCCAATGATTTTACACGGAAAACAATAGATGCTGGCAAAGTGAGAACACCCCCTTTAATAGAGGTTTAACTAAAGGTCAATTCATTCGTCTTATGATAACCCATCTGATCATTATATTGTATTAACAACAAAACAATTTGGTGTCTCGTCAACATTTTCTAATACTACTATATTGAAACCCGATGTTCTATTTATGGTTAAAGGAGCTAAATCGCTAATAGGTCGCAACGCATAAAATAGTGTAGTATGAATGTATATAAATTGATTTACATTCATTCGTTTCTGTTCATAGGAGTACGAGTCAGGGGTGGGGATGGGGAATCTGACTTTTCGGTCGGACGGGTAAAATGAAGAAAAAAATATTATTTCATCTTGCTGGAAAAATGAAGCATCCATAATCTATTAAATACATGTACCACGAATTTGTACTGAGTTTATTATGGATTCAAACATTTTGTCTGGAGCCACTCGACTTTGTTCGACATTTTTTGGGCATCTATTGTTGAAATTCAAGTCGGCATAGAGTTGGATGTCGGTTGCAAACCGATTGGAAACTTTGAAGTTGCTTAATTCAGGGTCTAGAATAACAGAAAAACACATTTTGTTGAGGTTAAATTTTCTTAATTTTCTCGGGGAGCGCGAGTCCCCCATACTCTGCGACGATTGATTATTTGTTTGAGATTTAAAAATCACGCGAGTCACCTAATTTGGGCCTCATTGAAGGGGCTGTATCCACGGGCTGGAATAGCAAGAAAACGAAAACGCGTTTTTTACAGTACAATTTTCAAACATTCATCGAGCTCGTACGTCTATGCATCACGGTATCAGTTCTATGGAAGACCAAACAGCTCTTTATTCAATGTATTTTTGTTTCATTCAATTGTATTTTAATATAAAGATATTTTTTTTTAGTAAATCAAAAAAATATTCTACATTTACATTTTATCATAGATTTACAACGAAAAACAAATGTCGAACAACAAATATACAAATAAAAATCTCAAAATAC
Organism: Patella pellucida; assembly: GCA_917208275.1. Taxonomy (NCBI): domain Eukaryota; kingdom Metazoa; phylum Mollusca; class Gastropoda; family Patellidae; genus Patella; species Patella pellucida. Next base: position 37,705,148 of record OU795044.1, read on the forward strand.
AATTCTTGCAAAACATTTCTCCAAAAACATTTCTAGAAATTCATCGAACCGGAATATTATGACGACATGAGCCGAAATCAACCTGGCATACAATAAGGCACCACACAATGAACGACAATAGAGCAGACATACACACAATACAAACAATCGCACGATGACCGCGACTTTAGTGAAATCACGTGCGTGTTATGTTTCTATATAAATATATTGGTTAATATGATCTAGCAGCTGCCTACGACTCAAGACAAAATAGGGTCCATGTATGAAACATACATTGTTTAATGAAAAGTATAGCTGAACATCAAAAAGCGCACATTATAAGAAAAATATAAAAGATTACCAAAATTAAAGCGCTATTAAAGATGTTTAACTTGCATTCTCTTTTAAAAATCAGAGCGTCTAATTATTCAGATTCATCTGAACAAATCTGAATAGGCTAAATGGAACCACAGAGCAAGTTCGCATTGATGTTGAAAAATACGTAAATATGAAATAAGATATTTTTATGATATGATTCAACCGAAAGGTTCCATATTATATGTTACGTAGATAATTAATATCTACATCCAAGTTAAACCAGTAGACATGGTACAAGAGTTAATCAGCGAAATGGATGTATGAGATGGGTTGTTGACGTTTGGGAAAGTAGACGAGGGGAAATGTGTAGGGAGTGATAGTTAGATGTATTATGAATGGTTGGAGTGGCTGTAGTGTTACGATGACATACTATGCCGCCACCGTAACACCACAGCTTTATGATTTGTTAGACAGGATTGATGTTATAAGTCCGACAATAATAAATAACATATTTCTGATTTTATTGTCGTCTTTTCCCACTTGCACTGGTTGTACGCTATTTTGAAGCTAGCTGACGAAGACAGCTCGGGCGGCGATTGTTCGACTCCGGGCTGCTCTGTCAGTCGTATCATGTCACTCGATATTCATTCGGTAATTCACGGAATTCCACGATAAAAAACATCAAACCACCGCGATACGCGTACTGTATGTTTTAACCTTGACTTATTACTCAGTGATAAGCCTCCGCTGCAAAAAGAGTTCTCGCCTTTTTATTATTAGTATAATGACTTCGTCATGTGCGGCAGCTTAGTTTGCTTTTAAAAACACTGTTTACCGTTCCAAAAAATACAAAAGTTATTTTCTACCAGACAACCATGGTTCTATTCACCGAGACTAGATACTTTCTCTCGGTGTAAGGATATTATCGCTATGAATAAGTTCATACACTGTTGAGAAAATAATCCCGTTGGTGTGCTTAGTAACAATTTGAGCATGAATCAACACTGTACTGAAAATTCTGTGCGTAATAAATATGAACGGTCTTCAAACATTCGGTTTATAACTAGCGATACACAGGTACAGTGGCAAGTGTTATGCTAAACAGACCTAATACCTCAAAAGTACCTACGCGCGAAATCCCAGATTTTTGTACATGTAAAACAAAACAAATAGTGCCCGTGCGCGTGCCAGTAATAGAAAAACTAAGAGTTCGCGCATAAAAAATGCACGAACGTACCAGGCGCGATGTCATCCAGCTGTATCTATTCATTTTATGTCTTTCTTTGAGCTGAATAATCTATATGTATGATTGTCATTAAAACATATTAATACTTAATATTTACATAAGTTGGGGGTGGGTGTAAGAGCTTTCTTACTACACACTTTGGACAGAGTGTATCGATAGTTTTAAAACGAATAATATACAAAATATACGTTTACCTTGAATGTAACAAAACACTGTATTAGATGTTTAGCAAGTTTACGAGGAGTCTACTAGATGTCTTACCTTTATATCTACATTATGTAATTTAGTTAAACACTAATTAAAGTTTATTGTTTGTAACTTAAAACGTTGCTCTCACAATACTTGCTAATACCCCAATACAGCTTATACCAAAATTCATCTAATCAAGGTAGCGTTTATAATAATCTTTGAAACAACAAGAGGGATTATAAGATTTAAAATATACAATGGAACATTAACTATTACACTACGTATACCATCGCCATTTCGTTGCCACCCCCACTTTTCCTCTTCTCGATCCCGGACGCCTCCCTTATTATGATACCTTGGGTGCTCCCCACATAGACACTTTGTCTCGCCCCATTAAGCCGGACTAGGCCTTATACGTGATCTCCTCTGGTAAGTTTCCTCGGAAAACATTTGTCTACGATACCACCCAAGGTGGAAGTGGACGTTAAACCCCTGACTCACCTACCTACCGTTGCCACCCATAATCAATATGACAAGGGATATTAGGTAGCATGAGTGAAAATATAAACGTTTTCTTGCTTAGAGATGACATAAAATATGTTATTCACGACAAAACGACAAATGCTCTATTTATTTTATGATTTTACAATCATTTTAGGTAGAAACAACATGGACTACTTTGTCCGCTTGCAGTGGAATAACACTTTTATTTCACTGATAAAACGCGGTATTACACTACTGATCATAAAATAAATCTAGTTAGTCGATTGATATATATTTTAGCTTAGGCCTACACCAAGCTGATTATAGATGTCCCTGGAAACGTATTTACTTATTTCGAAAAGCGTGAGGATGGTGTTTTAACATGTCCCAGATTATCCAAAATAATATTAACTATATACATGTAGTATAAATAACAAAAAATTTCAACAAATACTCAACAGCTGATTTTAAAAAGTCAAAATTTCTGTTTAAATATATCATAGTCTGACAGATTTATACAAATAAAAAGTCCTACCCTTTATGAAACGTCCCAATAATATCCTGGAACATGTAAAACTTGCCCCCATTAGAGTAAAACGTGACCACTACAATGATTTATAAATCCCCTTATAACTGGCTTTTTAAATAAATAAATAAAAAACCCTACCCTTTATCTTTATGAAACTTCCCGATTATAAACAGTTATAGATAAAACTTGTCCTCGTTGGAGGGGTCGTGACCACTTCAATTCCTGTCCACACACACAAGCACAAGCATGCAGCGCAAACTACTTACGCTATCTGTCTACAGTTAGCGCCGCTTGAGAACAGACACTAAGCTAGTGTTGTCGTGATCGAGCCGTAGCGATCAGCTAGACTTATTAACTGTCGTTGAAAGTATATACTTCTTACCTTGTCAAATATTATGTGTAACTGTCCATGTAGTGAAATAGTTCCGGCTGGTTAATCCGGTGTAATATAACAAGTGGCGTGCAGTGGCAGCAGACGACAGAACGTAGTGCAAATATGCAATGCATCTTTACTACACTCCCCCCATCGCGAAGAAGAGGCACATATACAAGTGGATAATATACAAATAATATTATATACATTATTAAAATATTTACAGTGGATTAACATATTTTTGTTATTTCCATAGGTAGAAGCCAGGAGAGAGCACGGAACCCCCAACCTGACACATAAAACGCCGGGCATTATCGAGAGCAGAACCCTCGGTATATTACCTGTGCATGAAACTTGTTATACAGATATACATATAAATTTTTACATTAGTCCCTGGACGCTTTATTTCTCTCCCCGATCTAGAGGGAGAACAAACATTTCCAGCGGTAGGTTAACCAGGTAATAGTAGATCTTAAAGTAAGCAATCCTCATCTTTAGTCTCTGTGACTTCTGCCACATGTTCCGAATTGTCACCGTTAAGGTAGTGTTTACTGAGACCATCTTCAGAACCTTCATCAAAACCGATTCCACAGACGAAATCATCCTTGCAGGATTGCTCCAGACAGCCCGGCTCCGAAAGGTTGTCTCCGGCGTATGGCATCGTGCTGTCTAGCTCGTCTCCCAGGCTGTGACGTAACTGTTTGAGCCAAATTGGCAGATCCCTGTCAGTACAAAACTTAACACGATCATGATGTAGGTCATGCTGATGTTTTCGATCCCGTAACCAGAAGAGTGGATGGGTTGCCTTAACTACTAAGAAAGGTCCTTTCCAGGGAGCTCTTAACTTTTTACTGTGACCTACCTTAGTTGCTGAGTCTAATACATAGACAACATCTCCCATATTGAAGGAATTACTGCGAAGGTTACGACCATAAAACTGCTTTTGTAGACGCTGACTAGGTGAGCCCTAGCAAATTTATGAAGGTTGCAAGAGCTGTTGGTACGAGGTTATTTCAAGTTTAGATGTGTATTTCCAAATAGTAAATTAGGATATAGGCGACTCCTGTGACACTGGCGAATGTTCATTTATACCTTACTAAAATCTATGGTATTGGAAATGCACATCTAAATTGTTGACCTAAATCTGGTTTTAAACAAATTTTACGGTTTATTTCAAATCTAAAGAAAAGTAATAGTTAGATAACTACGGAAGCTCAAATACGAACTAATTTCGTTTTTTTTTTCGATTTCCTATTTCTATTTTTAATTTTTAATTTTGAAGATTAATTTTTAATTTTTGTAAATTAATTTTTAATTTTTGTAAATTAATTTTTAATTTTTGTAAATTAATTTTTAATTTTTGTAAATTAATTTTTAATTTTTGTAAATTAATTTTTAATTTTTGTAAATTAATTTTTAATTTTTGTAAATTAATTTTTAATTTTTGTAAATTAATTTTTAATTTTTGTAAATTAATTTTTAATTTTTGTAAATTAATTTTTAATTTTTGTAAATTAATTTTTAATTTTTGTAAATTAATTTTTAATTTTTGTAAATTAATTTTTAATTTTTGTAAATTAATTTTTAATTTTTGTAAATTAATTTTTAATTTTTGTAAATTAATTTTTGTAAATTAATTTTTGTAAATTAATTTTTGTAAATTAATTTTTGTAAATTAATTTTTGTAAATTAATTTTTGTAAATTAATTTTTGTAAATTAATTTTTGTAAATTAATTTTTGTAAATTAATTTTTGTAAATTAATTTTTGTAAATTAATTTTTGTAAATTAATTTTTGTAAATTAATTTTTAATTTTTGTAAATTAATTTTTAATTTTTGTAAATTAATTTTTGTAAATTAATTTTTGTGAATTAATTTTTGTAAATTAATTTTTAATTTTTGTAAATTAATTTTTAATTTTTGTAAATTAAATTTTAATTTTTGTAAATTAATTTTTAATTTTTGTAAATTAATTTTTAATTTTTGTAAATTAATTTTTAATTTTTGTAAATTAAATTTTAATTTTTGTAAATGAATTTTTAATTTTTGTAAATTAATTTTTAATTTTTGTAAATTAATTTTTAATTTTTGTAAATTAATTTTTAATTTTTGTAAATTAATTTTTAATTTTTGTAAATTAATTTTTAATTTTTGTAAATTAATTTTTAATTGTTGTTAATTAATTTTTAATTTTTGTAAATTAATTTTTAATTTTTGTAAATTAATTTTTAATTTTTGTAAATTAATTTTTAATTTTTGTAAATTAATTTTTAATTTTTGTAAATTAATTTTTTATATTAGTTAAAATTTAGTGAAACAGGGCCCAGGTAAATGAGCGTCCGTGAGTAAGTAAAATAAAGTATGACATTTGAGGTATCTAGATAATGTATTTTAATCGTTGGCTTATTTCATCTAATAATACTTTTAGTTAGCTGATAGTAGTGATAGTTAAAGAGGTAATTGATAGTTGACTATCTAACCGGGTGTGGATATTTTGTTTGACATATTGTACTTGATGTGGGCGTGACCTGCCTGTGTTTTTCTTACCCCTAAGATATCGCCATGTTTGTTCTACAAATTGAAAACAAGTTTTAAAAAATTCTGTAGTTTTGTTATCGAAGTTCAGCTTCAAACTGACTCAAACACAATATCAGAAACTGTTTTAATGTATAAATTGCCATGTTTTTCTTGAGACTGCTATTATAGAAAATGATACATCTAAATGGACGTCCTGATTTACGTCAAAATCGATAATGGTCCTACAAAATAAATAAAATGAAATGAGATATCGTTGAACGTCCCACTTTTCTGCCCATAAACTGGGCTAATGAAGACGGGCAAACTAGTCTGGTTGGGGTAGAGAATTATTGGGAAGAATTTCCTACCAAAATGATTTCTTCATTTTCTGTAACAACTATGTCCCTGGTTGCTAAAAGAATGCTTGACGAAACTGTGTCCATGATCACTCACATTGTAAACCAATCACTGGAGGAGTCTAATGTTCCCGAAAGCATGAAATATGCCCTAGTAACACCATTGATAAAAAAGTCAAATCTAGATGCAGAAGTTCTTCGCAACTACAGACCGGTTTCCAATTTGAATTTTGTTTCCAAAGTTTTAGAGCGAGTTGTGGTAGCCAGACTGAACCATCATATTTTGGCTACAGGCAATGCTGAAGAAATGCAGTCAGCGTACAGGAGCCAACACAGCACCGAAACTGCGCTTGTCAGAGTACAGAATGACATTTTAGAAGCTGTTGACATTAGTGGAGCTGCCATTCTAGTTTTGTTAGATCTATCGGCAGCTTTTGACACCTTTGATCAGGCCATCTTGCTGCAGACTCTAAACCAGAGATTTGGTGTCACTGATTCCGCCTATGACTGGCTTCAGTCTTACCTTACAGGTCGAATGCAGGCCGTGAAGACAAAGTACAGCGTGTCCGAGAAAATTAAACTCTCTTATGGAGTTCCGCAGGGATCCGTCCTCGGCCCGGTCTTGTTCACCATATACACCTCACCATTAGGAGACATAGCCCGACGTCATGGTTTATTAATTCACCTCTACGCAGACGATACACAGCTATATCTAGCGTTCAAACCCACCTGTCAGAGATCTATTGACTCGGCCTTCACGCAGATGTCACTTTGGGCAGATGATATTAAACAGTGGATGTCTTGCAACTTTCTGAAGCTAAACAGTGACAAAACAGAACTAATAGTCTTCAGTTCTAAATCTGTCCGAATTGGAAGCCATAGCATAGAACCGACACAGGAGGCGAGGAACCTTGGATTTGTGTTTCAGTCTACGTTGTCAGCTGAATCACACATCAACAAAATATGCAGCAGAGCTTACGCCAATATCCGCAATATTAGTCAGATAAGAAATTCATCAATACCAAAGCTGCTGTCTCCCTGGTCCAGTCATGTGTACTGTCACATTTAGACTACTGCAATGCCCTGCTTTACGGTGTACCAAAGACTCTTATCACCAAGCTGCAGAAGGTCCAAAATTCAGCAGCCAGAGTAGCGACAAGGACAAGGAAATCAGATCATATAACGCCAGTACTGAAGAGTCTACACTGGCTGAAGGTGGAACAACGTATCAAGTATAAGCTACTGATGCTTGTATTCAAATCCAAGCACAAACTTGCTCCGCTTTATCTGCACGGAACTAATCCAGGATCATCAGCCAGTCAGAACACTCAGATCAGCAAATAAATATCTACTTGACCCCCCTTCCTCAAGGTCAGCAACCTATGGCGACCGTAGATTTGCAGCAGCTGGTCCAGCCCTATGGAACTCACTGCCAGACAAGATCAGATCCATTCCATCTCTGGATGACTTCAAGAGTGCAATAAAGACACACTTGTTCAAAGAGGCATATCCGTAGACAATCCCTGTGTGGCTGTGTTGTATATATTCATGTGTTGTCAGACTCCAGCAGCGCCCTTGAGCAGTTGTACTCAACTGGTAAAGGCGCTATAGAAATACATAGTTATTATTATTATAGTGTTTCAAAAAAATTTTCCCCACCGATTTCAGTTGAGCAAATTTTTTTCCAACATTTTGAAATCATGACACCCTGGGTCGACATGATTAAACTGAAAACCATTTATATGCACGTGTAGGAAACTGAACCCAAGGAATCCAGAAATGATCTCAAAAGTAATGCACGACATCACTGTGACGTCAGAATACAAAATGGCGGAAATGTGACGTCATTGTGATGTCAAAATTCAAAATGGCGGAGACGCGTTGTGATTAACGCAAAAACAGCAAGCAAATAGTCAAGAGGAACCTTCTGGACACCATAAAATATTCATTTGGATCATCATCAATAAAATTATCAAAATGTTCTTCAGTTCTGATTTGTTCTACCCCGTACCAAATTCATCTTCTAAATAAATGCTGATTTATTCGCTATTCAGAAAACTCTCCTCGTGGTATCCTCCACACGCTTCAACACATCTCAAACGAGCAATGGTTTTTCAACGATTTACATTTACACGGGATGAAATTCAAAATGTTGTAAGAACATTCGCGATGGGTATATGGGATCGTATTTATTCTCTATCACTTGCCAACCCCAATTCACAGGATCGACGCCATCGTCTAGTTCATTCCAAATTCTAACCTGAACATGAACGTGGTGAGCATGCAGTGTGCTATGAGTGAAGTATATCGAATTCCAACTGTCAAGAGATCTTTTACGTGTACGCCAATGTGTACACGGGACATCTGTTTTTCGTCCCACCCGAACGAGTAGACAGCTGTCCCTATCTAATTAAAATATAGATCTATATTTCGTTTCGTTGTTTATACTTTCGATGGACTATAGGCCTACATGTTGATATTCCAGATTCACGTGTAGTAAAGACAAGTAAAAACGAAATTTTAAACTGTCAAAAACGAAACGAAATTGGATCTGTGTTTTAATCAGATTGATACGGAAGTTGGTCAACGATTAATGTAAACCGTTGTGGCACGCTCTGGAAGTCTTGAAATGGGAAATCTGACTGTAAGGAGGGGGAGGGATATTTATGGCTCAGCGAGTAAGACGTTGGCTCTCTTACCTGGAAGTCGTTATGCCCCGACACTTGATGAATGAATTAATTGGGATTTAGCGGCGTGCCCCTCACCCTCCCTGGTGTCAGTTGTTCAGGACAGAGTTCTTGACAAGGAACAATGTTATGAAAAAGTGATATACCCTTAAGTGATATCGACGTATAATCATTGAAGGCTTTATAAGCAGGGGTTCACTGAGACTAAAGCAGTCTTGGAATAGAGCTTCTCCCGATATTTATGCCTATTTCATGTACTCAATTAAGGTCTTATATACACTATGCTGATATTCTGTTATCTGTAATATATAGTGTTACAATGTATAGTCGTTCGAAAGGTCTTGACATCCCATTCAACTTCACAACTCCCATCAATAACAAGCTGGGCCTTTAATTGTTATTTTGTTAAAATTAATGATACATCTGATATATTGTTTCCAATTGTTATCTATCTATATACATGTATTGCACAACATTTTTGTTAAATATCATTATTTGCTTGATAACGATATATGTGTATAGAAACGTGGCATATTAATAAATTCGGAAATAGTATAACCATATACGTTTTTTAAATTAATTAATATGTCATATCCGTAAAACTATTTAAAACACTTCTTCACCAAATTTGCAGAAGGGGTCTAAAACAGAATGGGTTTTTATTTTATTTTTTTCAAAAAAAAAAGAAACATCAACAAGACAACATTTTAAACATTATTTTTTTGACATTTCTCAACTATATGCACCAGTTCTGATTCTATAACTTTGAAATTAAAATAAATTCGGCATACCCCCGCCCCCCTAAAAATGGGGCTTCAGAGCTAACTAAAGAAGTTTTCCCAGTGTGTTGTAGGAAACGTAATGTGAACAGTGTGACCTTTCGGAGTTCTCCCAGTTTGCTTTCTTTGGGTTTGTGGGAAACATAATGTGAACAGCGTGACCTTTCGGAGTTCTCCCACTTTATTCATTTATATGTATAGAACTCTGCACTATAAACTTGTTGGTTTTGTCCAGAAATCCCGACTTTGAATCTGTAAAATTATCCCAGTCGATATGGTTGTAGGAACCATATCCAGGACCACCAGGGGTAAATTTATATGTATGTTCCTTTACAACGGTCTTATTATCGTCTACTAAGTTCAACAGCTCTAGTGTGAACCTAGCTTTAAAGGATTTATCATTCTTATCTTCTGATCTCTTCAAGGCTAGATAAATACCCAACGAAGACGTCCCCTTGAAATGCTTAACTTCCACACACCAGGGCATACCTTGCGTCACGAACTCCTCGCCGCAATAGAGACCGTCTGTCTTCACTAGCTTCAAATCAAACGTTGATATCAAATTTGATGTGATTGTTAACAATTCGCCCATTAGTTTTTTTAATGGTTCTTTGTCTATCTCCACCAATTGGTAATAAGGATGGCTTACCACAGGTCTGTGAAGATTTTCTGCTATGTCGAATTCGGTTGTACTTTTTACCTCCAGCAACGTACACGGATCAAAGGTTGTGAATATAGATTTTGGTTGTAAAACACAATCAGAATATTCACACCATTCTTTCATTATAGATGCAACTTTGTCCACATCCTCTATCAGTTTGGCTATTTTAATGTTTTGCTCATTTTGTAATAGAAGAATTTCATCTTTAATACCACCTGCCATCCTCTTGGCTCTTTCGTGGATTAAAACTACTTGTTTATCCACATTAGCACAGGCTCTCTTACATGAGGTGTTTACTTCCGATAAGTTAGCTTTTAGAAAGTTAGAATGTTCTTGAAGCTGTTTAAGTTTAATTTCGGATGCGGTTTTAAGTTTCAGAAACGTGTCTCTCAAGCAGGCCTCTGCCGCATCTAAATTAACGAAAGTGTGGTGCGTATGATCGATATCAACACAATTTGAACAGCAGGGTTGTTGACAATCATTGCAATAAACTTCTATTTCGTTCCTCTCGTGTTCGCTACAATATAATTTATCATCTCCATCACCATCTTCCAGACAGAACTCTTCTATAACTTGACCAGCACCATCTCCAGGAAGCTCGATTTTACCCGAACAGATCAGACAGCTGAATTTGTCGAAATCAGGATGCGTCTGAACAACCTCGTTTACACATTTCTCACAGAATATGTGCAGACAAGGCAGGGGTTTAGGTTCGTCAACAATATCCAAGCACATTGAGCATGAATGGTTAGAAGCCATTTTGTTTGAGGTACAATATATATGTGCGTGGCTGTAGATTATAAATGGCTACCGATCCACCCACAGTTCAAGGTACACTGAAGTAATATGACTATGTGTTTAATATATTTACTTGTATCTACTAATGTTACATATCTGATACAAAGTATCCATTTAGTCATATCTGATACAAAGTATCCATTTAGTCATATCTGATAATGAACCCGGATTAATAACTATTATCGACATTTAAATGAAGCTGATGAATAAGTCCGAATTTAAAGTTCATTGACGTTCCAAGTAATTTAGTTCGAGTTGATGGCTTTGTAAACTCCACGAATTAGGAGCCGGAACGTCCAAGAGGGGGGGGGGGCAAGGCAGCAAAGGGGTACGCGGGGTTATCTCCCCAGCGGTTGAGGGGGTACTTCCATAGAAAAGTTTTGAAAATCGGGTGCAGAAACGATTGACTAGGACTTTTTCTGCCAGGCTAGCAGCTAAAAACCTATCAGATAAAAATACAATTTCGATTACTAGAATCAACAACCGATTAGGAGCCTGAATGTCTGTGGTTTAAGGGGGTCCTTCCCAGGGAGATTTTTGGAAATCGGGTGCAGAAACAATGGAATCACTAGAATCAACAACGGATTCGATTTACTTTGACAAACCAAAAATCTTGAATCCTGTTTTATATAATTCCACTGGATATATTCAAAGATATAAGTCTTATCCGGATATAGTACGGCAAACTGTGTGAACCCGCACGCAAGGCTCCACTCACTAAGCGGAGAGGAGCACGAGATGGGATCTCCCAATTACCCATGTATAACTTATGCTCGAATACATATTAACTGTTGAAGAGCTGAAGCGAGGATTTTTAAAGCGCAGCGGGGCAAGAAGGGTATAACAGATGTGAACCGGGGTGGGGTCCCATTACAAAACAATATACTAATTGTTGGAAATGGTGGCCATTTCGGGCAGAGATCTATTCTCGAAGCAGAGAGGATAATTCTGTGTGCAGCGATAGTTGGGGGCAGTGTGGACAAAAAAATAAGTTAATATGAATTAAAGTTTATTTTGTATATGTACATATACCCATTTTCCGATAAGAATTATGAATATGTTGCAATCTGATTAAAATAAAGATCTGTATTTCGTTCGATTTTGTATACTTTCGATGGCCACTACTACATGAAGATCTGACCAGCTGTTGTGGGGTCATACGAGTACTTTTTGACCCTATGACAGACACTGATTAATAAATCGGCGTTGACGTTTCTAGTGGTATATCCACAGTTCCGTGCACAACAGGCCAAGAACTCGCCCAACAGATCGTTTCATGGGATTCCCGACATCAACCAGAACGCAGGTTATATAATAAATCTTCCAGATCCTAGTGTAGTAAAGACAAGCGAAACAAGATTTTGAACTATATGTATAAAAATCGAAACGAAATAGGACCTGTGTTTGAATAAGATCGGAATTTGTTGTTAAAAACATGCACATATAATGTAGCATGAGTAAAAGCTACAATGGGATTAAATGTGACTGACGACATGCTGACTCGAAAGTACTGGACAATATTTTTTTACGGACCAATATTCACTCCAGTTGAATATTGATCGAGACTAATTAATGAAACATTTAATACAGTTTTCTTTTTATTAGGTCTTGATGATCCAGACTTTTAAAAAAAATATATACACATTTAATTACCTCCAATTATCCTATGTTAATTCAAAATTCATCAGTGGGCCCCTAAATTTTTGTACGTAGGTCATTATATGGGTTTGAATATATTATATAATGAAATACTTGGTGTACGATGTGTATCAAATTAGTTTCAGTTGAACCCAAGATACATGTTGGCCCCAAGGCTTACTATATCTATTATTAATTCCGGTCCTGTATCTTCTCAATCTGATTAAAAAACAGATCTATATTTCATTTCGTTTTTTTTAATACTTTCGATGGCCTACACTACATGAAGATCTGGCCAGTTGTAGTGGAAGGTCGCGTCAGAGGTCATATGAGTGGCTTTTGACCCTATGACACCAGACATTTGATTAACAAATCAGTGTTGACGTTTCTATCGATTACCCAGTTTCATTTAACTCACACCAAAACCTCACCGTAACAGACTGTTTCATGGGCTAATTCCTCAAATCATCCAGAACGCGGGCTATATAACAACTCTTCCAGATCCTCGAGTAGTAAAGACGAGTAAAACAAAATTTTGAACTAAAAAAAACTAAACGAAATAGGATCTGCGTTTTAATCAGATTACGATATCTTCTAATAAATTATTAACTATTGCTATCTAGATTAATTTGGGTAATTTGGATCGAATCTTATAAGATGTACTTAATTTAATATTATGACTTAACCACATTGTAAGCTCATACAAACATATTTATTAACTGACTTTATCATATTAAACAGATAAAAACACTTTCCAAGGAGTTCATCTTCGTCTTCAATATCTCGTCTAACATAGCTGTTTTGTATTTGCATATATAGAATAAAGTTCAGCCAATGGGGTTTTCACTTCTTTTTAGCTGCTGTTAATCCAGCTCCAGCATTAAATTTAAAGAAAATAATGTCGCCATCTTCCACCACGTATTCTTTACCTTTCTGTTTATATTTACCAGCATTCTGTAAAAAAACAATAAGTAGAAATAAAATGAGAGAGAGAGAGAAATGGGGTTTAACGTCCACTCATCACAAACTAAGTCATTTCGTGACTGACATATGGTTTAATTTTATTTCAATAATTTGCTTGCGGGTAGGGTTTTTTAGCAGTGGGAGAAAACCGGAGGACCCGGAGAAAACCAACGAGGTTGGAAGAGAGAGAGAGAGAGAGAAAGAGCATTATTGTTTTCAACAATAGGCTTGTGTTAGGGGTATTTTAGTAGTTTGGAGGACACATGAGGATCTTATTCCTTGTCATATGCAACCAGGAAATCAAAATCATCCTAAATCAAAGCCACATCAGTTGACTTAATGACAGACCTTATGATGCTATATGCGTCTTAACCATTTGGCCACCATTCTGTCAAATCAAATTGAACATACATTAGTAATTTTTGGTTAAGAGATGGAGAAATAGTGTATAACGTCCACTCAACACATACTAGGTTTTTTCGTGACTAACATGAAGTTTAATTTTATTTCAATAATTGGCATATGCATAGGGGTCTTTAGAAGAGAAAGGAAACCGGAGGGCCCGGGAAAAACCCACCAGGATTGACAGGTAACACTACTCTTCTTCACAAAAGTTGAGAAGGAAAATCACGCTGTTTGACTTCGTGACAAACCTTGTGATGTAACGCGCACAAATTAAACCATTCAGCCAACCAACCCTCTTACATTAATGGAATTGGAACATTGTTATCTTGAGTCTCATGGCCTAACCATTTAATTATCATAACACAAATAAACAATGATGAACTTTTGTTAAATACATACTTTGACAGCTGTTTCAGTTCCATATTCCTTGAAATCAGCAAATGACATGACTTCAGCCATTATAAATCCTTTCTCAAAATCGGTGTGAATTTTTCCAGCAGCCCCAGGAGCCTTCGTTCCAACCTGTGATAATACAACATTACAATGAACTATCGAACATCTCAGAGGTTTCTATTTAGTCAATTTGGTAACAAAACCTATATCCACCAGTAGCGAAGACTCTACACAGCACTTATTAGCTGAACTTTTATTATTTTCAAAACAATTGCATCATAAATTAATCATATGAGGTACTTATAAATTTCTTAACAAAGGGGGATAACTCTTAGAAATGAGTTGGGTTCTGCATTTCAGTAATGCAGACAAAAAACATATGGTTTCGTTTTATTTCAATAATTCGCTTGTGTGTAGGGGTCTTTATCAGTGGGAGGAACCCAGAGAAAACCCATGAGGTTGGACAGGCGACTCTACTCCTTGTCACGTACAACCGAGGATCCGGGGAAAGGAAACCACACCAGTTGACTCAATGACATCCCTTATCACACAATGCGCACGCATTAACCATCAACCAACACATCTGTTCTTTTATCTTGAATCATATAAATAAATAATCTAGTCTTATATATAATTACCTGAATTGTCCAGGCTTTAACTTCATCTTTACCAGACGTAAAGAAATAAATCAAATTTAAGGCTTTGTAACCATTCACAATTATTTTCTCTAAACCGCTGAAAAATAAACAAAGATAATTAATGTAATGGGAATGCAAAACTTGAAAACCTGAATATATCTGTTCTGGTGATAAATTTATAAAATTTCTGTCAATAAAACAAAAATATCTGGGACAAATGGAGAAAGAAATGGGGTTTAACAACCACGGGACACAAACTAGGTCATTTTGAGACTAACACATGTTTCAATTTTATTTCAATAATTTGCAGTGGAAGAAATAGAGGACCCAGAGAAAACCTATGAGGTAGGACAGGCGAACCTTCTCATTGTCACATACAAACGAGGAATCAAAACCATGCCAGTTGACTTAATAACAGATCTTATGATACAGGGGTCTTTAACAGTCAGAGGAAACCGTAGGACCTGGAGAAAACCCACGAGGTTGGGAAGGCTACCACAATAAATTACATTATTAATGAAAGATTTAAACCCTACCTTGTTGTTCCCAATTCTTTAAGTTTAGCATCTTTTTCTTCTTGGGTTTGCATGTCAGCCAGGTCGAGTTCAAGAGCTCCACTAAACGGAATCAACAGGGCAGCTTTATCATTTGCGTCGATCCATTCTTTAATCTTAACTAACCTTTATAAAGGGAAAGATATAATATAGATATATCAACAGCCAAATGGCTACAAATTCTGTGCACCTCTATTTAAAGGTTACTAAACATTAATGAACTTATCCAGATCATAATCAACTCTCGATGGGTGGGTAATCGGAAATTGGCCGATAAGTGGCCTATTGAAAGAAATTGGTATCAAGAGATCAGGCCACGAAATTTCAAATTTTGGCATAACCAGAAAAATGGTTACAGGTTTAAGCTTTGTATAACCAATTTCAATGGTTACGCCAGATGACCATTGTGTAATCAATTAGTAACATAAAATGGTTGCACTATTTTCGTGTTCTATCCAGAATTAATTATTATTATTCATTTCCACATGCAAGGAATGTTTTTTTTAAAGAAATAACTTGACTAATTAATATTAATTCATATTCTTTTATATTTAAGATCATATTATACGATCATGGGCATTAATTCCCAACCTTAAAAATCTATGACACAGACAGGAAATAACATTACAATTACCTCCCCTGTTTTGCTATTGACAACATGGTGCAGTCATTTTCTAACGTTGGAATTTGAAGTTGAAAATGATACTTTTGCCAATTTCTCAGCTGGCAATAGTGAATTATAGGATTAATAGGATTATTCTGTAACACGGTAGGACTGTTTATGGATACCATCTATTTCAAGGAATAAGGATTTATTTTAATAAATTTTAAAAATATAACTTTGAAATTGTAGCTTAAAGATAAAGTCAATGATTGTCTACTGGAACAAAGCTAGCTTACCATTTGTTCTTCTTCCTCACATAATCTCTGATAGACAAATTCACTAAATATATAACTGGTTTACTTGTAATAAATAAATGGGTATTTAAAACATCTATCTGAAATATATAGTATCTTGTAACAATCATTATACACTAGGGCTTTACATAACATTGTAACCCAGGCAGAGACGCAGACATGAAATATTTATTCAGGAAGGGGGGGGGGGGGCTCAAATGAAATTATTTTAAATCTGTAAACACTGTTTTGTAATACCTAATGAGGTTAAACTAAAACATCACACCAACATATTGGGATGTGTACAGGTTTTATACAGAAAGAAACTTAACTAATCCTAATAATTGTTGTAAACAAATAGGAAAATAGGAATCGGGGCGTACTATGTTAATGTGACGTCCATGAACCCAGGTGTTATTTAATCTTGGGTATCTTACTAATTCCTTTCATATTTTTAGGGAGGATCACATGGCTAAAGTGCTGGCTCGCTACCCTGGAGGTGGGATGATTGATCCCTGCATTGGCCGAGGAAGTTCATCTCGATTTTCTGGTGTGATTTCTCCTTGTCAGTGATGCAGATGGAGGGCCTGACAAGGACAGCTGCCTAGTCATTGGGATGGGACAATAAACCGAGGTCCCGTGTACACATTGGCGTAGACCTAAAAGATCCCTTGACAGTTGGAATTCGGTTGCTGCCCAGGCAAAAATTTCCCTCATAGCACACTGTATGGCGTCTGCCCGTCTTCAATTAGCTCAGGTTAGGTGCAGAAGCTTAGGACCTTAAATCCCATTTTATTCCTTCATTCTTTCATTCCTTTCACGTTTATTATAAATTTAAACAAAAGACAAACTTACCTCGTTTACACTCCAAGTTACATTTCTAAGCCATTTATTATCTTGTAAGACATCTCTAACTTTAACTAGACAGTCCTGAAAACCAGCAAATATATACCCTTAAACAAGAATTTAAAGGAGGGGTGGGGAGGTGGATCTGTTTCCTCTGACCTCGCACTGTAATCCTGCCACCATTTAATCGGTTGTATGTGACAAAGATAGGGTCATCTGTCAAACTTCATTGGTTTTCTCTGGTCCTCCAGTTTCCTTCAACTGCGAAAGAACCTGTATTCCCAAACGAATTATTAACTATATGTTAATCCCGAATGATCTAGTGTGTGTCGAGTGGATGTTAAACCCCATCTTTCTCTATCTCTAGTTTCATGTACAAAAATATTCACTCTCTGTCATTGTCTGACAATTAACATAGATAAAATATATATACATCAAATTACATATTCTATTTTCTTTTTCTTGTCACCAGATTTCCCTTCTCGTGCAACATTTTTTTCTAACGGATCTAATTGTTTGAGACAGTAATCTAGATCTTTTAATCTTAGTTCATCGTGGATGGTCTGAAGATCTCGTACTGGGTTAACCTCTCCATCTACATGTATGATGTCTTCATCCTCAAATGCTCCTGAAAGAAGGAATATGAATTTGTCAAAATCAAGAGTGAAATGGGGGTTTAGCATTCACTCAACACAAACTATGTCATTTCGGGAGTAACATATGGTTCAATCGTATTTCAATAATTTGCCTGTGCATAGGTGGATGAAAAACTGGAGGATTCTAAGAGAAACCCTCAGGGTGGTTTCA
Organism: Patella pellucida; assembly: GCA_917208275.1. Lineage (NCBI taxonomy): Eukaryota > Metazoa > Mollusca > Gastropoda > Patellidae > Patella > Patella pellucida. Next base: position 37,723,204 of record OU795044.1, read on the forward strand.
GAATCAAGCTCAGTCTGTATTTTTACCTTATACGAAGACATATTACATGATGTTTTAGGTTAATTCGAGGAAAGATATAGTCAAATTGATTATTTAACACTTAAATAAATAAAATAAAAGCATGATAGCTCAGATCGTCTTCAGGATGAACAACGCTGTGCAATTTTTCTATACGTCCTAATTTAATCGTTTTTACAGAATTCAAAAGCAGTCCGAGGGGTTCGATGGCCAAATGGTTAGCGTGTACAGGTTGTATCATAAAGCCTGTCATTCAGGTAACTATCATGGTTTTTATTCACCAGTTGTACGTTACAAATTTAATGATATACAGTGCATATATTTTACTTCGAATATAGTAATATAGTACATGAAATTTATTACAGTCACGGATTTCGGAAGACTCTGAGATTAACTCACTTGTGACATGGAAGATAGCATCACATGCTTTTATGTTGGATAAAAAGGCATTTCCTAGACCTTTACCCTCATGAGCACCTTGAACCAAACCAGCAATATCTACTACGTTTAAATGAGCTGGAACCTTGCTGAAAATAAAATAACAGATATACATTTAATTAAACTGACTAAATTTGCTATGACAAACAGGTTTCGCGATCGGCATCTAGTGGATTTCCTTCACCCCAAAAAATATAAACAAAAAATAGACCAGGTTGAGAAGCTGTCATTTCATTTGCAAATTAGCATTAATGAATGAATGAAATAGGGTTTAACGTCCTACGCTTAAGCACCTTACCTTATATGCCATACAGTGTGCTTTGAGGGGAAATTTTGCCCGGGCAGCGGCACTACGGCCTACTCTTATATCGAATCCAACTGCCAAGGGATCTTTTACGTGCACTCCAATGTGTACACAGGACCTCGATTTTTCGTCCAATCTGAATGACTAGGCAGCTGTCCTTGTCAGACCCTCCTTCTGCATCACTGACAAGGGGAAATCACGCCGGAAAATCGAGATGAACTTTCTCGGCCATTGCAGGGATCGAACAACCGACCTCCAGGCTAGTGAACCAGCGCCTTATCCACTTAGCCACCGGGATCCCCTGCAAATTAGCATTAAGGGGGGTCAATCTAATGAGAAAATACTTGTTTTTTTAAATTGCAGTGTCAACTATTAAAGCCAATGCTCTGAAATTTTCAGGAATTTATCGTTATCACACAAAAATTTGCATTTCGGAACCTGGACTCCACCCATTCCCCATAATCCAGGATGGCAACCCCATGCCGTTGAGGAAAAGCGTAAAACAAAAACTGCTTGATAAAATATAGATTGTTATATATCCTACTAAAGCTAAAACACCGAGGAACATAATTATCTATATTTGAATGTCATAAGCTGTAGTAGAAAGAAGTAATTAAAATAAATGTCAAATTTATTTAATATTTTCTCATTTAATTGGAGCCACCCCAAAATTTGTTGAATTTGTCCCTGATTTGCGTCAAAATTAACTTACCAATTGACAATCAAGAGTAATAAGAATTAATTTAGTGTGGTCTTTGAAAAGAGGCATTTTAATTTTGTTTTCATATTTAGTAGCTGTCATCATTATCCTTCAAGATTGAATACCGAAATAGATTGACCATTACCATTACATCCAATACATGTACCTACCTAAGTGGTTGATAAAATTCACACAGGAAATCAAATCGAGTATCAGGAACAGGTACACGACCTACAAGACATAAAAATGAAGATGGGCATACACAGTACTGTGTGCTAGGAGTGAAATTTGCCCATAACTTTATCTGCTTGGACAGCAGAGGTATGTGAACCAGTGGGGGGGGGGGACAGATGCTGGTTCAGGAATGGGGTTGTAACCAACAAAAGATTTTTAACCACTGACATAGCCAGTTACACAAACGCTATGTGAACAAACCACTCTTTGCCAATTCATCTAAACATGGTGAAAGCAAAAAAAACTTGTTCAAATGGTAGAATCGTCAAAGAAATAGACATGAATCTGTTTTATGCCATTTGTATGCTTAAAATAATATCCAGAATATAACCTCCACTTACTTTCATTTGGTTCAATTGTACAAAAAGGAAAATTTTCTGCTGAAGCTTGACTTTTTGTGAGAACGTTAAAAAAGGTAGATTTCCTGTAAAACAAAGACATGGGTTGTAAATAATTAAGAAATACAATATAACTGGTCTTCAATCCAAAACTCAACCTTCCTAACGATTTAAAACATTTTCATGTTTCATGCAAACCATGGGTATCAACTTGGCCATCTGGTTTTGATTAACTGACTGAAAATATTTGGGACTGTTTCAGAAATCCCTTTTCAAGCATGGCTAACATCTGCCTCTGTATAATTAATGAATGAAATGGGGTTTAACCTCATTCTGTTATGCACCTTGCCCAAAAGACGGACATACGCCATAAGTGTGCTATGAGGGAAATTTTGCCCGGGCAGCGGCGCTACAGCCTACTAGACAACTGTCTTTGTCAGGCTCTCTGTTCTGCATCACTGACAAGGAGAAACCACGCCCGAAACTCGAGATAAACTTTCTCGGCCAATGCAGGGATCGAACAATCATATAGAATTGGAGTTTGTACAGATTAGCATACATGTATTATTTAAGCAAATGTAAGCTCATCATTGGTGCTACAGAACAGTACACACAGTTGTCAAGAGAAATGAAAAAGGATTTAACTTCTTACTGTTCTCAGTTGTCGAGAGACGATTGTTTGTTTTGTTAATAATTAACAATGAGAGAAAATTGTCATTTGGGGACAATTATATGGTTTAATTTTATTTCAATAATATAATTGTCCGTAGGGGGTTTTAGCTGTGGGAGAAAACACACAAGGTTGAATAGCCGACCCTTCTCATTGTCACATATAAAGCAGGAAATCAAAACCAGTAAAACCACACCACTTGACTCTAGATCTATTAGTAAGTGCAGGAGGACCGCACTACACGCAAAACAAAAATTTACAAGATAATCCTGCGGACTGGACAGAAAATAGACATTGCAAAGAATTATCAACACTGACACGCTAACCATTCGGCAACCCAACTGCACTAACTAATAACAAATGTCTGATATAAGAACACAAACAACTAATTGTTAGATGAGAATCTTACAGAATAATGGGAATATCTCCATTGTTCATCAACTCTCTATTTGCGAGCATGTATACTTATTGTCAATATGTCAAAAGAATTATTGAGAGCAAAGCTCTCTATTTGTTTTTAAAAAAAAAGATAATTGAATAACTATTTATTTCAATAATAGATAATTATGATACTAATGAAGACGGGCATACATTACAACCAGAGTGCTATGATGAGGGAAATTTTGCTTGGACATAGACACTAGGGTCTACTCTTATACGTGTATCAAATTCTAAATTTTAAGGTTTCTTTTGTATGCATGACAATGTGTACATGTGACCGCAAATCCCAGTCTTTTTTGTACATCTGTCCTGCACCCACTGACAAGGGGGACCACTCCGGAAAAACCTGATGAATTGTCTCGTTCAACACAGGGGTGGAACACTGGACCTCCGGCTTACTGACCCATATTTGCTCACTGAGCCACTGTGGCAATTTTAGCTGAAAAAACATTGAAAAAAGATAAATAACAGTTTGCACTGAACTAACCCCACGTTAGGTAAACCAACAATACCAATCTTTAAAGAAGTTCCTACACGCCCAATTAATGGTGGGGGACCTTCAGCTTCCTTTTTTTTAGGTGGCATTTTATATCCTGGAAAAAAAATAGGAAAAAAATTTAAAAAAAGAAAAATTTACAGACATAGGCCAATAGTGTTAGACGCAAAAAAGGTGTTTATCAATTCATCAGTATTGTTGTAGTCTTTCAAGTTTCCAACACTATTTTATATTACTGTATTATATTCTAAAAAAATAGAGTCTGATACTGCAATTATGTCAGTCGCATTTAGGTTTGTTCAGTTTTCTGGTAAATAATGCAAGTCTACATCATATTGATAATATGTTGATAATATTGAAACATCCACGGCTTCAGTCAGACCAGACACGACATGTACATGCAAACCAAGCTAGTTAATGTCAACAGCATTATGCAATATCCAGCAATGCCGATAGGCTACATTTCACCATAGGCTATACAGTTGTATATATGTACATTCATAGGACTAACTTACTCCTGCTGATGAAACAACAAGGCTATTGCGAGGAAAGGTGTAATATTAATCTACCGGGTACTGCTTCCCTGGCAATTGCAATTAGACTAGTACGGACAGGGTGCTGACTATCAAATGGGCAAATCCCCTCCCCTGTCTGTTGGTCCCTGGACGGGACAGGGCAATAGAACTTTGCGATCAGACCATTCATTGTTAGGCTAGACACATTTTTGTTTTCTTTATTTTATATTCAGTAACCATAACTCTTATATTACTATAACTCTAGCTAAGTCAAAGTGTCAGTTTTCAAGCTCAGTTGAGGATCACCAGTCTTCAGTTTCAGTCACTGAGTCAGTCAGTGTGTTGCTGTCACTGACAACATAGTGTTGGTTAGTTCCGGAGACATATTAAAAGCCTGAATTGTGCTACTTTCTGTATAACTAAACATACAAACCTAATCTGTTGGACAAACTTTATGTTATGCTTATTGACAAAAGCTGTGATTCCAGTAAATATACCGGTATGTAACGTGGGTTTCCCAATATGGTGAAACATTTACTACGCATGTCTATTCCGTTGGATTTCCGGTTTGTGTACAAACGTTTTAATTAACAGTAAAAGTGTTAAGATGAAAATGAATGCTTGTCAAGAACTCGTTCCAGGTTTCCAATTTACAGAGAGATTATTAAAGAGCAGTTTAAAGCAACAGATATTGATAGAATTTGCACGAATACGATAATACTTGAGAAATATATAGAATTACCTCCCCTTGAAATAAATTTTGCCAGATAACTCTGCGAATAAAGAGGGATTAGACCACATATGCTATTGTTTATTACGGTTTTACAACCTATTTCATATATCTCGAAGGCCTTCTTCTCATACCCCGGAGTACGATGATTGGCCTTTATATAGTACATAAGCATTGGCCGTGGGAACTGGTGGGAAAGTATAATGAAGCACGCACGTAATTAAATTAAAATGAAATGGAGTTTAACGTCCTACACAATTGCTACTACAACTGGGCATCCCAAACTTATGAAGTAGATGGATCTCTGTGTGCAGTATGCCGACGGGGCTGATGAAGACGGCATACGCCAAACAGTGTGCTATTTTCCGGGCAGTGTGCTTATTTCAATTGACAACTGTCAAAGATTCTTCAACGTGCACATCTCGGCTTTTCGTCCCATTCGAACGAGTAAACACGGGCATTTCCAAGCACTCCGTTCTGCACCGCTGACAAAGGGATTAAATTAAACGGTTTAATTGTACATCTGTATAAACATCAGGAAATCTTTGGAGGAATGACATGGCTAAATGACTGAAATCCTGTACATCTTACTGACAATGGGAAACATGTTTGGAAAACCCCGAGTAGCTCTTCGGGGGATCGAACTCGATAACTCGATAATTTAGTGACCAGTGTCATACTAAACGGAACACTGTGTCTAGTCTTTCGTATGGTCAAAAAATACTGGCGGACACGTAAAAGAACCATAAGGGTAGCCGTAAAGAAACCGCACCCAGTGCCAATTTCCTGACATAGTACACTATAAATGAATCCGTTCTAATTGATGGTTTCTGTTTTTTAATAAATAAACAAAGAAAGAACTTCGAATAAAATTGAAGGGGACGGCTTCTAGTCTTGCACGTGACGAAAACCAAGCATCCCAGTGTAGACGCTGACGTACGCGTACAAGAACCATGTTCAGTCGGATTTCTAAAAGAACCCGGCAACGCCCCAGTCATAATAATATGTCCATTTATAAAGCGCTATATCCACAAACGTGCTCATAGCGCATAACACACAAGTCTCAATAGTGTAGTTTAAACAGATATGTTTTCAAGTCAGATTTGAATTTATTCAGTGTAGGGCTTCTGTGAAGGTCTGATGGTAGTTTGTTCCATTTTGTTGATGCAGCGACTTGGAAAGAGCGACCACCGAATGACTTTAACTTCCACTCAGGAACACAGAGTTTTTTCTGATTAAGTGACCGCAACTGTCTACATGGGATGTAAAATTTTAAGAGATCGCACAGGTACTTCGGAGCACTTCCATCCAGTCATAGTAGAACATGTCTGTCTCATTAGCCCATTAGGCACATGGAAGTCGGTTAATACCTTTTTCATTCCAAGGTCACATGACGCTGATCGAATAATATAAACAATTATGAATAGATTTCTTGATAAAACCCAGCAATAGATTATGTTTCTAGTTCAAAGACTTTCATTGTGTAAAAAAAGATGACTCATTATTACAGTCAGATTTATTGCGGATGTAATTAAGAGGTCTCGGATGTCAAGAGAAATTTTAGTATGACTAGAATTCTTAATATATGACATCACGGGGTAGAAAAAGTATGACATACAATGGAGATGGTAGTGTGTGCCAACCGGGCCCGTAGTCGGCTGTTGAAATGGGGGGGGGGGGCTACAGAATTATTCGGGGGTGGGGGTGGGGGTCTAACCACACACGTACGATTACACGATCAAATTTACCGACAAGGCGAAATATAACGCGCGGTACAGCCCCGGGCCTGTAGTGATAGTGCCACAGACTTCAGCAGTGGAAATGAAATCAAACAATAAGGGAGGCAACCTATGAAAAATGGGGAATATTTCCTAAACGCTGTATCATGCTGGTGCGGGCCTGTCTGCAAGGTTGATCTCATTGTAGAAATGTATGTTTAGCACCCGCCACGTATGAAAACGTACACGTAGACCTATTATACTCCGAGAATTATCGGAGAAAAGAAGTCGAAAGTGAAACTTTGTTGGATACGATTCCACTTTAAAATTCAGTTTACGGAATATCCAGCGAATTTCTCCCATTTTCGAGAGGGGTTTGTTTCCAAAAACTTGCTAAAAACCCGTTAAAATGTATCACAAATGCAGATTAATTAATTTCAATATACGATCGATCGCAGACGTGATCATTTCTCAGGGAATCATCGATGTGGAAGAGTTTCTTTTTATATAAGGGATCCCTCTGAAGATGTCTGTAGTTCTCGTTCGCTGAATGCTTCGGGCTAACTTCTGTGGGTGCAGACAGTCCAAAGAGTTGAACACATATGGTCTGAAATGGAGCGTGACAAACATTGTTGACGAAATGACCCCTGTATTGTGTCAATTTATAAGTTGTTAGCCGGAATCATTTGGGGCAGTTTCCGATTCATCCGATCCGATATCGAGACACTTCCCATTCACGACTTTCCAGCCATGCACAAGAGTTGATGGTGTATTTTGGAGCTTGTACGTTGATGCGTTTTATACGATTGTGTGAAGTAGTTGTATTTTACGTCCGCTTTCACCGATGTGATATCGCAGACAAGTTTTATAGGACTCCACACAGTTTATAGTCATTAGAGACTTTTGCAAAGGTAAATCCCTAGTCCGTATAGTGTTTCCGTATCAATTTTTCGTGTGACGTCATCAATATATCTGTATTTCTCATACGTTATACGACACACGGATACGGCAGTACGTATCGAACAGCGTTCATGCGGAAAAGATCCGGGTAACATTTTTGCTACTTTTAGACGCAAGAATATTGTGCCGTAGCGTTTTTATTTATCTATGTGTATCCTTACACTGATGTGATTTTAACCATGTCTGAATGCTGGTTAAGGAGTTCAGACCGTGCAAATATGTAAGTAAAGCCTGAATGGGTATAAACTTTCTGAAATGATACATTTGTGAAACCAAAAACCGTTGTTAAGTCGATGTCGAAGATTTTTTTAATAAGATTTAGATTCGGCACAAATTTTTCTTAAAAAGTTCAACGACTGTCGAACGACTCTACTTACTCCAGGAATTTGTAGTGATCTTGGTGATTTTGGTAGATAACTGCCATCATGCTGTAATAGAACTAAGCTTAACCTCAGCTACTCCTACGTGCGCGGCGCGAAATTCAGCCAACACGCCAAAAGTACATTGACACAACGTATCACGTGGCGATGCGGATACTTGATACGGGTGGGAAAAAATCCGCTTGCCATAAATCTCTATTGATTTCGTCGTATACGTACCCTCCAAATGTATGCTTCCAAGTAACTGCATTGTATCGTCTGCCAATAGTGGCCGCTTCAGAACGGATGCACCCGTAGTCTTCTAAAAGGGTATTGCAAATCAAGTCCCAAATTATTTGAGATTTCTCGGAAATGTAGTTAGAGAGAGAGAGGAATGGGGTTTAGCGTCCACTCGACACAAACTAGGTCATTTTCGGACTAACATTTTGTTTCAATTTTTATTTCAATAATTCGCTTGCGCGTAGGGGAGGAAACCGGAGTGCCCGGTGGAAACCCACGAGGTTGGGAAGGCGGCCAAATCTCCATGTAACTTACGCTCCCACTAGAGCTCGTAACCACAGCCTCAAGCCAGAAGTGACCAGCCCACTAGAGGTCGATTCGCGGCACTCTAGACCACTAGGCGTCCCACACCCCCAAAAATGTAGTTAGACTCATCCTTAGTTTACTAATAAGTAATTAAATGAGATTATGAAATGGTATGAATGTTAGGAACCTCGCGGTTAACTAAATTTGTTAGGTATGTTGACAATCTGATTGAATTACAGATCTATATGTCGTTTCGTTTTGTTTATACTTTCAATGGCCTACGCAACATGAAGCTCTGACAAGTTATAGTGGGAGTTCGCGTCAGGGGACGACCCGATGACGCCAGACATCGATTAATCAATCAGCTATGACGTTTCTAATGTTTTACCAACAGTTCGATGCAACAGCATGTAAAAAAGTGGCCGTAAAAGACCGTTTCATTGGCTAATCGCTCACATAATCCAGAACACGCCAGCGATAACAACTCTCCCAGAACGACTAGACAGCTGGCCTTGTCAGACCCCCGTCCTGCACTGTTGATAAGGGGAAACCACGCCGGAAAATCCCGATGAATTTTCTCGGCCAAAACTGTGAGCGAACCCGCGACATCTAAACTAGCGAGTCAGCGGCTTACTTACTTAGCCACCGTGACTACCTATACCATTATCTCGGCTAGTGCATCAGAAAAAGTCAAACGATAACACTATTTCATTTCACCCCTTCCTGACATTTCATTGATACGATATCCAGCTTAGGTTACCGATTAACTGTCACGGTCATCATCATTTTCGTTGTATATTTTTTTATTCTAACATATGAGAAGGGGAAAATTCGGACATTTAAAACGTTATTAATCATAATTTGAATTCGAAAAATAAACTATGAGCAAGTCACTAGAACAGAACTAACAATTTGGGACTGTACTAGGACCATATTAGGGGCGCTAAACCCTTGTTGTTTCCATGTGCTTAGTGTAAAGGATGTAACGACGAGCTTTATGTCATGGATTTTGAGTTTGTAAGTCCCCTCTCAAATGGATAAAATCTTGTTGTTTCCATGCGGATTAAATTTGGGTTCTTGTGAAATCTTCTTCCCCTTGAGTTTCGTGCGACTAGTATATCATCCTATATATACGACCAATCGCCATTCATGAATGATTCTCCCCAAATGTCACGTTTACTATTACTATTAATGTTACCGAGTTAAAGTGTCGAGATCATTTCCGATGAGGTCGATCCTTGAAGTATATATAAGAGCGGTTTTAGTGTATCGCAATGAATCACACGCCTAGTTCTGAAACTTGAAACAGCATTGCAATTAAAATCGAGAAATACCGCACGCCCTGAAAATATGGTAAGAATAGTTTTAATTGTTAGCATGGATAATTTTCCTATTTTTTTAAATGTTGTATAAATATGTTAACTTATTTTATGAAATATTATAATTATTATTTTTTTGGTGTATTTCTATAGCGCATCTTTCACGAAGTGCTCAGATGCGCTTTACAATTCAATAAAATTATAAAATGCATATATACAAATATGATAAAAAATAATTGGAATCATAAAAAAAGAAACCATAAATGGGCACACATTAAAAGTATCATAATAATAATAATAGGGTAAAAGAAATAAAAGTTAAAGTTATAGAGTATGTAGTAAAGTTTTAATAAAATGCCTTAGTAAATAAAAAAGTTTTTAGATTAGATTTAAAAGTTTGAAGTGATTCGCAGATTCCTACTGTCAAATGAAATGAAATGGGGTTTAACGTCCTACTGGTCTATCAATTTACTTTCTGATTATCTTTGTTAACTGCTCAAACACAATCTAATTTATAAATATAAGCTTGTGCGAAAAAAATAAACAATGGCAATTAATATTTTCAACAATATGGAAATATTGAGTTTTAGATAAAAAAAAGAATTGAATTTAAAATTAAGATTTATCCCAACATTTTTAAAGGATTTGATTTTAAAGCGTTATTTTGTAAAAAGAAATAAATGAAAAAAAGTGATAAAATAAAAGTGTTGCTGGTCGCGCAAATTATTGTCGTAAACGTGAGCAAATGGCAAGTATTGCACGATGTTAGTTTCATCACGTGCAAAAAGTTTATTACTACCCCGACGTATATATATACTAGTATACATAAGCCAAATAGAACCATAATCTATCAAAATGAATTACATAGATAGATAACCCAACACAAAAAAGGTCATTTCTTGGGTTCAGTTTTATTTTAATAATTCGATTGTGCATTTGGAGGAAACCGGAGGACCCGGAGAAAACCCACGAGGTTGGACAGGCAATGTAACAACTTGTACACATACAGAAGGGCAATCTAAGCCACACTACGTCACTCATTGACATACCTTTTGATCTAATGCACACTTCTTATACCCTCCAAATGTAAGCCGAATGGTTAGCACGTGCGTGCTGTATGATAAAGCCTGTCTTTGATTCAACTGGCCTGGTTTCGAATCCCCGGATGTTCGTGACAAGAAGTAGGGTTGCCTGTCCAAGTGTCCAACCTCGTGGGTTTTCCGGATCCTCATACTGCTAAAGACCCCTACACACAAGCGGATTATTGAAATAAAATGAAAGCATATTATGTTAGTCCCGAAATGACCCAGTTTGTGTCGAGTGGACGTTAAACCCCATGCCTCTCTATCACTATTCCAAATGTAAATTCTTATTTTTAAATTCAATTTTAATTTAATACTGTATAACATTTTTCTATATTATTTTTTCAAACAGGTGCCCATTTGGATTTTGTTCCTTATTTACTTGAAATGTGTTCTGGCTGTTCCTCATTGTCCCGATTCTTGTTTATGCTTCTCTGAATTTGTGACGTGTACATCTGTGAACGAAAAAACAAACTTTTTAACCAGTACCGAGACCATCATATTGGAGAATGTTCAGCTTAGTGCGCTTCCATCAGGCTTATTTCAGAATCTACCTGTTTTAAAGTTTATTGAGATTCGCTCAAGTAATATAGAGACAATAGAATCGGGTGTTTTCTCAAATCTACATAATTTGAAATCCATATTGATCACTTCATCAAAGGTGGGAACCATAGCGACAACAGCTTTCAGTAACTGTTCTCAAATAGAAACTATAGCCATTTATAAATGTACAATTTCCACAGTTCAGCTCGATGCATTTTCGAATTTAACGAATTTAACGGGACTTGAGATCTATTCAAATAACATTTCCGTTATAGATCAGTCAGCATTTCAAAATATTTCGAATATCAAATCTTTGGATCTGTACTTAAATGAAATCACGGATTTGAAACAAGGAGCCTTTACGCGAGTGGTGCCTGTATCTGCAAATATTTACTCTAATACATTCGGACGGGTCGAGTGCAACACCTTTGAAGGACTTTTTGCTGTGGCCGAAAGAAAACAATTCTATTCCAATAAGTTTAAGTGCAATTGTGACATTGCCTGGATTTTACGCGATGGCTTGTATACACACACGTTATCAAACAACGAATGTAGTGATGCTTCTCCCAAATCGCTGAGAAGAAAAAGCTTGCAGGAAGTGCTGCCATCTTCCAAAATGGCGAATTGTGTTATACCGGAAGTCTGTCGGAATAGTATGACCACGGTAATCCCATCAACTACTCAACGACGAAACACAGTTTCTATATTAAGCACAACTCTGATTACACCTGTCGCCGATACCATCCCTGTTACGATAACCAAGTCTCTAGGTACGACCACAACGAGAGGTCCGACAACGAACATCCGCGATGATACCACAACAGCGGATGACCTTCCTTCGACTAAAGCTACACCTGTTTCACAGTCAACAGACGAAACATTCGTCACAAAAAGGATAACAACACCGTCTCCTAGAGTATCGAGGGAAATGACTGAAATGCCGGAAACCAAAGGAGAGCAAGCCGAACAAAGGAACCATTCAGTGACTCTTAAACAAGAGTTAATTTTCCCGGCATTGTTTGCCATGTTATTCATATTGTGGGATAAATACTGAACAATTTCGAGTGTCCGTGAATCTGTTGTTTTTGTCATAAATATTATCTTGTTGAGTACGTCTGTTTGTTATTTATATTTGTACGTATCTATATTCCCCGAGAACCAGTTCCCATACGAATGGTTCGCCCAATCAATGACCAAACGTAAATTCGTAGAATAATTCTCAAGACCACATCAATGGTTTTCCTGATCTTCGGGAATTACGTAAAAGATGTTCAGTTTAAATTTCTAAATTTTCCCTCGAAAATAAGAGGGAATTTTTAAACGTGTTCCCAAATGTTTTTGGAGAAATGAGTTTGGGAAAATGTTTGTCAAGATGGGTAATTCGAGATTTGTATTTGGAGATTTGTTTTTCGTTGTATGCCTCTGATAAATTGTATATGTAGTCTTAAGTGTTTGATGTTCTAAAATACATTTTTATATTTATGTTAAAATACAGTTAAATTACAAAACAAAAATACAATTTACAAATCTGATACGACAAATGTCTGATTTGTAAAACATATATTGATTTTAAAATACAAATTTTGATTTGAGTGTACAAATGTCGAAATACGACAAGTGAAGAAATACGAAGGACTATGAATTATACATGACATGAAATGGAGTTTAACGTTCTACTGTTCTGCTCCTAAACTGGGTTAATGAAGATGGGCATACGCCATACAGTGTGCTATGAAGGAATTTTGCCCGGACAGCGGCACTGCAGCCTACTCTTACATCGAATTCCAACTGCCAAGGGATCTTTTATGTGCACGCAAATGTATACACATGACCTCGGTTTTCCGTCCCATCGTAACGACAAGACAGCTGTTATTGTCAAGCCCTGCGTCCCGCATTGATCACTGACGAGGGGGAACCACGCCGGAAAATCGGGATGATCTTTCTCGGCCAATGAAGCGATCGAACACCCCACCCCAATGCTAGAGAGCAAGCGTCTTACCAACTTAGCCACGCGATCCCTTGAATTATTTCAGAACTAATAATACTTAATAAAGAGCTGTTTGGTGTTCCATATAATATACTCGACACACTATCTCTGTCACTATTCTGTTTCCGATAGGTGTGAATCGGGATTTTGAAAGTCAGGTGCCTTCTTCCGTTATACGAACTTGTGAGCTATAAGTTCCCTACTCACACATCTTTGCTAAATATTTTAACTTTCGAGCGAGTGCATCTTTAAATCAACGACATTGATATGAATTTACAATATACCGGAAACTCCCATGATTAAATAAATGTCATGTACCCCTTATAGAAGGTTATATAGTAGTGGTCTAGTATTACAGAGTGTATAGTTTCAGATATACAGTTTATCTATATGATAGGTAATAGTATTAATATATTGTACAGTAGCACGCAAAGTGTTTCTTACAATACAAGGGACACTGTATGAAATGGTGTTTAATGTCCTACTGTTCTGCTCCGAACTGGGCTTCTGAAGACGGTCATACAAGGGGTAACGCACAAAACAACCGCCATACTTGTCTTCGATTTCTTGAACTAACATGGCGATCGCTTTTGGCGTACAAACATATAGGAAGGCCAAGTCCACTTTCACTATTAGCTTTATTTCATTATTTCTGTAGTTTTATAACCGGAGTTTAGCTTTTACTATAATCCATTATATTCGTGGAATAATAATTTCCGTCAATATGTTTACTTAATCCCAACAACCTTTGTGTTCATGTAGGCTGCACTGTAAATATATCCATTTTTTATGTGATCGAATTCCGTACTTTCAAATTAACAAACACCTTTTTTCTGTTAATCGATGTCTTTTTTCATTCCCTTCTATAATGGGTTAAATTCTGTTATTTTACGGACGTTCGGTGAAATTTAGGGATAAAATATTTTCTTCCATTCTATAATGGACTTAATTCTGTTATTTTACGGGATGAACAGTGCAACGATAAGTAATCGTATACATATATTTTCATTCCTAATAATTATCATGTTAAAGTATTCATTTCATAATAACTATAACATGAAGAATCATATTTTGTAAAGTTTGGTATATTAATTGTCATGTATATCTAATTTCCATTATTTATAAGATCTAAAAAGTGTATTGTTATTCATCAGATTGTAAGTATTTTCATAAATGTGTAAAAGTATGTTTTAACATTTCATGGGAATAGACTGTAGTATCTGGATAGTATAACAGATTGGCCAGTGTAAGCCGGGTTGTCTCTATGGCAGAGTTTACATAACCTGCAAATTGACAGCGCCGCAAGCTTACATTTGACAGGCTCGGTCCAATCACTGACGAATAGCTGTTTGTGAAACCTTCCCCTCGATTAGGATGTTCCGTATTCTTTTGAATGAATGAATGAATGGGGTCTAACGTCCTACGCTTAAGCACCTAACCTGGGCTAATTGAAGACGGGCATACGCAATACAGTGTGCTATGAGAGTAATTTTGACCGGGCAGCAACTGAATTCCAACTGCCAAGGGTTATTTTACGTGCACGCCAATGTGTACACGGGACCTCGGTTTTTCGTCCCATCCGAACGCCTAGGCATCTGCCCTTGTCAGACCCTCCTTCTGCATCACTGACAAGGGGAAATCACGTCGGAAAATCGAGATGAACTTTCACGGCCAATGCAGGGATCGAACACCCGACCTCCAGGCTAGCGAACCAGCGCCTTATCCGCTTAGCCACCGTGATCTTTTTTACTGTATTTGAAATCGAACTTATGTTAATTAAAGGAATTTCTGTAAATTACAGGAAAAACAAATACGGATAACATTTTCCCGGTAATTTTTGTTTCCGGAATATTTTACGTTTTTTACACGTGAATTTTTGTAACAGTGTAGCAAGGCTTGCGATAGTGCTAGGGGTAGTTTGAGGTCGACAAAAGCACTTTTAATTCTAAGGTATGTCACTGAATCTTGGTTAGTGAGTAGGACGTTGGCTAGGCTAATCTGGTAATCTGGCGGTCACGTGTTAGATCCTTGTGTTTTTCAAGAAAGTTCATTGTGACTTTCCGGCGTGGTTCACCCTTTGTCCTGACAATGGAGAGCATAGGGTCGTTTGGATTGAAAAAACACAGAAACCCGTGTACATATTGGAGTACACATAAAAGAACCCTTAACAGTTGAAATTCGATATAAGAGTTGGCCGTCGGGCCCCTGTCTGGGCAAAATTTCCCTTATAGTGGTTCGGATAAGACAGAAAACGAAGTTCCCGTGTACACATTGGTGTACATGTAAATGAACCCTTGACAGACGGAATTCGAGTATACAGGCCACAGCGCCACTGTCCGCAAATCTTCCTCATATAGCACAAATTATGCCCTTCATTATAACCAAGCCTAAAACATACGAATCATGATATATTATGTACAGTGGAGGTGATAAATTTACCGAAAAATAAAAACGAGTTGCCGTTTACCTCAATCTGGTTAAAACAGACCCCATTTCGTTTCGTTTTTATAATTCAAAATTTCGTTTTAATTGTCTTTCCTACTCTAGTATCTGGAATGATTTTTGTTATTGATGTTTTCTGAAAGATGTGAGGGATAAGTCAACGAAACGTCTGTTACGGTGAGTTCTTTTGATGCACGGATGTGTGGGCAAACCACAGAAACGTCGACGCTGATTGTTTAATCAACGTAGTAACCGAAAGTAATAAAAACGAAACGAAATATAGATGTGTATTTTAATCAGATTGCGTTTATGTCCTAGTGGCCGATTTATTTCATTATTATTATCCCCTACTAGGTGGTAAAAATACTTGAATGGGTGGAATTCTCAAGGTCATCCGTAAACGAATTTTCGAAACAAAATTGAACCCGAATGATTGTATGTTACAACTTCTTGCTTTCGCTCTCAACCTTATTTCTCAAACATCCATGTCTTTTACATTGGGTTTTGCGCAAAGTTTGTTAGCTATATAAATACGACTTGACTAGCCATTCGAGGGGGTGTGACACTAATTTATCGTATTTTCCATGAATTCCTGAATGTTATACGTATATAAAATAAAACCAAGTACGAACAAAATTCGAAGTCTTAAAAATAGTGTAATCAGTCTGTTCACCGTGTTCAAAATACACGACAAACAGTGGTAACAGGTGTCCGGAAGAGTGAGCTTACCCTGCCTGGACGACTATAGTGTATTCATGGTAAGGCCCTCCGCTCAACACAACAGACAAGGTACGGATCAATCTGCAACCACCTGATTAGCTAGGACACACCTTACCCGAGCCCCTGTGGCTACCCTGAATCTTATAATAGCATATAGGAGAGAGTGAGAAAGAGAGAGAGAGAGATGTGGTTTAACGCCCAACTCAACACTAACTAGGTCTATTCGGGACTAATATATGATTGAAATTTAATTTTATTTCAATAATTCGCTTGAGTGTAGGGGTCCTTAGCAGTGAGAGTAAACCTGAGAACCCGGAGAAAACCAACAAGGTTAGATAGGCGACTCACTCCTTGTCAAGTACAACATGGGAATCGAAACTAAGTCAGTTGACTCTGCCATATATATCGTACGTAACTAACATGACGAAATTTATGTTAGCTGGCTTTTTTCGCACGTATCCACTGAATGGCCATTTTGCTCAGTAATCCAAGCCAGAAATTGGCTATCTTTTGTAAAATTGCGTTAAAGTATTAAATTTTTGTTTAGAACTGAAATAAATTAACTATTAGTCAATCCCCACACTAAAAACGTTAGCAGAATTCATTGTGGAGATGTGAAATAGGCCGACGGAAACACAAAATAGTGCAAATAGTGCGGCCCCCGCGTGTGTCAAATGTCCGTTTAAACTTGCTAATTCTGTTAAAATCCCATTTTCTTCCGGGGATTATTATTCAATCTGGAGTTGTGTCCGTGTTATTGCACATACACACCTGATACAACACAGGTTTTCTGTTCGTCGAAGTCGCATTGTACTTTCGTTTGTTTGTTTACAAACTGACTTCTGTGCGTTGACCTCGCGACCTGTGACGTTTAGATAATGTCATGTGGGTATCATGGCTGTTCACTGCGTCAGAAAACTTCTCTGCAGGTAGGGTGAGTCTGTCGTTCAGATTGCCGTATATATAAGACGCGCTTGTTTAATCGATTCAAAATACTGTATTCACCTAAATCAGACCACTGAACGAATCATACTGTACGTAGACACTACGAATAGTTGGTATACAATTTGTTCAACTTCAAGATGTCAAACTTATATAACGCATCGGCAAAATTATTTATAACCCTTTTATTGACTGTGCTTGCTATTTCGTCATGTTCGGATATCAGGACTAGAAAACTAAGAACAATAACTGGCTGTGAGCATATAATTGTTCCCGAATCTACAGTTTTACAAAGATTTAAACGGGATGTAATTTATTGTACCACTCAGTG
Organism: Patella pellucida; assembly: GCA_917208275.1. Lineage (NCBI taxonomy): Eukaryota > Metazoa > Mollusca > Gastropoda > Patellidae > Patella > Patella pellucida. The sequence continues at coordinate 37,741,037 of OU795044.1, forward strand.
TTTATTAGATGATAGATGTCAATCTATTCAAGTTAATACAAGTGATGGAAGCTGCAAATTGAATGATTTTACAGCAGCATTTGGCTGTACTAATCTTACTACAGATCCTGTTATAAAACACTATGAACAGGTGCGTATGTTTGTCTTATCTCACAAGAAACAAACAGAAAATGACATTAAATGGGGTTTAACGTCCTACTGTTCTGCTTCTAAACTGGGCTAAAAAAGACGGGCATACGCCATACAGTGTCCTATGAGTTAAATTTTGCCCAGGCAGCGGTGCTATACGGCCTATTCTTATATCGAATTATATCTGCCAAGGGACCTTTTACTTGCACACCAATGTGTACACCGTCCCATCCGACGACTATACAACTGTCCTTGTCAGGCCTTCCGTTCGGCATCACTGACAAGGGGAATACACGCCAAAAAATCTGAATGAGCTTTCTTGGCCAATGCAGGGATGAAACAGCAGCGTCTTTCCCACTTAGCCACCGTGAACCACACCCCGACCCACAAGAAACAGTTTATAGTCGGTCGGATGGGACGAGAGGCTGACTCACTAATCAAGGGGCCCGGGGTTATAGTCTGATGATGGCCGAGAAAGTTCCCTTGGATTTTTTAGCGTTACGTGATCTAACAAGAGTATCTCGTCGTTCTGATTGGTAGAAACCCCGGGTGCTCGTTGGCGTGCACGTAAAAGAACCCTTGACAGTGAAATGAAGATCAGGCGGTAACGTCAATGTCCGTTGACTCTTTATACAGATTGGTCTAGAAAGAGGGTCGTTAAACTCCGTTTCATTTTGATCCTAGGGGAGAGAGAGAGAGAGAGAGAGAGAGAGAGAGAGAAATGGGTTTAACGTCCACTCGACACAAACCAGGTCATTTTGGGACTAACGTATGGTTTTCAATTTTTATTTCAATAATTCGCTTGCGCGTAGGGGTCTTTAGCAGTGGGAGGAAACCGGAGTGCCCACGTCTCCATGTCACATACGCTCACTATGGTCGAAACCACAGCCGCAAGCCAGAGGTGACCGGCCAGCTAGAGGTTGAAGCGCGACACTCTAGACCACTATGCCTCCCAACCCCCCTTCATCCTAGGTCTTTATAACACCACATATTTACATGACAAGCCCATACTCAACTCTCCGGTCCATCGGGCGACTTCATTTTTTTAGTGGCACACCGCGTACATTTTAATGTTTTTAAACATTAAAATGAACGCGGTGTGTGACTTAAAAAACGATAAAATTAATATTGGTAATTGAGACCCACCCTAAATGGTCAAGCACCGTTATTATTATGACAATTAACATTCTACGCTACGTTAATATTGGTAATTGAGACCCACCCTTAATGGTGAAGCACCGTTATTATTATGATAATTAACATTCTACGCTACGTTATGTGCACACTTCAAATATTTTTAACTTCGCTCAGAATAAAGCAATTTGATTTAAATTTTCAAAATATCTATTTTGTTATCTCCGTTTGAACTATAGAACCGGTATTCCTTTACCTTCACCTTACATAATGCATTTAGACAAAGAGTATAATATATGAACTCAATAACATTGTTATAATTTTATCAATTATTATTTATTCAATACTTCTCATTGTTCGTATCTTTATGAAACATGTTTATTCTGTCATGCTGCCTTTTTGAATATCCTAAAATCAATTTAATCTTCGATTAAATCATAATTTATGGAAACTAACTATGACGCTGCACTTTATGGTGCTGAAATCAATTTTAGTGGGCATATTGTTAAAAGTCAGGAAAGAAACTTTTTGATATTGTTTTACTCCAAATCAAACTGATTAAAACACAGATCCAATTTCGTTTCGTTTCTTTAGTTCAAAATTTCATTTTACTTGTCTTTATAGCAGAGGAGCTAGCTGGCCGTTATTCCTTAACTCGCTGACAAAATTGGCCGATGATCAGAATGGGAATGGGAAAGGTCGATTTAATTCAAATTCTTGCGGTCAAAGTTAATCTATGCTACATATGTTCACGTTGCAAAGGCAAACTCGAAAAGTGTCCCTACGAACAAATATTTCGTGGCTTGTGTTAGGTTGAGGAAACCTGAGAATAATCGAACGATTGAAGACATCGACGGTTACAACTTTTATTATAGCAGAGACGAACCATAATACACAAGACGGTGCATATATAAATGTAACGTGTGGAAAAAGTACCGGTGCATACTTAATTATGACACCGATGAAAATGTCCGAACAAGATCTACACAATGTTAATCTCACAGCCTGTGGCTTCAGAACGCTCCCTAGTGACCCGAGTACGTAGGTTTATTTCAAAATATGACGGACAACTTTGATTCCCTTTTCAGTTGATTGCGTATGGGCCAAAAGTAAATAAAATACAACTTCAGGACAAATAATATCCCCTGTGTTTCTACTCAAGAACGGGTTCCAAGCTGAACACGTAACCCAATGCCGGTAGAACTAGTAGAAGACTGATTTGTTTCAAGTATGGCGGACAAAATTCTTCTTTCGTGAAAATGGTGCCACTATTGACCTATAAATATAATTAATGTGCCCCCCAGAAGAGAATTTTGTCTGGTTTCTATACTTCAGAACGCACCTAGTGAACCCAAATACTGAATATTAACAAGTATGAAAGCTTTTTAGTAGAACATGCTCAATTGAAATTTGAGATATCTCCGTAATTATACATAAATCAACAATTGAAACATCCTCCATATCGATTCCCCATTGATATGTGTGCAGTGGAGAGCCTTGTGATTAAGCGTTTATATAGAACAATCTATTTTATTTCTAAGATATAAATAAATTTTGTAACATAATTATACTTGTAGATAATGACGTAAATAAAACTGTTGCTTTAAAAAAAAAAAAAAAAAACGTGTAAGACTTTGGGTGCTAAATGAGTTAGAGACTTAGCTACGTGAAGGAGAAACAGCCACTAATTGATTTGGACGACGTTTCGAAGAGTATTCAAACTAAGGGCCGAGTATATTCAAATCCAGACATGCCAAGAAAAATATCAAAGGACATGGACTCAATAGGGCGAGGAGAAGGAGAACATGGGACTTTCTGCACACAGAGATCCATCTACTTCATACTTTGAGAATAAATCTCTGCCCTTAATGACCAACATTAGTATTTTGTTTTCGACTTTGCTTCTACACAATTTCACATCAGGCACAAATACGCAGACTAAATAAACCTATTCAATTCCATTAAGGGAAGCAGAATAAATACCTCTAAAATTCTCGACTAAAATCGTCGATTTAGGACTTAAATTGTCGGTCAGCTAGCTTAGTATCTGTTCTCAAGCGGACCTAACTAACTGGTAGGCAGGCAGCCTAAGTTTTGACGCTTATGGGTCGCAGGCTTTGGTTGTTCGTAGACCAGCTGCAAGAAGCAGAGTTTAAATTTTATATGTGCAGGACCCTGCGATCTTCTACCCAAGTTCTCGCTTAGACTGTCCGTAATAATACGCACAGTGGGTTGTGGGCTAAGGTCGGGGTTTAAGAGAAATGGGCACAATGAAGGGCTTTGCGTCATGGTTTGAGTTTTTGGGCAAACAATGTCAAACAATCGAGCGGTTTCAATGCGGTTTTCAGCATTATAATTATAATCATAATGCTGAACCAGTGTCAAACATGTACCGTGGGTCAGATATGCTACAAATCGATGGTAGCATGTTCCACAAAGCCAAATATAACTTGGTGGCACTGGGAAAGATGGGGCTGTTACTGCCGCCCCGCCGAACACGCATATAAATATTGCTTTTTGTGTGTGTATCGGCGGGGGCGGGGGCGGGGAGAGACAGGATCTTACTACTAATGCAATTTCATGGGTCTCTAGGCTCATTACTAGGCTTTAGCTTCTGATGCGATACAAAGACAACAACATTATCTCAATTCGCCTGTCTATAGGTAGGTTTATAGTGTTATTGATTTTTGGAATTTAAAGTTCCTAGGCGTGATTTGAAACCCTTTACCAAACTTCAATTAGCTCCGCTTGAAAACACACACGAAACAATATGACCGGCCTTTCAATTCCGAAATCGACGACGGTACTCGAATTAAATGTACTACTTTGTAATACTAAGAAGTATTTATTCCGCTTCTACTTAAAGATACATTATGGGAGATTAGACAAAGAGCTGGTAGTTCTCACTATAATAGTTACTAAGAGGATAATGTAAAGGCAATTTACTGACAATTTCAGTCAAATTGATCCACTCTGGACCGAGAATTTAGCGATTAAAATTTCGGACTAGCCTCGTTCATCATTACTAAAGTCCTGGTTATCCATTTCAGGATTAAATCATAATTGAAAGTTAAGCAGGAAATCGGATCCTTATCCAGTAAATATTGCAGGCTAGCGTCGACATCGAGAGTTGATGGTCTGGCTAGGTTAATTAATGCCCAATTAATAATTTAGATAACATTTCTGGCCTTGGAAATGTGGGCGTACCTTGAATGTCAACCGCTTGTAATATTAATCTATAAAAGTTTTTGATTCGCTTAATTTCATTCAATAAATTTGATCAAAATGGCTAGAATATGAACTGTATTTAATTATTGTGTCGTGACATTTTCTCGACTTGTGTGTCCCCAAAAGTCGCCTTTGAACAACTTTTTAATTCTACAATTTTATCATAATGTATTCATTGAGTCAAATGGCGTGGTTTCAATTCATCGGTTGTACGAGACAAGGAGTACTATATCGTGGTTTTTTTTCTGGGTCCTCCGGTTTCTTCCAACTGCTAAAGACCTCTACGCGCAAGCGAATTATTGAAAAAAAAAAGAATCATATGTTAGTCCCCAAATAACCTGTTTTGCGTCGATGGGACGTTAATTAAACCCGTTTCCTTCTATCTCTCCCATAACGAGCGCTCCTAAGGTCACTTGGCGGGTCAGTTAGGGACATCCTGGGTCATTTTCGTCCTGGGTGTTTTGCCTTGAATCCAAAATGCAATACTTTTATTGGACATAACTACCCTATCAATAGTGTAAATCTACGTTTAAATCGAACTTACACAATTACCTAATAATTGTTTATTTTAGTCGTGTCGTTGTTATATGTATTCCCTCTCGACTTTTGTAATATGTTATTAATTATCAATATGTAAAAATACGTCTCATATATTCGATTGTTGAGACGTAATGATTTTATTGCTAGTTAAAAGGGTCTTAAAGGGACAATAACACTCTTGCTGGCTTGACAGGTCCAGAAAAAAATAGCCTTATTCTAACTACAAGATGTTTAAGTGTCCTACTTGTTGTGTAAATTATCCATTACTTGTCCAGAGGGTTCGAAAAAACGTAAGGCTTTTCAGACCATGTTACGGCAGGTAGTTGAATTTTTCCAATTTTTAAAATTAGGTATGTTAAAATGAAATTTGTATCAATTTTTAATTGAAATATTGTAAAATAGTACAAATTGTTGACCAGAATAAAGATTGGAACATATTATTCAGTTACAACAAGAGTGGTATTGGGGCTTTAAAATAATTGGGAGTAGGGCGTTGGCACACTAACCTGGAGGTCGCTCGTTAGATCGCAATGTTCGCCGTACAAGATCCCGAATATCGTACAGCGTGATTCCCCCAATCCTCGGTATCCCCAGTAGCTTCATTCCGTTCTACTCCACTAACCCGTTGGTTAATCTATGTGGGAGACACGTTTTCAAGTTATCCCCCCTTGGTAATTGAGCTATGTTTATCGACCAATCCCATAAATTGTTAATTGAAAAGGAAATTGGTAAAGGGAATGTTAGGAGTTAGCCTACATGTCTGAAGTCCAAATTTCCTGAGAAAGAGAGATAGAGCGATGGGGTTTAACGTCCACGAAGTAGGGTCACCTATCCAACCTCATGGGTTTTCTCCGGGTCCTCCGGTTTCCTCTCACTGTCGAGTGGACGTTAAACCCTATTTCTCTCTTTTTCTCAGAAAATCTAAACTTAATGCGCTTTAATTCTGCCTTTCTATGTAATTGTTCGGGTTAATGTGTTTTTCATGTCTTTACGAAAGGCAGGTTTAAATCATTAATTGATGCTAAAGCTATATATTGAAACGGAAATCGAGGCAAAAAAAGGGAATCTATATATAGAGGGCTTTTACAAAATATTACAATGACAAAATAATACTGATTTTCATCCGGTTTTGTCTCCTGGCTAACTGAAGAAAAACCTGTGCAGTATCACTATAAACCTCAGAATGCCACGTTGCAACGTTTGTCTGGAGTCCCAAAACGTAGTTTTTTAAATTGCTATGTTTTTGGAACGTAGCAATTTGTACAGAACGAGGCTGGGTAAACGTAGTTTTTTTCCAAATAAATATTAGCTGTACTTTCTATCACCAAAATTAGAGCCACACAAATAGTGTTCCGATCATCACGTGACCAATGATCTACAAATTAAATTATTCATTGGAACATGATATGATTTATTATTATGATTTACTTTGCTGGAATTCAAGCGAAACAAAACAGTACAATGTCACGTGACAATATTACAAATGGCGGATAAAGCCGTTCTTTGGTTACATGTTGTCTATTTTGATTATTAAAATCGACTTGTACCATTACAAGACAAAAAACGATAGTTAAATAACACGACATTACGTAAAAGAATCATCTGGTGGGCACACTCTTAATTAAATGAGTTTTAACTATTGTTGTAGGAAAAATTGTGTATTCCCGTAGTTTTATGATATCGCGGCATTGTAAGGGTGGGCAATATAAAGGTGTGGTGTGTTGAAAGTGGATTTACTGGGAAAAGAGAATTAATTTTCTCAAATCAAAAAGTAGATTACTTGAAAATTTATTAAAAGGAAAGTGAATTTGTAGTTTTCTAGACTGGGTGGATTTGTGATTTGAATCCATGTCAGGATAGTAAGGACACGGTACAGCATAGTAAACTTTTACATTAGTTTTTCGTGGCATATCTGTATATAATACTGCTTGTGAACTACACTACAACCTTCGTATTGTCAAAAAAATTCAGCCAAATACGCTAGTCAAAACCCGAAGTCAGTGTTTTATTCATTTTATTAGGTTTTACATGAATGAATAAAATAATATCAAAATCAACAATCTAAAACTGAACAATAATGTTTGAATTGGACGCCGCCCTACTAATCACTGGAAGTATAACAAGTGTCACTCCTCAAATTTTTTTTTTCCATTGCAGCAAATTCCAAATCGCAAAACAGACTGGTTTCTCTGTTGTATTTAAGTTATTTTTAAAAAATATATTAAAAAAGAATACGTCGTTTACAAATTTCAATATAACCACAAATAAGTAATTATTTTGATACACACTGTCATGCTAAGACGGGTATTAATGGTTTGTATTTGAAAAATAATTTATACAAGAGATTCTCTATTCGTACGAAGCCGAGTACATACAGATGCTCGTAAAAACAAACAAACGATCAGTCAGACTTTTTAATTTCACTTATCGATATATTGATGATGTTTTAGCCCTTAATAATCCTAAATTTAGTGATTATGTAGACTTCATATATCCTGATGAGCTCGAAATTAAAAATACCACCGACAGTGACAATTACGCTTCCTACTTGGATCTGCGTATCGAATATGACAATTGCCATAATTTGAGTGTTAAATTGTACGATAATCGGATGACTTGACTTTCCGATTGTTAACTTTCCATTTATTAGTAGTAACATTCCAATATCACCAGCTTATGGAACGTTTGTGTCTCAGCTGATACGTTACACGAGAGCTTGTTCCTTTTATTCTGATTTTTTAAGTAGATCGGGGCATTTGTTATCTAAGCTTCAACTACAGGGATACTTGCGCACTAAACTTATTAAGGCCTTTAAAAAGTTTTATGGCCGTCATATTGATTTGATTTGTAAATATAACGTGTCTCTCTCGGTTATTATTCTAGATATTTTTAATTGACACGTATACTGTTACTATCACCCTGATAATGTCTACTACATCGTTAAGACAATTCATCACGTGCATTTTGCATACTATAGTTCATTGGCCAATCACGCTATTTGACTGACATTTCGCCTTATAGATTGGATGCAGCTATGGCGGGTGTGGCGCCAGGCAGGATAAGCTTACTCTTCCGGACACCTGTTACCACTGCTTGTCGTGTATTTTTGTACACGAGGAGCAGTCCATTTGCTGATTACACTATTTTGCTTGAATACACTATTTTGCCTATAACGCTTTTAGGACTTCGAATTCTGTCTTATGATTTGGATTGTTCGTACTTGGTGTGCACGTAAAATAACCCTTAGCAGTTCCAATTCAGTTGCTACCCGGGCAAAATTTCCCTCATGGCACACTGTATGGCGTATATGCCCGTCTTCAATCAGCCCAGGCTAGGTGCTTAAGCGTAGGACGTTAAACCCCATTTCATTCATTCATTCATTCTCGGTTACTGCTTGATGATTTAGGTTATCAGCCCTGAACAGACGACAATCCGATGTCCCGTGTACACATTGGCGTGCACGTAAAAGATCCCTTAGCAGTTGGAATTCAGTTGCTGCCCGGGAAAAAAATTCCCTCATAGCACACTGTATGGCGTATGCCCGTCTCCAATTAGCCCAGGTTAGGTGCAGAAGAGTAGGACGTTAAACACCATTTCATTCTTTCATTCTGTTTTGCTATATTATCATTTTTTAATAAATAGGGTGGGGAGTATACTTAATTAGGGGACTCGATTGGAGAATTACAGCTACGACCTTATATATTTATATTATTTAAGCAGGTTTAGTGTGTGGAGCCGTTACGTTCGTATAAAGATCTATTCTTAATACAAATGTAGTAATTAAATTCTAAAGATCTAATAGTAAAATCTCATTTGTATAATTTTCAGCATTTCCCTGCAGTTTTTTTCGTTCAGAGGGTGGATTGGGTCAATTTCAATTAACATAGTATTGTCGGTATGTCTTTTATATGACATTGGAAGTGCAAAATTAAAGATCGTTCATTTATTTCGATTTATACTTCTTGTTCCCATTTAAAACTAGTCAAAGATTGATCAACGCGGAATTGTTTTAGCCGCAATCATTTTAAATAATGTTTATGCCAAGATGTGGGTAACTATTTATTTTTACCAGAAAAAGTTCCATGTTTTCAGAAATTGTCTGTGGATTAACGTTCTCTTTATGTAAAGTTTAGAATAATTAATCATTCTCAGACGTAAGTTAATAATTTACAAAGGGCATATTTTCGACAACCAATCAATGTATAAAGGTAAAGACAAATATATTTCTATAGCAATGCAATAATTAGAATATGGATCATGTTGTCTATGCAGGACTATAAGTTAACAATAAAATTGGTCATTGCGGGGGATCTCGTTTAAGACATGAGAGGCTTTTGGCAAGCGTAAATTTCTGATCCGTATCGCGTATCCGTATCGATTTTACGTGATACGGCACACTAAAGCTGGGATTCCATGTGTACGCAGTGCGTCCGGAATGCGTGCGGAATGTGTGTTACGTAATGCGTATTGTCAGTTTCCTTGTGCGCGTGAGTGGTGTATTATATGTGGATGAGAACCGAATATTGCCATCTCAAAAACTACATCGTATATGCCTATTACAGTGGCAGTGCGCATGTCCTGTCTCCGTATACAGGCGTATTGCGTATTCGGACACTCTTGTGCATCACACTCAACGCATTACGTTAACGTGTAATCAACTCCTACCATTTTAATGCAAAGTGTTAAATACGCATTACGTACTACGCATTCCGCATTACACAGTACGTACACATGGAATCCCGGCTTAATACGGCAACACGTATTGAACACTTTTCATACGTATGACGCTGAAATGTAGCGTTTTTATGAATCTATGTGTATCCTACTAATCCTAGAACACGACGGTGTATATTTGATGTGATTATTTTTAACCATAATAAAAACTGAAATTTAATCATAATTTTAGAAGTAGGGTCGCCTGTATAGCCTCGTGCGTTTCCTCCGGGTCCCCCGGTTTCTCTTACACTGCTAAAGACCCCAACGATTTATTGAAATAAGATTAAACCATATGTTGGTCCCGACATGACCTAGTTTGATCATTATCTTTGATCAGCTTCTCGCAGATTTGCGGGGAGTTAGATGGCCGAATGGTTACAACGTGCGTGCTGTATAAAGCCTGCCATTGAGTCAACTGGTGTGGTTCCGAATCGCCGGTTGTACATGACAGTGAGTAGGGTCGCCTGTCCAACCTCGTGGGTTTTCTCCGGGTCCTCTGGTCTCCTCCCAGTGCTAAAAGACCCCTACGCGCGAGCCAATTATTGAAATAAAATTAAACCGTATGATATTCCCGAAATGACCTAGTTTGTGTCGATTGGACGTTAAACTCTCTCTCCCTCTCTCTGCCATCTTGCCGTAATAGAACTACGCTCAGCTCGCCTACGCATACATACGCGGCGCTAAATCACGTGACGATACGGATACTTGATACGGTTGGGGAAAATTCCATTTGCCAAAAGTATCTATTATTTTAGTTTGGTGACACGCATTAATTTAAATACATGCATCGAAGGACGACCGGTTCGGGCCAAATTGTGATAATTTGCTACGTAACGCCTATATATATAGCGTGTTATAACCCCACCAAAAGGTATAATCAAAGGCGAACGGGCTTAACCTGATAGAAAGATGTCAAATCTAACCTTAGATTGGCATGCGCGTGATAAAAGATCCATTGCCAGTTCGAATTCGATTTAAGAGTAGGTCATGGCGTATGCAATTCTTCATTAACCCATTTTGAGTGCACATTAAACCCACTTCTCTTTCTCATTAACCCATATTTCCTTTCATTTAAAGACAGAAATGCTCCTTGTTCTTAGGCCGAGGCAATACACTTAGAAAGACTGAAAATAAGTTGGCTGAAATTTTGCCATTTTTACCGGGGACGGTTTATTCCATTATGGTCGAGTACAACACAATAACGGGGGGGGGGGGGGGGCGAATGGTTAGCACGTGTATGCTGTATCATAAAGCCCGTCATTGAGTCAATTGGCTTGGTTTCGAATCCCCGGCTGTAAGTGACAAGGAGTAGAGTGGCCTGTCCAACATCGTGGGTTTTCTCCGGTTCCTCCGGTTTCCTCTCACTGCTAAAGACCCCTACGCACGAGCGAGTTATAGAAAAAAAATTAAACCATATGTTAGTCCCGAAATGACAAAGTTTGTTTCGAGTGGACGTTAAACCCCATTTCTCTCTCTCACACACAACTAAAAACAATGGTTTTGTATTGTGTGTGAATATTATGACCTATCCAATGTTGGTCTTATTGCAATCAATTGCAGAAATTTTATATAAATAAAGCTTGCTATTCATTAAATTGTATTTCTCATCGGTAACATCTGAAAAGAAAATTAACACAAGCCCAAGCTATAACAATATTGGTTAGCACGTGCGCGCTGTATCACACAGCCTGTTAACGGTCGTGGTTTCGAAACCTCGGTTGTACGTGACAAGGAGTAGGGTCGCCTGGCTAACCTCGTGGGTTTTCTCCGTTTCCTCCGGTTTCCTGCGATTGCTAAAGACACCTACCTACCTACGCGCATGCGAATTATTGAAATGGAATTGAACCATGTTAGTCCCGAAATGACCTAGTTGGTGATGAGTTCACGTTAAACCCCATTTCCCTCTCTCTCTCTCTCTCTCTCTCTCGTAGTATAATAAGATAAATGTTAAAACAAAGAAACAGACAAGAAAAGAACACATGCAATACCATAAATAATTATTACATTATTGATATTCATGTCTTCATAAGAAACGTTTAAATAAAAAATTTAATCTATGAATTGTGTGATTTATTTTCCGTTTAATTAGCAATTAGTATGGTCCGAAACATTCATCGCTGCACGTATATATAGCTTTGTGCTAATAATGACATTTTGTGCAATGTTACAGGGTTTCAAAGACTTAAGTTATTTGTCTATAGTAAATATGAAAAAAATAGATCGCCGTATCGGAGTGTGTAATGGTACTCCCTTTCCAATAAAGATGGATTATTTGTTGCGTTTTACGGTTCTCCTCCTTGAATATGTTACATTAAATAAACACTAATTTATTTTCTGCGATATCATTTAGCAGACGTCAGGTAAAACTAGTTCATACACACAGCGTTCTTAATTTTTTTTTTTTATTATTTATTTATTTATTAAAGTGTCACAAATCATAAAATATATCAATATATAAAATTCAGTACATGGTGCATTAAGATTTCCGGCCAATATTGGCCTACAAGACACAGCAGATTAATACTATATGTTAGTGTAAAATGTCCGAACATATTAAAACTTAGTAAAAACAGTGGTATGACGTCGTCAACTTCATCGATAATATCCGAATTATAACCACACCTTGGATTAAAGTCAACGAAAATATACACATCTCCTGAGTTCTGGTAACTGTATACTTGTTGTAGTACTTTCTCAAAGAAAATGTCTGGTTCGCAGATCCTAGTACTACCCTCCGGGGGTAGATAACACACTGAAATACACATCGAATCATTAGAATTTATATATTTTAGATGTAACCATAAAATGTCCTCAGTTGTAGAATCTTAACACATGTACATTAAACACATTTCCAATCAATTTTATCCCTAATAAAAAAAACCAACTCTACCGTGACCTTGACAACATCTTTTGTTAAAAACTTTACGGTTATTACCATACCATTTAAAACCATCAATATTTAAAACTTGTTGACCAGTTAAAAACGTTTCACACAGTCCTAAAATATCACAATATTCAATCTCTTTTTTTTAAAATTCCCTCCCCGTTCCATTTTTCACTGGGAATCCGCGGCAATTCCAGGTGCCAAATTTCATGTAACTTCATGCTGTCTTGTTACACAGGCGGCCACCTTTAAAAAACAATTTATTGCTCTTTCCCATTTCTTTTATTATTCTTCTGAACTTCGGTTCTTGACGTCTTTCTTCTGGCGATTTTAATATTGCTATATATATATTTTTTTGAATTTATTATTCGTTCTCAAGGTTCTTTTTTTGTTCATTATTTTGTATTTGTCGTCCATGTTTTCTAAGGTGATGATCACTATCCCTGGGTTGGCGTTCTTATTCATTGGGTGTTTACGTAAGCGTTCGGCTTTTTTTTACTTTGACATGTGTTAATTGAAGACCCTCAGTGATTACATTTTCGATTACAGTCAATATATTTATATCGTTTTCGCCTTCATCAGACTCTAGATTTTTCATCACTAGTTTTATTTCAGTCTAATTCTGATGACTATTTAGGGGTTTATCACTGATATTTTGTTCCAGGTGGCTGATTTTATTAATTTATGGCTCCAATCAGGTATCACAACACCACAGTTCTTACTTAACACCTACACGTATATAGGTCAACGTTATCAAGGATTCTAATCATCAACCATGACACGGGGGAAAACCGGGGGACCTGGAGGAAACGCACGAGGTTTAACAGGCGACCCTACTCCTAACTTATGATTGAATTTCAGTTTTTATTATGGTTAAAAATAATCACATCAAATATACACCTTCGTGTTCTAGGATTAGTAGGATACACATAGATCCATAAAAACGCTACGACATTTCAGCGTCAAACAACAGCAAAAACTACGGTAAAAAACGACGATGATATACGTATGAAAAGTGTTCGATACGTGTTGCCGTATTCGTGAATGTGCCGTATCACGTAAAATCGATACTGATACGGATCAGGAATTTACGCTTGCCAAAAGCCCCTAATCTCTTAAACGAGACCCCCCTCAAAGACTAATTGCTAACTTATAGTCCTGCATATGATCCATATTCTAAATGTTTCATTTCTATCAAAAAATATTTGTCCTTACCTTTATACATTGATTGGTTGTTGAAAATAATAATATGCCCTTTGTAAATTATTAACTTACGTCTGAGTATGATTAATTATTCTAAACTTTACATAAAGAATCCGTTAATCCACAGACAATTTCTGAAAACATGGAACCTTTCCTGGTAAAAATAAATACTTACCCACATCTTGGCATAAACATGATTTAAAATGATTGCGGCTAAAACAATTTCGCGCGGATCAATCTTTCGCTAGTTTTAAATGGGAACAAGAAGTATAAATCGAAATAACTGAACGATCTTTAATCTTGCATTTCAAATATCATATAAAAGATATACAGACAATACTATGGCAATTGAAATTGACCAAATCCACCCTATGAACGAAAAAACTACAGGGAAATGCTAAAAAATATCCTTACACGTGATTTTAAAATAATATTCAGCCGTAATAAATCCATTCTGGTTATTCAGAAGTAAACGGGCTTCAATTATACGAATGCGATTTTACTATAATTCGATCTTTAGCATTTTTAAATTAAAATTACTACATTTGTATTAAGTAAAGATCTTTATACGACCGTAACGGCTCCACACATTAAATCTGCTTAAATAAGGTCGTAGCTGTCATTCTCTAATCAGTCGCCTAATTAAGTATACCCCCACCCTATTCATTCAAAAATGATAATATAGCAAAAGAGAATGAAAGAATGAAATGGGGTTTAACGTCCTACTCTTCTGCACCTAGCCTGGGCTAATTGAAGACAAGTATACGCCATACAGTATGCTATAAGGGAATTGTTTTTCCCGGTAGCAACTAAATTCCAACTGCTAAGGGATCTTTTACGTGCACGCCAATGTGTACACGGGACATCGGGTTTCGTCCTACGCGAACGACTAGGCAGCTGTCCTTGTCAGGTCCTTATGGCAAAACAGTGTTCAGAGCTGATAACCTAAATGATCAAGCAGTAACTGAGAAAGGCGTCATCTAAATATATTTTCTCTTGTATAATTTATTTTTCAAATACAAACCATTAATACCCATCTTAGCATGACAGTGTGTATCAAAATAATCACTTATTTGTGGTTATATTGAAATTTGTAAACGACGTATTCTTTTTTAATATATTTTTTAAAAATAACTTAAATACAACAGAGAAACCAGTCAAGTCTGTTTTGCGATTTGGAATTTGCTGCAATGGAAAAAAACTCTGAGGAGTGACACTTGTTATACTTCCAGTGATTAGTAGGGCGGCGTCCAATTTAAATATTATTGTTCAGTTTTAGATTGTTGATTTTGATATTATTTTATTCATTCATGTAAAACCTAATAATATGTATAAAACACTGACTTCGGGTTTTGACAAGCGTATTTGGCTGAATTTATTGACAATATGAAGGTTGTAGTGTAGTTCACAAGCAGTATTATAATACAGATATGCCACGAAAAACTAATGTAAAAGTTACTTTGCTGTACCGCGTCCTTACCGTCCTGAAATGGATTCAAATCAAAAATCCGCTCAGTCTAGAAAACTACAAATTCACTTTCCTTTTAATAAATGTTCAAGTAATCTACTTTTTGATTTGAGAAAATTAATTCTCTTTTCCCAACCAATCCACTTCCAACATACAACACCCTTTATATAGCCCACCCTTACAATGCCGCGATATCATAGAACCACGTGGAATACATAATTTTTCCTACATCAATAGTTGAAACTCATTGAATTATGAGTGTACCCACCAGATGATTCTTTTATGTAATGTCGTATTATTTAATATCGTTTTCCATCTTGTAATGGTACAAGCCGATTTTAATAATCAAAATAGACAGCATGTAATCAAAGAACGGCTTTATTGGCCATTTGTAATATTGTCGTCACGTGACATTGTTATGTTTTGTTTCGCTAGAATTCCAGCAAAGTATATCATAATAATTAATCATGTTCCAATAAATAATCTAATTTGTAGACCATTGGTCACGTGATGATAGGAACACTATTTGTGTGGCTCTAATTTTGGTGATAGCAAGTACAGCTAATAATTATTTGGAATAAAACTACGCTTAGAAAACGTAGCATTTTTACCCAGCCTCGTTCTGGACAAATTGCTACGTTCCAAAAACATAGCAATTTAAAAAACTACGTTTTAGGACTTCAGGCAAACGTTGTAATTTTTTTGCCACGATCGTATCAAAATTTTTGAAACGTTTTAGCTGCGTTTGGACAAAAATGCCAAACGTGGCATTCTGAGGTTTATAGTGATTTAGAGTTAAATGTTCTGAAGTCGCGAGAAAGAGATAGATGGGGGGGGGGAGTATTTTGATTTTAGAATATCAGTGGATCTTTAGCATACTGTTAATGGTAAAAACAGGACCTCAGGATGTTTTTGTTAGGGGGGGGGGGGGGCCACCCAAATGACTACACATATTTCCTAGCTAGAGTCTATACTATACAAGATTAACAAATACAAATGCACAAGCAGTTGTGTTTATGTCGGAACTACCGTATCCAAATCCTGAACCAATGGCACGTGTCAAGCAGGCTGAAAGGAAATCACCCAGAATTGTGGTTTTATTCGTTGAGTAATTGTGCTGATCCTATCAGAACTTATCATATATTGAGGTCAGTCATAGCAATCGTGTTGATCGTATCGAATCGAATCGTATCTGCACGTTCCAGATTGTAAACTCGATAGGCAGTGGCGAATTAAGCTCCATCAAGGTCTGAGGCGGCAGTTGCTGGAGGGCCAATTTAAAATGGCGTGGGCCTAATTAATTTCGGGTCAGACCCTATGTTGATTCCCGTCGGGCCCCAAACCCTAACATTCATTTTCTATGGGTTTTTTTAATCGTATAAGAAAAGTCTAAAAACAATTTTTTTGTAAAATCTTTGGGCCTGAGGCCTGAGGTTTAGATTTTAAACAAAGTTATTAAGGACAACGGACGATAGATCTGCTGAAAACCATTCCTGAACAATTGATGTTTCCGGGACGACAATCTTGAGTCACGATTATAATCTACAAATATCAATTAATAATTAGGAAAAGATAAACTAAAGTGGAATTATCACTTTCACAATAAAAATAGGTGTAATACATTGAGAATATCCCGATAAAGATTTGAATCCCGTTGAACGCCCTGAAAACCACTATAGCATAGTTTGGCATACAATCTCATTTGAAATTATTTAGCCAAACAAACAACACATGTCAAATCGTAAGCTTACCCCCCCCCCCCCCGGACACCTGTTACCACTGTTTGTCGTTTATTTTGAACAGTCCATTTGTTGATTACACTATTTGCCATACCGTTGTTTTTTTAGGACTTCGAATTTTGTCTAATGATTTGGAATGCTCGTCCTTGGTTTAATTTTATTATTGTGTTACCAACCTCCAAAGTGTTAATGCCACTTTAACTGTAAGAGATCGTGATATGCACACGTCGTCCATGGTTTATCTGAGCTTTATCGATAATCATCTTTGTGCGTTTCATTCATTATGCCAGTCCAGATACAACCACACGGACTCAACTAAAAATGGTAGAATTATCAAAAGTGGCATTTTTAATGTTAATAACTACTGTCCTGTCACAGAATGGCAAAGCACGTAACGTAACTTTGAGTCCAGGTTGCGAGCACGTTCTTGTTCCAGAAGAAAGTATTTTACAGACGTTTAAACAAAGTATTATATTTTGTTCTGTGCAGTGCGTTCAGGATAATAAATGTCTGTCTCTTCAGTATAAATATAAGGATAAAAGTTGTTCATTAAGTAACCTTACGGTGGCATTTGGATGCGGAAACCTGACTACAGACCTAGATGTTAATCATTTTGAGGAGGTAATTTTTTGTATTTTCTGTTTTTCTCTAAAATAACAATGCGCTTTGGCATTTGTCGCTAAAATATTAAATTTCTCACCACTTAATTTATTCTAATACGTACCCGGGTTGGTTATTTGACATTTAATTAAGTAAGCAAGATTAAATGCCACCGCTAGACAATGTCCCGGCTTAGATAATGTGGTCTATCAATAAATTGTCGCGGACAACAAAATGACAGTTGGCTTATTGCATGCATACCGAGCAGCAAAGATCTATGAAATATAAATTCCACATATCTTTGTTTATTTAATACTGAACGGAATAGCACCATTTTACAATAATGTTGTTGGCAAGTGATTCCTGTTATTTAAAATGGCGCATTAATCTCATTAATAAGTATTTGATTTAATTGTTTGGTATAATAACTTTGTTTTTAGTAGCATCATATTTATGTATATTTGTATAACTTTCCATTCACTTTCCATATAATATTAATGTGCATATCGTTGTTCTTTAATAACATAATATTTATGTATGTTTGTATACCTATACTCTATACTGTACATTTCCATCCACTTTATTATATATGTTTTACATTTTAACTACAGTATGTATATAGTTATACCATGTACATCCATTTGTTCATTATATGTATATATATTTTTAGGGTGAGGGGTTTTACATAGACTGAGCCTGTTCCTCAATCCCATTTAGACAACCTGAATAAAAATATTGTTTAAAAAATTGCGCATAAGGACTTTAATATCCATTATTTTACACTATATGCCAAAACGTACGTGAATCCCCCAAGACTTAAAATGTTATACGCAGCAGCATATTATATTTATAAAATGAATTGAAATGGGGTTTATCTTTCTACTGTTCTGAACCTATACTTGGCTAATGACGACGGGATATAACATTAAATTTATGTGTTTGCTATTTCAACTGTGTATTACACCTTTTTGTTCTTTTCCATTAATGTTATGCATACTATTTAGGAAGAGTTGTTTTACATAGGCTAAGCCTATTCCGAAATCTCATTCGGATACCCTAAAAAAGATATTGTTTAAAAAAAAAAACGCGCATCGGCACTTTAACCCTTGTGCGTATACAAGGGGTATTTCGGAACCCCACGACCATATCATTAATGTTTGTGAGGAACTGGTTCGTAATTGTCTGGTGAGAATTCTATACATTGTCAGCTACCTAATGTCGAGTATTATGCTGTTAATAGAATGGACGTGAGGCAGTGGCAACATTCATCTTTTTACAAGAAACTCGAATATTACGTTGCCGTACACAAGGGGTATTTTGGACCCTCGCCCCTTTCCTTTCAATTTTTTCTGTTTAAAAGTGTCTAATCTTTGTTGCACTCGGTGTTAGTTTTGTATTTGGAATCTTTCTTACTGATGATATTGTTTTGGCCTTTCTAGTAATCTAGATTTGAGAGCAAATTTGGATATTCTACCAACCCCATCTAAAGACGGATTATACATGGAACATGGCAATGAAGTTATGG
Source organism: Patella pellucida (assembly GCA_917208275.1). Taxonomy (NCBI): domain Eukaryota; kingdom Metazoa; phylum Mollusca; class Gastropoda; family Patellidae; genus Patella; species Patella pellucida. The sequence continues at coordinate 37,760,203 of OU795044.1, forward strand.
GTAGATTCGTATGGCTTAAAAAAATACTTTATAATTCATATCGTCACTGTTAATACCTCTAATATATATTTCACTCTGGTTGATTATTTTACAGTCTTGATATGAAGCTGTAATTTGATCGTATTTGAAAAAAAATATGCATTTAAAACCTATTTTTGTAAGGGGGTCTTAAAATTTCCCTTGTGACCGACAACTTTTTTGTGCAACGTGTCCACACAAGAGTTAATATGCATCCATAATTTTACACTCAAAAGATACGTGAATCCCCGAAGAGTTAACACCTACCCAGGGCCCTGTCTCTCGAAATGTTAACTAAATATTAGTAGATACTTTACGTTTGACTGGCTAAACACTAAAATCAATCTAATATTATTCAATCAAATTACTTAAATTTGGATATTTTTATTGTTAAAATGTTGTGAAACAGGAACCAGGAAGACCTAATTATTTTGTATGCACCCGCATTATAATTGTAGTACTATGGCTTGTTATTACGGACTTCTTGTTGTGTTTTCGATCGTCTTAAATAATACTACAGTGGTTTTTCCCCTTTTATAAGCTATATTCAGTATTTTTGATATCTCTAATAGGTTTTTGTAATGGTATAATGGTGATAAATCTATGAATTGTTTCTATTTTATTCTTTCGATATTTCATTCGTTTTGGTATTCATTCATTCAATTAAACATTTCTATTTTTCTAATGTGTCTGTTAATCCCTAAGTTTAAATAAGAGGTTAAGCTATTAATCTAATGCCAGACGGTTGGCAGCTGACTTATTAATGGTTTTAATTACTATCTTATTGTTGTATTATATTATAATGTCTTTTATATTTTAATCTTTCCTCATTAATTGTTATTAGTAGCCTTGGTGTATATTGTTAATTCCTTAGATACCATTTTATTATAAATACCGATTTGTACATTTATATAGCATTCTAGGTGTCATTCCATTTCCAGGACAGTTACTCTGCTTGTCGGACGTGCTGTTCTCCGTATATGATATTAATGTTTTCCGGTAATAAATAGTTTCAAGGATAGTTCCAGTCTTTAGTTATTATCGAAGAATAACACTGCTACAATGGCTTCTCTCTCTCTCTCTCGATAGCTGCGAGTATAACCAAACAGACTTTTGCCCTTCTATATGTACTGGTCCCATTTCCAACACAAAATACGTCACAAATTGTTGAATTCACAGAAAAACAAATGATAAATATTTCTTAATATGGAATAACCACCATAGGTTAGCAAAACAGCAAGCATTTGATGGTTAATTTGATAATTTAAAGTTACATTATGGGATTTGTATCTAAAGTGTTGGCCATTCTTGCTATGCCAGTTCAAAAATAGATGATGAAAGACGAATATATTAAAAATTTCAGTCAAATTACTTTATTCTCGGCCGAGTTATCATCGTTATAATATTTCACTAGAAATGGGGGCAAACTGCATCTTCACCCTCTCCGCAATTCCCGATCGTTTGAGTGACAGCCTTTAACTCCACCTTCATAATCTCGATTATCAAGCGCTGTCTGCCATGTTAAAACGGTATCTAATGACGCGGAAATAGCCTCGATCAGCACCGTCTTTTATGGACAGTGTCCGGATAATGACGTCAACATAACGATGAACTTACGGAGCTTGAGGCGTCATATTTGATTAAATTAGTCAGTGAATTCCTATTAAAATCCAAGCTGTAGCCTAGCCAACCGTGGGTCTACAGAGTTAATTTTGGGCTTGTTGTTTAAATGAAGATCTAATTTATAATTTTATAACATCTAAAGCCTAAACTAAGACCTGCAATATGCAGATTTAGCTCTTGAATAATGTAACTTTAATAATTTAACCAAAACAAATAATTTGCTACCCTTGTAAAATGACGTGATTATTATTATTATTATTATTATTAAACACCGCTGTTTTTTATGTACCCATGTATAGTCAAGCCATTCGGTACATGTGATTTTAACATGAAAATTTATTTGCCTGGTCTAAAACGAAAGACAATGCCATAACATCTTGTATTGTCTTAGGGGCCAAAGTGCTACATAATTTGTAACGTTACATGCAGCCGGAATTTCTAGCTTACTTAGAAACACAGTTTCACATCTTGCCATCCCGTTTCATAGATTTCCAATATTTCTTGTTCATCCATGTTAGAATTGCTAGTATAAATACAGCATTTGCTTGACAATTATGACCATTTTTATACACCTACATTTTCATGTGGACGTATTATGTCGTCGCCCCTGTCCGTCCACAATTGTTTGTGGAATCTCTACCGGTGACAATTCTTGAAATATAGCTTATTCCCAAAAAGATCTCGGCTGCTTTCGATATTGGCATGTATGGATTATGTCCCCTGATTGTACGAAAACTCACGTTTTTAGCTTTTTGACCCTATAGCGGTCACAATTTTGAACCGACTTTGATGAAACTTGTCATGCATGTTTTTAACCCAAAGATCTTTGTTCCTTTTGATATTTGCGCCTATCGGATCCTAACTTACTGAATAATGGCCCCTGATTATACGCAAAATCGCCTTTGGTTAGCTTGTGGTTCCTCTGGAGGTCACAATTATTATCCGATTTAAAAAATCGTTTGATTATATAACCGTTGCACCCTAAGAAAGGTTAAGTTCAAATTGCGGGAAAATGGGACCAAAATTGCCATACAAAATGGCCGCCGTTTGAACGCAAATACTTTTAAAAAATGGTATATAAAGGTTGTGGACCCTGTAAAAGTCCCAATTTTAATTCGATTTTTTTGAAACCTGAAATGCATGGTTGTTACCCAAAGAACTTGGTTCCTTTCGATATTTGTGCATATCGGATCTAAACTTCGTGAATTATGGCCCCTGATTAAACGCAAAATCGCCTTTTGTTAACTTGTGGTCCCTCTGGACGTCACAAGTATTATCCGATTTAAAAAAAATCGTTTGAATATGTCACGGTTACAACCTAGGGAAAATAGGACCAAAATTGCAATACAAAATGGCTGCCGTTTGTACGCGAATACTGTTAAAAAATGGAATATCAAGGTTGTGGACCCATTAGAGGTAACAATTTTAATTTGATTTTGATGAAACTTTAAAATGCATGGTTATAACCCAAAGATCTTGGTTCATCTTGTTATTTGCATATAACCCCTGATTGTCCGAAAAATCCCCTATGGTTCCTCAGGAGGTCACGGTTGTTATCCAATTAAAAAAAAAACGTTTGACTCTTATCACCGTTACACCCTACGGAAGGTTGAGTTAGAATTTCTAGAAAATCGGACCATAATTGCCAACCAAAATGGCCGCCGTTTGTACGCGAATAGTGTAAAATTATGGTATATTAAAGTTGTGAACCCTGTAGAGGTCACAATTTTAATTTCGATTTTGATGAAACTTGAAATGCATGTTTATAACCTAAAGATCTTGATTCTTTTCGATATTTGCGCATATCAAATTGTGACTTAATGAATTATGGCCTTTGATTGTAGGAAAAATCACTTTCGGTATTGCTTGTTCTATATCCATCTCTCGAAAATGTGGGCATATCCTGCCCGGCAGTGTCACCTTACTATCTTTTCATAAGGCCCTAAGTCGAGCTTACGTGCCAACAGTTTCATGGAACTCTCTGATTTGTATACTTGGTGTTTGTTTACCAATAAACCCGTGCATGCGAAACCTCACGCTTGAAATTCTGGCTGCGGGCCTAGTGTCCCCGTCCCTAGTTTCTGCTTTATTGGTAGAGATGATTACTTTGATGGTGGTGCCTTTGAGACGCGATTGTGCCTAATTTTTTTATTTTAATCTTACGAAGAAAATCTATCTTTTTGATATGACAAAGTTAAAATTCATGATTTGATTAGATTACCTTCAGAGAAGTGCGGTATCTCCTTGAGTAAGATACAATCTGATTAAAACACAGATCCACGTTTCGTTTTTCTAATACTGTCGATGGCCTACACTGGCTAGTTATAGTTGGAGTTTACCTCAGGGATTATTAAACGTGCGGATGTTGACCCTATGACGTCAGACATTCATTATTCAATCAGCGTTGACGTGTCTAGTGGTTTACCCATAGTTCCGTGCATCAAAAGGCGAAGAACTCGCCGTAATAGACATTTTCATTGGCTAATCCCTCACATCACCCAGAACACGTCAATGATAACAACTCTTCCAGACAAGTACAGAAAAATTTTGAACAATAAAAACGATACGAAACGAAACAATGTCTGTGTTTTAATCAGATTGAGTAAGATGCTGGCTGTCTAACAATTGGAATTCGAAATAAGAGCAGATCGTAGCACCAGCACAATCGGGGCAAAAGTTCCCTCATAGTAGACAGTATGGCGTATGACTGCCATCATTAGCCCAGTCGGAGCAAAACAATTGGCCACAAAAAAAAAATCCAGGCCACAAAATACTGAAAAAAAACCAACAAAAAAACAAAAAAACACAATAGGAAATTTAAGACCGGTTAGATCTATGTGATAAAGACAGCTTTCAGCCTGGTCGAAGATCACGAGATGTAAAAAGGGCGGTCGCTCATCCTAACCCCAACCCTAACCTACAATCTCGCCAACGATCACGTGCCCTAACCTTTTTTACATCTCAGGGACCTTGTTGACAATTGAGCCAGCCTTAACAAATAGATTTAGCCCGTTAGAACACCAGTTTCATTTCATTTTGAAAATACTTCCCAATCGATGGTTATATAATGTCGCACATTGTTTAATACGAGTTGAGAAAGATCCAGTAGACATGATACAAGGGTTAATCAGCGAAATGGATGTATGAGATGTGTTGTTGACGTTTGGGAGAGTAGACGAGGGGAAATGTGTAGGGAGTGATAGTTAGATGTATTATGAATGGTTAGAGTGGCTGTGGTGTTACGGTGAAATACTATGCCGCCACCGTAACACCACAGCTTTATGATTTGTTAGACAGGAGTGATGTAATAAGTCCGACAATAATAAATAACATATTTCTGATTTTATTGTCGCCTTTTCCCACTTGCACTGGTTGTACGCCATTTTGAAACTAGCTGACAAAGACAGCTCGGGCGGCGATTGTTCGACTCCGGGCTGCTCTGTCAGTATCTAACAAACGCATTTAGTTCGCGTTTTAAAAACCGAATGTCAGTATGGTATTTCTCACATAATTGGTTATCGCAAAAACAGAGTATACTGAAAGCGAGTAATCTCGACTTAAAACTATAGTCTATAGCCTACTTACTACACTCGTCACTAGGCTTCCTATACATATTATAATATTCCATTTACACCCTTGTTAATTAACACACCTTATTTAGAGTTATAATCCGAATGTTATTTTTGTTATCGAGATCCGTAGGTATTTACCATTTTGCTAGATTTTTATAAGGCAATCGTATGTTTTAACCTTGACCTATTACTCAGTGATAAGCCTCCGCCGCAAAAAAGAGTTCTCACCTTTTATTATTAGTATAATGACTTCCTCATGTGCGAAGGGATCACGGTGGCTAAGTGGATAAGGCGCTGGTTCGCTAGCCTGGAGGTTGAGTGTTCGATCCCTGCATTGGCCGAGAAAGTTCATCTCGATTTTCCGGCGTGATTTCCCCTTGTCAGTGATGCAGAAGGAGGGCCTGACAAGGACAGCTGCCTAGTTCGGATGGGACGAAAAACCGAGGTCCCGTGTACAAATTGGAGTGCACGTAAAAGATCCCTTGGCAGTTGGAATTCGATATAAGAGTAGGCCGTAGCGCCGCTGCCCGGGCAAAAATTTCCCTCATAGCACACTGTATGGCGTATGCCCGTCTTCAATTGGCCCAGGTACGGTGCTTAAGCGTAGGACGTTAAACCCCATTTCATTCATTCATTCCTCATGTGCGACAGGTTAGTTTGCTTCTAAAATCACTGTTTTCCATTCCAAAAAATACAAAAGTAATTTTCTACCAGACAACCATGGTTCTATTCACCGAGACTAGATAATTTCTCTCGATGTAAGGATATTATCGCTATGGATAAGTTCCTACACTGTTGAGAAAATAATCCCATTGGTTTGCTTAGGTACAAATCGAGCGTGAATCAACTCTGTACTGAAAATTTTGTGCGTGATATATATAAACTGTCTTCACACATTCGGTTTATAATTAGCGATACACAGGTACAGTTGCAAGTGTTCTACTTCACAGACTCATACCTCCAAAGTACTTCCGCGCGAAATCCCAGATTTTGGTACATGTAAAAGAAAAAGAAATAGTGCCCGTGCGCGTGCCAGTAATAGAAAAACTAAGAGTTCGCGCTTAAAAATGCACGAACGTACCAGGCGCGAGGTCATCCAGCATTTTAGATAATTTCTTTTACAGCCATGCTTGAATGGTGCATTAGCGGATTATCAGTGAGGCTGATGAGGCTGCAGCCTCAGGCCCAAAGACTTGTCTGAATATGACCCGATTCGATTAAAAACGAATGTTAGGGGTGGGGTTTAGGCCCAATAGGAATCAACATAGGCCCCAAATTAATTAGGCCCACAACATTTAAATAGCCCCCCCCCCAGCAACTGCCGTCTCAGGCCTTGGTGGAGCTTAATCAGTCACTGGAATGGTGGTTATCTGAACGCAAGTATTTTAGATATTGGAATGTTCTTTTTATAAAAAATCCATAAATAAATTCTTTTACAGGAATGCTTGAATGGTGGTTATCTGAACGCAAGTGGTCAGTGTACGTGTGTTGATGGTTGGATTGGAACGAGCTGTGAGAGGTTAATGACAAGTAAGGAATTATTTACTATTAAGTAAAACGAAGTACGGTGGACTCTGTCACATCCGACATCTCACGGGATCGTTACAATATGTCGGATCGCACAGAGTGTCGGAATACCGAGTTTTCTCCAAAACGGGAAATACTGTAACTTCGAAAACCGGAAGTATTTTTATATTGTAGCCTCGAATCACCAGAGTGCTATTTCCTTTTTTAACCGCTATCGAAATCCATAAATACAAAAAAAATATAATAATGCGTGTAGTACGTCTACATCACTGTGGGAACGCGCCAGTGGTAAAGTAGTATCACGTGGAAGACGACGATTCCAGTACTCTCTACCCAATGTTCACCTCACCTCACGTGCAATAAAAAGTAACATGGCTAGGACACCAAGACCCTCGTACCAATTCCTGTAACATTTGTTATGAAAATAATTTTGTAACATGTTTTAGGTCACAGCATACTGCAATTTAAGTTACGGAAGAAATAACTCGATCCGAAAAAGACCCCTAGTCTTCAGGGTTGTTTTCGAAGACAGAGGGCATTGAAATGATTAGCTAACATAAAATTCGACAGAGTCACTTCGATATAATCATACGGTAATCTGCACATGATTACGATAAGGGGGCTAGGAACTCCGTTATCGCGTAATACTATGTTATAACTATATAATGCCCCTGGATTTCGGCAGAGACCCTTCGATATAATCATACGATAATCTTCACATGGTTACGATAAAGGGGCTAGGAACTCAGCTGTCGCATAATACTATGTTATAACTAATGCCCCTGAGTCAGTGAATTCTAACTGGCTGCCATCTGAGGATCAGCGATTAAACTACCCTTAAAGATGGGTTCCCAGCAAAGTATTTATCGTCTGGTTATTTCCAATAAAAGTATTTATGAAAAGTATAGACACCCAATCTTACTAGTACAATACTAGATTACGCGAAAATCGCCCATGGGGCAAGGACTGGGCAATATTGTCATGGAATCCCTAACTGTCAACCCGACAGGATTTGCTGACTTATTGTCTGCTAGCTTAGGTCAGGGAGCAGTTGTTATTTCTTGCTCAAATGGTTAGGCGGTTTTTGGAACATTGCAGGTTGTCAGGGTACAAAATACTCTGCAATTAAAAGGTGTAAAAAGTAGTTGACAGAAATAATTAAGAATTTATTTAGGCCTTAATAATATGGTAAATGTAAAGTAAGTAATGATAAATACATTTTGAAATATGGAGCCTCCCACAATAAAGTTAAGTTGGCAGACATTGCGTTTTACAACAGCTTACTTACAGCTATAGGTATCCCCAGCGACAACAGAGTTTTAAAGGGGAATTTTAGCAAATTTTTGATGGATTTGTTACTTTAAATATGTGTTTAGTCCAAATATATCGTCAAATCACAAAGTTTGTACCCGGGAATGCATCTTTAAACTGTTATAATTAATTAATATACATGTTAATATGTATTGTGATTAAAAGGTGATTAAACTGGCCTGCACAGACTGGTCATCGTGTTTATAAATTGTGAAGCATTAAGTCCCCAAATTATTGATGAGCGACTTGTAAATAGTTTTAATAAGTTTTGGTGGTTTGTATTAAAACTATTATTCAGGGTTTTGTTTATATTTTATCAATTCATGTACAAGATGTGTATTTAATGGCGAACATTAATCTCTTCCAGATTGTGTGGAGGGGGTACCATACGGTTATGAATCTGGGGTATACCACGCTCATCCTGTGGGTGCTATAGCTCCGGTCCTTGTATACTGTGCTGTAGGCGGACGTGTGGCAGTTCACCGTCGAACAACTGTAAATGTTGTCACTGATTTTAATACAACATGGACAGATTACAAGAAAGGTTTTGGGCGGATTCCCAATGAGATGTGGCTGGGCTTAGATAATCTTCATTATTTAACTCGCCAACTACGGTATCGACTGATAACGTACATCTGGTTGATGGATGATACGTCGTCTAAAGTCCAACATTTTAATTTCACAGTATCTGGTGAGGATAGCAACTACGTGATGAATTATAGTCATAGCATCTACAACTCATTCAACACCTTGGGAGACAGTCTGGTGGACATGAAAGGACAACCGTTCAGCACATACGATCGCGACAACGACAACGATGCTGACAGAAATTGTGCCGCAGAGCACGGTGGAGGATATTGGTTCAATGCTTGTGGTAAATGCAACCCAACTGGTCCAAGAACCAGACCGAATACGGGATACAGACAGAATGTTACAAACGAAATCTTCTGGACTGATGATCTTGGAGATCTAGCACCCTTCAAAATATTCCAATTTCTCTATTATGACACACTTTAATGTTAAAACGAGTTTTATTACTTTCTGATTGTTTTTTTTTATTGCAACGTTTTTTCGTATTTTAATCTTCCTCATTAATTATTAGTAGCCTTGGTGTATATTTTTAATTCCTTAGATACCATTTTATTATAAATACTGATTTGTACATTGTCTGCGATATCACCTATGTGGAAGTAGACGTTAAAGCATCGAGTAGTAGTAGTACATGTAGTTGATATAGTATTCTAAGTTTCGTCCCGTTTCCAGGATAGTTACTCTGCTTGTTGGACGTGCTGTTCTCCGTATATGATGTGTAATAATCTCCAGTAATAAATAGTTCCAAGGATAGTTCTAGTCTTTAGTTATGACCAAAGATTCTAACTGCTACAATATTAAACCCATTCTTATGCCTCTTGATTGGAATTTTTCTAGAATTTAAGTTTTGGTTTTGGTATGTTATGTTTTGATTTTTAATGTACGTCATTCTGTTATGGTTTTTTATTGTATTGCATTCTGTTTTGGGTTTTGATGTACGGCTTTCTGTTTTGGTTTTTAATGTATGGCATTCTGTTTTGGGTTTTAATGTACAGCATTCTCTTTTGATTTTAAATGTATGGCATTCTCTTTTGGTTTCTAATTTATTGCGTTGTGTTTCGATTTTCGGAGCAGGAACTTGTCCCGAAGCGCAAATCGCCTTTCTGTTTTTCTTTTTGTTTTGGAGTGACACTCTTTGAAAAAAAGTCAGTTCTCCGCCAGTTCAGGTATCATCGGCATGAGACTTGGTATACCTGTTCCCTGGACAATAAAATTATGGCATTTGGAAATATTCAAAGCTTGTTCTTGCTGCACGTTATTTTTAGTGTATTGTCTAGTCGGTCAATAGCCACCTTAAAGTTATATCTGGCTGAAGGAAATGGCAAAAAAATATCAAAAAAATGGTCCAGGTGACTATTGATTACCCCTTTAATGTAAGTTGTCGTCTCTTTGATGGAATCTTTTGTTGTTGGGTTGAACTGTTCGTTTGGAACTCTTACCCTCTATTTGTCATTGCAATAGAAATATGAATCATTTATCGTCATATCTGACACAAATGTATACTATTCAATACTGTGAAGAATTTAGTGAGTAAATAATCGCTGCTCAGTTTAAACGTATTTTGTGTATGTTTTAATCACAAAGGTCTCATTGAAAATAGTGTTCAATTATTTTAAATGTGTCAGCTGTGGCAAGAAATGGTTCCTTTGGTAAGTATTAAAAAATAGCCTTTGACCAGAGGTGGGGATGGGCGGTATTTCCATGCTCTAGCTATATAGGAAGCGGTAGGAACTGTCAGCGGACATAGACCGACCAGAGAATTTTCCTAAAGGAACTAGGCTGAACCATTTCTATTACAATTTGTATAGGACACGTATGTAGTTCACCGTCTAAATCTTTCGATATACAAACTGAAAACAACATAACATGTACTTATTCTGTTTATATTGTTATTTTCCGCCTCAAAATCATTAATATTCAAATTTAAACACCCCTCTTTTCTTCGGTTCTACAACAAAAAGTTGCCAAAATTGCCATAGATAAGAAAGGATATGTAAATGAATATGCAAATGAATATGTAAATGAATACGGAAATTAATATGCAAAGAAATATTTAAATGAAGGCTTTTTCAGAATTTCTAGTCTGGATTATTCTGAGATAAAAATGACGGAAATAGACACGGGTAGTGGATAATCCGAGAATTTAATTAGGATTCGATATGTGTAATAAGTAGTAAGCGATTAAAGACAACCAATAATTGGTTCATGGCAATATGTTCGCAACAACAATATTTTTTACAAGAGTTGATAGTTCTCGCTATAATAGTTAATGACATAAATAATGTTACTGAATATGCTTCACTTCTAAACGAGATATAAACGATTCAATTTCAGTCTAGCATCGATCATCACTACTACCGTTCAATAATAAACAAATTCTCAATTATCCATTTTTACATAAATCATCCATCACAAAAAGTGTATTTAAATACACTTAATATAGCAGGCTAACAATGGTATCAAAACTTGATTATGGTCTTGATAAGTTGATTAGGGTCTGGTTAACGATTTAGATAACATTTCAAACCTAAAGAAATACAATCATGCAATAGGCTGATTTAGCTCTTGCATAATGCCCTTTGAACAAAAAAACAACAACAAAAAACAAAACAAAACAAGCATCAGACTTACACAGAACGGTTAAAAAAAATAATAAACGGGCATTAAACTCACAAAACGCTTGGGGATTAGATTTATTCACTAATTTGTGCCATATTTAGAATATTTTAATGACTGCTTTCTGTGTAGCATGTAGTAATCTCCCCACTCAGGGACAGTAATTATTGTACGTCGCATTTGACCTGTGTTTATATTATATTCTTAATGCCTTTTAATTATAAAAATCTTGGAAATAAATATTGTTTAAACTAAAATGGGAGTTGTTTGTGTTAAAATAATAATGGAAAGCTAAGGAATTGATTGCTAAATGAATTTGCCTGCAGGATGTAATTATTGAGATTTGTCTCATTAACTATAATCCACTATATTACTGGAATAATGACTTCCAGTATAACTTAATCCCGAAGAGCTTTGTGTGTTGATGTAGGCTGGAAAGACTTTGTGGTTAACTACAACACTTTAGATACCAAGGTCAGCCATTGAGTCTTGGCTCAGTGGGTACGACGTTGGCTCGCTAACCTTGGTATTGGTCTAGAAAGTTCAGTCAAATTAATCAATTTTATAGAAATAATTATGTTATACAAAATCTGAATGCACATAACTGGCGTATAGAGACAATGATATGTCTGCATAGGGCGGTGTATAACATTTTGCTTCGTGGCATGTATCCCACTCTTTCCATTGTAGTAAGCAAAACAGTGAGACATAAAGTAGTCCATGTGACAGACCTCGGGTTTGGAGTATCATTACCAATTCAACCATGATTTTTGGTTAGCCTGATGCTTGAAGTATTCAAATTGAAATTATTTCATTATCGCGTCAGGGAAACCTTCAGATTGACCTATTGATATGAAATATGGCCTTTTGTAAAGATCTATATTTCTACGCGTGGATATATTTCTAAGTGATTCGGTCATCAGGGCACGTAAAAAAACTACGCGTGGGTATATTTTTAAGGGATTCGGCCATCCAGGCAAATACATGTCACGTGATTTGTCACTTTCGGGAAAATGGCTATCCTGAGTCACCAGAGAAATTTCTTCAACAATGTTTATGGTTTCACGATTGATAACCAATTTGATGAATAAATTCAACCATGATTTTCAGTAAGCCCGGTGCTTGAAGTATACAAATTGAATATTTTTTATTGAAATTGATCGCTTCGGGAAAAACTTTATAATTCCTCAACAGATTGACCTATTGATATGAAATATGGCCCAAACTGTTCGTAATAACATTCTACATCTGCTGTTTCAAATCAACAGATTATTCTTTTAAAAAAAGCAGCAACGTTTTGGCATTTTACTGTTGAATCATGTTCAGAGATAATTTAGACAAATTATGTAGGTGGCCTTCTTAAATTATTAATTTGGCATAAATAAATACACCAAGTGGCCCTCGATTGTTCAGCTGCGGTGGCCGCACCCACAACAAAAGTCATTGCAATAGGAATAGAAATCATTTCTCGTCATATCTGACATAAATGTATCTTAATTATGTAGAATTTAGTGATTAAATAATCGCTAAATTCTGTTAATATTGTTATTCTTCCGCCTCAAAATCATTGATATTCAAATTTAAACCCCTTTCTTCGGTTCTACAACAAAAGTCGCCATAGATAAGAAAGGGTATGTAAATGAATATGCAAATGAATATGCAAATGAATATGTAAATAAATACGGAAATTAATATGCAAATGAATATTGTTCCAAGAATTTAATTACGATTCGATATTTGCAATAAGTATTAAGCGATTAAAGACAACACCGTCTTATGTATGCAAGGCATTCTCCTCTGACTTCCGAGAGAGGTAAGTCAAGTGATATAAACATGACCGGGTTTATTCGAATTTTCATAGTTTGATTATGTTTTTAGTCCATTTATACCATTAAATCACCCAGTAGTTTTTATGCGGGAATGTAACTTTAAGGTATCAAAATGATCAGCATACCTTTCATATGTTTACTTTTGAACATGTAATCATTACTTTGTGAAGATAACAATATTAATTTAGCCATCATAGTGCTCCACTCTTTGTCTATGAATCTTAAACCAATTATTGGTCCATGACAATATGGTCGCAACAACAATATTTTTACAAGAGTTGATAGTTCTCGCTATAATAGTTGATGACATAAATAATGAAATCTGAATATACTTCTATTCTAAACGAAATATGAGCGATTAAATCACCATTACTACCGTTTAATAATAAACAAATTCTCATTTATCCATTTTTACGTTAAATTATCCATCACAAAAAGTGTATTTAAATACACTAAATATCGCAGGCTAACAATGGCACCAAGACTTGATTACGGTCTTGATAAGTTGATTAATGTTTAATTAACAATTTAGATAACATTTCAGACCTAAATCGCCATCAGATCTTCCACCAGATTTAGACGCTCACTCAACCTATCCATAAACAGACCACACAGCTACAAAGGTAAAGACGAGAATGATTTATGGTACCTACCGGCAGTCAAGGCAAAAACCCTGGTTATTGGATCCTCTAACCTGGCTAGGATTGTATCCTTCCTCGGGGACTGGGAGATCCATAGCTATTCTGGAGCCAAAATCAGCCATATCAAATAGATTCTACAGAACAACATGGGACCTGCTCCAGAAGAATTAGTGATACATGTCGGGCTCAACAACAGGGAGGAAAGTGGACCAAGGATACTCGAGCAGATGCTAGATCTACTCAAGGTGACCAGAGCAGCTTTCCGAACAACCAAGCTCTTCACCACACAGATCCCCACATCTTACCGACTCCGACAAGAACATCCGATCGCCTACCAAAACCTCACCAGCTACAACCAATTGATCTCCACTACACCTTCACCAAACGCCACCACACTACCAAACTTCAATGGAAAAATTGAACTGAAAGGTAAGGACGCCCTCCACTGGAGCCCGGACTACGACCAGAGAGATCATCAACTGCTGGATGAGAAATTTAAACTAGGTTTAGGGAAAAGGAATGAGAAGCCGTCTTTAAGGCAGACAGTTGTCAATCTGAGCGACATACTTCTCAGTCCCCTAGAAATGAACATTCTTGACAGAGGCCTTAAATTCATCCCAATCCCCACAATAACGTCCATAGATCCCATCACCCAGGCAACCGATTTCTAGATGACGTTTCAATAGTCTGGACGTACACGTTAGACGAATTTGGGACGTTTTTCAACATTTTAAACAATCATCATCGTTCTGTCAAGTTAACCGCAAATGTAAGCCATAACAGCTCAGATTTCCTTGACACTACCGTCTTTAAAAGTAGCAACACAACAATCTCAGGCCAATTAGAAACTAAAGTATTTTTCAAAGAAACCGACACACATCAATTATTGTTCAAAAGCTCCCTTCACCCCAAACAGACGTTTTCTGGCATCATAAAATCTAAGATTCTCCGTTTCCATAGGATATGTACTCAGAAGACCGACTTTGAGTCAGCGTGTACATTGGTATTTAGCAAACTAAGGGAAAGGGAATAGTCAAAACGATATCTCCGACGTATAAAAACAACACTCTAGCTGAACTTGCCGCCAAAGAAACAAATAATATGCAATCAGCAGTCAAAACAAAAACTTGTGGCCACCCAAGATGTCAACCATGCAAAATTATAAATATATCCGACCACTTCCATAACAAAACATTTGGCACAAAATCCCTAATATTAGACCCACTTTCATGCAGTAGTTCAAACAAAATATATCTGATTTCATGCAGACAATCTGACCCAAAATGCACTTCCGGAAAGAATTAACGGTATCCGGTCAGACATAGTCACTCAAAAAGACAAACCTGTCTCAAATCACTTTAACCAACCAAATCATGACATTTCTGATCTCAATTGTCACATCGATAGAACAGGCTAAGAGCGATTTTGAATCTACAGAAGAAATTAAAACGTTTAGGCTAACACGAAAAAAATTATGGATTGAAAAATTGAAAACAAAAGTCCCCTAGGTTTAAATATTCATACGACTAGCGCAATAGCCCCCTTTGTAGTTCCAGTTAGTACAACTGCAGCACGCGCATCCAAAATCATCAGAAGACACTATACTGATCTCCAAGAAAATCACCCGAAAATCTTCACACAGAAACTTTTAATTGCATATTCTAAAAATAAAAATCTAAACGACATCCTAGTGCAAAGTAAATTAGATTAAAACAAGACCAGTCTCCATCCTAACCTAAAATCCAAGACAGCCCACATGTTTTCTTTTTTTTCTTCAGAAACAAAAATACCAGAATACCAGAAGCACCATCTAAGTAAGACCATGATCGCCACCAGCACCAGAAAACCGTTAAATTACCCCTGTATATAAACCTAATGTATTGTATGCATTTTAAAAAAAAGCTCGGAAATATCACGAGCTGATTTGTCATCACCCTAGGCCAGTGCTTATGAGGAGATGTAACCCCTCCCCACATTCTTAAACCTAACCCTAGTGAAATACAGGACCATCATGCACACATGTAAATAATTCCACTTAAAGTATTTCAGCATCTACTATAATCAAGCCTAAAACATACGCAACATACTATAAGATACGCATATTATGGTGGTCGCCAATATACCGATTTTTTTCGTTATTATTATCCCCTTCAGGACGGTATTAATATTGGAAATAAAATGGAACAGAAATGAGTGCGTGTTAAAACCCATCGCTCGCACTCTAATGCTATGTTCACACCTAATGCGCTTTCAAACCGGGTGGCGTCACACTACAAATTAAACCGCTTTCGATTCGCATTAAAACACGTCACACTCAATGCGCATTAACAGCGTGCGACATCTATTTAGTTAACCAATTCTGGAATTTCCAGTGGATCTGCGTGTTCGCTATTGTATAATTTATCAAATCCTGATTTCCTAATGCTATGTTCACACCTAATGCGCTTTCAAAGCGCTTTCCGTAAAACGCCCTACGGAAGGCGCTTTCGTTACCACGGGTGGCGTCACACTACAAATTAAACCGCTTTCGATTCGCATTAAAACACGTCACACTCAATGCGCATTAACAGCTTTCCCCATGCGATAAAACGGAAGTACTGCACTGCGCAAGCGCTGTTCGATCTCAACGCTGTAATGCGCGTCAGTTATATCGCTTCAGCCAATGCGCATTAGAAATGCGGTTTCGCTAAAGCGGCTTAGTTTTGGTTTAATGCGCATTGAGTGTGACGCGTTTTAGCGACTTAAGGCTTTAATGCGCATTCGATGCGCATTAAAAGGCTAGTGTGAACACAGCATAATATATAATACACTTTGTGGGTCACTTGTTAAACTTCCATCTTCAGTTTTAATATTAAGTGGTATTCGTCGTGTGCGTTCATTAGCTATACCGATGTTACCAATGACTTCCAGAAATCTGAGGAATTTGAATCGCAAAGTTCACTTAATTCCAATTGTTTTAGTTTCTGATACTTTCGTATACACTTTCGATGCATACTATCAAAGTTTTTTCTATCAGCACAAAAATTTCGTCTTAACATTGTTTTACCCTATTCCACAAAATACTTAATTCCTCATTGCTTGAATTTCGACCTTTTATTGTGCCCACGATCCGTTTTCACTTTGATATCTTTATACGGAATATTGGATTCCATTTCATTAATTAAGTACTTATGAAATTCATTGTAAGCATATTGTATAGATTGTTCAAGTTGAGATACAGATTTTTTTTCAAGTTGATTTATTTTTTCCAACACATTAGTTAAAATTTCTGAATTGTGATGCGCGTCAGTTATATCGCTTCAGCCAATGCGCATTAGAAATGCGGTTTCGCTAAAGCGGCTTAGTTTTTGTTTAATGCGCATTGAGTGTGACGCGTTTTAGCGACTTAAGGCTTTAATGCGCATTCGATGCGCATTAAAATGCTAGTGTGAACACAGCAATAACCTAATTTCTGAAATCGGATTGGTTTTTTCCGGATTAAAAGCGATGCGTCACATTACAATTTATTCGGATTGAATTCAGAATGAAAAACGCCACACTGAATGCGCAGTGAAGGTCGTTCATATCCAAGATGGGTGCGCCAGACATTATGTTGCTTATGTTTAATTTCCCGAGGCAAGCAACACTACATCAGCCACACCGCGTCAGCGTCGGGTACGATTTCGTTGGCACTAAAATAGAATGCGAATGAGGACGATGACTCTTTTGGTAGCGTTTGCTATACATCAACAGGCATGCACACGTATCTCACTCTCGACTCTGTACTAACGAAGATACATTTCATAATTGCAATGTAATGACATCGGGTTAAACTTCCACTATGCTGGTCCGACTAGGCTTTATAAAGACGGGCATATACGAATAACCCGATTCGTAATAATTGTTCCAGCTTGAATTCGGGAAAATATGCGGATTCGTTGATTTAGTTCGGTTTTTATCAAACTGACTGTGACGCCAAAGTTCGGAAAAAGTCTTAATTTTGAATTCAATTCAGATTAAACCCCTAGAATGAACGCAGCTCTACTTACCTTATACTCCATGAATTTCTGATGACTCATGCCGACATCACATAATATTTTACTTCTTCGGATTGTATTCCCGATCATTGAGTGAAGTCTATGTTACTCCAGACCCGGTACTGTACAGCGCAGTGGGCGCTTACGGGTAGCCCCCGGATCCATTCACTCTTTTTTGAATTATTTGTTTGTTTGTTGTTTCTGAGTATGATGTCTTGTCGTCATATTTGTCTTTTGTGTAAATCATACGTGGCGCAGTCCTCCTGCACTCACTATTAGAGAGATGGGGTTAGACGCCCATTCGACACTAACTAGGTCATTTCGGGACAAACATAATTCAATTTTATTTCAATAATTCGATTAAGCGTAGAGGTCTTTAGCTGTAGGAGGAAACCGGAGGACCCGAAGAAAACCCAGGAGGTCGGACAGGCGATCCCATTTCTTGTTACGTACAACGGTAGGAATCGAAATCACGCCCGTTGACTCAAATAACAGACCTTGGACCATCAAACCCCTTATATACACATATATATAAGACGCGCTTGTTTAATCGATAAACAATACGGTCTTTACCTATGTAAGACCACTGAAAGAATCATACTGTACGTAGACACTACGAATAGTTGGTATACAATTTGTTCAACTTCAAGATCGCAAACCTAATTAACGCAACGGCAAAATTATTTATAACTCCTTTTCTGACTGTACTTGCTATTTCGTCATGTTCGGATATCAGGACTAGAAAACTAAGAACAATAACTGGCTGTGAGCATATAATAGTTCCCGAATCTACGGTTATACAAAGATTTAGACGGGGTGTAATTTATTGTACCACTCAGTGTTTATTAGATGATAGATGTCAATCTATTCAAGTTAATACAATGTTTTTACAGCAGCATTTGGCTGTGCTAATCTTACTACAGATGCAGTAGACATGGTACAAGGATTAATATCAGCGAAATGAATGCATGAGACGTGTTGTTGACGTTTGCGAAAGTAGACGAGGGGAAATGTGTAGGGAGTGATAGTTAGATGTATTATGAATGGTTAGAGTGGCTGTGGTGTTACGGTGAAATACTATGCCGCCACCGTAACACCACAGCTTTATGATTTGTTAGACAGGAGTGATGTAAGTCCGACAATAATAAATAGCATATTTCTGAATTTATTGTCGTATTTTCCCACTTGCACTGGTTGTACGCCATTTTGAAACTAGCTGACGAAGACAGCTCGGGCGGCGATTGTTCGACTCCAGGCTGCTCTGTCAGTCGTATCATGTCACTCGATATTCACGCGGTAATTCACGGAATTCCACGATAAAAAACATCAAACCACCGCGATGCGTGTACTGTATGTTTAACCTTGACCTATTACTCACTGATAAGAGTTCTTGCCTTTTTTTTATAAGTATAATGACGGCAGGTTAGTTTGCTTCTAAAAACACTGTTTACCGTTCGAAAAAATACAAAAGTAATTTTCTACCAGACAACCATGGTTCTATTCACCGAGACTAGATACTTTCTCTCGGTGTAAGGATATTATCGCTACGAATATACGTTCATACACTGTTGAGAAAATAATCCCGTTGGTTTGCTTAGCAACAATTTGAGCATGAATCAACACTGTACTAAAATAAAAGTGCGTAATAAATATGAACGGTCTTCAAACATTCGGTTTATAATTAGCGATACACAGGTACAGTGGCAAGTGTTATGCTAAACAGACCTAATACCTCAAAAGTACCAACGCGCGAAATCCCAGATTTTGGTGAAATGAAATGAAATGAAATGGGGTTTAACGTCCTACGCTTAAGCACCTAACCTGGGCCAATTGAAGACGGGCATACGCCAACAGTGTGCTATGAGGGAAATTTTGCCCGGGCAGCGGCACTACGGCCTACTCTTATATCGAATTCCAACTGCCAAGGGATCTTTTACGTGCACTCCAATTTGTACACGGGACCTCGGTTTTTCGTCCCATCCGAACGACTAGGCAGCTGTCCTTGTCAGGCCCTCCTTCTGCATCACTGACAAGTGGAAATCACGCCGGAAAATCGAGATGAACTTTCTCGGCCAATGCAGGGATCGAACACTCGACCTCCAGGCTAGCGAACCAGCGCCTTATCCACTTAGCCACCGTGATCCCCTCCAGATTTTGGTACATGTTAAACAATAAAAATAGTGCCCGTGCGCGTGCCAGTAATAGAAATACTAAGAGTTCGCGCATAAAAAATGCACGAACGTACCAGGCGCAATGTCATCCAGTTATAAAACACTATGAACAGGTGCGTATGTTTGTCTTATCCCACAAGTAACAAACAGAAAATGAAATTAAATGGGGTTTAACGTCCTACTGTTCTGCTTCTAAACTGGGCAAATGAAGACGGGCATACGCCATACAGCGTCCTATGAGGAAAATTTTGCCCAGGCAGCGGTGCTATACGGCCTACTCTTATATCGAATTATATCTGCCAAGGGAGCTTTTACTTGCACGCCAAACGTTTTGATATTGTTTTACTCCAAATCAAACTGATTAAAACACAGATCAAATTGGTCGATGATCAGAGTGGGAATGGGAAAAGGTCGATTTAATTCAAATTCTTGCGGTCAAAGTTAATATTTGCTACATATGTTCACGTTGCAAAGGCAAACTTGAAAAGTGCCCCTACGAACAAATATTTCGTGGCTTGTGGCTTCAGAACGCCTAGTGACCCGAGTACGAAGGTTTATTTCAAAATATGACGGACAACTTTGATTCCCTTTTCAGTTGATTGCGAATGGGCCAAAAGTAAATAAAATACAACTTCAGAACAATAATATCCCGTGTGTTCCTACTCAAGAACGAGTTCCAAGCCGAACACGTAACCCAATGCCGGTAGAACTGGTAGAAGACTGATTTGTTTCAAGTATGGCGGACAAAATTCTTCTTTCGTGAAAATGGTGCCACTATTGACCTATAAATATAATTAATGTGCCCCCCAGAAGAGAATTTTGTCTGGTTTCTGTACTTCAGAACGCACCTAGTGAACCCAATTACTGAATATTAACAAGTATGAAAGCTTTTTAGTAGAACATGCTCAATTGAAAATTGAGATATCTCCGTAATTATACATAAATCAACAATTGAAACATCCTCCATATCGATTCCCCATTGATATGTGTGCAGTGGAGAGCCTTGTGATTAAGCGTTTATATGGAACAATCTATTTTATTTCTAAGATATAAATAAATGTTGTAACATAATTATACTTGAAGATAATGACGTAAATAAAAGTGTTGCTTTAAAAAAAACAAAAAACGTGTAAGACTTTAGGTGCTAAATGAGTTGGAGACTTAGCTACGTGAAGTAGAAACAGCCACTAATTGATTTGGGCGACGTTTTGAAGAGTATTCTCCCAACGGTTTGAAGGTAATGCAGTAATACAAACTAAGGGCCGAGTATATTCAAATCCAGACATGATAAGAAAAAGATCAAAGGACATGGACTCAATAGAGCGAGGAGAAGGAGAACATGGGACTTTCTGCACACATAGATCCATCTACTTCATACTTTGAGAATAAATCTCTGCCCGTAATGACCAACATTAGTATTTTGTTTTCGACTGTGCTTCTACACAATTTCACATCAGGCACAAATACGCAGACTAAATAAACCTATTCAATTCCATTAAATGGAAGCAGAATCAATACCTCTAAAATTCTCGAAATTTACTTAGTGTTTTCGACTCAAATCGTCGATTTAGGACTTAAAATGTCCGTCAGCTAGCTTAGTATCTGTTCTCAAGCGGAACTAACTAGCTGTAGGCAGGCAGCCTATGTTTTGACACTTATGGGTCGCAGGCTTTGGTTGTTCGTAGACCAGCTGCAAGAAGCAGAGTTTAAACTTTATACGTGCAGGACCCTGCGATCTTCTACGGTTTCGAACAGACGCAAATTTCCCGCCTAGACTGCCCGTAAAAATACGCACGGTGGGTTGTGGGCTAAGGTTGGGGTTTATGAGAAATGGGCACAATGACGAGCCTTGCGTCATGGTTTGAGTTTTTGGGCAAACAATGTCAAACAATCGGGCGGTTTCAATGGGTTTTCAGCATTATAATTATAATCATAATGCTGAACCAGTGTCAAACATGTACCGTGGGTCAGATATGCTACAAATCGATGTAAGCATGTTCCACAAAGCCAAATATAACTTGGTGGCACTGGGAGAGATGGGGCTGTTACTGCCGCTCCGCCGAACACATATATAAATATTGCTTTTTGTGTGTATATCGGCGGGGGCGGGGAGAGACAGGATCTTACTCCTCATGCAATATCATGTGTCTCTAGGCTCATTACTAGGCTTTAGCTTCTGATGCGATACAGAGACAACAACATTATCTCAATTCGCCTGTCTATAGGTATGTTTATAGTGTTATTGATTTATGGAAGTTAAAGTTCCTGGGCGTGATTTGAAACCCCTTACCAAACTTCAATTAGCTCCGCTTGAAAACACACACGAAATTATATGACCGGCCTTTCAATTCCGAAATCGACGAAGGTACTCGAATTAAATGTACTACTTTGAAATACTAAGAAGTATTTATTCCGCTTCTACTTGAAGATACATTATGGGAGATTAGACAAGGAGCTGGTAGCTTTCACTATAATAGTTGATTATCCATTTCAGGATTAAATCATAATTGAAAGTTAAACAGGAAATCGGATCCTTATCCAGTAAATATTGCAGACTAGCATTGACATCGAGAGTTGATGGTTTGGCTAGGTTAATTAATGCCTAATTAATAATTTAGATAACATTTCTGGCCTTGGAAATGTGGGCGTACCTTAAATGTCAACCGCTGAATCCTAAATGCAATACTTGTATTGGACATAACTACCCTATCAATAGTGTAAATCTACGTTTAAATCGAACTTTCACAATTACCTAATAATTGTTTATTTTAGTCGTGTCGTTGCTATATGTATTCCCTCTCGACTTTTGTAATATGTTATTAATTAATCAATATGTAAAAAATACGTCTCATAATATTCGATTGTTTGAGACGTAATGATTTTATTGCTAGTTAAAAGGGTCTTAAAGGGACAATAACACTCTTTCTGGCTTGACAGGTCCAGAAAAAAATAGCCTTATTCTAACTACAAGATGTTTAAGTGTCCTACCTCTTGTGTAAATTATCCATTACTTGTCCAGAGGGTTCGAAAATACGTAAGGCTTTTCAAACCATGTGACGGCATGTAGTTGAATTTTTCCAATTTTTAAAATTAGGTGTGTTAAGACGAAATTTGTATCTTTTTTTATTTGAAATATTGTAAAATAGTACAGATTGTTGACCAGAATAAAGATTGGAACATATTATTCAGTTACAACAAGAGTGTTATTGGGGCTTTAAAATAATTGTAAGTTGGGCGTTGGCACACTAACCTGGAGGTCGATCGTTAGATCGCAATGTTCGCCGTACAAGATCCCGAACATCGTACAGCGTGATTCCCCAAATCCTCGGTATCCCCAGTAGCTTCATTCCGTTCTACTCCACTAACCCGTGGGTTAATCTATGTGGGAGACACATTTTCAAGTTATCCCACCTTGGTAATTGAGCTATGTTTATCGACCAATCCCATAAATTGTTAATTGAAAAGGAAATTGGTTAAGGGAATGTTAGGAGTTAGCCTACATGTCTGAAGTCCAAATTTCCTGATAAAGAGAGATAGAGCGATGGGGTTTAACGTCCACGAAGTAGGGTCACCTATCCAACCTCATGGGTTTTCTCCGGGTCCCCCGGTTTCCTCCCACTGTCGAGTGGTCGTTTAACCCAATTTCTCTCTTGTTCTCAGAAAATCTAAACTAAATGCGCTTTAATCCTGCCTTTCTGTGTAATTGTTCGGGTTAATGTGTTTTCCATGTCTTTATGGAGGCCAGGTTTAAATCATTAATTGATGCTAAAGCTATATATTGAAACGGAAATCCAAGCAAAAAAGGAAATCTATATATAGCGGGTTTTTACTAAATATTACAATGACAAAATAATACTGATTTTCATCCGGGTTTTGTCTCCCGACTAACTGAAGAAACACCTGTGCAGTATTAAGAGTGTAATGTTCTGGGGTCGCAAGAGAGAGATAGATGGGGGGGGGGGTATTTTGATTTTAGAATATCAGTGGATCTTTAGCATACTGTTAATGGTATATACGGGACCTCGAGGTGTTTTTGTTAGGGGGGGGGGGGCACCCAAATGACTACACATATTTCCTAGCTAGAGTCTATACTATACATTATTAACAAATACAAATGCACAAGCAGTTGTGTTTATGTCGGAACTACCGTATCCAAATCCTGAACCAATGGCACGTGTCAAGCAGGCTGAAAGGAAATCACACAGAATCGTAGTTTTATTCGTTGAGTAATTGTGGTGATCCTATCAGGTCTTATCTTATATTGAGGTCAGTCATGGCAAACGTGTTGATCGTATCGAATCGAATCGTATCTGCACGTTCCAGATTGTAAACTCAATAGGCAGTGGCGAATTAAGCTCCATCAAGGTCTGAGGCGGCAGTTGCTAGAGGGCCAATTTAAAATGGCGTGGGCCTAATTAATTTCGGGTCAGACCCTATGTTGATTGCCGTCGGGCCCTAAACCCTATCCCCCTAACATTAATTTTCTATGTTTTTTTTTAATCGTATAAGAAAAGTCTAAAAACAATTTTTTTGTAAAATCTTTGGGCCCGAGGCTGCAGCCTCATTAGCCTCAAAGATAATCCATTACTGTCAATAGGGACAATCCTATCTTAACCAATTTTTAAAATGTCTTCCACCCATTAGTTATTATTGAACGATTCTCTAAGTTATCCAAGTTTAGATTTTAAACAAAAAGTTATTACGGTCAACGGACGATAGATTTGCTGAAAACCATTCTTGAACAATTGATGTTTCCGGGACGACAATCTTGAGTCACGATTATAATCTACAAATATCGATTAATAATTAGGAAAAGATAAACTAAAGTGGAATTATCACTTTCACAATAAAAATAGGTGTAATACATTGAGAATATCCCGATAAAGATTTGAACCCCGTTGAACGCTCTGAAAACCACTAAAGCATACTTTGGCATACAATCTCATTTGAAATTATTTAGCCAAACAAACAACACATGTCAAATCGTAAGCTTACCCCCCCCCCCCGGACACCTGTTACCACTGTTTGTCGTTTATTTTGAACAGTCCATTTGTTGATTACACTATTTTGCCATACCGTTGTTTTTTTTAGGACTTCGAATTTTGTCTAATGATTTGGAATGCTCGTCCTTGGTTTTATTTTATTATTGTGTTACCAACCTCCAAAGTGTTAATGCCACTTTAACTGTAAGAGATCGTGATATGCACACGTCGTCCATGGTTTATCTGAGCTTTATCGATAATCATCTTTGTGCGTTTCACTCATTCATTATGTCAGTCCAGATACAACCACACGGACTCAACTAAATATGGTAGAATTATCAAAAGTAACATTTTTAATGTTAATAACTACTGTCCTGTCACAAAATGGCAAAGCACGTAACGTAACTTTGAGTCCAGGTTGCGAGCATGTTCTTGTTCCAGAAGAGAGTATTTTACAGACGTTTAAACAAAGTATTATATTTTGTTCCGTGCAGTGCGTTCAGGATAATAAATGTTTGTCTCTTCAGTATAAATATAAGGATAAAAGTTGTTCATTAAGTAACCTTACGGTTGCATTTGGATGCGGAAACCTGACTACAGACCTAGATGTTTATCATTTTGAGGAGGTAATATTTTTGTATTTTCTGTTTGCCTCGAAAATAACGATGCGCTTTTGGCATTTGTCGCTAAAATATCAAATTTACCACCGCTTACTTCATTCTAATACGTACTTGGGTTGATTATTTAACATTTTATTATGAAAACAAAATTAAATGCCACCGCTAGACAATGTCCCGGCTACGATAATATGGTCTAACAATGAATTGTCGCGGACAACAAAATGGCGGTTGGCCTATTTCATGCATAGCGAGCAGCATAGATCTATGAAATTTCAATTCCACATATCTCTGTTTATTTAATACTGAACGAAATAGTACCACTATCTCACAATAATGAAGTTGGCAAGTGGGTCCTGTTATTTCAACTGGCGCATTAATCTCGATCAAATATAAGTATTTGATTTAAACTTTTGGTATATAACTTTGTTGTTTAGTAGCATAATATTTATCTATATTTGTATAACTTTCCATATAATAATTATGTGTTTTCCATTTTAAGTGTGGTTCAATGGTCGAGAGCGAGACATTAAGTAATATATTGTAACAACAATATATAACGCAATGTCTAAGCTCGAGACGATTAAACTACTTAAAATACATACACTCCGCATGTGCGTTTACAGTGAAAAACGTCATGCCAGTCTAATATTTTTATAATGTACGCTTGACAAGTTACCCGTACATTTTTTGAAATAATGGTACGCCAACATTAAAGGATGACATCACATCTGTATTTTAACTATTTGTATAGACAACCTGAATACAAATATTGTTTAAAGAAAAATCGCGTATAGGGACTTTAACATCCATTATTTTACACTATATGCCAAAACGTACGTGAATCCCTCAAGACTCAATATTTTGTATGCACCCGCATATTATATTTATAAAATGAAATGAAATGGGGTTTAACTTCCTACTGATCTGAACCTATTCTTGGCTAATCACGACGGGATATAACATTTAATTTATGTGTTTGCCATTTCAACTGTGTAAATACACCATTTTGTTCTTTTCCATTAATGTTATGCATACTATTTAGGAAGAGGTGTTTTACATAGGCTAAGCCTATTCCGAAATCTCATTCGGATACCCTAAATAAAGATATTGTTGAAAATAAAAATGGCGCATCGGCACTTTAATATGCATTCATAGTTTTACACTCAAAACACACGTTAATCCCATTCAGGGCCCTGTTTCTCGAAATCTTAACTAAAGATAACATCCAAATTAGTAGATACTTAACGTTTGACTGGCTAAAGATATTGTTGAAAATAAAAATGGCGCATCGGCACTTTAATATGCATTCATAGTTTTACACTCAAAACACACGTTAATCCCATTCAGGGCCCTGTTTCTCGAAATCTTAACTAAAGATAACATCCAAATTAGTAGATACTTAACGTTTGACTGGCTAAGCACTGAAATCAATCTTATATTATTCAATAAAAATTTCATATATTTGGATTTTATTTTAGTTAAAATCTTGTGAAACAGGCAGCAGGAAGACCTAATAATTTTGTATGCACCCGCGTTATAATTTGTAACATTACTTGCAGCCAGAATTTCTAGCTTGCTTAAAAACACAGTTTCACATCTTGCCATCCCGTTTAATATATTTCAAATATTTCTTGTTCATCAATGTTAGAATTGTTAGTATAAAAACAGCATTTACTTGACAATTATGACCATTTTTTCGTAGGGCCCTAAGTCGAGCTTACGTGCAAACATTTTTCATGGAACTCTCTGATTTGAATACTTGGTGTTTGTTTACCAATAAACCCGTTCACGCTAGACATTCTGGCTGCGGGCCTATTGTCCCCGTCCCTAGTTTCTGCTTTATTTTTAGAGATGATTATTTTTATGGCGGTGCCTTTGAAACCCCAATTAAATTCTTTGATTCTTTAAGTCTACTCTGACTCATCCGATAAATATAAATCTGCCTAATTTGGTATTTCAATCTTACGAAGAAAATCTATCTTTTTGATATAAAAAAGTTAAAAGAAGATGAAGGTAAAAATCCATGATTTGATAAGATTACCATATGGGAAGCGCGAAGTCTCCTTGAGTAAGACGCATTCTGATTAAAACACAGATCTTATTTCGTTTCGTTTTTCTTATACTTTCCATGGCCTACACTACATGAAGATCTGGCTAGTTAAAGTGGGAGTTTACCTCAGATATTTAATAATCAATCAGCGTTGACGTGGGACCTCGCCGTAATAAACATTTACATTGGCTAATCCCTCACATCACCCAGAACACGTCAATGATAACAACTCTTCCAGATCCTAGCGTGGTAAAGACAAGTACAGAAAAAAATTGAACTATAAAAACGAAACGAAATATGATCTGTGTTTTAATCAGATCGAGTAAAATGCTGACTAACAGTTGGAATTCGAAATAAGAGCAGATCGTAGTACCAGCTGTCCGGTCAAAAGTTCCCTCATAGTACAAAGTATGGCGTATGACCGCTATCATTAGTCGAATCGGAGCTGAAATTTTGAGTTAGGGTATATACATGATTCTTCTATATTTTGGCGTTTAAATTTCATACGTACTCGGACTTTTATTTTTGAGGCTCTGTTCTATTCGGGACAGTCCCTTTAACAAATAGATTTAGCCCATTTAACACCAGTTTCATTTCATTTTGAATATACTTCCCAATCGATGGTTATATAATGTCACACATAGTTTAATAAGAGTTCAGTAAGATCCAGCATTTTAGATAATGTCTTTTACAGCCATGCTTGAATGGTGCAGTAGCGAATTATCAGTGAGGCTGATGAGGCTTTAGCCTCAGGCCCAAAGACTTGTCTGATCATGGTGTGATACGATTAAAAACGCATAGACAAAGAATGCTATGGGGTGGTGTTTAGACCCAACGGGAATCAACATAAGCCCTGACCCGAAATTAATTAGGCCCACGACATTTTAAAAAGGCTCTCCAGCAAATACCGTCTCAGGCCTTGGTGGAGCTGAATCCGCCACTGGAATGGTGGTTTTCGGAACGCAAGTATTTAAGATAATGGAATGGGTTTTTTTAAAAATCCATTAATAAATTATTTTACAGGAATGCTTTAATGGTGGTTATCTGAACGCAAGTGATCAGTGTACATGTGTTGATGGTTGGATCGGAGCGAGATGTGAGAGGTTAATGACAAGTAAGGAATTATTTACTATTAAGTAAAACGCAGTACCATTGATTTTTAACTGCTATCGAAATCCATAAATACACGAAAATATAATAATGCGTGTACATCACCATGCGTGTACATCATCATGTACAAGATGTATATATAATGGCGGACATTTATCTATTCCAGATTGTGTGGAGGGGGTACAATACGGTCATGAATCTGGGGTATACCACGCTCATCCTGTGGGTGCTGTAGCTCCGGTACTTGTATACTGTGCTGAAGGCGGACGTGTGGCAGTTAACCGTCGAGTAACTGTAAATGTTGTCACTGATTTTAATAGAACATGGGAAGATTACAAGAAAGGTTTTGGGCTGCTTCCCAATGATATGTGGCTTGGTTTAGATAATCTTCATTTTTTAACTCGCCAACTGCGGTATCGCATGGTAACGTACATCTGGTTGAAGAATAATACATGGTTCAGAAGCACACATTTTAATTTCACAGTATCTGGTGAGGATAGCAACTACGTGATGAATTACAGTCATAGCCTCTACAACTCAGTCAACACCTTGGGAGACAGTCTGCTGGACATGAAAGGACGACCGTTCAGCACATACGATCGCGACAACGACAACGATACTGGCAGAAATTGTGCCGCAGAGCGCGGTGGAGGATATTGGTTCAATGCTTGTGGCAAATGCAACCCAACTGGTCCAAGAACCAAACCAGATACGGGATACAGACAGAATGTTACAAACGAAATCTTCTGGACTGATAATCTTGGAGAGCTAGCGCCCTTCAAAATATTCCAATTTCTCTATCATGACACATTTTAATGTTAAAACGAGTTTAATTACTATCTTATTATTTTTTTGCAGAGTTTTTGGTATTTTAATCTATCCTCATTAATTGTTATCAGTAGCCTTGGTGTATATTGTTAATTCCTTTGATACCATTTTATTATAAATACTGATTTGTACATTGTCTGCGATATCACTTATGTGGAAGCAGACGTTAAAACACCGCAGGCTTATCTTGTATATTTTTGTTTTGCGTGTAGTGCAGTCCTCCTCAACTTACTATTATGTGGAAGCAGACGTTAATGCACAGTAGTAATATGACAGGTAGCTGATATAGCATTCTAAGTTTCGTCCCGTTTCCAGGATAGTTACTCTGCTTGTTGGACGTGCTGTTCTCCGTATATTTCCGGTAATAAATAGTTTCAAGGATTGTTCCAGTCTTTGGTTATTACCGAAGATTCTCACTGCTACAATATTATACCCATTCTTATGCTTCTTGATTAAAATTTTCTAAAATTTTAGTTTTGGTTGTTAATGTATGGTTTCTGTTTTGATTTTTAATGTACAGCATTCTGTTTTGGTTTTTAATGTATGGCATTCTGTTTTGGTTTTTAATGTATGGCATTCTGTTTTGTTGGTTTCTAATTCATTGCCTTATGTTTTGGGTTTCGGAGCAGGAACTTGTCCCGAAGCGCAAGTCGCCTTTCTGTTTTTGTCTTTGTTTTGTTTCGAACCGGTCCCAGTTTACTGTTTTGCGAATACAACTTCGGTCAACCGTCATTTTTCGAAAGGCTTTAAATTTAATAGGTCTTGGTCGGATTACAAGAACGGATTTGGAAGTTCGCCGGGCAACTTATGGTTTTATACTCGTTCACTAGTCGGTATAAAAACATCGCCTGGTTACGTATATCTATCTTACAAATACCACTAGATTGCGTTGTCAGGTTTTAGAATTTACCGTTTCTAATGAGAGCAGCAAATACGTGATGAATTATGAATGCGCAATCGTGAATGTTGTAGCCGATACTCTAGGGGAAAGTCTGGTTGATATGAAGGGACAGCCCTTCAGTACCTATGACCAAGATAACGACAACGATGCTACCAGGAATTGTGAAGCAGAGCACGGTGGTGAATATTGGTACAATGCCTGCGGAAGATTCAACCCAACCGGCCCATTAACCAAACCAGTGTCAGGCAACAGGCGAAATGTACGAAATGAAATTTATTTTCTTGACGTGGCACCCTACTTTGTATCTCAAGTGCTGTACTATGAAGGTTCACGGTAGTCCTTGAGCAGCTGATTCGTTTCCCTGCTTTGCATAACAATATCAAGAGACCACAGGCAATCTAGCATTCTTTGGTTTAGTACAATTCAAATCGCCGAAATTCTCAAGAAGTGTGATGAAAGCGTGGTGGAAACGCCAGATATCGTGCGGTGGTCTCCATAGTCGCAAAGGACCGCTGTGTTCGTTTTCAGTAGCATGTTCAAAACAAAAGCCAATGTTCTGCGATCTGACCTGGAGAGCTGCGAAAACGCGGCCTTATTCAAGTTTGTAATTTTTGGGAAATTGTCTCGCGTTTTGGTCACGTTTTCCGGCGATATCACTTAGGTGGAAGCGGACGTTAAATAAAGCTATTTCACACCAGCTTCCAACAGGTATTTAACTTTAATGAAAAGCCAAACAAAAACATACCAGAATTCAGCGAAATGAAACACGTCTGTCGTCGACACATTTCAGGTCAAGAGTAAATAAATGCATGCGTATAAACCACTGAGACTATCACTCCTTTATCTCTACAGGTAGCGGAAAGTTTAATTAAGCCAAACTAAATTCTCACATCTGACAGATGTAAACTTTAGATTATGACATTCTGTAAAAACCATCCTAACCCTTCCGTTAATGGGGGGGTGCCTAGTGGTCTAGAGTTCCGCGTATCGATCTCTAGATGGCCGATCACCTCTGGCTTGCAGCTGTGGTTTCGAGCCTTAGTGAGAGCGTATGTGACATGGAGATAGGGGCACCTTCTCAACCTCATGGGTTTTCTCCGGGCACTCCGGTTTCCCCCCCACTGCTAAAGACCACTAAGCGCAAGCTTGTGTCCAGTTGACGTTAAACCCCATTTCTCCCCCCCCCCCTTCCGTAAATGAAGACATTTTGAATAATGGAATCTAATAAAGTTGATATCAAATTGCCTTTGCAATTGATCACACGATACACACACAAATCCGTAATGCAGAGATAGATAGACAGAGAGTTTCCAAGCTATTGCGCATATTCACCGGTTTATTTAAGAGCCACAGTTCCGTAATGCCTCGATTACTTGCCGATTTGCTGCTACTGTGTCAAAATCATCTATGGATCAGATTTTTTGCGTGTATTACTGAAAATAGTTTCTGTAACCAGAATATGCAACAAGAGAAAGGCCAGTCATGTTTCGAAATTTCCTGTCGTCATACGATCATAAAAATGGTTGACTATTCACCAACTATGCCGGGCTCACGCCTTGCAAGAGTTTTCACACATTCTTTATATTGATTTTATTGTAAAATTATATTATATCGCTCTGTCTTTCTCTATGCATGGATATAGTCGGAATTAAAACGTTACCAGTGTATAGACGTATAACGTGGCATGCTACCATGTGGTCTCGGGCTGATTTCCAATGTTGGCTGATATAGTTAAGTGGGGCAGGGCGAATACGTGTCTTCATTAGCTCATTCGATACAGAGAAGTGGGACGTTAAGACCAGTTTCATTTCATTAAAGTAAAATTATAGCATTACGAAATATTTAAAGCTTACGTTATTTTATTGTCTAGTCGGTCAATAGCCGCCTTAGAATTATATCTGGCTGCAGGAAATGGCAAACAATTATCAAACAAATGGTCCAGGTGACTATAGATTACCCCTTTAATGTAAGTTGTCGTCTCTTTGATGGGATCTTTTGTTGTTGGGATGAACTGTTTCTGATCGGACTATATGCCCCCCGAGAGTCCCCACCACTTGCTACATAGCTTCAATAGGAAAATACCGCCCTTGCCCACCTCTGTTCTCGGACTATTTTGGAACTCTTACCTTCTATTTGTCATTGCAATAGGAATAGGAATCATGTCTCGTCATATCTGACACAAATGTATACTATTCAATGCTATGTAGAATTTAGTGATTAAATAATCGCTGATCAGTTTAAACGTATTTTGTGTATGTTTTAATCACAAAGGTCTGCTTGAAATACTGTTCAATTATTTTAAATGTGTCAGCTGTGGCAAGAAATGATTCCTTTGGTAAGTATTTAAAAAAAGTCGCCCAGAGGTGGGGATGAGCGGTATTTTCATGTTGTAGCTATATAGGAAGCGGTAGGAACTGTTAGCGGACATAGACCGGCCAGAGACGTTTCCTAAAGGAACTAGGCTGAACCATTTCTATTACAATTTGTATAGGACACGTATGTGGTTCACCGTCTAAATCTTTCGATATACAAACTGAAAACAACATAACATGTACTTATTCTGTTAATATTGTTATTCTTCCGCCTCAAAATCATTACTATTCAATATTAAACCCCTCTTTTCTTCGGTTCTACAACAAAAGTTAACAAACATCGCCATAGATAAGAAAGGATATGTAAATGAATATGCAAATGAATATGTAAATGAATACGGAAATTAATACGCAAAGGAATATTTAAATGCAGGCTTTTTCAGAAATTTCTAGCCTGGATTATTCTGAGATAAAAATGACGGAAATAGACACGGGTAGTGGATAATCCGAGAATTTAATTAGGATTCGATGTGTGTAATAAGCGATTAAAGACAACCAATAATTGGTTCATGACAATATGGTCGCAACAACAATATTTTTACAAAAGTTGATAGTTCTCGCTATAATAGTTAATGACATAAATAATGTCACTGAATATGCTTCACTTCTAAACGAAATATAAACGATTCAATTTTAGTCTAGCCTCGAACACCATTACTACCGTTAAATAATAAACAAATTCTCAAATATCCATTTTTACGTTAAATCATCCATCACAAAAAGTGTATTTAAATGCACCAAATATCGCAGGCTAACAATGGCATCAAAACTTGATTATG
The DNA here is from genome assembly GCA_917208275.1 of Patella pellucida. Taxonomy (NCBI): domain Eukaryota; kingdom Metazoa; phylum Mollusca; class Gastropoda; family Patellidae; genus Patella; species Patella pellucida. The sequence goes on from OU795044.1 coordinate 37,793,760, forward strand.
GTCTTGATAAGTTGATTAATGTCTAGTTAACAATTTCGATAACATTTCAAACCTAAAGAAATACATGCAATAGGCTGATTTAGCTTTTGCATAATGCCCTTTTAACAAAAAAACAACAACAAAAAACCCAAACAAAAATCAGACTTACACAGAACGGTTAGAAAAAATAATAAACGAGCATTAAACCCACAAAACGCTTGGGGATTAGATTTATTCATTAATTTGTGCCATATTTAGAACATTTTAATGACTGCTTTCTGTGTAGCATGTAGTAATCTCCCCACTCAGGGACAGTAATTATTGTACGTCGCATTTGACCTGTGTTTATATTATATTCTTAATGCCTTTTAATTATAAAAATCTTGGAAATAAATATTGTTTAAACGAAAATGGGAATTGTTTGTGTTAATATAATAATGGAAAGCTAAGGAATTGATTGCTAAATGAATTTGCCTGCAGGATGTAATTATTGAGATTTGTCTCATTAACTATAATCCCCTATATTCGTGGAATAATGACTTCCAGTATAACTTAATCCCGAAGAGCTTTGTGTGTTGATGTAGGCTGGAAAGACTTTGTGGTTAACTAAAACACTTTAGATACCTAGGCCAGCCATTGAGTCAAATTGAAATTATTTTATTGAAATTGATCGCGTCAGGGAGAACTTCATAATTCCTCAACAGGTTGACCTATTGATATGAAATATGGCCCAAAGTGTTCGTAATAACATTCTACATCTGCTGTTTCAAATCAACAGATTATTCTTTAAAAAAAGCAGCAACGTTTTGGCATTTTACTGTTAAATCATGTTCAGAGAAAATTTAGACAGATTATGTAGGTGGCCTTCTTAAATTATTAATTTGGCATAAATAAATACGCCAAGTGGCCCTCTCTGTACAGCTGCGGTGGCCGCATCCACAACAAAAGTCATTGCAATAGGAATAGAAATCATATCTCGTCATATCTGACACAAATGTATACTAATTCAATACTGTGTAGAATTTAGTGAGTAAATAATCGCTGATCAGTTTAAACGTATTTTGTGTATGTTTTAATCACAAAGGTCTGCTTGAAATACTGTTCAATTTTTTTAAATGTGTCAGCTGTGGCAAGAAATGATTCGTTTGGTAAGTATTTAAAAAAAGCCTTTGATCAGAGGTTGGGATGAGCGGTATTTCCATGTTGTAGCTATATAGCAAGCGGTGGGAACTGCCAGCGGACATATATCGACCAGAGACTTTTCCTGAAGAAACTAGGTTAAACCATTTCTATTATAATTTGTATAGGACACGTATGTGGTTCACCGTCGAAATCTTTCTATATACAAACTGAAAACAACATAACATGTACTTATTATGTTTATATTGTTATTCTTCCGCCTCAAAATCATTAATATTCAAATTTAAACCCCTCTTTTCTTCGGTTCTACAACAAAAGTTAACGAAAATCGCCATCGATAAGAAAGGATATGTAAATGCATAATATGTAAATAAATATGTAAATGAATACGCAAATTAATATGCAAATGAATATGTAAATGAAGGCTTTTTTAGAAACTTCTAGCCTGGATTATTCTGAGATAAAAATGACGGAAATAGACACGGGTAGTGGATAATCCAAGAATTTAATTAGGATTCGATATGTGTTATAAGAAGTAAGCGATTAAAGACAACCAATAATTGGTTCATGACAATATGGTCGCAACAACAATATTTTTTACAAGAGTTGATAGTTCTCGCTATAATAGTTAATGACATAAATAATGTTACTGAATATGCTTCACTTCTAAACGAGATATTAGCAATTCAATTTTAGTCTAGCCTCGATCATCATTACTACCGTTCAATAATAAACAAATTCTCAATTATCCATTTTTACGTTAAATCATCCATCACAAAAAGAGTATTTAAATGCACTAAATATCGGAGGCTAACAATGGTATCAAAACTTGATTATAGTCTTTATAAGTTGATTAATGTCTAATTAACAATTTAGATAACAATTCAGACCTAAATCGCCACCATATCTTCCACCAGATTTATACGCTCACTCAACGTATACATAAACAGACCAGCCAGCTACAAAGGTAAAGCCGATGAGGAATTATGGTACCTACCGGCAGTCAAGGCAAAAACCCTGTTTATTGGATCCTCAAACCTGGCTAGGATTGTATCCATCCTCGGGGACCGGGAGATCCATAGCTATTCTGGAGCCAAAATCAGCCATATCAAACAGGTTCTACATAACTACATGGGATCTGCACCAGAAGAATTAGTGATACATGTCAGGCTCAACAACAGGGAGGAAAGTGGACCAAGGATACTCGAGCAGATGCTAGATCTACTGAAGGTGACCAGAGCAGCTTTCCAACAACCAAGCCCTTCGTCACACAGATCCCCACATCTTCCCGACTCGACAAGAACATTGGATCGCCTACCAAGACCTCACCACTACAACCAATTGATCTCCACTTCACCTTCACCAAACGCCACCACACTACCAAACTTCAATGGAAAAATTGAACTGAAAGGTAAGGACGCCCTCCACTGGAGCCCGGACTACGACCAGAGAGGTCATCAACTGCTGGATGAGAAATTTAATCTAGGTTTAGGGAAAAGGAATGAGAAACCGTCTTTAGGGTAGACAGTTGTCAATCCGAGCGACAGACTTTTCAGCCCCCCTAGAAATGAACATTCTTGACAGAGGCCTTAAATTCATCCCAAACCCCACAATAACATCAATAGACCCCATCACCCAGGCAACCGATTTCTAGATAACGCTTTAATAGTCTGGACGTACACGTTAGACGAATTTTGGGCGATTTTCAACATTTTGAACCATCAACAATCTGTCAAGTTAACCGCAAATGTAAGCCATAACAGCACAGATTTCCTTGACACTACCGTCTTTGTATGCAATCAGCAGTCAAAACTAAACATATCCGACCATTTCGATAACAAAACATCTGGCACAAAATTCCCAATATTAGATCCACTTGCATGCAGTAGTTCAAACATAATCAATCTAATTTCATGCAGACAATCTGACATGCAATACGTAGGTGAGACCCAAAATGCACTTCGGGAAAGAATTAACGGTATCCGGTCAGACATAGTCACTCAAAAGGACAAACCGGTTTTAAATCACTTTAACCAACCAAATCATGACATTTCTGATCTCATGTCACACCGATAGAACAGACTAAGAGCGATTTTGAAACTACAGAAGAAATTAAAACGTTTAGGCTAACACGAGAAAAATTCTGGATTGACAAATTGAAAACAAAAGCCCCCTAGGTTTGAATATTCATACGGCTAGCGCAATAGCCCCTTTTGTAGTTCCAGTTAGTGCAACTGCAGCACGCGCATCCAAAATCATCAGAAAACACTATACTGATCTCCAAGAAAATCACCCGAAAATCTTCACACAGAAACTTATAATTGCATATTCTAAAAATAAAAATCTGAACGACATCCTAGTGCAAAGTAAATTTGATTAAAACAAGACCAGTCTCCATCCTAACCTAAAATCCAATTTAGTAGGAAACACACAAATGTGACTCTCCTCCGAGAGCCCAAATTTGTTCCTTTTTTCTTCAGAAACAAAAATACCAGAATACCAGAAGCACCATCCAAGTAAGACCACGATCGCCACCAGCACCAGAAACAGTTAAATTACCGTTGTATATAAACATAATGTATTGTATGTATTTTAAAAAAAGCTAGGTAATATCACGAGCTAATTTTTCATCACCCTAGGCCAGTGCTTATGAGGAGATGTAACCCCTCCCCAAATTCTTAAACCCAACCGTTGTGAAACACAGGACAACCATGCACACATGTAAATAACTCCACTAGAAGTATTTCAGCATCTACTATGATCAGGCCTAAAACATACGCATCATTCTATAAGATACGCATATTATGGAAGTCGTCAATATACCGATTCATTTCGTTATTATCCCCTTCTAGGCGGTAATAATATTTGAAATAAAATGGAACATATATGAGTGTGTGTTAAAACCTATCGCTCTCACTCATAACCTAATTTCTTAATTCGGATTGGTTTTCCCCGGATTAAAAGCGATGCGTCACATTACAGTTTATTCGGATTGAATTCAGAATGAAAAACGCCACACTGAATGCACAGTGAAGGTCGTTCATATCCAAGACGGGTGCGCCAGACATTTTGTTGCTTATGTTTAATTTCCTAAGGCAAGCAACACTTCATCAGCCACACCGCGTCAGCGTCGGGTACGATTTCGTTGGCACTAAAATCAAATGCGAATAAGGACGATGACTCTTATGGTAGCGTTTGCTATACATCAACAGGCATGCATACGTATCTCACTCTCGACTCGTACTAACGAAGATACATTTCATAATTGCAATGTAATGACATTCCACTGTGCTGGTCCGACTGGGCTTTATAAAGACGGGCATATACGAATAACCCGATTCGTAATAATTGTTCCAGCTTGAATTCGGGAAAATATGCCGATTCGTTAATTCGGATTTAGTTCGTTTTTTTATCAAACTGACTGTAGCTGCGTTCACACTAGGGCTTTAACCTGCATTGGATTCAGAATAAAGTCTTATTCCGGACTTTGGCGTCACACTCAACTCGATAAAAACCGAACTGAATCGAAATTAACGAATCCGTATATTTTTCCGAATTCAACCCGGAACAATTATTATGAACGGTTTATTCGCAGTCAACATGATTTTCCAGCGTGGTTTCCCCATGCCAGTGTTGTTGTTGCAAGGCGAAGGGCCTGATGGCTGTAGTCGTTCAGATGGGACGAAAAACAGATTTTCCGTGTACTCAATGACGCGAATTCGCATCGAATGCGCATGTAGTGTGAACGTAGCTTGTGACGCCAAAGTTCGGAAAAAGACTTAATTCTGAATTCAATTCAGATTAAACCCCTAGAATGAACGCAGCTCTACTTACCTTATACTCCATGAATTTCTGATGACTCATGCCGACATCACATAATATTTTACTTCTTCGGATTGTATTCCCGATCATTGTCAATTTTGAGTGAAGTCTATGTTACTTCAGACCCGGTACTGTACAGCGCAGTGGACGCTTACGGGTAGCCCCGAATCCATTCACTCTTTTTTGAATTATTTGTTTGTTTGTTGTTTCTGAGTATGATGTCTTGTCGTCATATTTGTCTTTTGTGTAAATCATATGTGGCGCAGTCCTCCTGCACTCACTATTAGAGAGATGGGGTTAGACGCACATTCGACACTAACTAGGTCATTTCGGGACAAACATAATTCAATTGTATTTCAATAATTCGATTAAGCGTAGAGGTCTTTAGCAGTAGGAGGAAACCGGAGGACCCGAAGAAAACCAAGGAGGTCGGACAGGCGATCCCATTTCTTGTCACGTACAACGGTGGGAATCGAAATCACGCCTGTTGACTCAAATAACAGACCTTGGGCCATCAAACCCCTTATATACATATATATATATATAAGACGCGCTTGTTTAATACGGTCTTTACCTATGTAAGACCACTGAAAGAATCATACTGTACATAGACACGAATAGTTGGTATACAATTTCTTCAACTTCAAGATGTCAAACTTTTATAACGCATCTGTAAAATTATTTATAACTTTTTTTTTGACTATGCTTGCTATTTCGTCATGTTCGGATATCAGGACTAGAAAACTAAGAACAATAACTGGCTGTGAGCATATAATAGTTCCCGAATCTACAGTTTTACAAAGATTTAAACGGGGTGTAATTTATTGTACCACTCAGTGTTTATTAGATGATAGGTGTCAATCTATTCAAGTTAATACAAGTGATGGAAGCTGCACATTGAATGATTTTACAGCAGCATTTGGCTGTGCTAATCTTACTACAGATCCTGATATAAAACACTATGAACAGGTGCGTATGTTTGTCTTATCCATAGAGATATATATAGAAACTAGAGTCTGCACTGATCACGTGACTCTCATGACTACGGTTTGTGCCGGAATTGAGCGACGGCCGCCTAGTTGGTTCCGGGGAATATGAACGTAAATACCCGGATGTTCACTATGTTATCGCATCAATCCATCTGTGTCAAACTATATTAAATTTTTAAATTTTCTCACCCAAATATTTATTGTTTAATAAAAACAAAAATAACTAGACCTGCAAGCAGCACTGAATCGGCTCTCAGGAATCAGACAGGAAGTATGTCATAAAATAGCCAATTCATCGAGCTAGAAAACGATACTTTAATTGTTTCGATTTAGTGACACCCGGTTGAGAAATAGCGAATTTTGCAAGAGTACCATTTTGTTTTTTACTGTATTTTCTTTTTGTGTGTTTTTTCCCAAATATCTGATATTTTTTCGACTACTTCTGGATTTTGGATCATTGTCCGAATAGTTTTAACAAGTTGTTTGGATAGATATGTTTCTGTACCAGAAGTGTAAGAAACATCCATTCGGTAGTTGTTTGTAAAAATGATAAATAAAAGAATATTTTCAATAATTTAACGATTTTTCAACTTTTTTCAAAGATTGAGGTCATTTTTCGACCCCTTATATTATTTCAAACCTTTTCCTTTTGGATTAACGCCACATACCACCGATAGGACTCTGCGTTAAAAAAGATTCAGAAAAATCGTCGTTGTCGTTTTCGAGAAAAAAAGCCTACTAAAAAGGCTCCAAAAACGGAAAATATTAGATTTTCGGCGTACCATAATTTATGTTCTAACCATCGACATCGAACCATTCAGATGCCATATAATAGTCAATTAATAGGGCTATCCAAAGACATTTTACTTCTTTTGGTCCGGTAATTTCCGACCGACAAATTCAGCTTTTTGCAAGAGCACATTTTTTAAACCTTTTTTTTCATTTTTTGAATACTTCCAGTATGGTGATTATTTTCGAGATAGTTCTAATAACCGGCTTGGGAAATTTATTAGCCACAGGGCTCTGTAAGGATATATTACATTATCTAATCAGTTAAAATACACCTGAGAAATCCTATGTTCAAAAGTGCCAAAAATGCAAAATATCAAAATATCGAAAATTAAATTTCAGTATTTTAATACACATTATACATCGTTATAATCGGATTTAGGTTAAAATAAAGAAATAATAGAACATTTTCCAAAATTTGGCGATTTTTCGACTTTTTTCGATTTTCAGTCCCTTTTTTTTATCGCATTCCAGGCATTTTAAAGTCTTAATGGATGGCATAATTCACAAGACTATCGAATGGACTCTCGATAGAAAAAGTTAAAAAAAAAATGGTAGGTTCAGTTTTCGAGATACAGGCGTCCAAAAACGCTAAAAATCAGAAAATACTTGTTTTTCAGCGTGCCATATTTTGCTTCCTGATCATCGTATCCATACGAATTGGGTATCATTCTGTGGTCCAATCACCGCCCGACCACATAATACCTTAATTTGTTTAATCCGTTGATATCAGACGGAGAAATCGTGTTTTTACCCAAAACTCCAATTTTTCGCATACTATTTCGACTACTTTCGGTTTACGGATTGTTGTTGAAATTGCTTTAACAAGTGGTTTGACCATATTGCTTTATTTTCTAGGAATTTTAGAAATGTCGATTCGGCCGTTACACGAAACTTAAAGCTTACAAAATGTACAGAAAATTCGAAAAAACTAGAAAAATAAAAGGCGATGACTCTGAGTGAAACTTGTATAACTGGAACCGGATTGTCTTCAGGTGTCCAAAAATGTAGGTCAAATTTGAAAATTTCGAAAAATTACAAAAAGTAATATATTTTCATTTTTCGAACGCTAGAAGTCAGCGACGAAATTTCGAAATTTTCAACTACTATCATCCGAGAAAAGGTTAGGTGTTTCCGAAAATGTCATTTGTACCGATAGAACATTAGGTCCTAGATCGATATCTGTTTCAGGGACTGAGAAATAGGCTTCCTCGAAATAAAAAAATAATTTTAGTAATCACAAGAGGCTTTCAGTCCATGGATCGACTTTTCTCCGATCCCCTCTTTCCACGTAAGGGTTATAGTACAATTTAATTTGACATGTTAGCGATCTCGACTGCAGTGTCTCTCGAGGCCTACACTTTATTAACTTACCTTCGCTTTCTCTTTTTATTAAAATATTGATCTTTTGAATTAGTACAATATCTAATATATGTATTTCTATACAGTAAATTTGTTAAATTGTTTTAGAAATTTACGGAACTAATTAATAAAGAATGTAGAGAAATGAAAGTGTTTTTTTTTTTAAACAATAAAAGTAAACACAAATCAATAGCCCACATAATTATATATGTACCGATATTTTTATTTATTTGTTAACTATTTTAATAGGAAATTAGTGAATGAAAAGTCCAGAAAGATTAATAGTAATAATAGCCAACGTAAAATTTTGTATTTATATTTACCGGTATTTATTTATTTGTTAATTATTTTTAGATATTTATTGAACCGAAAAGGGAAGAGAAACTAAAAACAAAAAGAGCCCACAGAAAATGTTGTATTTTTATTTATTTATTTGTTTTAGAAAATTATGGAATGAAAGTGATATGTCATTTTCAGCGATCTCGTAGTTTACTTTCACTTTCAATTTAATTTCCAGTATAAAATTTGATATTTTAAATGGTTTCGCGAATCTGTATTCGATCTACAGTAAAGGTGACTAAAAAAATTACAGATTGGAATCTTACTAAGTTACTGTCCTGAAAACAGGACGGTCTTTGTCAGCTTGTGTAGTACACGGGACCTCGGCTTTTCGTCCCATCCGAACGAAACGCTATCTCTGCAAGGCTCCCCCAAAACAAATACGCTCATTACTCAACCTCAGAAACTTAGGCCCTTTACTGTTCTATATATGTTCATTTCTCTACAGGCCATTAATTTCTCTTCCCTTTAGTTCCATAATTTTCCAAAATAAATAAATAAAGAACATTTTCCGTTTTTATCTAGTTTTATTAATCAATATATAAATAGATTAATCAATAAATAAACCGTTCTAGCAGAAGTTTACTTCAGTCAACTAATCCTTTGGCAACTAACAATAACATCATAAGACAGATTCAAGCAGAAATATTACCAACAGTCAGGAGGGAAAAAAAATCTCGATTTTAATGATCCCTTTATGGAGACTGATTTCAATAAAGACGACAATTTTGGCCAGCTTGTTAATAAGCTATCTGGCCTATTCTGCAAAACACTCTTCCATCATCATGGAAGACTTTACACGGAACGATTTATTCTTAAAAAATTCACAAGCTGAGGAAGACCGTCCTGTTTTTAGGACAGTAACTTAGTAAGATTTCAGATTATCAATTTATTAATCATATTTACTGTAGAATACACAGTAGGGTACGAGATCGCTGACAATGAAAAGCCATTCCATAATTTTATAAAGCAAATTAGCAAATAAATAAATAAAAAATAAATACAGCATTTTCTGTAGGCTGTTTTTAGTTTTTCTTCCCTTTTCAGTTCAATAAATTTCTAAAAATAATTTACAAATAAATAAATACCGGTAAATTTTAATACAACATTTGACGTGGGCTATGAATTTTTCTTCACTTTTTATTCCTAATTTCCTAAGAAAATAATTAACAAATAAATAAAAATAACGGTACATATATAATTCTGTGGGCTATTGATTTCTGTTCAATTTTATTGTTAAAAAAAACCAACTTTCATTTCTCTACATTCTTTATAAATTAGTTCCGTAAATTTCTAAAACAATTTAACAAATTTACAGTATAGGAATACAGAGTGTGGATATTGTACTAATTTAAAAGATCAATATTTTAATAAAAACTAAAAAAGAACGCGAAGGTAAAGTAAGTAGGCCGAGACGTAGAGACACTGCAGTCGAGATCGCTGACATGTCAAAATAAATTTTTCTATAACCTTTACGCGGAAAGAGGAGCCCGGGGATACGTCGATCCATGGAACTATTTTCATTAAACAATAAATATTTGGGTGAGAAAATTTAATATTTGTGCACAGATTGATTGATGCGATAATATAGTGAACATCCGGGTATTTACGATCATATTCCCCGGAACTAACATGGCTGACAAGACCCCATGTCGACACGCTGTCAGTGATCAGTGCGGACTCTAGTGTCTATATATGACTCTATGGTCGTATCCCACAAGAAACAAACAGAAAATGAAATTAAATGGGGTTCTGCCCCTAAACTGGGCTAATGAAGACGGGCATACGCCATACAGTGTTCTATAAGAAAAAATTTGCGCGGGCAGCGGCGCTACGGCCTACTCTTATATCGAATTATATCTGCCAAGGGATATTTTACTTGCACGCCAATGTGCACACGCGATCTCGTTTTTTCGTACCATCCCACGATTAAACAGCTGTCGTTGTCGGGCCCTCCATCCAGCGTAACTGACAATTGAAAACACCGCCGGAAAATCCGGATGCACACCCGACCTCCCGGCTAGCGAGCCGGCGTCCTACCCACCTAGCCACCGCGATCCTCCAAAAGTTTCTAGTCGGTCGTATGGGACGGAACCTCGAGCTCAAGTGTACACATTGACGTGAACGAGAAAAAACCCATGACAATTGGAATTCGATATAAGAATAGACCGTGGAACCAATGTCCTGCCAAATTTGCTACTGTCCTGGCCTACAGTATGGAGTATCTTTATTAGCCCAGTCGGTGCAGGAAAGTAGGCGATAAAACGTCATCCCATTACATTTTATTTCACATTTTATCTAAGGACTAGTCACGGAGGCTGATTACTAATCAAGGGGCCCGGGGTTATATCCTAGTGATGGTCGAAAAATTTCCCTTGGAGTTTCTAGCGTGACGTGATCTGACAAGAGTGTCTCGTCATTCTGATGGATGGAAAGCCAGGGTGCTCGTTGGCGTGCACGTAAAAGAACCCTTGACAGTGAAATGAAGATCAGACGAAAACGTTAATACCCGTTGTCTTATATTCAGATTGGTTTAGAAAGAAGGTCGTTAAACTCCGTTTAATTTTGATCCTAGGTCTTTATAACATTAAACTGGGTAAGGCGCTGGCTTGCTAGCCCTTGAGGTCGATCCCTGCATTGTCCGAGAAAGTTCATCTCGATTTCCCGGCGTGATATAGAACGGAAGGCCTGACAAGGACAGCTGCCTAGTCGTTCGGATGGGACATTGGCGTGCACGTAGAACATCCATTGTAGCGCCGCTGCCCGTGCAATAATTTCCCTCATAGCACACTGTATGGCGTATGCCCGTCTTCAATTAACCCAGGTTAGGTACAGAAGAGTAGGAAGATAAACAAAATTCTTCTTTAGTGAGAATGGTCTCTGTACTTCAGAACGCCCCCAGTGACCCCAGTGCAGAAACCAGAAGATATTCTCTTCTGGGGTGGGGGCACTTTATATTCACAGGTCAAATGTTGCACCATTCTCACGAAAGAAGAATTGTGTCCGCCATACTTGAAACACACCAGTCTTCTACTAGTTCTTCGGGCATTTTGTTAGGTGTTCAGCTTAGAACCCGATTCTGGAGTAGGAACCCAGGGGATTATTCGTTCTGGAGTTGTGTTTTATTTTCTTTGAGACCATTCGCTATCAGCTGAGAATGGAATCAAATTTGTCGGTGATATTTTGAAATAAACGAACGTATTCGTGTCACTAGGGGCGTTCTGAAGCTACAAGCCCAGGGATTTGAAGGCGAAGCTCCAGTGGAGTATATTCACCACACTATTAACCTGATAGAACTATAGCTGAAGCTGGAAATGGTATACATAAATTTCTGTTATGATTGATTTTAGTAGTCTAGGGTGTCCTCTTTTAGTATGTGCCGGACGAACCTTGGTTACCCTTAAGTTTTTTGAGAAATCCAAAATGGCGTCCTTTTCAAATAATTCCCTATAACTCCAAAATGCCAGACGACAATGATCCTTTAAATCGTTAGCGGCGGTTGGGGTGCGATTATTTCACAAAACCAAACTATATCTAGAGACAAATCATATATGTCTTGATATAAGAGCATATAAGTGATACAATAACTTAACAATACATACATGCCTATCAGGAGCACCAGGGCCAGATGGATCGGCCCTGGCAAGGGAGGCACAAGATGTTTTTTTTTAAACATTTATAAAAAAACAAAAACAAATTCTACTCGCAAAACACGAAAATAACAAGGTAGTATTCAGTTTAATCTTCTAGTCATGTTTCTGGATGCAGCCCGTGACTACACAAGCGCAAAATGCTGTATATTCTAAGCCACCCCTACTGCAGCTAAAAACACGCGTACTACATGTCAATCTTGCATCCACGCCTGATGAGCCACATGACTACGGGGCATGTTGACCGATTGTAATGTTCTCAATTTAGTGTCCTTAAGCAAGCAATATATTTCCTGTGGATTACGATCTTCCAGTCAACGCCACACAATAGCACCAGGGCCACATGGATCGGCCCTGGCAAGGGAGGAACAAGATGTTTTTTTTTAAATATTTAAAAAAACCCCAACAAATTCTACTCGCAAAACACGAAAATAACTAGGTAATATTGAGTTTAATCTTCTAGTCATGTTTCTGGATGCAGCCCGTGACAACACAAGCGCAAAATGCTGTATATTCTAAGCCACCCCTACTGCAGCTAAAAACACGCGTACTACGTGTCAATCTTGCATCCACGCCTGATGAGCCACATGACTCCGGGGCATGTTGACCGATTGTAATGTTCTCAATTTGGTGTCCTTAAGAAAGCAATATATTTCCTGTGGATTACGATCTTCCAGTCAACGCCACACAATAGCTTGGTTATGACATTGTTTTACGTTCTCTACACATGCATCATTCTTTGGAGCAGGACTACATGGTTTGGTGGGGATGATAACGATACATTTCTCGTTTTAGATGCCTATACTCTCCAACGTGTTTCATGCAGCGATTTGCAAGAGCTCTGTCCATAACAAACTTCTTACAATGGAATCAACAATCGAGGAAAGAACAACCGTTGACATTGTTCGTCTTCTGAGAAACACATGTCCAGTACCAATGAAATCCTGCCAGCTCATGCTCCTACTGGATGTGACCCGGTTTCGTGCTGTAACGACATCGGGAAAGGAATAGCTGTGAAAGTTGTGAGAGCTTGATTATATCCCCTCTCTAGACGCTATAATAGAATTTGTGCTTACACAGGCCACTATCCATATGCTGACTGGTTATGGACAAAAGTTCTAGCAATTCGATGTCTGAAACACGATGGAGGGTATTGACATCCAAAACTGGGAATGTATGTCCACCATCCCCACCAAAACCATGTAGTATTTTTCAACGAATGATATTGTTGCAGGACCTTGATCCGGAACTGTTTTGCTGGGTAAAGGTTACTAAATTGAGAACATTTCAAACGACCAAATTGATCCAGAGTCTGCCGTGTTGCCCTGGATCTCCTAATAGGCATGTATGTGGTGTTATCATATCGCTCCTATGTCCAGAAATATAGTTTGTCTCTAGATATAATTTGGTTTGGTGAAATAATCACCCACTACTGCCACTAACGAGTTAAAAGGCCATATTATCTGGCATTTTGTATTTTACTATCATCTAATCACTCCACAGCATAAAGAACGATTTAAGTGTATTTAGTGAAATGCCGACCGCCCTGAATGCCATCATGAATTTCTGAAAACGGTCAAAGGTAACCGAGGTTCACCCGGCACATTCTAAAAGAGGACACCTTAGGCTACTAAAATCAATCCTGACAGAAAGTTGTGTAAACAATTTTCAGGTTCAGCCATAGTTCTGTCAGACTAATAGTGTGGTGAATATACTCCATTGGAGCTTCACCTTCACTCAGTATCTTCTGTCATTTTAAACGAAAGGTAGACCAGTGTCATTCTGAACTTCATTTTGACCCTGATAATACATTTCATGGGTCAACAATTCATCATCAGTGCCAAAATGATGTCCATGTGTCACGAAAATGGAGATTTGGGTGCCATCTTGGATTCTGACAATCTCAATTAAGATAGTTGAAATGGACTCTACATACCTAAAAAAAACATAAAATAGACACCCTACAAGCCATACCTGGCCTTTCTAAGTGATCTTTCAAGCACAAAACGTCCAAAAAATTCTGAAAATTGTCAAGATTTTGGAAAAAATGACCTCCGGCATCCATTTTCGGCAAGAAAATTCTGAAAAAATTACGGTGTAAGTTTGACTCTTAGTGTACTTCGATGACGGGTAGAAACCATTGAAATTACAAAAAATGGAAAAATTGAAAAAACCCGAATAATTTCAATAACCGGTTTCGAAAATAAAATAGACGCAGGGCTCTATAATGATATATTACATTATCTGGATCAGATAAAATGCCCCTGAGAAATCCTATATTCAAAAATGCCAAAAAACAAAAATGTCAAATATCGAAAATTAAATTTTAATAACTCAATATATACTATACATCGTTAGAATCGTAATAAGGTCAGCTAACTGAATGTGTTATTTATTTTTTTTATAAAAATCTGTTTAAATTCTAAAGTAATAAAACATTTCGGGATTTTTCGACTTTTTACGATTTTCAGTCCCTTTTTTATAATGTTCCAGACATTTCAACGTCTTATTAGATGGATTCGTGCACACGACTATCGACTTTTGAATGGGCTCTCGATATAGAAAGTTTTAAAAAAATGTAGGTTAAGGTTTTGAGATAAAAGCGTTTAAAAACTCTCAAAATCAGAAAATATTTGATTTTTAGCTTGTTGTATTTTGCATCCTGGCCATAGTTCAATTCTCGTGCCACAAAAGGGTACCTTAATTTGTTAAATCCGTTGATATTGGACGGATAAATCGCGTTTTCCCCAAAGTATCCATTTAATCGAGCATCCTTCGTAGATCCGATTCCATGGGGTCGCAAACAAAATAATATCATCGACATAAGAGTAAAACACAAACTTTTTGACCACCAATATCAATGCCATTATTAAGCTCGTTTAGACCTTTTGCCATATCGTTAATGTACAAATTAAATAATGTTGGGGATAAATTATCGCCGTGACGAACTGCAGATGAACAGGGAAACGAAACGCATGTCTCACTATTTATCCACACATATGCTGAGGTGTTTGTTTACATTGATTTAATCTAGTTATAGAAATTACTGGCAACATTATTAATAAGGAGCGTATAGAACAACGACTCTATGTCAATACAATTAAAAGCTTTTTGAAAATCAATGAAGGCGGAAAACGAAAGCTGTTGATTTAGGAGTTGGTTACAAATACATGCTCTAGGAACGACCGGTATGGTCTGAAACCGTTTTGTTCATTGACTATAACATTATTGTCTTCGAGAAAAGATACAAGGCTCTTGGGGATTCAAACAATTTCACAAGATTGATCAAACACAAAATCGAGCAAGACGTTTTTTCCTCGGACTTCACA
Organism: Patella pellucida; assembly: GCA_917208275.1. Lineage (NCBI taxonomy): Eukaryota > Metazoa > Mollusca > Gastropoda > Patellidae > Patella > Patella pellucida. Next base: position 37,809,159 of record OU795044.1, read on the forward strand.
GGTATGCGCCTTAGGTGACCTATAATGGCGATATAGGTTGGACACTGTGCTTTATACTACGATGAAATTATGGAACAATCGTTTAATTAAAGATGTGTTTGAAGCTGATTATAATTACGAAAATGGAAACAGGTGCTCCGAAGTAAAATCCGTGCTCAATGGTGTTTAAATGAGTCACATTTTGAGTAATAAACAACAATGTAATATAAAAGAAATAGAACAAAAAATTATTGATAACTATTCAAATGGCTGGTCGAACGAAAAAAAAATATATCGCCAAACTTCAAACATACACCAAATTTATAGATACAGTTAGTACAGAGACGTTAGTCACCCCCAATCTTAGCAAAGCCGAGAGATCACACTTAGCCCAGTTCAGATGTTGTATTCTACCCATGAGAATTGTGACTGGTCGTTATATTAGTCAAAGGACCGAGGATAGATTGTATGTTATGTGTCAATATAATGACGACAGAAGAAAAATTTCGGAAGCAATGACAAAACTTGAACTTGATTTCGAAACTTAAATGACAATGCCAGAATCATCAAATTAATGAATTACAATCGATATTGAGCACAATACATTACAAAGTGGTTTAATATAAAATGAGAATCCTTTTTTAATCCTAACTAATTGTACATAAATAATCTCTTAACAAATAAACTACAAATATTATATTATTACATGTACTTTAATTTATTATTAATTATATTTAAAGTGACTTATAGGCCCAAGAGGCCGGGTGTTTGAATAATGTCATAATTATATTGTATATAACATAACATAAGTCAGTATAATAAAAGTTTCTTCTTCTTCATCACTACACTAGGATATGGAAGGCTTGTTAGCATTGACGTGATCTAAATGACCCGAGGAATTGGCCAATGAAACGGTATGGTACGGCGCACTTGAGGCGTGTTTTCCAGTGAACTGTGGGTAATCCACTAGTAACATCAATGCTGTTTGGTTAATCAATTGTCTGACGCCATAGATCAAAATCCGCTCGAATGATCCCTGACGCAAAATATCGCTACAGCCGGTCAGATCTTCATGTAGTGTAGGCCATCGAAGGTATAAAAAACACGAAAATTTCTAATCAGAGTGACCCCAAATGTACATTGAAGGAAATGAAATGTGACTGAACGTCCAGTGTATGAATAGGCCGTAGCGCTGCTTTCAGAGCACAATTTGCAGCATATCTCACTGTGTGGCGTACACAACTGTCTTCATTTGCTAAGTCGGAGCAGAACAGTAAGACGTTAAACCCCATCTCAATATATTTCATTTGCTACTCTTTGGTTATGGCTGGGCGAACGTAAACGACGTGTGTACGCCATATAGTGTGCCGTGAGGGAATTTTTGCCTAAAAAGCTTTGATACCGCCTACTCTTATTTTGAATTCCAACTGCCAAAGTTTACGTACATACACGCTAATGTGTATAATATAGCCATGGGACCTTAAGCACTAGAAACAATTCAAAAGGCTGGTCGAACGAAAAAAAAATATATCGCCAAACTTCAAACATACACCAAATTTATAGATACAGTTAGTACAGAGACGTTAGTCACCCCCAATCTTAGCAAAGCCGAGAGATCACACTTAGCCCAGTTCAGATGTTGTATTCTACCCATGAGAATTGTGACTGGTCGTTATATTAGTCAAAGGACCGAGGATAGATTGTATGTTATGTGTCAATATAATGACGACAGAAGAAAAATTTCGGAAGCAATGACAAAACTTGAACTTGATTTCGAAACTTAAATGACAATGCCAGAATCATCAAATTAATGAATTACAATCGATATTGAGCACAATACATTACAAAGTGGTTTAATATAAAATGAGAATCCTTTTTTAATCCTAACTAATTGTACATAAATAATCTCTTAACAAATAAACTACAAATATTATATTATTACATGTACTTTAATTTATTATTAATTATATTTAAAGTGACTTATAGGCCCAAGAGGCCGGGTGTTTGAATAATGTCATAATTATATTGTATATAACATAACATAAGTCAGTATAATAAAAGTTTCTTCTTCTTCATCACTACACTGGGATATGGAAGGCTTGTTAGCATTGACGTGATCTAAATGACCCGAGGAATTGGCCAATGAAACGGTATGGTACGGCGCACTTGAGGCGTGTTTTCCAGTGAACTGTGGGTAATCCACTAGTAACATCAATGCTGTTTGGTTAATCAATTGTCTGACGCCATAGATCAAAATCCGCTCGAATGATCCCTGACGCAAAATATCGCTACAGCCGGTCAGATCTTCATGTAGTGTAGGCCATCGAAGGTATAAAAAACACGAAAATTTCTAATCAGAGTGACCCCAAATGTACATTGAAGGAAATGAAATGTGACTGAACGTCCAGTGTATGAATAGGCCGTAGCGCTGCTTTCAGAGCACAATTTGCAGCATATCTCACTGTGTGGCGTACACAACTGTCTTCATTTGCTAAGTCGGAGCAGAACAGTAAGACGTTAAACCCCATCTCAATATATTTCATTTGCTACTCTTTGGTTATGGCTGGGCGAACGTAAACGACGTGTGTACGCCATATAGTGTGCCGTGAGGGAATTTTTGCCTAAAAAGCTTTGATACCGCCTACTCTTATTTTGAATTCCAACTGCCAAAGTTTACGTACATACACGCTAATGTGTATAATATAGCCATGGGACCTTAATCACTAGAAACATTAGCCGAATCATTCGGCCGAAACAATCGGCACCGAATTTTATTCGGCCGAATGGGATGACACAGCAACCGAATGCTTCGCCGAGTCACCAGTCGATTGCATCACCTTTCACGTCACATGACTTCTCGATATGAGTGGTGATTGGCTAATGCATTCTACATTCGGCCGAACGCTTCGGCGAAGTGGACACACCGGGCGAATATAATTCGGGCGAATAAATATACGGTCGAATATATCAAACCTGTTTGATTCAGGCGAATCATTCGGCCGAATGACAGTGGACACACTAGGCCGAATCATTCGGCTAGTGTGTCCACCGCTTTAGGCTTTCGTGTTATCCGAACAACAAGACACTGCTCTGACTGCATCACTGACAATTCTGGAAAATCACAGGGAACGTTCTGAACGAACACCTGGATCAAATCTCGGATCTCTTCGTTATTGAACCAGCGCCAACACGCCTGTCGATATGGAGTAGGGTCAGCTGTCTAAGTTCCTTCGTTTCTTGCTAAATACACCTAAATTAAAAACAGAATTGAAGATTATATACACACAAAATTAATATTCGGTTCTAAGGTAAGGTATGGCCATTGAAAGTTACAATGGTGCCCCCACCCCCATCTTTATGTATCTTAGACTATTGAAGTAATAATCATTATGTTCTTTACGTACAAGCCTATCTCATTCGTCATGATTTTTAAGAGGGGTTTGGCTTCCCAGTAGGGTAGGGTTGGGTCGTATGCCCAACCTCGTTAGTCTTCTACGAGTCCCCCGGGATCCTCCCATAGCTATGCACAAGCGAATTTTTTTTAATTAAAAAAAGACAACAGACCTTCATGTTAGACCCGAAATGACCCAACTTGTGTCATTTAAAATGAGGCTTAAGGTCTTACATATCGGTACCAATTGGGCTAATAAAAATGAAAATAATGAAATGGGGTTTAACGTCCAACCATTTTGATCCGACTTAGCTAATGAAGCCGAGCATACGCCATACAGTGTGACAATGATGCAGATTTTGCCTAGGATGCTGTCCTACGACCTACTGCTATATCGAATTCCAATCGCCCAGGGATCTTTAACGTGCACGTCAATGTATCATCCGAACGACAAGACCTGCAAGCAGCACTGAACCGGCTTCCAGGAATCAGACAGGAAGTGTGTCATACAATAGCCCATTCATCGAGCTACCGAACGGTACTTTAGTTGTTTTGATTCAGTGACACCCGGCTTAGAAATCGCGATTTTTGCAAGAGTACTAATTTTTTACTGTATTTTCTCAAAATATGGAATATGCGAACTGGTCTTCCTGTACCATAAGTTTCAGAAAGATCCGTTGGACAGTTTTTAAAAGAAAGGAAAATTAGAAATTATTTAGCAAATATACTATTAGAAGCAAATTAACTAATATAACGAATTTTCGAATTTTTGTCAAAGATTGAGGCCTTTATTGACCATATTTAGGCTTTTAAATTTGAATTAACACCCTAGACCACCGTTAGGACTCTAAATAACATAGATTTAAAAAGGAAATACGAGCAGTTTTCGAGATAAAAGTTTCTGAATAGGCTCCAAAAAAGGAAAGTACTAGATTTTCAGCGTCTCATAATATATTGCCAAACCAGCGAACTTTTACTATAGGGGTATCATAAGATCATCCATTGTTCGGGCTATCCATTGACACTTTAGTTGTTTTGATTCGGTGAAATCTGGCGTAGTAATAACTTTTTTCGCAAGATTACCATTTATTTTACTTACGTTTTTTCCCTCAAAATATCGGATATTTTCCCGACTACTTCGGGTTTTTGGATCATTTTCGGGACGGTTCTACAAGTTGTTTGGATAGTTAACTTTAGCTGTTTTCAAAACAAAGAAAAATAATTTTCAGTAATGTAATGATTTTTCAACTTTTTTCAAAGATTGAGTCAATTTTCGACCGCTTATATTATTTAACTCTGCGTTAAACCATTTTCAGGGAAATCGTACGTGTCGTTTTCGAGATAATTACGCCTCAAAACAGATAATAATCGATTTCTATCCCTCAAAAATTGAATCACTCAGATGTCATATAAGAGTCCATTAATGTCGCTATCTGACGATACTTGAGTTCTTTTGTTTCGATAACATCTAACAGAAATATCAAGTTTTTCGCAATAGCGCCAATTTTATAAACCTTTCTTTTTCGTTTTTTGAATAGTGAGAATTGTCGGAATAATTTTAATAACCGGTTTGGAAAATAAAATAGCTGCAGGGCTCTATAATGATATATACTATTCAAAAAAAGTAGGAGATATTTGATTTTTAAGTGTTTTATTAAAGTCACCTAATGAAACTGACGAAGAAACAAATGACAAAATGAAATTAAGTTCACATTCATCGATTTATTCCAAATGATCGTTAGACTGACCATTATAAGGGTAACATGATACCCGGGGTCAAACAGCAAAGTTACCACAGCATCGCAACAAAATCAGTAACGGGTAAATCCTCCTGTGTTTGCCAAACAAGCATTGAACCGACGTAGCATACTCCTAATGAGACGTCTAAGGTCATTTTGGTCCAGATTGTCCCATTCCTGTTGCAACGCAGCAGCAAGTTCTTGGACATTGGCAGGACGTTGTTGACGTTGGCGTAACCTCTGTCCAAGTATGTCCCAGACATGCTGGATGGAGGAGAGGTCGGGACTCAATTCTGGCCCAAGGTAATGTAGTGATGTTCTGTTGTTGGAGGTAACCTGTAACGATCCTGGCCCTGTGACATCTTGCGTTGTCATCCTGGAAGATGAAACGGCGGCCATGGCGTCGTGCGAACGGCACAACATGGACTGCCAAGATGTTTTCCCGGTAGTACTGGCCTGTAACACGCCCTGCAATAACATGTGAAGCCGTTCTTCCAGCAAGAGTGATGCCTCCCCACACCATAAATGAACAACCCCCAAACGATTATGTCTGATGACGCTAACGTCTTTGAAGCGCTCGTTTCGACGACGCCACACCCTCCTACGTCTATCCAAAAAATCAACAGTGAACCTTGACTCATCTGAAAACATCACATTGCTCCAGCGTCGATTATCCCAGTGTTGACGATCCCTTCACCAACGACGTCTTGCCTGAATGTGATGATCTCTCAAACAAGGGATCACGCGAGGACGTCGGGCGCGAAGGTGACCCCTGTGCAGTCGATTCCTAATCGTCCGGCCACTCACTCTCACACCAGTGTCTGTTTGAAGACGAGCGCTGATCTGATTTGCTGTGATGACACGATTTCTCAAGGCCAAGGTACGGATAAAACGATCCTGGGCTTGAGTTGTCACCCTTGGTCGACCTGAGCGTGGTCTGTACAGATTGTGTATCACGGTATCTGGACCATAATCTGCTTATGACACACCGAGAAGCATTCATCGTCCGCGCCACAACCGCCCGTGTTGTACCAATCTGTAGCATGCCAAGGGCACGTAACCTTTTATTTTGGGTAAGCCGACGCATATCAAAATTTGTTTTCTGGTCACTAATGGGCCGGTCACACAGGCTTCCGCGAGTTGATCACGTGTAATTTTGCTATAAATTTTGCAAATTTTTTCTACACGCGGTGAAAATCAACCAATTTGTCTCAGACATGCTGGACACGCGAATGACAAGTGGACCACACGCGCGCGTGTGCATCGCGTGTCCACCACGAGTCCTCCGTGTGTGAGCGCTTGTGGTCAGAAAATGGGGTCACACGCAGCGCGTGTGTATCACTTGTGCTCCACATGTGCTCCGCGTGTGAATCACGTGCCGATCACTTGTGCTCCGCTTGCCGCCCGCGTGTATAAAAGCCGCCGCGTCCGGTGTTCTGGATCAGTATCGATCAATATTCCGTAGAGTAAAGATCAAAATCATGGCACCGAAATCAAAGAAGGGCAACTCCACGCCCAAGAAGATGAAGAGGCAAGCAAGGCCCAGGCCGAAGGCAAAAGTCTCGGAGCCTGAAACTGCTACCGAGGAGGTGGAGAGCAGCACCCCCGAGCCCCCCCAGGGCAGCAAGAACAGGCAGTCCAAGAAGATGGGCATAAAGGTGACGGCTCGTGTACATGCTGCTGCTGCCGCTGCCCCTGGTTCCAATGGCAGTGGAGAAGAGGACGAGCTTCTTCCTGATGGTAAGTACAATTTATGTAACATGTTTTTGATTTTTTATTTGGAAATACTCGTTACTAGTATAACGTGACGTGTTCAAAATTTATTTTATTTAAATATTCGTTTACGTGGCTGTCAGAAAGTATTCAAATTTATTTATTTCAATTTTATTTATGCTGAAGTGTTCATTTGATATGTATGTTTTTCAACATTCCTTACTATTTATTAAAAATACCTTTATTTTCTCTTTTCATTTTGTACAACAGTTGCAAACACTCCAGTCAGCACGAGTGGTCCTTCTAAGAGCACTGCCACTATGCCCGTCGCCACTCAGGCTGAGCCACAGCTTGTGCCACTGGAGAACCCTGCCTCACCTTCGTCACCTGCGTCACATGACCCCACACCCGAAGTTCTGGTGCGAGAGGAGCCTGTGGAGGAGCAGAAAGAGGCTGATGGTCATGCCAAGGGCAAGGGCAAGAAGCCGAGAAAGCCAAGAGGTCCCAAGAAGGAGTGGAAGTTGCCACCTGACACAGAACAGGATCTGGTTGAGTGGATGCGAGACAGAAGTTACTTGTGGATGCGCAGTCAACGTGACTACAAGAAAAAGACAGAAGCCTGGGAAGCTAAAGCAAAAGAAATTGGTATCTCGACTGACTACCTCGGGCACTGGTGGAAGAACTTGGAGGACTGGTACGTCAGGCTGATCAAGGTTGCCAGTGGCCAGGAGCGCAAGCTTCTCACCGACAGGGACAAGTGGGTGCTGAATAATATTTCCTTCTACAAAGGTCAGTACATATGTTGATAATTATTTCAAACATTTCCATTTTTCAAAAGCATTTTTGTACATTTAATTTTAAAATTTAAAACATAATAATTACTACGATTTAGTGTAATGATTATTCAGAAATTCACTTGTCTCTAATAACAGTCCTTTAATATTGTTCAGAAAAATTTGAATGCAAAACACTTAACAAACGTTTACCTTCTTTCAGCTGCCATACCTGATGAAGAATCTGACACTGTCATGCAGATCCGACGTACTGCTGCTGCTGGCTCTACTACTGGTTCTGCCGCTGGTTCTGCCTCCACGTCCACAGCAAGACCCCCTCTGCTATCCTTGGATGACCCAGCTGAGACGGAGAGACAGTCAGGCAATGTGCTCGAAGACCTCGAGAGGGAGGCAGCAGAGCTCGGATCAGTCAACTCTAGTTTCCAGCACAGGAAGAGGAGGAGGAAGGAGGACGAGGCGGAGAGCTGGATGCCCGAACTTCGTAAAAATCTTCAGACCAACCAAACACTCCTTGCAAAGCTGATGGAAAAAATGCTCGAGGACAAGGAGAGGGGGAAGAGCCAGCGTGAACCCTTCATAAGCTATGTCACCCAGACTCTCAGGTCTTGCAGTCTTCAAGACTTCAACAATGTCAAAGAGCTCATATCGGATATACTGAAACAGATAAAGGCTCAATCTGAAAGACCCTCAGCTTCCACTTCGGCTCCTCCAACTTGCACAGCCGCCTCCTTTGGGCAGTATCATCAGTACCATCAACAGTACCCTCAGCATCAGCAGTACTTCCAGACACAGCCCAACTATTATGCCTGGCAGCATGGTGTAGGGGGAGGAGGGGGAGGATACCAACAGCAGCAGCAGTACCCTGGGCAGCAAGAGCTTCAACAACCCAACCTCAGTACTCCTCGTCAACACACAGCATCTTCAGAATCGATGTCCAGAGCACAGAGCACTGCCCTAGGTGGGGATTGGTCGTTCAACATGGAGCAGAGCAACTTCGGCCGTGTTTCACAAGACAGTATGAACACCCCACCATTCTCGACAGTGTCACCAGCAACTCACCGACCTCCCATTCTGGCATCTGCAGCTTTGGGTGCACCACCATCCTTGTCAACACCACCAGCCGTGGAACCAACAGCAGTTGAGAGTGACACTCAGTCTGTGGCTACTCAGGGAACTCGTGACAGTTACAGTGAGGATGAGGATGCATGAAGGTTTCATGTTACACTGACAGTTGTATTTTGTTGTGTTGGGATGTGGTGCATGGTGCTACAGTGACATTCCTTGAACTGATGTATTTTGTATTTTGTTTTTGCCATAGCATGGATTGCTAGCAGTGACTTTCTTTTATTTCACTTGTTATACACGTGATACGTGATAATAAAATTGTTGAACTGTTACTAATTGTTTTTAGTGAATAAATTGAACTTTGTGAAATGGTTTAAGAAATGAAATTAAAATTTGTCGAGTTTACGGCGTGATGAACGTCGGGGAAAAGTGCACTTATTTGTATAACGCACGCCGTAAACTCGACAAATTTAATTTCATTTCTTGTAATTACAACTCAACAAATTTCATTTGATTTTATCGATTTATAGCGAACAAAACTAGTAAAATTACTCCGTAGAAAAGTAGTCCGTTTGCAAAACCTTGTTCATCGCCCAATGAACTTGGATTGTATGTAATTGCATCTCAGTCAATCAGAAAATAGTATTTGCACCATGTGACTTAGAAGTTGTAATTATAATAAAATGAAAGTGGGAGAATATTGCAACAAAAATGTATTTCAAATGTCAAAAATAAAAGTTGAATAAATACTTTATGTAACTTCTTTTCTTTGTCATTTCAAATATTTTTATTCCAATAATCTTTCATTTTTATTTTATAACCATATTATTGAATGACAACAAATGTAACAATACATTGAAAATAATAAATTTTAAAATTATTGCAATAAAATAAAATTACATCTCAAATGAAAAGAAATAAAAGTGAGTTTAGGACTAAAGGTCCTAAGCTTACTTTTATTTTTTTCAAATTTGAAATGTACTTTATTTTATTGCAGGATTTTTTTCATTTATTTTATTATATAATAGTTTTATCAAAGTTTTATTGCCACAAATGCTGCCCCCCCCCCCCAAACACATACTGCCACAATGCCCCCAAACACTATCATTTGTCCACACTGTCACTTCCACAAGAACTAGTCAAGGAGCATGTTGTCTTGCCATGCAACACTCCCAGCAGGGGATGAACACCATTCCATTATGAGATTCCTCTGAGCCTTGGCCAATTTGTAGTCTCTGTTGGTTCCTGGTAGGTTCTCGGGTCTTGTGTCATCCAGATTCTTTCCTCGACGCCATTCACCAGGCACCAGGGCTCCATCAGGGCGTTCAATGTCAACAAGTCTGTTTTGCATGACAGGATACCTCGTGCGCATCAGGTTGTGGAGGACCACACATGCCTTGACAATGAGCCTAACCGTGTCTGGTTGGTGCATCATTGTTGTTAGTAACACCTGGAATCTGTTGGCAAGAATGCCAAAGGCATTTTCCACCACCCGTCTTGCTCTTGACAATCTGTAGTTGAAGATTCTTTGTTTTCTTGATAGCTGTCTGTTCCCAAAGGGCTTCATCATAAAGCTTCTCAATCCAAATGCATCGTCACCCACCAGGAAGTAAGGTAGATCTTCTGTGTCCCCTGGGAGGGGAGTAGGCTGAGGGAATCCAAGAATGTCACCGTTCTGTAAGCCTTCTTTAAACTCACTGGCATTGTAGATATGCGCGTCTGATGAGGCCCCCTTGCCACTCACGTCCACCCATAAGAACTTGTAATCACTGGTCACCACAGCCAAGAGAATAATGCTGAAAAAACCCTTGTAATTGTAGAATTCAGAGCCAGAGTTGGGAGGGGCCTTGCATGCTATGTGTTTGCCGTCTATAGCTCCAATCACGTGAGGGAAATTCCACCTGTTCAGCCAATCGTCTGTAATTTGTTGCCACTGTTCGGGGGTTTCTGGAGGTGACAGCATCTCCTCACGATATACATGCACGATTGCCTCACAAACTTCACGAACAATGAGGCTTATGGTGTTGTGTGGGACACGCCAGCCATACTGCATCTCCCTGTATTTCGAGCCTGATGCAAGGTGCCTCAAGGTGATGGCCACCTTGAAGCCTGGGTCCAAGGGAGCTCGCCAATTGGTTGTCTCCTTCGTCAGTGTTGGTGTCAGCCTTTCCACCAGTTCATCATACATCACCGGAGGCATTCTCATAAAGTTCTTGAAGGCACGGGGGTCCTCGTTCCTCAGCTCCACCATCAGCCTGTCATACAGCCCCAGCTGTGGCCTGCGGTTGATCCATTGGCGCACCCATATGGCTCTGACTCTTCTTTGTCTTCTCCTCACTCTTCTTCTGACATCCAGGGCTTGCTGAACCTGAAGTAGCTGGTTCTGATGTTGCTGGAACAGCATAACCAAAGCATTACGATGCGCCGGATCCATGTTGCCTCTTCAACGTCTTGATCACAACTGATGAAAAATGGCCCACACGCGATCTTTTTATAGCAGAAATAACTGGTGGTACAAACGAGATTGGGTCGTGGACGACACGCGAATCAGTCGTGGTTCAATCGCGATTCAACGCGAAAACACGCGAATGGCCCGCGGATGACTCGTGACACAATCCCTGAGGAAGCCTTTTACACGTGGAGCACACGCTATCACAGGTGGTAGGAACGCTGTAGACACGCGGATCACAAGTGGATGACAAGTGCTACACACGCAGTCACACGAAGAAATTTTGCGTTTGCCCGCGAGTGACCACTTGTCGTCCACTTGTGATCCGCGAGTGTACCACGTGTTATCGCGTTTGGCCCGCGTTTGTACAGCGTTTACACCACGTGTGCGACACGCGGTGGCCGTTGCGCCTAATTTTTGTGCTGCTCAAAAATAAAATCGGACTCCGTGCGCGTGTAAAATTTTTCGCGCGTGTGCGCACTTGTTATTCGCGAGTCCACCACGTTTCATTCACGTGTCATTCACTTGTGACCGCGCTTACTTCGCGTTTGACAGTTCTTCCTCGCGATACACTCGTGATCAACTCGCGGAAGCCTGTGTGACCGGCCCTTAAAACAATTAAACTGATGTTTCCAGCCTGGAATTCAATGCCACAATGACTGTAACATTCAAAGTCAGAGTCGTGCAAATCTTGGGTTGCCCCCCCCCCCCCATGATGACCCCAAGCATCACCTGCATTCTATGCGGTAGCTATATTGGTGCGTTTGGGCGTCACATGTAACTGGAAATGTTACTTCTGTTAGGTTCTATAGTGACTTTTTTCGTAGTCATTTGCATATTTTAGTATTATGCACCCGAAATCAAATATCCCCTACTTTTTTTGAATAGTATATTACATTATCTGATTAGATAAAATACCACCGAGAACCCTATATTCAAAAATGCCAAAAAAGTAAAAAGTATCGAAAATTAAATTTTAATAACTCAATATATATTATACATCGTTAGAATCGTAATTAGGTCAGCTATCCGAATGTGTTATCTTTTTTTTTTAAAACATCAGTTTAAATATTAAAGTAATAAAGCATTTTCCAAAATGTTATGATTTTTCGACTTTTTACGATTTTCAGACCCTTGTTTATCCTATTCCAGACAGTTTAAAGACTTATTGGATGTATTCATGCACAAAACTATCTAATGGACTCTCGATAGAGAAAGTTAAAAAAAATTGTAGGTTAAGGTTTTGAGATAAAGGCGTCCAGAAACTCTCCAAATCAGACATATATTTGAGTTTTAGCTTGTTGCATTTTGCAGCCTGGTCCTAGTCCAATTCAGGTGTCACAGCAGGATACCTTACGGATAAATCGCGTTTTTCCCAAAGCATCTATTTTTGGGGTTTTTTTTCAAAATATCTGACATTATTTCGACTACTTCCGGTCTACAGATCATTGTTGAATTGCCTTACCAACGGTTTGACGATATAGCTTTATGATCCAGGAGTTTAAGAAACATCGATTAAGGTTTTCAAAAAAAAAAAGGTTATAAAATCGGCAGAAAATTCGAAAAATATAGGGCGATAACTCTGAATGAAACCTATATTGCTGGAATCGGATTGACTTTCGATATTCAAATATATGGATCAAAATTGACAATTTTCAAAACTAGCAATAATTGTCCCTTTAAAAACCTTTTTTAATTTTCGAGCATAAAATTACAGCGACTGTTATCTTCTATGAAAATGTTATTGGTTTTAAAATAGGTGAAGAATTGAGGAAACTATGGCCGACTTTTGGCCATTTTGGCAACTTCTGGTCTGCGCAGAAATTTCAACATCAATATTTTACGTAGGAGCCACCACATGGGTTCCCTGTAGCAAATTAGGTTTAAAATTGGTATCTGTTACAGGCTCTGAGACATAAGCTCCCGCGGTAAATAATAATAATAATTTTAGTAATCACAATAGGCTTTCAAACAGTCCGAAAGCCTAATAACAGACTGCTACAGCTCTATATAATACAAATAAGATATTGAATTGTGTAGCATAAAGCTAATCCTATACACAAAGAGAAGGTCCATTACCCGAAGGATCTGTCAAGAAAATATCCATTAGAAAAGCATGCCAAGAGAACGCCTTTAAAATATTCACGAGAATTCGCAAATGTATTTCAGACAATAGAATGCATTTTAAGAAATCCATTTAATAAATTATTTTACAGCCATGTTTGAATGGTGGTTATCTGAACGCAAGTGGTTGGTGTAAATGTGTTGATGGTTGGATTGGAACACGCTGTGAGAGGTTAATGACACGTAAGTATCTCGGTCAATATTACCGCCATCTTACTCCGCTAATTAAGGCAACATGAAGCTTGTGAAATAAGGGAAAATTACACCGAGAGAACCTGAGAGGTCCACGGTCAAGATTTCGCACTTATCAGTGGAGAAGGCAGGGGGGGGGGGGTTAGCATGGTTTAAACTACCATGTTACGTGTACACATTGCGTGTACATAATGGGGGGGGGGGCTTGCAGGTGGATTTTAAAGAAGTGCATGCGAACACGCTGCTCTCTGCGCAACATTCCTCTTCTAGCTCACAGAGTATGCCTGTCTTCATTTTTGAGTGTAAAATAATAGGTCACAAAAACGTATTCATTAAATTTGGTCTGTCTGGGGTTTTTTTTCTGTTCGTGAACTTACTGCCCTGGCCTAACCACGAGCCCATTAGTAAACTATGAGTAGCCTACAATGATGAGTTTTTATCTAACATGCTGAAAAACTCCCCGCTCATTCAAATGAACAATAATACATGAAATATTTAACTATTCGCGAACTTCCTGTCCTCAAGCTAACAATAAGCTATAATTGATAAACTATGTATACTAAACAGGGTTCCATCCTTTTAGGTGTGAGAGTGAATATTTTATTCCACTGAGGAGCAATATACCTATCAGTCACGAATGTCTTTCAATACAACTTGCGGTAGTTTTTTCTTTGATGTGCATAGCAGTTACATCTCATAACAACCTGTCATGACGTCAGCATTGTTTGATATATTCGGTTCATATCATCTGCTGATGACGTCATGACAGGTTGATATTTAATAACAACCGGTAAATACGTTATCTCGGATCGGTATGTTCGGCTAACATCAACCGTCAATGACGTTGATGATCGAAATATTTAGATCGGATATCCAAATATTCAGATCTTTTTCTCCAAATTTCGACTATTTCTGCAAACATTACAAGACTAGAAAGTCTTTATAGCACAGGAGTTCCTTTGTAGAGTATTTTTTGGGTCAATTTACTTAACACAGGAGGTTAAATCCTTCTTCTCTGCACTTTCACGGTCCAAAATGGCGAATGTATAAACAATGCAGTCGGTAATTTTCGTTATTTGAGGGACACTACCGAGCAGTTACCTATTCATTGTTGAAACAAATGAAAGAACTCATTCAATTGAAGGGTGAAATGGCGTCGTATATGTCAGATATAAACCTACTCTCCCTCGGATTGATACGATAGAGAACAACTGGGATTCGCCCTCGTGTTCGCTACCATATCCACAATGGGATATAATTGATTGAACGGGAAGAAGAAACACACTTCCGCAATGGCTCAAGTATCAGAAGTCATTCCAGCAATGACAAGAGGGGGATTTCTCGGGCCATTGCTTCGGGAATATGTGCTTTGTCAGACTCGTTGTCACAATCAAAAAAAATCGGATCGCGACAGTACGAAACATTTTAGCCGAGTCACACTTTTTACTTTGTATGATTTCAGATTGCAAGGATGGAAAACCATATGGTTATACCACAGGGGTATACCCACTACACCCGGAGGGAGCTCCTGAACCCGTTACAGTTTTCTGTTTGGCTAATCAGATATCAGTCAACCGTCACTTTTCGACAGGGTATAACTTTAACAGATCTTGGTCGGATTACAAGAACGGATTCGGAAGTCCTCCAGGCAACCTATGGCTCGGATTGGACAATTTACATTTGTTCACTAGTCGGTATAAACATCGCTTGATAACATTTATCTATCTTAAAAATAGCACTAGATTACGGAGCCAGGTTTTAGAATTTACCATTTCTAACGAGAGCAGCAAATACGTGATGAATTATGATCGCGCAATCGTGAATGCTGTAGCCGATACTCTAGGGGATAGTCTCGTGGATATGAAAGGGCAGCCTTTTAGTACCTATGACCAAGACAACGACAACGACGCAAGCAGGAATTGTGCAGCAGAGCACGGAGATGGATATTGGTACAATGCCTGCGGTAGATGCAACCCAACCGGTCCATTAACCCAACCCGTGTCAGGCAACAGGCTAAATGTAACCAATGAAATGTTCTGGATAGATGACCTTGGCGATGTGGCACCTTATAAAATAACTCAATTTCTGTTTTATGATGGTTCATGGTAGTCCTAAGACAACTGCCCCCCACTGCCTTCGACGGATCGCAGGCACCAGAAAAAGAGCAGGGTGTCCCACACAGTGACGATTAGCTCTAAAAAAAATGAAACTTACTTCTGTGAATGTTCGTTCATCCATACATGACGAGATATTAACTGCGTACGACAAGGCGGAAAAGCAGCAAATAAATTATTAGCAGCTTTAGAAACATTATTATCTGAAGGAATTTCGAATCGGTCAGTAAAGCTTAACGTCCGCTTCCACCTTTTAGCACATACATAATCCACCTTTTGCTCATTTTTGAGAAGGTGGTTGGTTAGTGGGTCGCCATTTTTTTAAGTATGCCGTACTCCGGCACTGAATTATTAGTGTTTATCCTTATAATTATAACAAATTCAATGGATGCCCTTTTCAAGTTTTTATAGTTCAATATTTCGTTTATCGTGTATAATCCAATTCGATTACAATGGCAGATTGACATAATTGAATTAACACTGAAACAATGATATGGATTATAAGAGTTTCAATTTCTTTGTGATAAAATGACAGGGGGGGGGGGCATTCGTGTTCATCAGCTGTTATTGTCATTACAGACATTAATAACCCATTAGATTGAGAGAGACAGAGAGAGAGAAAAATTGGGTTTAAATGTCCACTCGACATAAACTAGGTCACTTCGGCACTAATATATGGTTTAATTTCATTTCAATAATTCGCTTGCGTGTAGGGGTCTTTAGCAGTGTAAGTAAACCGGATGACCCGGCAAAACCCCACGAGGTTGGACAGGCGACCATAACCATTGCCACGTACAACTGGGGATTGTAACGCCAGTTGACTCAATGACATGCTTCATGATGCAGCGTGCATGTGCTATCCATTCGACAATCCAACCCCCCAAATATCAAAGGAGATGGACTCGATAGGGCGAGGAAGACTTGAGACTTGATGTTGTTGTCTCTACATCGCATCAGAAAAATATGGCAAAGCCTAGTTTTGACATACGTCGCAGGCTTCGGTATTTCGTAGACCAGCTGCAAGAAACCGAGTTTAAATTTCATATGCAGGACCCTGCGATCTTCTAAGGTGCCGGACAGTCGCAAATTCCCCACGTAGGCTCCGGGTTGTGAGATAGGGTCAGGGGTAAATAGAAAGGGGCAGATATAACATACAGCATTATCTCAATTCGCCTGTATTAGGTATGTTTATAGTATTATTGATCTATGGTATTTAAAGTTCCTTGGTGTGATTTGAAACCACTTATTGAACTTCAATAGCTCCGCTTGAAAACACACACGACCGACATTTCAATTCCGAAATCGACGACGGTACTCGAATTAAATGGGCTACTTTAAAATACTAAGAAGTATTTATTCCGCATCTATTTAAAGATACATTATTGGGGATTAGATAATAAAAATGTCACTTCTCGCTTTTATAGTTAAAAACTCGATAATGTAAAGGGAATTTGCGGATATTGATGCACTCTGAACCTAAAATTTAGCTATTAAAATTTTGGACTAGCTTCAATCATCATTACTAAAGTCGCGATTTTCCATTTCATGATCCTAATCCAATAAATATCGCAGGCTAGCGTTGATGATTTGGATAGGTTAATTAATGCCTAATTAATAATTTAGATAACAGTTGAGGTCTAAAGAAAGGCCTGTGATAAGCAGATTTAGCCATTGCATATGTATGTTGAAGCAAGAACTAAACTGACTGAATTTCGCGCAGATTAATTGCATTTCGAATTATTATCCTTGTTTTCCGTTTACCTCTTGCAAAACCTGGACGTGTCAACCGCTAGTTTAAAAGGCCCAGTAAAATCCGTAGCCTTTATCGCATTTAAAAGCTTTTCATAAGGGGCCGTGGATCACCGAAAATCGGTACAGGTTTTTCTCCCACGACTCCGATAATTCACCACGCAAGTTGACTCAATGATAGACGTTATGATACAGCGCGCACGTGCATTCAGACACACTACCGCACCCCACAACCCGCTTGACAAAGATAATATGTAAAAATCAATTAGTTGATAGACAGCACTCTCACAATTTCAAATAGCACGTTGAATGAAAGAAGTGAATATATCATGTTGACAAAAGAAGTGCGAGCGTGCTCTTTTGTGTTAGCTTGACGTATTTTGAGATTTCTTATGCTGGGGGTGCGTATCTCTAATACGTCGAAGCACACAGCGCTCTAATGATATTTAATATTTGAGGAGCTTTAATCTATAAGAAATATAAGTAATAATTATTTGACGTTGAACTGGGTTTATTAACGAATGAACATCACAACACAAATAAAGATATATTGAACTCATACTTAAAACATCAATTACAAGTTATCTATTAATGAATAATTGAATATATAATTTTAGCATATATTATGTGACCAAGTGTAACTCTTAGGTATTTCACATTGTCATATTTATGCATCAAGAACGTACTATTATATTAATCAATAAGCGAATATAAAGTATTATCATACAATGTGAATATGTGTAGTAAACTATTTCACATCATAATATTATACATAAAATAAACATATATACTAAATGAATTATTAGGCGACACAATAATAAACTAACTCACCTATAAGAAATATAAGTAATAATTATTTGACGTCGAACTGGGTTTATTAACGAATGAACATAATTGTCCGTATTTCGTCTCTTATATTTATACCCAGTCGCTTTCGCCAACTTAATATCTTAAAAATAATGAAACTAGAAATGTTTGAACATGTACATGATAAGGGTTAAACATATAATACAAAACTTTATATAAATTAACAAATTTACATTACTGAGGACTGACTCAAATATAGGTACATACTCAATGAGTGACTAAGATGCATATTAAGTAATACTAAATTATTTTACATTAGATGTTCAGAAAAGGTAAATAGATAAGACAGTACATTGAGATTAGAACGATCAGGGTTCGGAGTATAGATTAACTTATCCACTTTAAAGCAATTAGTTAATTAAGATAAGTAAATACATGTATATCAAAATATGTACTATAACAGAAGTAAAAGACATGTCCGTATATACATTTTTCATGTCAGTGGTGTAGGACGGGGGAGTTGAAAAAGATGGTTGTCTAGTCTTTCGGATTTGGTCGAAAATCCCAGGCCCCGTGTACGCAGTTGGAATTCGATATGTAAACCGGCTGTAGCGCCGCTGTCCGGGCACAGTTTCCTTCGTACCACAATATATGGCGTACGTCCGTCTTCATTAGCCGGGTCGGATCAGAACAGTAGGACGTTTATACATTTTCCGAATATTTTTACAACAATTTTTATTAATAATAGGATGTCATAGTTTCTGCATTCACAAAGATATACTCTTTTTAAAACATTTCTACAACACGAGTTCGCAAATTTCATGTACACTAGTTTTTAATATTTTTCTTCTAATATTATCAGGGCAATTATCTTTCGGGTCACTAGAATGATACCTTTAAAGTTACAATTTCATATTTTCTAAGAAAGTCAAAAAATAATTATTGCTATGTCTGGAAGAGAGGTTCCCGAAGGTCTCCCAAACAAAACACAACCATTCCCGGTATATTACAGTTTTAAGGGTCCACTGGCAGCCATATTGGATTTGTGCCAATTGTTGGACATATGAAGTTATGACGTCAGTGGAAAGTCATGGGTTATGCTTTTATTGATTCATTGGTACCACTTTTATAACTACCTCTAATACATTTACACCGTATAAACTGAGTTCATTCCCGAAATATTGGAGTTTTAACGTAACAATGACGGCCATATTGGATTTATATTAATTACTCAAAAACTTATCTTTTTATTTTGGATTTATGCTAATTGTTGACCGTATGACTTCTGACCGCACCTGCTATCGTTGTTCTAGTTTTTGGTAGCAATTTCCTATCTGTTCGTATTATTACCATCCTAAAAACTCAACCATTTCGGAGATATCGGAGTTTTAACTTTCAATGGCGGTCATATTATGCTAATTGCTAGCCATGTGACGGTATGACGTCACAGGGACGCCATATACCTATGTTCTTCTGAGCCATCTGCACCACTTTCCTATCTAACCGTAATACATTTACACCCTCCAAACTCAACCATCCCCGAGATATAGAAGTTTTAAGGTGCCAATGGCGGCCATATTAGATTTTTGCTAATTACTCGAAAACCTATCTTTTTATTTTGGGCGATTTGTGTTAGGGAGACCTTCAGGGACCCCTTCACAAGATTCCATCGAGAAAAATTATGTTGCAATTTGTTCTAGGTATCCATTCCATATGGCTTATCTTTACCCGACTATTGCCTTTTGTTTAATCCAAGATCCTAATTCTCGCCAATATACTTGTACATGTTCACAGCAGTAATAAAGATGTGTTAAAGATTTTTTTTTTAAACAATATTTTATTGATTATTAGGATTAGGAAACGGGCAAAGCCTATATAATCTCTCTCCGTCTTTGCAAAAGGTACATAAGTCTGATTTAATAATTCCAGAACATTGAACTGTTAATACTGCATGGCTTTCATCAGTTAGTCAAGAGACAAAACACATATGAAAATCAGAATTATTTTGTCATTGTAATATATTTTTAAAAAACACTCGGGACAGATTTCCTTTGTGCTTGCTCAAGTCCCATTTCCGTTTCAATATAATTATAGCTTTAGCTTCAAAGAATGTTTTAAACCTGCCTTCTATGCATAACAAACAACTTCTGATTCACATTATAAAGACATGAAAAACACATTAACCCGAACAATTACACAGAAAGGAAGGATTAAAGCGCATTAATTTTCTGAGAAAGAGAGAGACATTGGGGTTTAACGTCCACTCGACATACACTAGGTCATTTCGGGACTAACACATTACAATAGTCGAGGGAATATATATCAACGATAAGACTGTAATTAACACTGATTGGGTGATTGTGTAAATTCGATATAAAATTAGCTTTACACTAAAGTATTTATAGGGTAGTTGTATCCAATAAAAGTATTGCATACTGGATTCTAGGCAAAACACCCAGGGCAAAACTGACCTATAGGATGTCTCCGACTGACCCACCCAGTGACGTTAGGATCCCGCGTTCTTCTTCTTCAATCAGGCCACGCTACAATCAAACAGATTCTTGTGTCATGGGGTATTTTCGTGAGATTGACGTGTTTTGAAGGGGGATTTGATTTGACGCGTCAATAGATCTTTAATGAATCTTAAATGAAATTACTGGTAGCAGAATCAATAATTGTTAACATGTTTGTATAAATTCATTAAGTAACAACATCAGCCATGGGTTACATTAATTAACTTCCTTACATCAGGGAGTAAACAATTAATCGATACAATTACCGTTAATTAAAAACTAGTCAATTAATTGAAAATGTTGAAGGCGTTCAACGTTATCTTTTTAGAATTAAAAAGTTGTTCAAGGGCGACTTTTGAGGGCATAAAAGTCGAGAATATGTCACAACACATGAATTAAATACAGTACACATTCTAGCAATGTTTACTTTATCGAATTTATTGAACTAAATTAAGCGAATCAACACTTTTATAAATTAATATAACAAGCGGTTGCAATTCAAAATACGCCCACGCTTCCAAAGGTAGGTATTTTCTTTTAAAAAAACCAAAACAATGCAGGGCTGAAACGTTTATCTGTGAAACCGTGGGTGGCAGGCGCGGTATCGATGATATAAAAATTCATAATTCAAGGATGGAAATGGAGAAAATCCTTAAGCACGGAAAAAAAAACCCTACAAAAAACTACCAGATCAATGGCGACGGAACTGCGGACAACAGAAACATGTGTGTAATTTTTGTTTTACGGCGAGTCATTTTGTTATTAAAAGAAAATAAATTATGATTGTTTGTTTTTGATCACATATTTTGGTTTTCAAAATAAGTGGTAACAAAGTTTTAAGAGGTTTTTGTTAAAAAGTAAAATATGTTGTGCTTGTTTGGCTGGAATTTGGTCAAGTTCCTAATAAGGAAATTCTTGAATAAACGGTTGAATAAACTTTTCGTCGTCCATCGCTATAACATAGGTTCTATCTGCTATGTTATTTTTTGTGTGTTTTGTATATACCTCGAATTAACGGGAAAGTTTTAAAGAGTTATTGCCTCGTAAATTCGAGAGTTTTGTGTATTTTGCCTCGTAAATTCGAGTGTTTTGTACTCCTATTAATAGGAATCGGTTTTAGGAAATGTAACAAAGTGATCTATACCTTTCACCAAACTGAGCGATCATTTAGGTACATAGAACTTAATGAACTCTGCTAGTTTTGACAATACATATTATATGAAGTGACGGTTCAAAAAACTTCTGTTAAGACACGATCTTATTAAAAATCTAATTTATTCAATATGATTTTACAAGCTATACATGACCTGTGTACAAGATCCACATGACTTCAATGAATTATGCAGTGATCAGTAGGCATGCCGTGACGAGATAAAAGACAGAATGGCAGATTTGACCAGTTAGAAAGAGAGGAGACGAAAGGGTTGGACGAGAGGGAGAGAGAGAGGGAGACATTGGGTTTAACGTCCACTCAACACAACTAGGTCATTTCGGGACTAACATATGGTTAAATTTTTTATTTCAATAATTCGCTTGCGCGTAGGGGTCTTTAGCAGTAAAGACAGAGAAAATTCTTATCCAAAAGAAATTAAGAATGCTATGGAAAATTTCGTATCTAGGGCCTACGGCCTACCCTGGAACCAATTTATTTGCCAATTAGTAAACAATAGGCTACAAACACAGGGGCTACTTTAAGATCAGGCACTCTCACAATGTTTCAGTTAGTTTTTATGTGTCTGCGTGTTTTTTATATCTTTTGGCACATTTTATAATTATGTGTAGGCCTATATTAGGGGACAAATGCATTTAAATCAACCACAATGAAGCAGACGTCAAATTTATGACGTAATTCTAATACCAAAGTTGTTTTTACGACGTTAAAAAGAATCGTAGTCTCAGTGTATGGTAAGCATTACCAGTCACAATGTGCTAAGACTTATACTTGACCTGTGTTTACGTAAGAGTGGTCTTGAGAATTTTCTAGGGACTGTATTTTTATAAGATTCTTACGTAAGTAAAAGTGAAGCATGACTTTGTGCTTACTTTAAGAATTTTCTAGGAACCGGGCCCAGGGCTCAAACCACAGCCGCAAGCCAGAGGTGGCAAGCCAGCTAGTGGTAGAAGCTGGACCCGAGACCACTAGGCCATCCCAACCCCCCACGGTTGGACGAATGTATGGACTCACCAAAGTTCAGAATGGTAGATTTAATATTGTTATATGTGTTCCCGTAGAAGTTCCCGGTGTAAATTAGCTCGTGTTGCATGTATGTAACTGAAACTGGTTTAGATACCTGATGTAAATAAGTCATATATTTACGAAACTGATATCTGCTATCACTACGATAGTGTTACAATTTTTCAAAACCCTGTCAACGTGATACAGGCTACAGTTTAGCAGAATGATACAAACAGTTGGTGTGAAACACTGTCGTTATTCAGCCTTACGTGGCCTTTCATACCAGAATTCAGATCCCGATTCCGAAAACCGTTAGAACAATATAAAGGCTACATTTTTTTTCAAGCATGTGACCAAAACCCAGATCAAATTTCTTGAAGGCGTCTTAGCTTTCGAAAGGCAACTGCTGCGTTTACTTATTTCTACGCTTTGTGAAGCTATCTTTCAGAAAACGTTTGGACGCGATAGAGGCTACAGATTTTATAGGATTTGTTTCAAGTCTTGTGTGAATTATCGGAGTCGTGAGAGAAAAACCTGTACCGATTTTCGGTGATCCACGGCCCCTTATGAAAAGCTTTTAAATGCGATAAAGGCTACGGATTTTACTGGGCCTTTTAAACTAGCGGTTGACACGTCCAGGCTTTGCAAGAGGTAAACGGAAAACAAGGATAATAATTCGAAATGCAATTAATCTGCGCGAAATTCAGTCAGTTTAGTTCTTGCTTCAACATACATATTATGCAATAGCTAAATCTGCTTATCACAGGCCTTTCTTTAGACCTCAACTATTATCTAAATTATTAATTAGGCATTAATTAACCTATCCAAATCATCAACGCTAGCCTGCGATATTTATTGGATTAGGATCATGAAATGGATAGTCGCGACTTTAGTAATGATGATTGAAGCTAGTCCAAAATTTTAATAGCTAAATTTTAGGTTCAGAGTGCATCAATATCCGCAAATTCCCTTTACATTATCGAGTTTTTAACTATAAAAGCGAGAAGTGACATTTTTGTATCTAATCCCCAATAATGTATCTTTAAATAGATGCGGAATAAATACTTCTTAGTATTTTAAAGTAGCCCATTTAATTCGAGTACCGTCGTCGATTTCGGAATTGAAATGTCGGTCGTGTGTGTTTTCAAGCGGAGCTATTGAAGTTCAATAAGTGGTTTCAAATCACACCAAGGAACTTTAAATACCATAGATCAATAATACTATAAACATACCTAAGACAGGCGAATTGAGATAATGCTGTATGTTATATCTGCCCCTTTCTATTTACCCCTGACCCTATCTCACAACCCGGAGCCTACGTGGGAAATTTGCGACTGTCCGGCACCTTAGAAGATCGCAGGGTCCTGCATATGAAATTTAAACTCGGTTTCTTGCAGCTGGTCTACGAAATACCGAAGCCTGCGACGTATGTCAAAACTAGGCTTTGCCATATTTTTCTGATGCGATGTAGAGACAACAACATCAAGTCTCAAGTCTTCCTCGCCCTATCGAGTCCATCTCCTTTGATATTTGGGGGGTTGGATTGTCGAATGGATAGCACATGCACGCTGCATCATGAAGCACGTCATTGAGTCAACTGGCGTTACAATCCCCAGTTGTACGTGGCAATGGTTATGGTCGCCTGTCCAACCTCGTGGGGTTTTGCCGGGTCATCCGGTTTACTTACACTGCTAAAGACCCCTACACGCAAGCGAATTATTGAAATGAAATTAAACCATATATTAGTGCCGAAGTGACCTAGTTTATGTCGAGTGGACATTTAAACCCAATTTTTCTCTCTCTCTGTCTCTCTCAATCTAATGGGTTATTAATGTCTGTAATGACAATAACAGCTGATGAACACGAATGTCCCCCCCTCACAAAGAAATTGAAACTTTTATAATCCATATCATTGTTTCAGTGTTAATTTAATTATGTCAATCTGCCATTGCAATCGAATTGGATTATACACGATAAACGAAATATTGAACTATAAAAACTTGAAAAGGGCATCCATTGAATTTGTTATAATTATAAGAAGAAACAATAATAATTCAGTGCCGGAGTACGGCATACTTAAAAAAATGACGACCCACTAACCAACCACCTTCTCAAAAATGAGCAAAAGGTGGATTATGTATGTGCTCAAAGGTGGAAGCGGACGTTAAGCTTTACTGACCGATTCACCATTCCTTCAGATAATAATGTTTCTAAAGCTGCTAATAATTTATTTGCTGCTTTTCCGCCTTGTCGTACGCAGTTAATATCTCGTCATGTATGGATGAACGAACATTCACAGAAGTAAGTTTCATTTTTTTAGAGCTAATCGTCACTGTGTGGGACACCCTGCTCTTTTTCTGGTGCCTGCGATCCGTCGAAGGCAGTGGGGGGCAGTTGTCTTAGGACTACCATGAACCATCATAAAACAGAAATTGAGTTATTTTATAAGGTGCCACATCGCCAAGGTCATCTATCCAGAACATTTCATTGGTTACATTTAGCCTGTTGCCTGACACGGGTTACGTTAATGGACCGGTTGGGTTGCATCTACCGCAGGCATTGTACCAATATCCATCTCCGTGCTCTGCTGCACAATTCCTGCTTGCGTCGTTGTCGTTGTCTTGGTCATAGGTACTAAAAGGCTGCCCTTTCATATCCACGAGACTATCCCCTAGAGTATCGGCTACAGCATTCACGATTGCGCGATCATAATTCATCACGTATTTGCTGCTCTCGTTAGAAATGGTAAATTCTAAAACCTGGCTAAATGTTATCAAGCGATGTTTATACCGACTAGTGAACAAATGTAAATTGTCCAATCCAAGCCATAAGTTGCCTGGCGGACTTCCGAATCCGTTCTTGTAATCCGACCAAGATCTATTAAAGTTAAAGCCTGTCGAAAAGTGACGGTTGACTGATATCTGATTAGCCAAACAGAAAACTGTAACGGGTTCAGGAGCCCCCTCCGGGTGTAGTGGGTATACCCCTGTGGTATAACCATATGGTTTTCCATCCTTGCAATCTGAAATCATACAAAGTAAAAAGTGTGACTCGGCTAAAATGTTTCGTACTGTCGCGATCCGATTTTTTTTGATTGTGACAACGAGTCTGACAAAGCACATATTCCCGAAGCAATGGCCCGAGAAATCCCCCTCTGGTCATTGCTGGATTGAGTTCTGATACTTGAGCCATTGCGGAAGTGTGTTTCTTCTTCCCATTGTGGATATGGTAGCGAACACGAGGGCGAATCCCAGTTGTTCTCTATCGTATCAATCCGAGGGAGAGTAGGTTTATATCTGACATATACGACGCCATTTCACCCTTCAATTGAATGAGTTCTTTCATTTGTTTCAACAATGAATAGGTAACTGCTCGGTAGTGTCCCTCAAATAACGAAAATTACCGACTGCATTGTTTATACATTCGCCATTTTGGACCGTGAAAGTGCAGAGAAGAAGGATTTAACCTCCTGTGTTAAGTAGATTGACCCAAAAAATACTCTACAAAGGAACTCCTGTGTTATAAAGACTTTCTAGTCTTGTAATGTTTGCAGAAATAGTCGAAATTTGGAGAAAAAGATCTGAATATTTGGATATCCGATCTAAATATTTCGATCATCAACGTCATTGACGGTTGATGTTATCCGAACATACCGATCCGAGATAACGTATTTACCGGTTGTTATTAAATATCAACCTGTCATGACGTCATCAGCAGATGATATGAACCGAATATATCAACCAATGCCGAAATCTTGGCCGTGGACCTCTCAGGTTCTCTCGGTGTAATTTTCCCTTATTTCACAAGCTTCATGTTGCCTTAATTAGCGGAGTAAGATGGCGGTAATATTGACCGAGATACTTACGTGTCATTAACCTCTCACAGCGTGTTCCAATCCAACCATCAACACATTTACACCAACCACTTGCGTTCAGATAACCACCATTCAAACATGGCTGTAAAATAATTTATTAAATGGATTTCTTAAAATGCATTCTATTGTCTGAAATACATTTGCGAATTCTCGTGAATATTTTAAAGGCGTTCTCTTGGCATGCTTTTCTAATGGATATATTCTTGACAGATCCTTCGGGTAATGGACCTTCTCTTTGTGTATAGGATTAGCTTTATGCTACACAATTCAATATCTTCTTTGTATTATATAGAGCTGTAGCAGTCTGTTATTAGGCTTTCGGACTGTTTGAAAGCCTATTGTGATTACTAAAATTATTATTATTATTTACCGCGGGAGCTTATGTCTCAGAGCCTGTAACAGATACCAATTTTAAACCTAATTTGCTACAGGGAACCCATGTGGTGGCTCCTACGTAAAATATTGATGTTGAAATTTCTGCGCAGACCAGAAGTTGCCAAAATGGCCAAAAGTCGGCCATAGTTTCCTCAATTCTTCACCTATTTTAAAACCAATAACATTTTCATAGAAGATAACAGTCGCTGTAATTTTATGCTCGAAAATTAAAAAAGGTTTTTAAAGGGACAATTATTGCTAGTTTTGAAAATTGTCGATTTTGATCCATATATTTGAATATCGAAAGTCAATCCGATTCCAGCAATATAGGTTTCATTCAGAGTTATCGCCCTATATTTTTCGAATTTTCTGCCGATTTTATAACCTTTTTTTTTTGAAAACCTTAATCGATGTTTCTTAAACTCCTGGATCATAAAGCTATATCGTCAAACCGTTGGTAAGGCAATTCAACAATGATCTGTAGACCGGAAGTAGTCGAAATAATGTCAGATATTTTGAAAAAAAAACCCCAAAAATAGATGCTTTGGGAAAAACGCGATTTATCCGTAAGGTATCCTGCTGTGACACCTGAATTGGACTAGGACCAGGCTGCAAAATGCAACAAGCTAAAACTCAAATATATGTGTGATTTGGAGAGTTTCTGGACGCCTTTATCTCAAAACCTTAACCTACAATTGTTTTAACTTTCACTACCGAGAGTCCATTCGATAGTCTTGTGCATGAATCCATCCAATAAGTCTTTGAAATGTCAGGAATAGGATAAACAAGGGACAAAAAATCGTAATAAGTCGAAAAATCATGAAATTTTGGAAAATGCTTTATTACTTTAATATTTAAACTGATGTTTAAAAAAAAAGATAACACATTCGGATAGCTGACCTAATTACGATTCTAACGATATATAATATATATTAAGTTATTAAAATTTTATTTTTCGATATTTTGACATTTTTGCTTTTTTGGCATTTTTTAATATAGGATTTCTCAGTGGTATTTTATCTAATCAGATAATGTAATATACTATTCAAAAAAAGTAGGGGATATTTGATTTTGGGGGCATAATACTAAAATATGCAAATGACGATGAAAAAAGTCACTATAGATCATAAGAGAAGAAACATTTCCAGTTTCATATGACGCCTAAACGCACCAATAGCTACCGCGCCAAATGCAGGTGATGCTTGGGATCATCATGGGGGTCCAACCAAAGATTTGCACGACTCTGAAAAATCATATATTCGATTGTTGAGACGTAATGATTTTATTGCTAGATAAATGGGTCTTCAAATAATTGTGAGTAAGAGAGAGATGGGGTTTAACGTCTACGAAGTAGGGTCGCCGGTTCAACCTCGTGGGTTTTCTCCCGCTCCTCCGGTTTCCTCCCACTACTAAATACCCCGAGCAAGTGAATTATTGAAATTAATATTAAACCATGTGTTAGTCCCGAAATGACCTAGTGTATGTCGAGTGGACGTTAAACCCCAATGTCTCTCTCTTTCTCAGAAAATCGAAAATTAATGCGTTTTAATTCTTCCTTTCTGTGTAATTGTTCGGGTTAATGTGTTTTTCATGTCTTTATAATGTGAACCAGAAGTTGTTTGTTATGCATAGAAGGCAGGTTTAAAACATTCTTTGAAGCTAAAGCTATAATTATATTGAAACGGAAATGGGACCTGAGCAAGCACAAAGGAAATCTGTCCCGAGTGTTTTTTAAAAATATATTACAATGACAAAATAATTCTGATTTTCATATGTGTTTTGTCTCTTGACTAACTGATGAAAGCCATGCAGTATTAACAGTTCAATGTTCTGGAATTATTAAATCAGACTTATGTACCTTTTGCAAAAAAGAAAACATATTCTTTAAGACGGAGAGAGATTATATAGGCTTTGCCTGTTTCCTAATCCTTATAATCAATAAAATATTGTTTAAAAAAAAAAATCTTTAACACATCTTTATTACTGCTGTGAACATGTACAAGTATATTGGCGAGAATTATGATCTTGGATTAAACAAAAGGCAAACCATGTCACCTTGAAAACCTGTTTATTCGGCATTGATACTGATGATAACGAAATTCCAAGTTTGATATATAGCTTAGCTAAGTTACACACATATATATATATATATAAACAAAGGCATAGAGAAAATAAACCAATTTTGAATGTATTTAAAAAAAAAGGTTATTATACTATTCTGAAAAAGAATGAATGAATGAAATGTTGTTTAATGGCACGTGAGCTCCAACCGGGCCATATTGCGCCAAACATATTATGAAAAAACGAGACAAACTAAAAATAAATAATCACATTATCTATATATACATAAATAAAAACAAATATCACAGAAAATATCAAATAAAACTAAATATAAACTTTATGTATATATATTTAAAACATGAGAAATACAATTAGATATATACAATTAAAATTTTCTATAAAAATTTGTCTCTTTTAAAAAGTCGAGCGCTTTACAATATAGCCCCGGTTGGGATTGACAACGGTAGTGCCGTAATCTTGTAACTTTGAGATGCTTGCACTCAATCAAAATGTGCTTCACTGTCAAAGGAACATGACAGTGTTCACATTCTGGTTGAGGCTCTCGCTTTAAGATGAAAATATGTGTTAAAAAAGTATGACCAATGCGAGAGCGACACAAAACAACTTCATCTCTCCTGTTAGTTATATAGGAGCTTGGCCAATCTCCTAAGAGAGGCTTAATGTGATGAAGTTTGTTAGTGTCTGCAAGATCCCAAGACCGTTGCCAGCGGTCATAAATGTAATGATTTATTGTTGCTTTAAAATCTTTAAATGGTATTAAAAAGGGTGATTGGGGAAGATCTAAAGCAGCTTTGGCAGCAAAATCTGCTTGATCATTCCCCCTTATATCGACGTGACTGGGGAGCCAGCAAAAGACAACGTGTTTGCTTTTCAACTCATAAGATAGTAGCAGACGATAAACATCTGCTACTAATGGGTGTTTAAGCTGTTTATTGTTAATTGCTTGAAGTCAGGACAGAGAATCAGTAAAGATGATATGCTTTAATGATGAAGAGGATTGTATGAAATCCAGGGCCTGAAGAATGGCCTGGAGCTCAGCTGTAAATATTGAAGCAGCAGGTGGAAGACACACAGAGATGGTCTCAGATGGAGTCACGGTATCCGAAGCTACCCGATCACCATCTTTAGAACCATCTGTGTAAATAGGAGCATAATCACCATACTTAGACCGTAACTCTCTAAAGAGAGACTGGAACACCGTCGAGCTAGTATCTCTTTTTGTGTGTTGAGTAAGATCGAAATCAATCTTTGGGGGAGATACAGCCCACGGTGGAGTCTCAAAGAAAGGGGTATTCGCAATACCGTCAAGGCTGATACCAGCCTCCGACAAAAGGGGTTGTATGCGAATACCGAAAGATGGAATGACTTTAGTTTTCACAAGATATAAATGTTCGTGAAGAAGTCTAAATATGGTGTTAAATGATATATGGTTTGGAAGTGATGCAATTTTCGTAGCATACTGCAGGGCCAGTTTATCACGTCTGTTGTGCAATGAGGGCTCATGCGCCTCGACGTATAAACTGTCCACTGGAGATGTACGAAATGCTCCTAAACTGATTCTAAGTCCCTGGTTGTGTATGGTGTCAAGCTCTTTGAGATAAGACTCGCGGGCAGACCCATACACAATACACCCATAATCGAGTTTAGATCTTATTAATGCTCGATATAATCGGAGCAAGACCTTGCGGTCTGCTCCCCAGTCAGTATTTGATAAGACTCTCAATATGTTGAGGGCTTTCAGACATTTCTTTTTTAGATTTTTAATATGGGGGATAAATGATAATTTCTTATCAAATATCAGCCCCAGGAATTTGGTTTCATCCACAACTGGAAGGCGGTTGCCATCCAAGAAAAGTTCTGGATCAGGATGCAAACCTCTTTTCTGACAGAAATGCATGCAGACAGTCTTGGACTTCGAAAAACGAAATCCATTTTCGGTTGCCCATTGTTGAAGTGAATTCAAACAAACTGCAACTTACGTTCGATTATCCGCATGGCTGTAGAACCATAGCACATCTGAAAGTCATCAACATAGAGAGCCGTGTTTGTACCTGGTTTAAGGCACGCTGGGATAGTATTAATTTTATTGCGAATAATGTTGGAGATAAAATACTTCCCTGGGGAACCCCCATAAATGGGTCAGAGAAGATTGATCCCAGTCGTACCTTAAATGACATATCTTACAGGAAATTTTTTATAAAGATAGGTAAGCGACCTCGTAGGCCGAGGTTGTGGAGGTCGCGCATGATACCATGTTTCAACGTGGTATCATATGCTTTCTCCAGATCGAAAAATATTGCAACTAAATGTTGCTTCTGGATGAAAGCGTCCCTGACGAATGTTTCAAATCGAACGGGATGATCAAGAGTGCTCCT
The DNA here is from genome assembly GCA_917208275.1 of Patella pellucida. Classification (NCBI taxonomy): domain Eukaryota; kingdom Metazoa; phylum Mollusca; class Gastropoda; family Patellidae; genus Patella; species Patella pellucida. The sequence continues at coordinate 37,840,670 of OU795044.1, forward strand.
TTGGGACCGAAATCCACATTGGAGGTCTGTAGTGAGGTTGTTGGACTCAAGGTACCAAACAAGCCTTCGATTGATCAATCTCTCCATGGTTTTGCAAATACAGCTAGTTAAAGCGATTGGATTCTGTAAAAGAACAAATTATATTCGGTAACAAAGTTCAAGATAAATAAAAACATTTTGAAGATCTTTTCACCTGAGTTTTTCCCTGTTAACTGTCCTCATTTAGCAAGGTTTGTGAAACTGGTATCCATGTACTTTGTTTTTTGATTTGTTTGGTTTTTTTTGTTGGGTTGGGGGTTTTTTTTTGGGGGGGGGTATTGGGTTTTTTGTGGGGGGAGGGGATCTTATTAGGTAGTATGTTTGATGTAAAATAAATCAGTAGAATATCAGTGGATCTTTAGCATGCTGTTAATGGTATATACACAACCAGGGGGAGGGGGGGGCACGCAAGTGACTACACACATTTCCCCGCTAGAGTCTATACTATATATTATAAACAAATGAAAATACACAGGCAGGTGTTAATGTTGGAACTAACATATGGTTCGTGGTTTTAATCGTGGTGATCCTATCAGCTCTTATCATATATTGAAGTCAGTCATAGCAATCGTCTTGATTGGATCGAAACGTATCCGCACGTTCCAGACCATGGACTCCATTGGGACAATCCTATCTTAAACAATTTTTGAAAATGTATTCCGCCGATTAGTTTTTATTGAACGATTCTCTAAGTTGGTAATCACGGACCACGGAAAGTAGTTCTGATTAAAATAATTCTTGAACAATTGATGTTTCCGGGACGACAATCTTGAGTCACGATTATAATCTACAAATATCGAAACGCAAGAAATCCATTAATAATTAGATAAAGATATACTAAAGTTGAATGATTCTCATGCTAAATGGACATTATCACCTTCAAAAATCTTACTCTTCCGGGCGGACACCTGTTACCACTGTTTGTCGTTTATTTTGTACGCGGTGAACAGTCCATTTGCTGATTACACTTTTTTGCCATACCGTTTTTAGTACTTCGAATTTTGTCTAATGGGTTTGATTGTTGTGTTACCCACCTCCAAAGTGTTAATGCCACTTTAACTGTAAGATATCATGATTTGCACACGTCGACCATGTTTTTATCTGAGCTTTATCGATAATCATCTTTGCGTGTTTCATTCATTCTTTATGTCAGTTTAAACAAGACCACACGGATTCAACTAAAAATGGTAGATTTATCAAAAGTGGCATTTTTAATGTTAATAACTACTGTCCTGTCACAGAATGGCAAAGGACGTTATGTTACTTTGAGTCCAGGTTGCGAGCATGTTCTTGTTCCTGAAGAAAGTATTTTACAGACATTTGAACAAAGTATTATATTTTGTTCTGTGCAGTGCGTTCAGGATAATAAATGCCTGTCTCTTCAGTATAAATATACGGATAAAAGTTGTTCATTAAGTAACCTTACGGTGGCATTTGGATGCGGAAACCTGACTACAGACCTGAATTTTTCTCATTTTGAGGAGGTATTTTTTTTTCTCTGTTTTTCGCTAAATTAACGATGCACTATTGGCATTTATCGCTTAAATATAAAATTTCGCGTCGCTTATTGTCCCCCGCCTTTCGAAGAAAGCAGGGGACTATTAAAATGGGTTTGTCCGTCCGTCTGTCCGTTTGTCACATGTTTTGGGACACAATAACTCTCCTTCTAATTGAGCTATAATGTTCAAACTTGGTGTAGGTGTTATTAGTTCAATGCCTAGACGGAGTTCGAAGATGAGCATTATCTGCTCAGGGTAAGCAGAGATAAGCAATTTGATTGGTTGAAGTCTTGGGACAAGATAACTTTAGTTGTAATTAAGCGAGAGTGATGAAACTTGGTGTATAGTTTCATTACATCAATACCTTGACTAAGTTCAATAATGAGCATTTTCTGCTAAGGGTGAGCAGAGCGATAAGCAATTTGATTGGCCGAGACTTTGGAACTAAATAACTCTCATTCTAATTGAGTTAGAATGTCCAAACGTAGTGTGAGTGTTTATTAGTTCAATGTCTTGATGAAATTTGAAGATGAGCATGTTCTGCTTAGGTTAAGCAGAGGCAAGCAATTTGATTGGTTGATGCTTTGGGGCACAATAACTTACAATCTAATTAAGTGAGAGTGATGAAACTTGGTGTGTAGTTTCATTACATTGACTGAGTTCGATAATGAGCATGTTCTGCTCATGGTAAGCAGGGCAATAAGCAATTTGATTGGCCGAGACTTTGGAACACAATAACTCTCATTCTAATTGAGTTAGAATGTTTACACTTGGTGTAGGTGTTTATTATGTCAATACCTTGATGAAGTTCGAAGGTGGGCATTTTCTGCTTAGGGTAAGCAGAGATAAGCAATTTGATTGGTTGATGATTATTAGGTTCTGATTAAGTGAGAGTGAGGACACTTGGTGTATAGCTTTATCTTTATTACACCGATACATTGACCAAGTTCGATAATCAACATTATCTGCTGAGGGTAAGCATAACGATAAGCAATCTGATTGGTTGATGCTTTGGGGCACGATAACTTTAGTTGTAATGAAGTGATGTAAGTGATGAATATAGATTCATTTTATCATTACCTTGTTGACTAAGTTCGATGGTGCAAATTTTCTGCTTAGGCTAAGGAGCGATAAGCAATTTTATTGGTCAAGACTTTGGAACATAACTCTGCTTTTAATTGAGGTAGAATTTTGAACTTAATGTAGAGGATCATTAGGCGAATGTCTTGACTAAGTTTAATAATAAACATTTTGAGCTAAAGCTAATATTTTGAAAAAAATAAATGTTCGATTAATTAATATGTGTCATCTTATTATTTTGGGATTTCGGCGGGGGACATCAGCCTCACTGTTGGCTTGTTTTATTCTAATACGTTCTCGGGTTGGGTAGTGTATAATCCGAAGATGGAAGATCGCAGACCTGTATAATCCGAAGATCGCAGACCTCAACTATAATCCGCAGACCCCCTATACTATATTCCGCAGACCCCAACTATAATCCGCAGACCCCCTATACTATATTCCGCAGACCCAACTATATTCCGCAGACCCCCTATACTATAAATACTATAATCCGCAGACCCCAACTATAATCCGCAGACCCCCTATACTATATTCCGCAGACCCCAACTATAATCCGCAGACCCCCTATACTATATTCCGCAGACCCCAACTATAATCCGCAGACCCCCTATACTATATTCCGCAGACCCCAACTATAATCCGCAGACCGATCCGCAGACCCCCTATACTATATCCGGCAGACCCCAACTATAATCCGCAGACCCCCTATACTATATTCCGCAGACCCCAACTATAATCCGCAGACCCCCTATACTATATTCCGCAGACCCAACTATAATCCGCAGACCCCCTATACTATATTCCGCAGACCCCCTTTAAAGCTTCAATTTTTTTTAATTTTTCACACTTTCAGAATTCCTAATACAATGTTGCAAGGTCACAGTAATTTGACTTTATGTCCAAAGCTTTGAATTCGATTGATCTTTGACTTCAAAGGACTGACTCGGCATTACTATAACGAAAATTTCATCAGATGGTTCATATATTGCCCTTATTCACTGGGCTATATAGAATATTAGCCCCTTTCACACACTCTGTCCATGTATTACATAAATTAAATGATATATTCTTCAGTTGTAAATTTGATTCTCTTGAGAGAGGGTTTACAATATTTCTTCTTATGTTTAGAATACCTGCCCGAATTTCTGTAAAGGAGGATAAGAATCTTTGTAAATTCGTTTCAGAGCGCTTTACAAATATAATGGAGGATAGACCATAAAGGCAGTAACACTCTAGGTTTCACCCCTTTTCCAGGACAGTTACTCTGTTTGTAGGACGTGCTGTTCTTTGTATATGATGTTAATGTTTTCCGGTAATAAATAGTTTAAAGGATAGTTCCAGTCTTTAGTTATTATCGAAGAGTTACACTGCTACAATATTTATTGATTAAAGCGATCTACACTTCGTTTCAGAGCGCTTTATAAATATAAATAAGAAAGTTTATACATTTAAAAAACAAATTAAATCAAACGACTGACTAGACTATAAATTGAATTGTTTTTAAAATATAATGTTTTAGTCAAGATTTAAAAGTCATTAGATTTGGTGATTGGCGCACACTGCGTGGAAACTCGTTCCACAAGAACGGGGCAACCACAGAAAAAGCCCTCCAGCCGTATCTCTTTATGGTAGTTCGTGGATTTTCCTTCGTCTTCTTGTGTTTGTCCGTTCTAACAAGTGTTACATTGTTCGAGTCACCAGATAGCAAACTGCGATTTCTTGGAACATAGCGCTCAATCAGTGAACTGAGATAATGCGGAGCATGACCACTTAGAATTTTAAAAAAAGAATTACATAATGTTGTATGTAGGGATTCCTGTTATTTAAAATAACGCATTAAACTTGATCAATTATAAGTATTTGATTTTGATTGTTTTGTATAACTTTGTTGTTTAGTAGCATAACATTACCTATAACCTATACACTGAACATTTTCTTCCACTTTATTTCAACTTTGTATATATACATCCCTTTGTTCTATTATGCATATTATACTATTTAGGGAGAGGGGTATTACATAGGCCAAGACAGTTCCAAAATCCGATTTAGACATCCTGAACAAAAAGTAAATATTGTTTTTAAAAAAATTGTGTTTCGGGACTTTAATATCCACTATTTTACAATATTTTCCAAAACGTACGTGAATCCCTGAAGACTTAATTTGGTATGCACCCTCATTAAAATCTGTAACATTACTTGCAGCCAGAATGTCTAGCCTGCTTTGAAACATAATTTCACATCCCGCATGTCTGTTAATGGATTTCCAATATTCCTTTTTTTCATCCATGTCAATTATGTTCTCGATATTTTTGTTTTAATCAGATTTTAACTTATACAACATTCTTTGCCAAGAATAACGGGATCGAGTGTTTTCGCCAATATTTAATTTCAAATTTCATGCTAACTTCATGCCTTTTGTCCGCACGGTTTTATTGGTAGGGAGATAACTTTGGTTGTGGTGACTTTGCACTTAAAATCTGCCTAATTTTGTATTTCAATCTTACAAAGAAAATTGATATGAAGAAGTTAAAAGAAGACGAATGTTAAAATTCATGATTTGATTAGATTACCTTTGGGAACCACGGTATCTCCTTGAGTAAGATGCAATCTGATTAAAATACAGATCTATTTTTCGTTTCGGTTTTTTATACTTTCGATGGCCGACACTACGTGGATATCTGACAACTTATAGTGGGAGTTCACCTCGGGTTAAACGAACGGCTGTTGACACTACGACGTCAGACATTGATTAATGCATAAGCGTTGACGTGTCTAGTGGTTTACCCACAGTTCCGTGCATCAAAAGGCCAAGAACTCGCTGCAACAGACCATTTCATTGGCCAACCCCACACATCATCCAGAACACGTCACTGATAAGAACTCTTCCAGATCCTAGTGTAGTTAAGACAAGTACAGCGGAAATGTAAACTATAACAACGAAACCCTGGACCCGATGCTTACCCTGACCCTAACCCACAGCTTCCAGTTTGGTCAAAGATCACGAGATGTAAACAGGGCTAGCGCAAATCCTAAGCCCAACCCTGTCCCTAACCCACAGTCTGGCCAAGAATCACATGCCCTAACCTTATTTACAACTCAACGACATTGTCGAATATCGAGCCGTTTCATTTCATATTGAATATACTTTCCAATCGAATGTTATATAATGTCTTGCATTTTTTAATGAGAGTTCAGAGAGATCAAGTATTTCAGACAATGGAACGTATTTTAAAAATCCATTAATAAATGTCTTTTACAGCCATGCTTGAATGGTGGTTATCTGAACGGATACGGTGGATGTAAATGTGTTGACGGTTGGATTGGAACACGCTGTGAGAGGTTAATGTCAAGTAAGCCATTATTTATACTATAAAGTAAAATTAAGTACCATCGATTTTAAACCTCCGACGAAATCCATAAATTGAAAAAAAAATATAATAGTGCGTTTACATCACTATGGGAACGTGCCAGTGATAAAGTAGTATTCCATGTTCAACTCACGTGCAATGCATGTAACACGAGTGATACACGACGATTCTGGTAGCAGTTCCCGAGTAAGCACATTCTCCCAAACAGAGTTTCCCCACTAAGACTCGCAGTCCACACTAACCTCTGCTAACGGTTCATTTGACTACGCCACCAAGATTCTTAGTGAAGATGGACAATGATGAACAATACGATTTTTAAAAACTAAATGTTAATATATTTAATACTATTACCATATTGAAATATAAAAGAGGTCACAATTGCAAATTAACAATGCATTTACAACTATTACAGGGAACTCTTTTGCGCAAGATTACGAGATGAAATGGTCGGGAATACGAACTGCGCAAGTCGCCGTGCTAATTTGAGAATATAATACTATTAATACATGTGGGTTTGTTTACTTAGAACTGTTTGTTGGTAATCCAAATCAAAGAGTTCTCGATATATGTTTGAAATATCACAGAAAAATCTCTTTGCGGGATAAACATTTCGATTTGACTAAAATACATATAATCATAAAGTGTTTATCACGCCAAAAACATTTCGCTAACGGGCGTTATTTGTGATCATATAGTAAATGACGTGATCGATCACCTCCGGGTCAAACCTTTATAGTACGGAAGCCGACACGATAGTGTGAAATTGATCGCTGGCTGTTGAAACTTGACACGAAGTCCATGACCACGTCCACGAATCCTCGTCAAACTACAGGACCTTAGTATAACAGCATGAAGTCCTCAAAATATTGATAAGCGACCTGTAAAAAGTTTTAATACGTTTTTGTGGTTCGTATTAAAAGCATTATTCGGGGTTTTGTTTATACTTTATCAACTCATGTACAAGATGTGTATATAATGGCGGACATTTATCTATTTCAGATTGTGTGGAGGGGGTACCATACGGTCATGTATCTGGGGTATACCACGCTCATCCTGTGGGTGCTGCAGCTCCGGTACGTTTATTCTGTAATGTAGCCGGACGTGTGGCAGTTAACCGTCGAGTAACTGTAAATGTTGTCACGGAATTTAATAGAACATGGGCAGATTACAAGAAAGGTTTTGGGCAGCTTCCCAATGAGATGTGGCTTGGTTTAGATAATCTTCATTTTTTAACTCGCCAACTTCGTTATCGTATGATAACAGATATCTGGTTAAAAAATAATACGTTTCTCAGAGTCCAACATTTTAATTTCGCAGTATCTGGTGAGGATAGCAACTACGTGATGAATTACAGTCATAGCCTCTATAATCAAAACAACACCTTGGGAGACAGTCTGGCGGACATGAAAGGACAACCGTTCAGCACATACGATCACGACAGCGACAACGATACTGCAAGAAATTGTGCCGCAGAGCACGGCGGAGGATATTGGTTCAATGCTTGTGGGAAATGCAACCCAACTGGTCCAAGACCCAGACCAAATACGGGATACAGACTGAATGTTACAGACGAAATCTTCTGGACTGATTATCTTGGAGATTTAGCACCCTTTAAGATATACCAATATCTCTTTCCTGACGGTAAATGGTAATTTCTACGTATGAAATCCCAGTGTATCCATGTTGAATTTGATATCCAAACTATTATAGGGCGGTAAATGGTAATTTATAAGTACGAAATCCTAATGTATCCAAATGTTATCTAAATTATAAATTGGACATTAATTAACTTATCCAGACCATAATCAATTATCAATGTCATCGCTAGCCTGAGATTTTAGTGGATTGGAATACATTTTTTGAAAAATAATTAAGCGTAAAAGTGGTTAGTCGAGACCTTTTTTTATCGTATCGACTTTATAGTGGTGATTATCGAGGCTAAGCCTGCCTCAAATTCAACCGCTAAAGTGGAGAAATATGACTGAAATGTTCAGGATATTCTCTTTAAGTTATCTTTTTTTCAACTATTTTAACGAGAACTGCCTACTCTCAATCTAATCTCCCATAATGCCCCTTTAAGTTACAATATTCGATAGAAACGTGTAAAAAAGTCAATAAAGGGCATCCAATTAATCCACATCGTGCTGTCATAACCCTTATATGTTAAGCAGGGCTTGTATTAACCCATATCAGGCTGTCAGTCGTTTGTATGTGTTATGAACGTTATGATCCGTGTTTACTTTTTGAACTAGTAACCTTATAATCATGTCGAATACAATAGAAGCCAGTTCCACCGTTCGTAGTAAGATATTAATTTATATATTATTCTGTTGTTATATTTTAATTGTATATGTATCTAAGTTAATTATTGTTCCATTTCATAATTATTATCTAGTATGTACTATTTATTTGACTTGTCATTTATAATATGCTTTGACATAGAACTAGAATACTTTGTACCGCGTGCATATGACTGACAGGTAGTAGGCGTGGTTAAGCTGTCACGTGACTCGCTACTATATAAAAATACGTTTGGTTAGAAATGAACAGAAGTCAGACAGAAGTCAGAGAGAAGTCATGAGGTGTCTACGGCTGTAACATCTTGCCAGTAGACCGCCTTCTGGGTTTAGCGCGGAGACTTCGAGAGAGCGGGCTCAAGCAAGAGAGCTCGACAGAAGTCATGATGTGTCTACGGCGATAACATCTTGCCAGTAGATCGACGCGTGCGTTTAGCGCGGCGGTTAGAGAGAGAGAGAGAGCGCGCGGGATAGAGAGAGCTCGAGAGAGGGAGCCCGATAGAGAGAGTTAGCGCTCAATAGAGAGCCGAGTTATGTACATATAATCAATATATAATAAAGAAAAGAAAAAGTACAAGTCGTTGTTCTTCGCCACCTTTTGGCTGGCTACCCGACGCTCCGCTGAAAGCGAGCCATTCTACCATTTAGGAGCTATAGTTGGCTCCTGTCCGTCTGTTCACTACATAGTACACGTCGTTTTGGTGACAGAGGTGGGATGAATGCGACTTTGTACAGATGGAAAAACAGGATAATGACGACGGAGAAGTATTCATTACGAAAAGAAATAAGTTAGAGAAATTACTGTCGGTGAAGAGAGTTTTAATGTCCGATATGGAGAGTTCTCCTGGAAATGAGCAGAGCCAAGGTACAGCGGACGACAAGAAACACAAAATAGAAACTCCGTTAGCGAGTTATCGGAGTTTTGGAAGAGGTCTACGGAGACCAGATATTTTTAATGGAGACTCGCTTAACAATCGAGCGTCTGATGCTATACCTAAGCATCGTACGCCTATTAATGATGATGATTACAGCAATCGGGAAAAGGCTGGAGACTCCGACGTACAGGGAGAGATTTTAGAGACCCCGACGTACAGGGAGCGATTTATGGAGCTCGAAAAGGAGCGGTTTAGAGACCCTGGCGTACAGGGGGCGATTAATGAAGCTCGACGAGGAGCGTACTTATAGAGAGCCAGATTAGAAACATTTACCGCTACAGAACGTCTTAAAGGTGACATAATAGTTAGCGGGGTATCGCTACAGAAAGTCTTAAAGATGACAGATTAGTTAGCGGGGGTAAGAGTACATCGTATGCTGCATTGACCAGTATTTAAAGGCGATGGATGCTCTTAAGAGACCATAATTTGTTAGTAGAATTCTTGGACAATAATGTGTAATTTTTAAAACATTTTAATAAGTAACAATGAACATGTATAAACAGGATAGGACTCCATATGTGATTATTCGACAAGTTGTGTTTTATTTGATTAATATGCCTTATAATGTCCATTTATAATAAGGGATCACGGTGGCTAAGTGGATAAGGCGCTGGTTCGCTAGCCTGGAGGTTGAGTGTTCGATCCCTGCATTGGCCGAGAAAGTTCATCTCGATTTTCCGGCGTGATTTCCCCTTGTCAGTGATGCAGAAGGAGGGCCTGACAAGGACAGCTGCCTAGTCGTTCGGATGGGACGAAAAACCGAGGTCCCGTGTACAAATTGGAGTGCACGTAAAAGATCCCTTGGCAGTTGGAATTCGATATAAGAGTAGGCCGTAGCGCCGCTGCCCGGGCAAAATTTCCCTCATTGCACACTGTGGCGTATGCCCGTCTTCAATTAGCCCAGGTACGGTGCTTAAGCGTAGGACGTTAAACCCCATTTCATTTATTCATTCATTCCATTTATAATATGTTACCTTAGTATGATGTTTTATATTGTTTGTTTATATCTCTCTCTCTCTTATGCGTTTACGGGTATATTAAAAGGGTATTATAATGCGTGGACGCATTTATACGAAGGTGTGGGTTATGTTATGAACGTTATGATCCGTGTTTACTTTTTGAACTAGTAACCTTATAATCATGTCGAATACAATAGAAGCCAGTTCCACCGTTCGTAGTAAGATATTAATTTATATATTATTCTGTTGTTATATTTTAATTGTATATGTATCTAAGTTAATTATTGTTCCATTTCATAATTATTATCTAGTATGTACTATTTATTTGACTTGTCATTTATAATATGCTTTGACATAGAACTAGAATACTTTGTACCGCGTGCATATGACTGACAGGTAGTAGGCGTGGTTAAGCTGTCACGTGACTCGCTACTATATAAAAATACGTTTGGTTAGAAATGAACAGAAGTCAGACAGAAGTCAGAGAGAAGTCATGAGGTGTCTACGGCTGTAACATCTTGCCAGTAGACCGCCTTGTGGGTTTAGCGCGGAGACTTCGAGAGAGCGGGCTCAAGCAAGAGAGCTCGACAGAAGTCATGATGTGTCTACGGCGATAACATCTTGCCAGTAGATCGACGCGTGCGTTTAGCGCGGCGGTTAGAGAGAGAGAGAGAGCGCCCGGGATAGAGAGAGCTCGGGAGAGGGAGCCCGATAGAGAGAGTTAGCGCTCAATAGAGAGCCGAGTTATGTACATATAATCAATATATAATAAAGAAAAGAAAAACTACAAGTCGTTGTTCTTCGCCACCTTTTGGCTGGCTACCCGACGCTCCGCTGAAAGCGAGCCATTCTACCATTTAAGAGCTATAGTTGGCTCCTGTCCGTCTGTTCACTACATATGTAACGACTCTGATACATGAAGTAGGGCGTGTGTTAATCCATATCGGACTCTTAAATTCAGTTGTATGTAGCGAGTCTGATACACGAAGTAGCAATCTGATTAAAACACAGATCCAATTTCGTTTCGTTTTTTATAGTTCATAATTTTGTTTTACTTGTGTTTACTACACTTTAGGATCTGGGAGGTTTGTTATTTAACTCGTGTTCAGCTTAAATGAGGGGTCAGCCAATCAAATTTTCTGTCGAATAGGGGATTTGACCTCTCTTGCACGGAACTGTGGGTAGACATGAACTCCGACAGATATCAAAACAAAGCAAAATTAGATCAAAAACATAGCCACTTGCAACAACTATTCTGATTGGTTAATCGAATGACTGAGCTTATGGGGTCAAATGTCATTTTCTACGTCATAGAACGTGATCTCCCACTATAAGTTGTTAGATCTACATGTAGTGTAGGCCATCGAAAGTATAAAAAACGAAACGAAATATAGATCTGTATTTTAATTAGATTGACGAAGTAGGGCATGTATTGAAACTTAATAACATTATAACAACTTAGATATGCAAAGATATGATATTAATTAGATTAATTGGCTTCTGCGTTGGTTTCATATTTATTGCCGTCTGCTTTGGTTTTTGATGTATGGTATTCTGTTTTGGTTTCTAATTTATTGATTTGTCTCCGTCAGTTCAAATACCATCGACATGACACTTGACATACTAGTTCCTGAGACAATTGTTCAGCGATCAATGTTTGACACCACAATTCCGAGATACCGTCATATATATACTCTCCCAAAAAAGAAACGCAGCGTGACATTTCGTCGTCGGTATACCCTCGCCTTGTCGCAACAGGAATCGCGACACGTCGCTGAACCAAACTGCTCTCCAGTGTTACTGTTGCCATACCACAGTCTCTGAACCAACTTAAGTTGAATTTCACGGTGTCAGTGTATTTCAAAACAGCAGCTCTGTCGCGGACGTCTGGCTCGTAATCCGGTTTCACGTTGGCGTTTACCGACTGCCTAATCTGAGATTCTACGTCGTCCGCCAAATGATGTTGCAGTAGAGGTCGTTGTTGAGAATTGTGTCCGCCAATGACATAACCGGAAGTGACGATCCAGGACAGGTGGGGTCACTCTTATTTGGCCCGAGTTTGTGCGGTCACGTGCTGAACTTCGCTGTCGGTACCTATCCCAAAGTCGAGAAATGGAACTCAGGGAAACATTCAGAAGCCTGGTTACATCGGTCTGAGATCCATCTGCTTGTAATCGACCAATAACGTTGTTGTGTTGTTCTTCGGTCAGATGTGGCATCGCTTGGTTCGTTGAATGTGTACATGTGCAACTGATTTGGATACCGAGTACCCAGGGATTTTAAAGGCCTTAGATTTAGGTTCCATGCGAAAAGCTCGCGAAGTTGTTAAATTCATGTGTCGACAAAAAGGATGACCAGTTACAATTAGTGATCCTACATTTAAAACCAATAATGAATTATTTTATTTCTTACATAATGAAATTAAAAACAAGTAACATTTATGAAAATAACACCCTCGTTCAAAAAGAAATTGATGAAAAATGGGCTTTGCGTTTCTTTTTTTTGAAAAGTATATTACAAATGACTTGCGTGGAAATACAAATTGACTTAGGTGAAAATTATAAAAAACAAAATTAATTATATTACAAATGACTAGACAAAACTTTTAGAAAACAAATTATATTACAAATGACTAGACTAAAACTTATAGAAAACAAATTATATTACAAATGACTAGACTAAAACTTATAGAAAACAAATTATTTTACAAATGACTAGACTAAAACTTATAGAAAACAAATTATATTACAAATGACAAGACTAAAACTTATAGAAAGCAAATTTTATTACAAATGACTAGGCGTACACTTATAGAAAACAAATTCTATTACAAATGACTTGGGTGAACATTTTAAAAAAATATATATTAAAATTGGCTTGGGTAAAAATTATGAAAAAAACAGCAAATTATATAACAAATTACTTCGGTGGAAATAAAAATTGACTTAGATGAAAATTATATAAATAAATTATATTAAAATTGAATATTAAAAATAAAATAAATTATTTTTCATGACCGTTTTTAGCAACCGTACTCATTACATGAATACACGTATTTATTACGGACGTAATAATTTCCACAGGTAGTGACAATTTTCTTAATTTAATAGAATTTGTACATTTAGCTATGCGGAGGGTATGTAAGATTCTGTGCTTTCTTTAGTTAGAAGGTATGGTTACAGATATACTTTGTTAGACGAGCAGAGAAGAGCGTATGGACTTACCCGATTTCAGCGCTGCCGTGGCAGAATAGCGGCATGGTTTCGATTAATGTACAGCGTTAATGTTTCCTAGTTTAGTACCTGTAGATTTATGTTTCTGTTGTATTTATGTTGATGTTTTATATTCTGTTCCCGATGTAAATAAATAATATATTTTCGAAACTGATCCCTGTTGTCACTAAGATAATGTTACAGTTTTCATAATGACGTTTAGAGGGGTACATTCCTGGCAATGGTTTCGGGGAACCCAATCAAAGCATTAATGTAAATTAAGTTGTATTTCTTTTGACATTATCACTGTTAACTTTGTCGTAATATATGACCTATTTAAACATACCTTTTGCAAAAGCTAACTCTTCCTATTGCAGGCTTTTCTTTAAGCCTGAAATGTTTTCGAACTATTATAAATGGCTAGCTTTTTATCTAAATCTTACATAATGTATCTTTAATTTGAATAAAGCTTGTATTTCATCTTTTTTTTGACATATTGAAATATCATCCTTTTCCACCCCTGAGTCTTGGGGGCGTACAATAAACCTCGACACACCAAATTTTATTCCTTGATACAATGTATTGAAATCGATTATTAATCGCTTAATTAAGCAAAACCAAAATGTCAACGATAGACCATCAACCAACTTGGATTCAGTCAGATTAAAAGAGGCCATTAAAAGATTTTGACAAAGATTTTTATAAAGATTTTGTGGTGTTGTATAATTCATGTCATTGATGACCGCTGACAACATTGGGGTCTGTCAGACAAAAACACACTTCATCCCTTTAAGCCTCTCCTTGGGGATTGGTCCAACTCGGGCGTTAACCAGCATGATAAGGTATGACGTAGTATTGGGCTGTTCTCGCACTGTGTACACGTCGTGACCTCATATTTTTTTACCATTCGATAGATGGAAGCAGACGTTAAGCTTTAGTGACCGACTGACAATTCGTTCAGATGATATGCCTATAAAAAACGCCTAGATCATCGGCCGAGTTTCTGAGGGATTATAACACCGACGAGATTTAAAAGAATTAACGATGTAATGGATAATCGAGACTTTAGTATCGACTTTCAAGTACTGTTGCAACGATAATGAACAATCAATGTGAGAGAGGTGGGGTTTAAAGTACACTAGACAAAAACTAGGTCCTTTCGGGATGGTTTAATTTAATTTCAATGATTCGCTTGCGCGTAGGGGTTTTTAGCAGTGGGAGGACGCGGAGAAAAGGCGACCCTACTCCTTGTCACGTACAACCGGTGATTCAACACCACGCCAGTGACTCACTGCCAGGCTTTTATGACACAGCGTACACATGCTAACCATTCGGCCACACCCCCATTCTCAACAATATTGTCAAACCTTCAAACCGTGATAGGGTCAATAAGAATATAGTAATTTCAATGTATTGTCAATATATTCATTTTTCAGTGTCTATTTAATGAATTAAGTAATGTCAGGTTGGTATGTTAATCGGAATAGACGCATTGCATGCATAAAATTAACTTGTCAATTGTTTTGTAACCACATCCCCAACTTTACTTGAGCAATAAGGCTCCTTCCCAAACACAGAATTGAACCCAGGAACTGCTCTCAAAAACGCAACCGGACTTCTGAAATAGGAATGTGTTCTCCATGATTTTTATGTAAGTCATGCTGCTGCTGTTTATTAGAACCAGTCCTATAAGACCCCCCCCCCCCGTACCTAGTTGAACCATTCACACTACAACGTCAGCAGCATGCCAAGACTCACGACAGCTCAGATGAACCAGGCAATAAAAAGACTGGACGCTGGCCACACTGCCTAAGCCGTTCTCAATCACTTCCAGGTCATTGTTCGGACCATTTACTGTACAGGCCTTAGCAACGATTTAGGGCCACCAACACTACGGATGATCGCCCCCGAAAGTATGAAATTCCGCCTTAGTCCGACCTGGACGGAAATGAAAAATCGCGGAGTTTATTAATCCGCTCTGTCCCCGCTCTAAATTTCCTTCGCGAATTTAAGTAAATCGCCGACCACCTCATATTTGCTAAACCACCGACCACCTCGGATTTGTTAGAACGCCAAAGAAGTTGAAATGTATCATGTATACTGTATGCTATACTTGTATCCATAATTTAGAAGTCAGATTGTTTCAGATTCCGAAAACAACATTATCAGCATGTATGTAAAAGTCTGACTTCAAAAAATATGTACAATGCACAGTATAAAAGTTCGCTAACAGGTGTCGTCATCAATATGTGATACTGTTTAGATAGTAGCATACTTGATATATCTTCTAGACAGCCACAGTAACACTTTACTACCACTACTAAGGTTGGATTGGCTTGCCCAAACTCAACTGTATACAGAGAACGACTAATACCCATGCACATTTATTGGTCGTCCAAATGCAGACTCGATTTCGAATGCACGTGCATGAGGTGTATATAAGAAGCAAGCGTCCAACACGAGATCACGGACAATATCCAAGGATCGAAGAAAAATAGCCATAGCAGACCAAGATACAGTCATAATACAGTGTTAGAAGTAATTAAGAGTAAGTGGTTTAAACATTCCTGTTATTCGGAAATCACATTAAATATATAAATAACAGCATCGTCGACTCTTTTACATGTACAATGTACGGCATATTTTACTAAACGTATTCAAGATTCGTCTAGAAGTACATGTTTATCCACACATAGTTACATGCACATTTTTAAACATATACGATTTGCTCTTTTTGGAAGTACTTAAGGGCAAGGTAAAGTGACACCATTTTGTCACAACACCTGAAATGGGGGGTTTTCAAAAAGGCATTTAAACAATCTTTAATGCCTAAATATTGGTATCTACATGTGCCTGAGATGATACAGAACAATAAAAAATGGATCAAATTTCTAAAAAATGTCTTTGAAATAAAATATTTACCAAATAGTGAAGCAAATTCCTATGTCAGGACTGACAGCTACAGGCTGTATGGATCAAAATACAGGAAAATTCAAATTGCTAAAAGTTGCTCAGATAATCAAACTCCAACCATCGAGACTTGGAAATCTGAACAAAAATTTATCAAAACTTAGTTCTAGGTTCACAAAGTTGTAAAAAAATATGTAAACAAAAGGCCATTTTGTTTCAAGGACTACTTTCACTGCAGATGTATGGTGTACTACTAGTGACACACTCAACAGCAATTGCTATGTATGGCATTGCACCTATTTTATATGCTAAGAGGTACAAACAGCTGCTAGTTTGAGATATTGTACTACAAATTGCCTTCATATTTCTGAGACCATACAAATATATTATAATAATAATAATGTGGGAGAGTGATTTTATTGGAATATTTTAAAGTACCAATACTAAGTTTTAAATGTTAGATAATATGTTCCACTTCACTAACTTTAGCTATCCTGTGTTTTTCTATCCACTTTCTATCCACTATCTTAAGTTAGAGTGAGTTCCTTCTCACTGTTGGTATCTTGTCTTGGTTTTAACCTTTGAACCTGAGTATATTGTGGTCAGGTGATTTGGTATCCAGGGGAATGTTTGGACACTTAGGTAATAGAGTTGAGGCAATAGCTTGACTATTTTCAGTTCTCCATATTGCAACCTATTTCTGTATAGTCATAGTTTAATTAGCTAGTTTTAGATATTTCATTTCTAATATAGTTTATATAGAAGTTGGATTAAAGTATTCAATAGTTCCAGTGACTGCCAGATACTTCAAAGGTACTTCACATTTGATAGTCTGGCTAGCCAGCAAAACCCCTTCCTAGGGGTTTCTGTTATATCTGAATAAACCGTTGGTGTGGTCTTTTTACAACAAGAGAATTGACCCCCCGTAACAATAACTTGTGCCTATTTTTTAAAATAATAAAATGAATACAGGGCTCTATATATATATATATATATAAGTTTTTTCTTGGAACGCATAATAACGTTCTTGTGCTTACAATGAAGTCTACTTAAAATCTTAAGCACAAGACCGTTCTTAAGAATTTTCTGGGAACACAAAATAAGGTAAGTTTACTTAAATGCAAAGTCGACTACAATCTAAGCACAAGAACATGCTTAAGAATTTTCTAGGAATCGGGCCCTGATGTATACATCTGACTGACTAGAAATGAACTGGAAGTGAGATCGGCTAAACTGTCCAGGTCATAAGCCTCCATATCCACCATCTTTGTTTCAATAGTTGGCAACAAGTATGGCGGCTTGGGGGCGTTAACTTTTTTTATTTAAATATTTCGGTATTTTTGTAACCGGAGTTCAGCTTTAAGATTTTTCTTGGAACGCATAATAACGTTATTGTCCTCACAATGAAGTCTACTTAAAATCTAAACACAAGGCCGTTCTTAAGAATTTTCTGGGAACACAAAATAAGGTAAGTTTACTTAAATGCAAAGTCGACTAAAATCTAAGCACAAGAACGTGCTTAAGAATTTTCTAGGAATCGGGCCCTGAAGTGGTACTTCAGGGGAAATTCACATGAATTGGCGTCGCTCGATTAAAAGATTTAGTTACGTTAATTGAAAAAAGGTTTTTTCTGTTAACGGGGAGAAGTTATAGTGTATATTATTATTCATATTGTTTAATTTTCGATTAGCATTATTGTGTATTATATCCGTGGTATATTAATCGTAGTATAAAGTTATAGTGTGTATTGTTTAATCTTTGATTGATATTGCTGTGAATTAAGGCCTGTGTACACTACCAACATTTTTACAACATTTCTCCAACATTGCTTGTTGCAACGCCGTGTTGTAAAAATGTTGCCAAGTGTATACAGAGAAAATAATGTTGGAGAATTGTTGGAAATTTGTTGCAAAAAGAATTGTCAGGTTCTTTTGTTGCAAGTTTTTGGTCGTGTTGTAAAAATGTTGCTAAGTGTGCACAGAGCAAAACCAGTTTTCCAACATTCTTACAACATCTAATTGATCATGTGATCTACCTGAAGTCATGTGACGAGCCCTAGATGGACAAAATGGCAGCCTCCTTTGAGATGGAACAGGAAGAACAGGAAGAGTTTTGGACCCAAGAAAGAACAGATAAACTGTGGCAGAAGCAGCCAAAACACATGTGCTCTCTTTGAATTCATCCATGATTTTCCCACCAAAAAATAATTTCCCGCTCTGTTTTTACAACAAACTTCCAACATATTTCCAACACTCTTATAATAGTGTACACAGGGCATGTTGTAAAAATGTTGTAAATAATGTTGCAGAAATGTTGCCAATGTACACGCTGCTTAATACACGTGGTTTACTAGTCGTAACCCACAGGTGCGTGCGTATTGCACGTGCAGTCTAGCACGTGGAGGCATTACACGGATATGTCACTGGTGTCTAGTCAACATATGCTTATAATTATCAAGTATTTAAAGGTGGATTAAATAATAGTATGTCGTTAAATATAAATACCGCGACATTGTCGGAATTGTTGGATTTAGGCGTGAGTCCTATAGCGGTCGAAGTAATTATGGGTCGTCGACATGAAAATGGTCAAGTAACCCAAGAGGAACTTATAGTAATCCCGGAGGTAATGAATTTGTCCGCTAGCATATTCATCAGGTTATCATATGAAGACCCAGAGGTTGTTACTAACAATACAACCCGGTCGAATGCGGGTAAGACTTTAGGACCCGAGCATCAGACACGCAGGAATACGCCCGTTATCCCGAAATATTTAAGCTACGATGGTCGATCCAATCGGCATTTTCAAATACATTTATGCGATATGCAACTATGAATTCCCTTACGGATCAAGACAGTTGCGATAGTTTATGCTTTTGTTTAGAGGGCAAAGCAAGTGAATATTATTGTTTGATATCGGATAGGTATGCCCATCTGACATTGTTTGAGTTATTGACTGGAAACACATTTCGGAAATCAGGATTTGCCTGAAACTTCCATGCTATTGTTTGCTAACCTAAGACAGCACCGTGATGAATCTTTGAATGATTGGCCCGACCGCGTCTTGACGGTTGCTAATAAAGCTTTCTCCGATTGTACGGAAGCCCATATAGGTAGACAAGTGGTCTTGAAATTTTGTCAAGTTTGTTTTGATAAGGAAGCGGGACAGCAGGTTTGCAATATGCGACCTCCGAATATAGAATCGGCTATTCAGTCAATTAAATGGTACAGGCATAATAGCATTGCCATATATGGGAATAACTCACGTGGTCCTAGTCGTGAATACGAATCACGTGGTCCTAGTCGAGAATACGAAGCACTTGTTCAGACTCTAGCTACTTCTGCTAAAAATATGAAAACGCCAAATAAATCAAAAGATAATGATAGGATAGAAGCATTAGAGAAATGTGTTGAAGATATAAAAAGTTATTTCAATGAAATGTCTTTGACTATGCAAAGGGTAATAGACTCTATTGATCTTATGAAATCTCGTTCAAGATCTCCTTCCAGAAATCGTTCTCCTTCTAGGGATCAAGTTATGTTTCCATTGTGGAAAACCCGGTCATTACAAACGGGAGTGTCCGGAGTTGTATCCTCCTAGGCATAGTACACCTTTGTCGGATAAAACAGATGCCGAGAAACACGTGGCTTTTGCGAAGGATTTAAACTAGAAAGGATCGAACGAACGGGCGAGCGTCCGGTTCCACCTAATTATGATTCGCCTATATTACTTTTTGACGAGACAATAAGCGACGCCGGTCTAATGCTGTGTTCACACCTAATGCGCTTTCAAACCACTTTCCGTAACACGCCCTACGGAAGGCGCTTTCGTTACCACGGGTGGCGTCGCACTACAAACTAAACCGCTTTCGATTCGCATTAAAACACGTCACACCCAATGCGCATTAACATCGTGCGACATCTATGATAGATCAATGGAACTATCAGATGGGGTGAAGGTCATTCATGCCAATATGGATGCGCCCATGATTTTTTTAGTCGGGCTGGAGGCCTTTATAAATAAGAGTAGACAGTAATTATACAACCAGTGACGCTGACAGTGTGAGTGTCAGTACCACCCGACAAGTAAAACTAACCTGATGAAGTGTTCATGGTCGATAGCAAGGACACATCCGATTCTTGCTCACTCTCCTCTTCACTGTCTGCATGGTCTACCCGAGTCGGTTGAGTTGACGTCAATGACAGGGTGTCCACAAGACTTGGGGGGTTGTGGATAGGCCTTTGACCAAGGACGTCATCGAGGATACCCCAGTCCTCCTCATCGAATCCACCCGTTCTATCCCCTGATGTCCCCGATTTATTGTTCAGATCGTTTTGTTTGGACCATGCAAGCCGTATGGCCTTCAACTTGTTGCGGCACTGTTCCGCCGTCCGCGTATATCCACCTCTAATTTGAAGGAGCTTCGCCACTTCCCCGAAGACATTTATGTTACGGTGTAGGCCACCTACCTGGCCTTCAACGTCTTCATTCTGCCAGATCTGCAATAGCAGCAGTCTTCTCTGGCGTCCCCAAGTTTCCCCTCTTGCATTTGCCGAAGATTTTGCCATGATATATCAAGAATTAAACGGAAAATGAACAAAAATGAACGTAAAAGCTGATCGACAAGCACAAATGCTTTCCCCACGCGATAAAACGGAAGTACTGCACTGCGCAAGCGCTGTTCGATCTCGCCGCGCTCAATGCTTAACGCGAATTAAAGTGGGTCACACTTGTAATTGTGATGCGCGTCAGTTATATCGCTCCAGCCAATGCGCATTAGAAATGCGGTTTCGCTAAAGCGGCTTAGTTTTGGTTTAATGCGCATTGAGTGTGACGCGTTTTAGCGACTTAAGGCTTTATTGCGCATCGATGCGCATTAAAAGGCTAGTGTGAACACAGCATTAGCGATACAGATAAATGCAGGAGTGAGCTTCTTGATCCGGTTTGTGATACCACCGTAACCGTCGGTGCCATGTTTAAAAACACCGTTACCCCGGAGGTTGGTGTCAATACAGTTCCAGCTGATACCGTTGATGATGGGGTCATAGGTATAATACCCGGAACTCCTGTGTTCGCGCCTGCGAGTATTTGTCGCGTCAATACTGATGCAATATATAAAATAAAAGTGAAAATACAAGGAGAAAGTATGTTATCCGTTATAGATACTGGTAGTCAATGTACTATTCTTGGCGATAGGCGCTATGAAATACTAAAGAAAAACACGCCAAAAATTAGGGATATTAAACTGTATACTGCTAGCCGCGAAATGGCTTTTCAAGGTTTTATAGTAGGACCCGCTGAGAAAAATCTTGGATCTTTTCGAATGGAACTTGATCATTTGTATGTTGCTTCAATCGAAGATGATATGTTGCTAGGATTAGATTTTATGCGAGAATAAAGTCCGAATAGATATGTTAACGGACAAGTTACAAATTGGCGATGATGTTTTCGACTTGATATATAGCGAGAATGATGAATGTAACGAACATGCTGAAATTGCTGTAGTGAAACGAACCATTATACCACCGTTACGGACCATTTGTGAGAGGGATGGGTGGTCCTTTTCCGAAGGGGACCGATTCACCCTGCTGCCCATCAACTCGCCTGCATGTCTCACCTATTGGAGGTGAATGTGCGTAATATTGAATTTTTTTAACTCCGGGTCAACATGGAGATTTAATGGTTTTTTTGAACCCGCTCCTAAGTTGATATTGATATTGCTTGTCGTGAGGGGAGGGCTGGGTGTATATAAATTTTTGTTTGAAAGTGCGTAAATGTTACGGTGTAGATAGAATACCGTCGCCTGGGTGTATGGTATGTGAATGGATTAATTTTCATGTTTCTTTTTTTCAGCCTGAAGGAAAACGGAGAAGAGTGTTGTGGTTAGTGGTATGAGTCCGACAGGAAACGGGACTACTTTGTCAAGACCACTACGCCTACAGATATATAAGCCGGAGGACACGGCTGAGTGATCGTCAGAAGTTTATATAGTTTAAAACAGAAGTTAAAAAGGTATTGTTTGCTTGTTACAGGCATCTAAAGTGGGACTTCAGGGGAAATTCACATTAATATATATATACCCTTTCGCTTTCGCATTTTAGCACTGCGACAAATGTTTTAATATACAAATTATATATCCCACACACCAGACTCTTAACTATGAGGTACGTCTATCACTAATCGAAATAATTAAATGTTCAAAAGAAAAAATTTAAACTAATCAACAGAATTTTACCACTATCAATTCACTGTGATAATAAAAACTCACCTCTTTTGCATAACATCCCCAAATTCCCTCTGCACGTGCTTCTTGCAAGGGAAACGGTAAGTTGAACCCTCGTTCAACCAGACGCTAGGCCGACGACAACATAAAATGTACGTTTAACTGTCCATCAAATAGGCAAAACGTATCTCATTCAACCAGACACTAAAGTTTATGAAACCATGTAACAAGTGTGTATATTATAGTTGTTTTAAATTTTAAAAAAAGTTATTATATGTATATTTCACATTGAATAATATTAACTTTAATGTAAATTCGTAGGTACTGTGCGGAAGCATAATGGGCTGATTGGCGAGGTCAAAGAAGGGAGCACAGTAAGAATGATCTGCAATGGAAAAGTATACGCGACGGGAAATGTCCGGGTTGGAAGTAATATAACAATAATTAATGATAAAGAACACTTTGTGCTTCTAGTTGGAAGAAAGCATCCCAAATCCGCTGTCAGTAGACAGGTCAAGACAGAGACGATGAAACCACTAACATGGGAAGAAGTAGGGTCAGGAAGTTCGGTATACTGGCCGGTAGAAGATCTTGCGACAAATACCACTAAAAGTTACCAACAAGACCTTGTATTACGAAATCAACAGATGTACTTGTCTTTGATGATCTGGGGGATATCCAGCGAAATTGGGGGCATGGAACAACTGCCAGAAAAACAGGTTTCCAGAATTATTTGAGTGTAATTATTATGGTTTTAATTCTGAAGAGAATACAGAGCTGTGCAAAAAGTTGTACAACCGATTTTTTACCAGAGGGGATTTCGATTGATAAGGAAGATCATGTCTGAGTTTTCTGGACCGAGTGGCTCTTTGTGGGACAGATTGAAAAGATTTTAAATGGCGGGAAGCGCCTGAAAATTAAGTATTTCACAAACCCGGATGCGAGAGGATATTCCAAATGGGTCCATTACAAAGGACATATACGTATTATGCGTAGCTAAGGTTTTACATGTGGAAGGAGACGATTATGCTATAGAACATTGGGTAACTTTGAAGGAACAATTTGAACGGTACCAGAAGGAATATTGCCAGTGAGCTGCTAAAAAATTGTATATAAACCAATTGGCCGTCTTGTGTTTGTTTGTGCGTCTTGTGTTTTTTAATGATGCCATCCATTGTTTGTTTGGCCGTCTTGTTTTTATATAATGTACTATATAAATGTGTTATTGTATTTTTAAAGTGTTATAAAAATAAACCAATTTCAGTGCTGTATTTATTTTATTTTTGCTCTTTTGCTTATATACTATTCAAAAAAGTAGGGGATATTTGATTTTGGGGGCATAATACTAAAATATGCTAATGACTACGAAAAAATTCACTATTAAACCTAACAGAAGAAACATTTCCAGTTACATGTGACGCCCAAACGCACCAATGGCTACCCCATGGAATGCAGGTGATGCTTGGAATCATCATGGGGGTCCAACCCAAGATTTGCACGACTCTGACTTTGAATGTTACAGTCATTGTGGCTTTGAATTCCAGGGTGGAAACATCAGTTTAATTGTTTTAGTGACCAGAAAACAAATTTTGATATGCGTCGGCTTACCCAAAATGAAAGGTTACGTGTCCTTGGCATGCTACATATCGGCGATTGTGGCGTGGACGATGAATGTTTCTCAGTAGAGACTTTTGGCAAGCGGGATATTACCATCCGTATCACGTATCCTTATCGTATACGTGATACATTGCGTCAGTGTAGTTTTAGAGTTTTGGCAGATTTTTGCGTCGCGTACGTATGCGCCGATGAGCTGAGCTTAGTTCTTTTAAAGTAATGGCAGATATTACCAAGATCACCATCAGTACTGTCATGTGCCTATTATAGGGTACAGCTTCCCGGAGGGGGGTTGGGGGGGGGGGGTCGCTCGACAATCGCTGAGTTATTAAAGAAAAAATAATTATCGAATCAAATTAAAAAATCTCCGACTTCCGACTCGACAGTAATTTTACCACAGAATAAAATCCTTTTCAGATTTGCATGGTTCTGCCTCCCTAAATTTAGAATGTAGATCAACCATCACGGTTAAAATGACATCAAAAATATACCTTTGTGTTCTAGAGTAAACAAAGATTCATAAAAAACGCCAAGATACAAAATTTCACATCTAAAAGTAGCTAAAAGACGGTATAAACAACACGAAATTGTTATACGGACCTTTTCCGTATAAAAGCTGTTCGATACGTGCTGCCGTATCCTTGTGTCGTATCACGTATGATAAATACCCACACATTGGTGACGTCGAACGCAAAATTCATACGGATACGCGATACGGAGCAGATATTTACGCTTGCCAAAAGTCTTTAGTCTATCATAAGCAGGCTATGGACCAGATACCGTGATACACAATCTGTACAGGACAGACCACGCTCGGGTCGACCAAGGGCGACAACTCAAGCTCAGGATCGATTTATCCGTACTTGGCCTTGAGAAATCGTGTCATCACAGCAAATAAGATCAGCGCTCGTCTTCAAACAGACACTGGTGTGAGAGTGAGTGGCCAGACTATTCGGAATCGACTGCATAAGGGTCACCTTTGCGCCCGACGTCCTCGCCTGATCCCTTGTTTGCGAGATCATCACATTTAGGCAAGACGTCGTTGTTGTAGGTATCATTAGGAGTATGCCACGTTGGATCAATGCTTGTTTGGCAAACAGAGGAGGATTTACCCGTTACTGACTTTGTTGTGATGCTGTGGTAACTTTGCTGTTTGACCCCGGGTATCATTTTATCCTTATAATGGTCAGCATGTGCCTTACTTAGTCTAACGATCATTTGGAATAAATAGATGAATGTGAACTTCATTTCATTTTGTCATTTGTTTCTTCGTCAGTTTCATTAGGTGACATTAATAACACTAAAAATCAAATATCCCCTACTTTTTTTTAATAGTATATATTAAAAAATGCATGTGTAAATGTTTTTCATTATCACATGTTTGTGAAAGTGCCTATTGTTACTTGTATGCTGTGCATTATATCCATAATTTAGAAATCAAATTGTTTCAGATTCCTAAAACAACATTATCGACATTTATGTAAATGTGTGACTGTAGAAAATATGCAAATAATGATTTGTACAATGCATAAAGGTTCGCTTACCTGACACCTGTGTCGTCATCGATATATAAATTATAGATCGCCGACTTTTACATGTACGGCATAATTTACTAAACTTATTCAATAATCATCTAGAAATACATGTAAATCAACGTATAGTTACATGCACATTTGTAAACATGTATGATTTACTGTTTGTTTTGGGGTATATATGCTACGAAGCCCTTTTTGTATGTTGGCATAATAATAAAGAAAGGCGAGTACACTCATAGTTTTACGGGTTTACTCCCACTGTGCCAGTTTTGTTGTTTAGGGATTAATTAAATAATTAACGATACAACAATGGGTATTAGTTAGGATTAAGGGTTTACCAGAGGATTAACAGTTTAATTCAATACTTCATTCCATTTTAAAACTAGCTTTTTTTGCACATTATTATACTAAAATACAATATTTAAATTTGTTAGCACATAATGTACAAGTTAACATTTAAACATTGTATTTAATCAAACATTTCCTATTAATAATACATCTTCAACAAAATACATCTTACAATCCAACTAAATGTGAGACAGCATCCCCATATTCAATGACGGTGTAATGCCCTTCATGGAGGCGCCGATTTTCTGTATGTGGTGATCAGGTTGTCGAGGGTATTGACTGTCGATGGACAAGTAGTCTTACAGCATCTCCAATGGACCCTATCCCCTTTCCCCGTTCGAATTTTAAACGTATGCCCTCTATACACCAGATTTGGGTCACCCTGTGCTTTTGGTATTGAACTAACATCTACTTGAACGTTTGCCATCTCGTGATATCTGTCAGATCAATTTTGTTGACAAATGCAGTGGTTCGTATATATATATAGTGTCCTCTGAACGGAGTTCACCACTTAAGTAAGTTTTAACCGAAAATTGCTTATAATCATGATGTTGATGGACACAGTTTACATGCCATATGCTGAACGAATAAACTTTACTGTTGAACACAGTTCTCTACACCATAAACGTGGCCCACTTGATTAAGCCAAATAAGGCTGTTAATTAAAATCCGATAATCCAGGGATTCAAAACTGGCACAGTGGAAGTACCCCGTTTAAGGCCGTGGTTTTCTTCCCAATCGTGTTGACATTGCAATTACAGGTCTTCGGCAAATAATAAAGAATGGTGAGTACACCCATAGTTTTAAGATAGTGGTTTCCTCATCATTCCCAGTCATGTGGACATTGAAATTACAAGTCTTTATTCTGTTAACAGATTGTTTTGTTACACATAACAACAAATCAAAAATATGAAATATTAAAACACACGAATATGGTAAAACAAGGTATTGAGAACAGTTTAATACCCATTCAGTCCCTAGTAGCAACGAAAACACGCCGGCGAACATCAATTTCTTATTCATCGGCAAAGAAAAAAAAAATCAAAATAATTGTTTGTAAAATCTCATTAGGGCTCCCTGTGCTCAAACGTTTTAGAAGAGAATATAAGAGCAGAAAATTGGAAGGTCATTACGCTTTATGCTACGACCATGTTACGAGACCAAATCAAGGAACCAAACCAATATCTTGCACCCTTTGACGACGGAAATTCTAAAGTTGTCACTCGGTCCAGGATATTTACCGAGGGGAGAATACGGATAGGGAAGAGATATCGGGTGCAGTGGGGGACCAATATACCGGTTGAAGAGGCCGCTATTATATCAAGTGGGGAATGGATCGTTTTTGAAAGAGAAAAATTCAAAACTACAGGCCCTTAAAACAGTAGCCGCCCAAACCGGACCCTTGACCTTAAAAACTACAGGCAAAAGAAAGCCAACCCAAACCGCACCAACGCCAACACCAAAGAGAAAAGTAAGAACAAAATATATTTTTATTAGCCATGTCAAATATTTAAGCAGGTGTAGTAAAAAGTTAAAAACCGGTAAAATCACAAATATTTACATAAAAAATTCACGAGTTTAAATTCATTGTAGGAAAGTAAATATTTTAGCACGTGTAGTGAAAAATTAAAAAAACCCAGGTAAATTCATAAATATTTACACAATAGATCCAGGAGTTGAAACTCAATATAGCAAAAGAAATATTTTAGCACAATATATCCACCAGTAGAAAATAAATATAGAAAAAGAAATATTTTAGCACGATATATCCACCATTGGAAAATAAATATAGAAAAAGAATTCTTTTAGCAATATAGGGGAAGGAATATTTACACGGGTTCACTTAAACACAAATTGACTTAATGTTCACTTAGAGCCTTCAGTTTGGTTTGTAATTCTTCGGTTCTCAATTTACACAGTCTTTACCAACTAAAGATTTCGACCCAATAAACTTTCTGGGGATATCGCCTGTTCAGTGCCGGACTGGGCCCACTTGCCCGCGAAAAAAAATTATGGGCCTAAGCCTTAAAGAAAAAAAGTAAAAAGTAAAAAAAAGAAAAAGAAAAGGTAGTAAAAAAAGGGGAGGAGAGGAAACAGGGAAAGGAAAGGAACAGTGAATATCTATCATACTAATTTTCTGAACAGTGAATATCTATCATACTAATTTTCTGAACAGTGAATATCTATCATACTAATTTTCTGAACAGTGAATATCTATCATACTATATGTACTGTTGAATATGACAAATTCTTGAATATGACAAATTCCGTGAATTCTTGACTATGACCAATTTGATTTCTCTATTCGTATTCGAGGATGTGTGATTAAAGTGCTCGCAGGTCACCATATATCTCCATCCGCTGCTCTGGCCTGAGGTGCTTGGAAAATGGGTTTGAGGCTCTCTATTTTTCAAAATTTTCTAGGAGGAACCCCCCCCCCTCGAGCGTTCGCGCCTTCGGCGCTCGTAAGCGGGCGAAGCTCGTGGGCCTTGTCACAGGTATGGCAAGTGTAGAGGCAGCTGGAGACCTAGATCGAACGCACCCAGCCTGTGGTCACGAGAACAGGAGTATAACGCCATTTTTAAAATGAAAAGGAGACTCGACTAGCTGTAATACCATACATCTTTATTCATTGTCTTTTTAATGTTTCATGACATCATACGAAGGATATCAGCGCACAAACATTGGAAATAGCCTAACGTAAACAATCATAATGACGAACGCAGAATTTTTAGGCTCGAACTTCCAGACTTGAATTAAGACATACCGGTTTAACACAGACGTGAAAACTGAAATATAGAAATAAATACAGCTTAACACAACGTAAAACCAGGCAGGATAAATAAATGAATACTACATTAAACGAAATGTGACACACAAATGCAATATTACGGAATTATTTACCTCCAAGAGCCTGTTAACTTGACCACACGCAAAAACGAAAACGCATGGTTTCTAGGAAAGCCATTCGCAGGACTGACACAGGGAGCATAAATTACGCAGGGACATTAAGACATTTAACAACCAATGCTTTTAGTTGCTTTTTTGTTAAGAGTAGCGCAGTCTGGAAGTTTATAACCTAACAAATTAATATACATCCAAAACATACATCAAATACATTTACAACAGTACACAAAGTTCATATTATTAAACAAAACAATAACGTATCCCTTAAACTAAAGCTCTTCTATCATATTAACTTAAGGCTGTTCCAGCGTACAAACTGACCCGATTTAGGAATCGGTTACAGCAAGTCCGGCACTGCGCCTGTTGCGTGTCCACCTATCGATACAGCTACTACGACCTTATACATATGGTCTACAAACTTCTGTCGTCAACCAAGCTGCCCCAAATACTTCACAATAAGTTGTTAATTCCTCTTTTTTTTTTTGGGGGGGGGGGGGTTCTCTTGAGCATATTCCACAATTGGGTTCAAATCCGGACTCTTTAGATGCAATGGACACCAGTCGGCCCCGTTGTCCTTCATTAAATTCTTAGATAGTTCGGAAATGTGCTTTTGGTCATTATCTTGCAGGAATCTGTGTCCTTCGGGAAACTGCTTTTAATGTACGTTAGAAGGCTCTTTTCTAATATTTCTGTGACATAAAAATTGCTGTGCATGATCCCATCGAATATAAGAAGATTTCTTGGGCCTCTTTTACTTATTCCACCCCAAAAGTGTAGTTTTAATGGATGTTCAGGTCTGAATCGGTGGGGCGCACGTCGATCTTCTTTTCCGTATGCCACAGTCTTGTTGTCGTGCAGTCTATAAATATGACGTTTTCAAATCGGTCGTTTGAATCTATAAGATCTAGACAAAATGCAACACGATTTTCTTTGTTCTTCTCTTAAATAAGCTGGCAATACCTGGGGGGGTTTTCTGTATATCAAATTATACATCTTTGAATCGTCGAAATGAAATGTGGTTTTATGGCACTCGGCACCAACGGGCTAATTGCGCTAAAAACCTACAACGATTTATGTGAGGCAAGTTAAATAAATACCACAGAAAAAGTTTTATATGCATATAAATCAATATCACAGCAGCAAATAAGATTTAAAAATCAAATAAATCTTTTATGCATATAAATATTTAAACCATAAAAAATGAAATGATGAATATACAATTAAAATTTATTATAAAAGCTTGTCTCTTTCAAAAAGTCCAGCAATTTACAATATAAGCCCGATTGGGCAAATAATTGATGCAGGGACTGGCAACGGTAATATTTCGATCTTGGGTTCTTGAGATGCTTGCACTCAATCAAAACGTGCTTCACTGTCAAAGGAACATGACAATGTTAACATTCTTGTTGAGGCTCTCGTTTCAAAATGAAAAAGTGTGTTAAGAAAGTATGACCTATACGAGAGCGACACAGACCAACTTAAACGCTCCTGTTGCTTCTACAGGAGATTGGCCACTCTTCCAAGAGAGGCTTAATATGATGCAGTTTGTTTTGTGCCTGCAAGATCCCAAGACCGTTGTCAGCGGTCATAAATAAAATGATTTATTGTTGATTTAAAATCATTAAATGGTAATAAAAAAGGTGATTGGGGAAGATCTAAAGCAGCTTTAGCAGCAGAATCTGCTTTATCATTCCCCTTTATATCAACATGACTGGGAAGCCAGCAGAAGACGACGTCTTTGCTGCTGAGCTCGTACGATAGTAGCAGACGATAAACATCTGCTACTAATGGGTGTTCAAGCTGTTTATTGTTAATTGCTTGAAGCGATGACAAGAATCGGTAAAAATGATATGCTTTAAAGCTGAAGAGGACTGAATAAACTCCTAGGCCTGAAGAATGGTCTGAGTTCAGCTGTAAAAATGGAAGCAGCAGGTGGGAGACACACAGAAATGGTCTCAGATGGCGACACGGTAGCCGAAGCTACCCGATCACCATCCTTAGAACCATCTGTGTAAATAGGAGCATAATCACCTTACTTCTCCGAAGAGAGTTTGAAACACAGTGGAACTAGTATCTTTCTTCCTGTTTTTTGTAAGAACTAGATCGATCTTAGGGGGAGATATAGCCCATGGCGGTGTCTCAAAGAAAGGGGTATTCACAATACTGTCGAGGCTGATACCAGTCTCAGACAACAGGGGTTGTATGCAAATACCAAATGGTGGAATGACTTTAGTCTTCATCAGATACAAATGCTCATGAAGGGGTCTAAATATGGTGTTAAATGAAATGTGATTTGGAAGTGAAGCAATTTTCGTAGCATACTGCAAGGCCAGTATATCACGTATGTTGTGCAGTGAGGGCTTATGCGCCTCGACGTATAAACTGTCCACTGGAGATGTACGAAATGCTCCTAAACTGATTCTTAGTCCTTGGTTGTGTATGGTGTCGAGCTCTTTGAGATAAGACTCGCGGGAAGACCCATACACGATACACCCATAATCGAGTTTTGATCTAACTAATGCTCGATATAATCGGAGAAAGACCTTCCGGTCTGCTCCCCAGTTAGTATTTGATAGGACTCTCAATATTTATTTTTAGGGTTTTTAATGTGGGGGATAAATGATAATTTCTGATCAAATATCAGCCCCAGAAATTTGGTTTCATCCACAATTGGAAGGCGATTGCCATCCAGAACAATTCTGGGTCTGGATGCAAACCTCGTTTCTGACAGAAATGCATATAGACAGTCTTGGATTTCGAAAAACAAAATCCATTTTCGATTGCCCATTGTTGAAGGGAATTCGAACAAAGCTGCAACATACGTCGATTATCCGCATGTCTGTAGAACCATAGCACATCTGAAAGTCATCAACATAGAGAGCCACGTTTGTATCTGGTTTAAGGCAAGCTGGAATCGTGTTAATTTTAATGGTAAAGAGTGTAGGAGATAATATGCTTCCCTGAGGAACCCCCATTTCCCGTGGGTCAGAGAAGATTGATCCCAGTCGTACCTTAAATGACCTATCTTCCGTGAAATTTTTAATGAAGATAGGTAAGCCACCTCTTAGGCCGAGGTTATGGAGGTCGCGCATTATACCATGTTTCCACGTGGTATCATAGGCTTTCTCCAGATCAAAAAAAATATGGCAACTAAATGTTGCTTCTGGATGAAAGCGTCCCTCAAATCGAACGAGATGATCAAGAGTCCTCCTTTGGGACCGCAATCCACATTGGAGGTTATTAATAAGGTTGTTAGACTCAAGGTACCAAACAAGCCCTTCGATTGATCAATCTCTCCATGGTTTTGCAAATACAGCTAGTTAAAGCGATCGGACGATAGTTGGTAGGATTTTTATGATCTTTGCCCGATTTAGGGATAGGAATTATTGTGGCTTGAGGGAAATTCCCATCAACCTAAGTCCGGTTAAAGATCCAGTAAGATTAGGAGTGTTGAAAAGGGTAAATGTTTTAAAATATGGTACTGTATTTCATCTGGACCAGTTGCAGTGTCCCGGACTCGCTTTAACGAATCCCGGAGCTCTGCAATGGAAAAACGATCATTATAGCATTCATCATTACGGGACTTGAAATTGAATCTCCTTTTCTCCTGTTGATTTTTAATGCCCCGAATGGCATCAGAGGAGAAATTGGATGATGATTTGAATGAAAATGTACTGGCCTTGGCCCCGTTTCACGAAAACTTAAACTAAAATCCTTAAAATCGATTTTTACTAAAATCAAAATGAGATTTTAAATTTTATGCGTTTCACGAAGATCGATTGTAACTTAAAATGCAATTTTAATAGATTTTAGTTAAAATCGCTTGCGCCCGCGCAGAGCAGATTTCCGCTGCGGGTACTTACGGTGAAAGCAAATACGCTTCGAAACTGAAAACTGTTGACAAACTGAATTAACGGTTACATTATCAATAGGGAAGTTTCATACGTTGTAGAAATGTTTTCACATGGTCAGAAAGTCGTAGAGAGATGAAATAAATGAGTTTATTGCGTATTATTAGTTTCGAAATGTATTGGTGTGTTGACCTTAAACTTGGCATTTGATTTTCTCGCAGGCTTCAATGTGTATCAATAAACTAAAGCGCTGGAATTTCGTAGTTTTATAGCAATTTGGACAAGAGACTATTGAGAATTTTCACAAACATATGATATTTGTCACTCAAGCAACTAATCTAGGCTTCAAATTTGTTTGTCGTAGTTTAAAAGTATTTATCAACTTTGAAATTAATACGCCAAATAGCCAATGTTCCGATGCCTAGATTTAAAACGTTATTCTCATAGACCCTTTCATGATACTTTGAAAAGGCAGAAGAGTATATCTATCTTACTCAATTTAATGATTTTTCCCCCCAGATAAAATAGCTTTGGCGCCTAAATTTCTTAATTTATGTTGTTTTATTAATTAACGTAACTTCATTAAGAATTAATAATAAATTTATGGTATTAAAATTTAATTTCAAATAGGCCTATAACATTTTTGAATAAACACATTTGAGATTATTGATTTATCTTTTTACAAATCATCATAATCCAAAAACCAGAAGTAAATACTACATAATTATGGTATGTCTAGTATTATAGGCCTTTAGGCCTTCTATTTCCAAGAAATTGGTCATATTAATCACGGAGATATTTTCTTTATAAATAAGAGTGCTCTTCTTTCCATGACATTTGATATAAATGTTCTTTTAGTGTGTAGTTTACTGGCGTTTTGGGTGGATTTTTTCTTGGGGTTCTAATATGGGACGCCATCCAAATGCTTAAATTACCTTACAATAAAAAACACCGGGTGTACCGTACCTGTATATCCCATGCTATGAAAAGAAATTGAATGAAAATTGTTTTTGTGAATGATTGTATGTTAAAATTATGTGCCGATTATATCCGATCAAACAATGTGTGTTAATGTCGTGATTGTAAGTTAGGAGAGGGTGACAGCTATCCTAAGTTAAAATTGATTTTAGTTAAAATTGTCCTTAAAATAGTTTTGTGAAACACTACTATTTTAAGTTAGGATACACTTGTAACTTACAATATTATTTTAGCTACAATGCTCACAATCGTTTTGTGAAACGCCTAAGTTAGGATGAAATTTTAGTTTACAATGATTTTAAGGAGATTTAAGTTTTTGTGAAAGAGGGCCCAGATAATTGGCAATATCAGGAAATGTTGTTAAGGTGGTATTATCAACATTGAGATGTTTAGCTGATAATGCACTACTTTTACCTTTAATCCTACGAATCCTATCCCATACCGATTTGGAAGTGGTACGGGAATTGATCCTTGAAACATAACCTTGCCATGAAGATTCCTTTGCTTGGCGTATGATTCTACGGGCCTTCGCCCGGACCATCTGGTATGCCGCAATATTCTCCATGGTAGGATAGTTTTTTTTATCGTCTTAGGATACGATCACGTTCTTTGAGAGCGGATTTGCAATCGTCGTTAAACCATGGTTTGTTGAAACGTTTTGGTTCAGTCGTGGTTTTTGGAATCGCCTGCTCAGCTACATCTTGTAGAATTGAAGTGAACAAAGCCATGGGCTCATCTGCATCTTCTAACTCTTTTGCATCAAAAGAGAAGAGACACAACGATTCAAAAAGAGCCCAATCAGCCTTATGCAACTTCCACCTCTGGGGTCTTTCAACCGGAGAGGGACCATTATTATC
Source organism: Patella pellucida (assembly GCA_917208275.1). Classification (NCBI taxonomy): domain Eukaryota; kingdom Metazoa; phylum Mollusca; class Gastropoda; family Patellidae; genus Patella; species Patella pellucida. The sequence goes on from OU795044.1 coordinate 37,875,282, forward strand.
AATCAAGATAGGAAAGTGGTCACTACCACAAAGAGCTTCATTTACTCTCCATGTAAAATCCTGAAACACTTTGAATCGTCGACAGACTTACGTTGGCCCATTTTTCCCGTAAAAAAGGGCTAACGTACCTTGACGATGAGTTACAATCTCCCTGCAGAGTGGTTTGAATCAAACACAAATTATCTTCCGTCAGTTTCAGGAACTTTGGCTGGCGTTCTGTTGTATCTACAGTGTGAAGAATATGACCATCTTCGTGCTTTTTGGTGACATTCGTAACTGCTGCCCAAGTTACTGTAATTTCATTCTCTTCTAAAAGTCTTTTAATTCCGGAAGGGGTCCAACCTTTCTGGTGCAATTCTATTATCTCTAGTACGCAGTGGTGAGGTATCTCACAAGGCATTGTTAAACAAAGTGATCATTATTTGATTTATCTGCTGATTTATAGGCCATCATTACACATATTTTGACACTTAATTACATATTTAACAACATGTCATCGGGTTGTTGGGTTTGCAGGATAGGGCGACGCTTCCCCGATCCTTCCCCTGGGCCATATTAAACCGATATACCTCGGTAGCTTGGTATCCCCTCTCTTTTAGATCTTCCAGGATCCCCCCGGTATATTCGGCCGGTATCCCATGGACAATGAACAACCACCTTGTCGATAGACAATGTGATCGGTTCGGACAATGTCACGGTCATACCGAGAGGTACATTCTTAGCCAGCGCCAGATTCATCGCGGACCTACTTTTTAAAGCAAGTCTAGGTTGCCCTGACACAGCGATCTTTAAGTCGAGTATGTTAGCAATACTCCACTTACTCTTTAGTTCCTTCCCCACGGCCTGTTCATCCTCTCCTTTTGGCACAGGAAAGAACTTCAGTACAGAGCTGCTGTTGAAAGCGTCAGCCATGAACATGGGTGAATGAATGAATGAAATGGGGTTTAACGTCCTACGCTTAAGCACCTAACCTGGGCCAATTGAAGACGGGCATACGCCAACAGTGTGCTATGAGGGAAATTTTGCCCGGGCAGCGGCGCTACGGCCTACTCTTATATCGAATTCCAACTGCCAAGGGATCTTTTACGTGCACTCCAATTTGTACACGGGACCTCGGTTTTTCGTCCCATCCGAACGACTAGGCAGCTGTCCTTGTCAGGCCCTCCTTCTGCATCACTGACAAGGGGGAATCACGCCGGAAAATCGAGATGAACTTTCTCGGCCAATGCAGGGATCGAATGGTGAGTTAGCCTTCGTTCTTATGCTGCCGAAAGATACAGTCGCCCACGCCCAATAGTTGCAAGATTCTCGTAACACAAGGATCTATACAGCAATGCTTATTAGCTTAAAGGAAAACCGTACGGTATAAACGAGCAGTTTTCCGCATCAGTAGAAGTTAAAGCCCCAAAACCACTCTTGTTGTAACTGAATAATATGTTCCAATCTTGATTCTGGTCAACAATTTGTTCTATTTTACAATATTTCAATTAAAAAATGATACAAATTTCATCTTAACACACCTAATTTTAAAAATTGGAAAAATTCAACTACATGCCGTGAAATGGTTTGAAAAGCCTTACGTAAGCACTTTCAAATGCAACTTGGATTTAGACATATTTTTGAACCCTCGGGACAAGTAAGATAGGTTGTAATTGATAATTTACACAACAGGTAGGACACTGAAACATCTTGTAGTTAGAATAAGGCTAATTTTTGTTTCTGGACCTGTCAAGCCAGCAAGAGTGTTATTGACCCTTTAATAGAAAAGCCCTTTATCCAGTGATGAAAAACTTTAAGCGAAACGGCCATCAAACCAAATTGATAAGGGACAAATTATGTTTTGATGGTAGACTGTACGAGGTTGGAGAAGAAGTACACGTAGATAAAACAACAGATCAAGTAAACGTACAGGTAGCTAGACCATGGGAACATCAAAATCGTCCCGATGACACCAGGAAACGCCAATAAAGTTCACCTAATACTGAACAGCCTTTAAGCAAAATATAGGAAAACGCAGAGAGTACAATCAGTGTGCTGTCATGGAATGTTGGTAAAGGTCTATGTGAAAAACTTAAAGACAGTTCCTTTGTTGATATGATATCTACATATGACGTTGTCTGTTTATATGACTGTTGGAGAAATCCCCAACTATCACGCGTATACATTTGTGAGAAAAATTGGAAAGGTAGTGGAATAGTTATTTTCGTTAAAAATAGAATTGACAAGCCCTGTTAAGTTATTGATGGTGTTTTTAATACTATTATTGTCCTAGAAATAAGTAGCCACGAAGAGAACGTTTTTATTTGTGCCTGTTATTTTCCACCCTATAATAGTATATTTTATAATAAATATGATGTTGATTTATTTATCTGTCTAGAAGACGCTATTAATAAAATATATCGATAAAGGTATGATCCTAGCTTGTGGTGACTTTAACGCTAGAACAGCTAAGTTGGAGGATTGTATCAGTGAAGATGGACTAAGTATTGATGTTACAAATAAATTGGCAGGCTTGTGCCAGTATATTCCAGATACACCGATGATCTTGCGTAATAATATGGATACGGTCGTAAATCAATTTGGACGAAAATTAATTAATTTATGAAAAAATGCAGGTTTAAGAATTTTAAATAATGATTTAGATGGAAATTTTAAATTTAACAGCACCAAAAGCTCCAGCCTAATAGATTATTTATTAATGAATCATAAATATTTCAATCTTATTAATGATTTTCCATGTTGTGATTTCGATGAATACTCAGATGATAGCCTAATTATGTATAGCTTTACACACGCATGTCCTATTAACAAACCTGGCTTAGATATCAGTAAAAGGAAAATTGACGACAGATCATTAATTGGGAAGAAATTAGAATATAAAATCTTATTAGTGATGTTATTTCAATTAAATCTTGTTTGATAAGTTATTGTAAAAGTTATTGTAAAATAGGAGAGTTAAACCAGACTTGTATAGATAAAAGTGTTAATAGTTTCTCGCGAACCATATCTTATCTAATGCTTAAGTATAAAAAACAAATTGTAATCACTGAAGGTAAACAGAAGGGATTAAAAATAGACAAACCGTGGTTCAATGATTCTTGTTTTAAAAGATATAGAGACTACAAATGTGCACTACGCGCGTTTAATGTTGACATAAGTAATGAAAACCGGTTACTCCTTAATCTAACAAAGGGATGCTACAAAAAATTGGAACGACGGTTAAAACATGATTATAAAAGCCACCAGGGCAACTTAGTACAACTTGTTAAAAAACAAACCCGAATCTATTTTACAAACTGTAATAACATTAGGGATTGACGATTTTCATAAACACTTCAAAAAGTTAGCATCTACCCGCCCTACTATAGACGAAAGTAGTGTAAATTATATTAATACGTATGACTTAAATTCACAATTTTGTAATAGCGAGTTAGACACTGTTATAATAGAAAGTGAAATACGAGAATGTATACAAAAAATTAGGCTTAATAAAGCGTCAGCTTGCGACAATATACAAAATGAACTCCTTGTGAAGACGTCCTGATGTCCTACTTATTGGAATTTTTAATAATGTTCTCTATTACGATCGCGTTATGGCAAATGTTGTTGATCAATTTGATCGGTCATGATTCCTTTTTTACCTCGGAATCAACCACCACTTTGACGGAAGATATTCTCTCGGCCAATAAATCATTATTCTCTCAGTTACGAGAGATACACAGAATCAAACCGGTTCAGAGTCGATTTTGTTGATAAGAAGCCCCTCTTTTCACATTGACACTTGATCGAAGGTGAATAGGCCTAACGAGATCGTAAGCAGAGGGTATGACAATGTAAGAGATAAAGTGGCTTTGGAGACCCGTCAAGTTAATACAACGGACATTTCACACATCGGTTCATAAAGGAAAGACACATACCAGTATATCATATATAATATTGTTGCATCTAGCTATAAACTCTTTTAATTCGTCCGAAAAACCGGTAGAGGTGGTGGGCTAGTAATTTATTTACGACATTGTATATTATAGCCTCTTATTTTCCGCCATACTCGGTTATCTTTTATCGCTCCACTTTTGTTAATTTATTTGTTGCACTGGAAGATTTGATTCTTAAATATATTGACAAAGGAGTAATTATCACACAAAAGGAGATTTTAATAGCAGGACAGATAGTCTTACAGATTATATTGAAAACAATTTTTGTGTGTTGGGACGTCAGCGGGAATATAGTCCGATCAGAAATTGTTCCTAGAGGAACTAGGTTCAACCCAATAACAAGTTAGGGAATCAACGGATCCGATCAGAGAGACAACTAACATTAAAGGGGTAATCAATAGTCACCTGGGTCTATTGTTTGAGATATTTTTGCCATTTCCTGCAGCCAGATATAACTCTAAGGTGGCCATTGACTGACTAGACAATACGCTAAAAATAACGTACAGCAAGAACAAGGGCGGTTAACTCTTCATGGCTTGTCAAACTCGAAACGTAACCTTTAAAAATGTCATGATGCAATAACTTTTTCTTGAATGAAATGATTCTAACGTCCTACTTCTCCGCTCTCGTTCCCTGTATTACAGATTTGTGTGCATATCGTATGATCAACTTCAAACACAAAGGCAATTTGATATCAACTTTATTAGATTCCATTATTCAAAAGTTTACATCTGTCAGATGTGAGAATTTAGTTTGGCCTAATTAAACTTTCCGCTACCTGAAGAGATAACATGGTCAATGTCCTGTTTAATCTTCAGTGTTAACTGATGCGATCTTGCTAATTACAAAAAGAAGAAGGCATGGGACAGTCTGTAGATTACATCGATATATATTGAATAGCAAACGATTAAAGAGGTCGGACGAAGTTTCTTTTTTATGCAAATTGAAATTTGTAAGACAACGTTTCGAATTAGTTTAAGTAGCACTGATACAAATCCATGATTTTGTCGTAATGTATGTTCATGGGACGATGTATATGCATGATAAAGGGCCATTGGGTCAGTCCCATCAAATCACAATAATAGGTAATCTCAAGAAGTAATTTTCTATTCATTAAACTTAGGAAACTAATTTAATCCAGTTAGTAGTTATAACGACTACCAAAAATACTTTCTGGATAATTGGTTTCTGATGGTTTCAAAAAAGTCGTCTACAGCACCCGGTGTTCCCAGGCGGTCACCCATCCAATTACTCATCGGGCCCGATGTTGCTTAAATTTATTGATTGCACGAGAATTGGTGTTTTCATCGTGATGTGGTCGAAGACAAGAGTTTGTGAACAAACCCCGTAGTTTTGCCTATATCGAATTGATTGGTTAATTGGTTTCTTATGGTTTCAAAAAAGCGTGTACAGCATCCTGTGTTCCTAGGCGGTCACCAATCCAAGTACTCACCGAGCCCGATGTTGCTTAAATTGTCATAGATCTGCCTGAAAATCTGAAAATGCACATAAATTATTATATCAACATTTTAAAAATAGTCCCTGTAAGGATTTTGGGTACAATGTACAGGTAATTGAAAAACTTCCCGGTTCAGGGCACCTCGCCAATGGTAAAATTGACCCTGCTGTCACTAAAAAAAGAACTTATGCAGAGGAAACTTGGATTACCAAATTACAGACCATTTTTCCTTACGGTCTCAATGATCGATTCAAAAACACCGATTACAACAATCGCGATGAAAACACTTTGATTACCAGAAATTGTTACAAAAAACTTGACCATAATTTTCATAATAAAAAACGTTCCATAAAAAAGTCGAAATTTCAAAAAGACCCGGAAAGTATTTTGAATGAATTGTATTCTGTATGCCAATGCCATACTTCTGAAAAATTGTCCTGTGCTGCCTGTGTACTGAACTTAGCCCGACAAATTGTACAGCTAAAAAACTCGGTGTCCTCATACAGGACATCATCCATTCTAATCAACTTAATGAACGCTTTCTTCCTCAATACTACGATGTTATTACCGATTTGATAAACAGTAAATTTTCACCCAATTATTCGATACAGCCTCATAAAGTGCATAAGAAAAAACCTGATGTGCTATGTAAAATCCTTTTCACGGATAAACATATACAAGACATTGGACTGAATAGAATCTTCAGAGACCGTTCAGTTATAAAATCTATACCAGGTACTATTCCTAAAATTTCACCTACAGTCGTATACAAATTTTTACCTCCTATCCGTAATAAAATATTTAACTACCATGAAACTATCGAAAACCTAAACGTACAAGAATTTATTGAAAATTACGATAATACTACATGTCAATGCACCAACTCTCCCTTTAAAGATACATTTCATGACCATATACTGACAGGAAACTTTGACATTATCGAAGATAAAAATCTTAGAAATCTCTTCAGATTGGGACCACAATTTCGGGAACAGCCAAATAGGACTAATTTTAAAAAATTACATAATGATCTCAAATCCCAAATTAGGAAATGCATTGTAGCCTGGTCTGATAAATTTCGTGCACCTCTTGAGTCTTTTGGAGAGTGGAAAAATACTGTGTTTGATCTCTTGTCAAAAAGAATCAAATATATCAAACTTAAACCAAGACACCCGCCACCAGAGGTTCTAAAAAATGCATCTGCAGTTGAGTGTCTTACCACTCTCCAAGAGAGATTTGTTCTAACACCTGTCGATAAGGCCAGTAATAACATTGCCTTTATCTGTAAAAAGTACTATATTAAAAATATTCTGACTAAAGTTGGACTCTGGCCCAACACAAATAATGACACTTATAAATGCATTACGGATATAACTAAACAAGATATCTTGCACAACCAATACTCTTTTAACAGGAGTAATAATATTAAAGACAATGTGAAAATAGATGCACTACCGTACATTTATTCGATACCCAAATTTCATAAAAACCCAGTAAAATTTAGATATATAAAATCCTCCAGTGTTTGCTAGACAAAACCTCTAGCGCAGACCATCACCAAAGGCCTTAAATTATGCCAAACCCAACATGCAATTTGGTGCAAAACACTTCGAAATTACACTGGTATTAATAGTTTTTTCATTATTGATAAAAATAAACCCATAGTAGAGACTATAGATAAAATCAATAATAAAGATAATGCAAAAACAATAGAAACGTTCGATTTTTCTACTTTGTATACTATGCTCCAACATGCAGATCTTAAAAATAATTTTGATTGGTTTGTAGATAAAGTCTTTAATGGAGCTTTCGGAAAAGGCAGAAACTTGGTGGCCATTTACTCTCAAGATGCTAGATGGATTATAAAACCTCGCAATGCCGAAACTGTCATTTTTGATAAAGAAAAATTTCAAAACATAATACAATGCCATATTTGAGGTTGGGGATCAGATAATACAGCAAACTATTGGTTTACCAATGGGAACTGACCCCGCCCCATTTATGGCAAATGCACATTTACATAAATATGAATTCTATTTTCAGGACCATAAAAGAAAAACAGATTACAAAGTAGCTAAAAGTCTCAACTACACCTTCCGTTACATTGATGACATATCACCCATCAATGATAATGGAAATTTCAATAAATATAAAAGTGAAATATATCCCCCTGAACTAATATTAAATAAAGAAAATTCCGGCACCCAAATTGCATCTGTTCTTGACCTGGACATCAATATCATTAACAATAGATTTAATGTTGGTATTTTCGACAAAACGGACAAATTCGGTTTTGAAGTAGTAAAATATCCGTCAATTTATAGTAACATACCAGATACAACACTATATAATGTTTTCTATTCGCAGGCATTACGATTTTTGACCGTATGTAACAACAAAGAACTGTTTCTTTCCCGAATAAAATCCCTGTTTTTTAAATGCACTGCCAAAGGTGGTACACAGTTACGCATATTTAAAGAAATTTCGAAACTTCCGTTTCATCAATATACCAAGTTTAACATTTCTTATAAGTATATAACCGAGTACATATTGGATAATTATCCAATTTAATTTAGTTTAATTTGTATAGTTACGTAGCCATGTTTGGGTTATCGCCCTTATTGTTATTATTTTATTACTTCATAAATACACTTACATTGTATGCTTTCTTCTACATTCCTGTTTTGCATTGCTTGTATGGGGTATTTAGTATTATGTTTTGTGCAATTATACAACTTAAAAATTCTGATTGGTTGTTTAAACTTATAGCATTATTTAATCTTGATTATCGCCCTTTTTGTTAAGAAATTCTATTGACGTCATTGATAACATTACGACGTATTTACGTCACACCATTCAGTTAGCAGACGACTGCCTCTCGAGGCGGTCTACATTTTCTTTGCTTCATTGTGTTGGGTTGTTTGTGCGTTTTCTTGTACGAGTGAATATGTTCAATCTTGAGTGAAGTCTGTGTTGCTTCAGACCCGGGACTGTACAGCGCAGTGGACGCTTACGGCTAGCCCCCGGATCCATTCACTCTTTTTTGAATTGTTGTTTTATTGTTTGTTTCGTTTGCTGTTTCGGAGTATGATGTCTTGTCGTTGTATTTGTCCTTTTTGTAAATCATGTGTGGCGCAGTCCCCCTGCACTAACTATTAGTGATTGGACGAGAACTGGTGTTTTCAACGTGATATGGTCGTAGTCAAGAGATGGTGAACAAACCCCGTAGTTTTGCCTACTGAATTGATTGGATAATTTGTTTCTGGTGGTTTCAAAAAAGGCGTCTACAGCACCATGTTTTCCCAGGCGGCCATCCATCCAAGTACTCACCGGACGCGAAGCTGCTTAACTTCAGTGATCGGATCTGGTATTTTCAACGATCCATTTGACACAAACTATGTCATTTCGGGATTAGAAAAAAAAAGTTTAATTTTATTTTAATAAATTGCTTGCGCGCATGGATCGTTAGCAGTTGGAGGACCCGGGAAAAACACATAAAGTTGGATAAACAATCCTACTCCTTGTGATATTGAAGTGGAACAACAGCATAACTCAGGTGATTTTCTCTAATTATTCAATGTATGTTTACCCATTTACGCCTCTAAATCGTTTATATTCACAAATTTAAGTGTTCTTCGATTATAGATTACCAGAGCACTAAGAGAAGACAGAGAAAAATAAACAATGGCTTTAATGAGAGGACCTGCAATTGGCGAAATAATTAACAGTCCTAGAAATGAAATTTGGTTGAATGTCTTACTTGTCCGCACCGATTGGGCTAATGAAAACGGGTATACGCCGTACAGTATGCTATAAGGGACATGTTGCACAGGCAGCGGCGCTGCGGGCTATTCCTTCATCGAATTCTAATTGTCAAGGACGTATTTACATGCTCGCTAATGTAGACACGGAACCTCTGTTTTTCGACCCATCTGATCAACCGTGCCGGAATGACCTTCGGCAAACACATGAGCAAACACGAGGCCGCCCAGTTAGCGACAACGTGAATTATAGGGATAATATGATAATTCCTTAACACGACAGGGTTGTGTATAAATGACATGTATTTTACGATCTGGGTTTAATGCACTTAAAAAATATAGTGTAAATGAAATTGTTGCTTTAATACTATAGTTACCAATTGTGTATCATAACGTTTGTTAATTAAGATCGTTGGGTTGATAACAGAACAATGGTTGCATCGAAATTCGCGCCTGAATGGGAAAGAACCATGTATATATAATGAGTGAACACTTGTCTCAATACAATAATCACGAGTCATATATCCGTGAGCTTGAATTTGATCGATTCATATAACTGAGTTAAAGATAGGATAATGTCAATAATGTAGACCTACTTCTTAATGGAAGTAAACTATCGCCTCGCTTCTTTAAATCGTAACCCTGTCTTTCACCAATTTAAGTCATTTAGAAATACAATATTCCGTCATGCCTTCGTCGCTACATATATCATGTCCATTTGAATACAAGAAGGTAACACAGAACATTTCGGTGTTCGAAAAGATTCCTTGATGGGACAGTGTATGTGGTTAGGTGTTTGTGTGTGTGTGCTATTGGGTCAAGTCGTATGGTTTCGACTTATGTGACTAAGGAGTAGGGTCGCCTGGCCAATCTCATTTCATTTAATTCTATAACCGGTACATGAATATTAACAGAGTAAAGCACATGCGATGGTCTGTTTCTAAATGTCACACAACTATATACACGTAAAGCCTCTAAAGACGAGGAAGATAAGTCACAATCTAATGGGCTTTCAGATCGCGTGGAAACTGAGGTAACCGGAGACCAGCCTAGAGGCTAAAGATGGGCCCAAACCATACAGTGGCGCTACGGACTGGGAAGTCGGAACTACGTAGACAAATCCGAATAAAATTTCTCGGTAAACACAGGAATCGAATACACAAACCTCAGGTTACCGAGTCAAGGTTTTACTCACTGAGCCACCGTGGCTACATATCGTGAATAATACAATCGAACATGTGAAGGAAATCACATTGGTTTTTTTTAACAATTATAAATCATTACTACTAGTGTATCCAAAAAGTAGGTTTATTAATCGAAATATTTCTTTGAAGAATTCCATACAATCTATTTTCTGTCGATAGCTCACGTAGTGTTGATTGAGTTTTTATCATTATGTTCATGTCGAATTTTTTTCCCGGAAATTGCATAAAATATACTACATGGCAATGGTTTATTTGGTGACGATGGATTAGAAAAATTTGTAGAAGTTTAAAAAATCAAAACTTTAACAATATTTTGTTCAGGTCATCGGTATTGTTCACTATATTTTGTCATTGATGCGCGGCAATGGTAATCTTAAGGTTTTGAGGAGCCATGCTGGCTAAATCGGTAAGACGCTGGCTCGCCAGTTCGATCCCTGCCTTGGACGAGAAAGTTCATCGGGATTTTCCGACCTTGTCAGTGGTGCAGGATGGAGGGCCTGATAAGGACAGCTATCTACTCGTTCGGATGGTCTAAATATATCCCCCCCTGGGGTGTATAGTCCAGTGGCTGAAGGGGGTGGGCATTACTCCCACGAGCTGTGAATTTATGAAACCAAGTTTTTCTAGACCAGTTTTTCGCGTAGATTTCGAATCTGGGTGGTGAACAGGCGTGTGAGGGGGCGTTTTCGAGATATGGGGGATCGAATGTCTATGTATGGGTGTGTGTAGGGGGATGGGGTGGAGCTGTCATTATGTGGACTTAATATATATTATTAAAACAAAACCATCTAGGATTGCAAATCTATAAATAAGTGTTTATGATGCCCATGGACAACTGTTTGATGTGTGGGGTGGGGTAGCAGGTGTATATGTGTCGAGGGGGGGGGGGGGTAAAATTGGAGGGAAATGATTTCACGTTGATTTAAATGATTCAAAATTGACCTGAAAAGTGTTTTCCCTAGCTTTTCGCTCAGTACCAATATCGTCATTCAAAATATTAAATTATAATGGTATAATGTATCGCAGCAAAAGACCACTCAGGCAAGATGGTAATAAGGAAAGAAAGTCTTGTTAAAATTCCTCCAGAAGATCTTTTTTCTAGTGTCTTCTTAACCAGTAATTACGTCATCACAGCTCTTGTTAGAAAGTTGGGATTTTCTTGAAAAAGAAAGACAGATAGGCATTACCGCAATTTGGATAAAAAAAATTATCACCGTTACACCCTAAGAAAGGTTGAGTTCGAATTTCGGTAAAATTGGACCAAAATTGCCATACAAAATGGCCGCCATTTATACGCGAATACTGTTAAAATATGGTATATCAAGGTTGTGGACCCTGTAGAGGTCACAATTTTAATTCGATTTTGATGAAACTTGCAATGCATGGTTATAACCCAAAGATCTTGGTTCCTTTCGATATTTGGGCATATCGGATTGTAACTTCCTGAATTATGGCCCCTGATTATACGCAAAATCGTCTTTGTTTAGCTTGTGGTCCCTCTGGAGGTCACAATTATTATCCGATTTAAAAAATCGTTTGATTATATCACCGTTACACCCTACGGATGGTTGAGTTTGAATTTCGGAAAAATTCGGAACAAAATTGCCATACAAAATGGCCGCCGCATGTACGCGAATACTGTTATAAAAAGGTATATCAAGGTTGTGGACTCAGTATAGGTCACAATTTTGATTCAATTTTGATAAAACTTAAAATGCATGGTTATAACCCAAAGATCTTGGTCCCTTTCGTTATTTGAGCATATCATATCGTAGCTTTCTGAATTATGGCCCCTGATTGCCCGAAAATTCGCCTATGGTCCCTCTGGAGGTTATGATTATTATCCGATTAAAAAAAAGCTTGACTCTATCACCGTTACACCATACCGAAGGTTGAGTTTGAATTTCAGGGAAATCGGACCATAATTGCCAGACAAAATGGCCGCGGTTTGTACTCTAATAGTGTTAAAATATGGTATATCAAGGTTGTGGACCAAGTATAGGTCACAATTTTGATTCGATTTTGATGAAACTTGAAATGCATGTTTATAACCTAAAGATCTTGATTATTTTCGATATTTGCGCATATCAAATTGTAATTTAATGAATTATAGCCTTTGATTGTAGGAAAAATCACTTTCGGTTTTGCTTGTTCTCTAACCATCTCTCGAAAATGTGGGCGTATCCTGCCTGGCAGTGCCAGCTAACTATCTTTTAACATAATATAGCGTAGATGACTATGTGAAATACAGTCGTACGCTTTCGAAAAATCAACATATAAGCAATATAAGCGACCTTTTTTTACGTGTGAGGTATTTTTGAATCAGAGCGTATAAGCAAAAAAAATATTATCAGAGGTACTATATCCTTTTCTATAACCTGACTGTTCCTCATATAATATCCTCGGTTTTACACATTTCAGACAGACGAGTGTGTAGCATTTTGGTAAATACTTTTCCTATCACTGATAATAAAGAAATCCCCCTGTAGATTCCAGGATCAGTCTTCTCACCCTGCATGTGTAATGGAACAATGACGGCTTTACACCATAGTTCTGGATAATTGCAACTCTGTAAGATTGTGTTGAACAGTATAATTAGAAGTGGGAGCGAAAGGAGCATAGGGTGCCTTACGTGCTCATTCCGAATTCCATCTTGACCTGGGGCTTTAATTTGGTAGACTTTTATCCCTTTTTATGGCATTTTCTATAAATTGCATGCACGTAGCATTGAACTTGGTGAGCAGCCTAAAATTTTCATTTTAAACCAGGTTAATTATTTGCATTTAAACTCTTTAGTAACTGTAATCATTTTGAAAACATAACTTTATGCGAGTGCTATTTCATTTGGTGACGTGACCTGTCTGAATTTTCAAGATTTAAAACTAGTTAATTATGTACATATAAATTTAACACAGAATTAAACTGTATCTTTGGCGTTTTTTTAAATAATAAACCTGAATTATAAGTTATGGATTTAGATCATTCTGATGATTACTCGGATAACGAGTCAGATGTTTATGTTGAAAGCGCATCAGATGATATATATCTCCTATCTAAACTCAAGAAATACCTTCCTCATAGATTGAGAATATTATTTTACAATAGTTATATATTGCCATACTTTGATTATTGCTCGACAGTTAGGGGTAATGCTACTAAGTCCAAACTTGATGTCCTGCATACATTGCAGAACAATTTTAGATGAAAAACATGATGCGAGATCAGGGCCATTATTTTTAAAACTAAATTGGTTAAATATATATTATATCAAAGGATTAAATTTAATATTGGAATGCTAACGTTTAAAATCATGAAAGAAAAATCACCCGAGTATCTTTTTAATTTATTTGATGAACGCTCTAATTGTACAAATACCGAGTTAACCTTAAAGCTGAACTCCGATTATAAAACTACAGAAATAGCTAAATAAAAAAAAAGTTACGCCCAAAACAACCGCCATACTTGTTTAAATTTCTTTAACAAACATGGCCGTCGATTTGGGCGACAAACACACAGGCAGGCCCCGCCCACTTTCAGTGTAAACCGTATCAAGCGAAGTATCCACATCCGGTAAGATAATAGCCAGCTGTCTGACTTATTGAAGTTTTTCAACTATCAGCTCACATAAAATATCATTGCTACACAATTATTATGTCTGATCAGGTATATGTTATTTAATATCATTGTTTACTAATTAGACGAAATAAGTCAAGCGCGGTGTACTTTTGGTCTAAAAATAACAGAGAAACTTCCTTACCTATAAAACAATAACAAATCTGCCAACAGTGTGACACCATCATACATTTTTTTCTTGTTCCGTGAAATGTTTTACACAACGGAGTAGATACACCAAATACTTTTCTGCGAAATAAAGTCTAGTATTATCGTTCCAAAATATATCCAAATCCGCAATAAAACTGTAGTCCTCCCAATCATTTACGTATTTTTACACTTTCAAATTCGATTGTGGTAATAAATATAATGACGACAAAGGGACGTAACTCCGATAAGGGATAAGTAATTTCCCTTTATTGGAATCTCCAGAAAAAAAAATATATGTTACGCCCTTTATCGCCATTGTAACATCAATTGAAAGTGGGAAAATACTTATTTGATTGGAAGGGCTATAGTTTTATTACTGATTTGGATATATTTTGGAACGATAATACCAAACTTTATGATGCAGAACATGTGTCTCTACTCTCTTGTGCAAAACATTTCACGAAATAAGAAAAAAATGTATGGTGCTAGCAGATTTGTTATTGTTTGAGGTAAGGAACTTTATCTGTTATTTTAGAACAGAGGTACACCATGGTTGACTTATTTCGTCTAATTAGTAAAAATAATATAAAAAAACATATACCTGACCAGACATAATAATTGTGTAGCAATAATATATTCTGCGAGCTAATAGTTGAAAAACTTCAGTTAGTCAGAGAGCTGGCTATTATCTTACCGGATGTGGATACTTCGCTTGATACGGTTTACACTGAAAGTGGGCGGGGCCTGCCTGTGTGTTTGTCGCCCAAATCGACAGCCATGTTTGTTAAAGAAATTTAAACAAGTATGGCGGTTGTTTTGGGCGTGACTTTTTTTTATTTAGTTATTTCTGTAGTTTTATAATCGGAGTTCAGCTTTAAGATCTGAAACTCAAAAGAAACTCAACACCCCTAAAGGCAAAAAACACGCAATGACGCGTACTTTTCATTTTTCGGCCTCTAATCTTTGGAACTCCTTACCTCTTCAAATAAAACAAGATTCGTCAACATTTACTTTTGAAAAATGTGTAAAAGAAAAGTAGATTAACCATGTATATTGTATATAACGTAGCTGCATGTTTTATATCATACTTATTATTACATTTTTGGGGGAGGGTGGGGGGTAGGGGGACCGGGAAGCAATAGATTGTGTACAATACAGCTGCATGTTATATTTTATAAGTGGATTTACATTATTTTTGTTGATTTTGTTTTGGGGGAAGGGGGAGGGGGTGGGGAGCATTAGATTGTGTATTTCATAATGATTATTACTTTTTTCTTTTGGGAGGGGGGGGGGGGTGTTTTTGCTTTTGGGGGAGGGGGGGGGTCTCTATTTGTTTTGTATTTGCATGTGACTAAATATCTATGTATATATTGTAGTGTAGGAGGAACCCCCTGAAAATGTGTATACTTGTGCTAAGGGGACTATCCTCATTAAATAAAGTTATTATTATTATTATTATTATTATTATATAAGTCTTAGTGTAGCATACCATAGGGAACCAGAAACTCAACCGAACATTGATGCTGCAAATTCGCCAACTCGATTTACTTTAGATGGTAATTCAGAACAAAAAAAAGTGCCAATACAGAATTTTCTGATGATGAATCTCCCGAAAAACATATTCTGAGATCATTCTCTTTTTTCATATCCCCAGCAGAATGGTCAATTCTTGAAATTAGAACCAGTGAGCGAGGCGACAGAAGATTAGGGGGGGGGGGTTGGACTGAATTGTTTGCCTCGAAGATAAATGAAATCAACGAAACCTGCCCATTAACATTTACATCAAACAGAATAAAAAGGGAAAACTCAAGAAAAAAAATCTAAATTTTTTATAGGAAAAGCTCAATGCAAGTTTCCTAAATACGTTAAGTATACGATTACAATAAAAAAAACACCTAAAGCAGACAAACGTACAAAAGTAAAAGTAAAGGCTGCTAATAATATAGCTTCAATTTCCCACCCCAAGGATTCTCTTGAAGGTCGCCCATTAAAAGGAAAGCACAGATAGATTGTAGCATCGGAAGTTAAAACGTCCGGGGCATCTGCTGCATACTACAATCGACTCGGTAGCGTTTCGTCTCAGGCTATTGCGGCCGGTGTCAAATCCCATTTCGGGACAAAAGATGTGATGCGGAAAATCGCATCTGTAGCGAACATATCCGAGCGACTTCACAGAGATGTTGTTCTGGAGATTGCTATTCAGAAGGAAGTCTTTGACCAGCTCGAGGAAGCAAGTAAAATAAAAGGTCGGATTCAGAAACTTTCTCTGTATCCATTCGTAACGCACATATACTCGGAACAACAACTGGAATTATTGAACAGACTTTGCACTGGTGGTACAGGAATTTTATATTTCGACGCCACAGGACAGGTCATAAGCAAAATACCTGACCAACATAAGAAAGTGTTTTATTACCCATTACTGATTAAACCAAATCCCGGCGACCCTCCTTTTCCGGTTGCAGAAATGCTTTCGAACAGCCACACGACTGCTGACGTGGCTAATTTTTTTATGAGTATAAAAAGAGACCTTAATTATTTGCATCCTAATAGCCTAAATCCCCAGAGAATTGAAATTGATTTTAGCGGGGCTTTCATATATGCAATTACATTGGCATTTAATCGGGAGTCTTTAGCCCAGTACTTGAATCGTTCCTGGAATCATATGGTAAATGGTGCCAATTGGGGTGACAAGACCAACATTCACATTTGCTCAGCTCACTTGTTACACAAAATTTCGGGAAATTTATATAAATTTTGTGAAGACAAAAATCTGAAAAAATTTATTTTGATATGTAATGAGCAAAATGGTGGATTCCAAGAGTCTCGGTGATATAGATACACGATTATTTAAAAGCCTTTCAATTGTGCTTCTGTCTAAGTTCGATAACGACCACGACAATTTTAAGATGGCAAAGTCTGTTTTAGATCAGTACATTCTAGGTCTGGAGACATCAGAAGACGCTGAAATGCCCACAAGAGATGGGCCATACGTTGACGATAACACTGAGCCACAAAGCGAAAAGCCATCTCGATGCCTATTTGCCACTCATTTCAATTCTATGTTTTTCGATATAAATAGTAGTTTGCGCTCGTCACCACAAATTGTTGATAATACCTGCATATCTAACCCGTACTATTCCCCTGAAGCATTGAAATATATCCTAAAGACATATATGCAATTAGTGCCACTGTGGAGTGGGATGCTACTTAATAAAATCAAACACGCAACTTATTCGCCCGCTGAAGGGTGGATGAAAATCGTGAAAAAAGACATACTGCTAGGCAAACTTCGGTTAAGACCAGGGAAGTTTATCTTAGCAGTAAACCAGTCATTGAAAGGTCGCCTAAGGGAGACAGCTCTTCCGACTAAAACCAAAAAACGCAAATTGAAAGAAACAAAATCTGAGGATAAAACCGATTTTACGGATGAGGAAATGTGGGGAGGCAAATCAAAAAAAAAAGAAGGGTGTTACTTTAGGTCCCCAGAACACGTACCTGAACCAAAAGTAACGAGATCGAAACCGCGTTCCGCATCCGGCGAGGATGGGTTGCATTGGGGTGGACAAGTCAACTTAGACAACAAAGTCGTCCACTTGTCAAACACCTGTACGGTTGATAATTTACTTACACTGATACACGAGGTACTTTCTGCTTGAATAACAATGTGGACTGTTTTCACCTAAAAGTCGTTTTGCCGTGTTTTATACTACTGGGGGATGCTTGACATCCATTATTCTAGTCATGGCTAGGTTTATATCTGAATCCAGAATAAAAAGTTGAATAATGAGGTAGCTTGTCTCGTTTTTGGCGAATAACGAGGTGATCCACCTCGTTATTCGTTATTCACCGCTTGAATAACAATCTGGTATATTTACCGACTTTACGCCAATTAATGAGTTTTCTACTGCTAGGGAATACTTTGCAAACCATTATTCTATTGTTATCTAGTGATGGTTTTGAATTAAATCTTGAAATATTCTCATTAAAGATGCATAAACACGTTCATATCTGAATCGCGAATAACGAGTTGAAAAACGAATAACAAGCTGCTCGTTATTCGCTGTTTGAATAACAATGTGAACTGTTTTCGTCTAAAAGTCGTTTTGCTGTGTTTTATACTACTGGGGGATACCTGGCATCCATTATTCTAGTCATGGCTAGGTTTATATCTGAATCCCGAATAAAAATTTGAATAACGAATAAAGAGGTAGCCTGTCTCGTTATTGGCGAATAACGAGGTGATCCACCTCGTTATTCGTTATTGGTGAATAACGAATAACGAGGTAGTTTGTCTCGTTATTGGCGAATAACGAGGTGATTCACCTCGTTATTCGTTATTGGTGAATAACGAAAAACGACCCAACTTCACACTACCAAACTGAAGCCAATTAATGGGTTCTACGCCGCTGCAACCAATCTAATTAATATTACATCTTTACATAATCTAGTTTGTTATCAAGGTTTTCCAATACACGCCCTGCTTCATGTATCAAGGTAGTTACATACACACGACTGACCGCCCGATATGGGATAATTAGATGCCTTATATTGACTTTCGTATGTTCCTATCGAATATTGTAACTTAAAGGGGGATTGTGAGATATTAGATAAAGATTGGGCAGTTCTCGCTATAAAAGCTAAAATAGATAACGTAAATACAATATGCTGATAATTTCAATCAAATTGCTTCACTTTGAACCAAGATATTAGCGAATTCTAGGCAAAACAAAGTCTCCATTATCCATTTTTACGTTTAATTATTTTTAAAAAATGTATTCCAATCCGCTAAATATCACAGAATCGCGATGACATCGAGAATTGGTTATGGTCTGGAAAAGTTAAATTATGTCTAATTAATAATTTAGATAACACTTCAGGCCTATATAAAGACATGCAATAGACAGATTTAGCTCTTGCACAATGCATGTTTAAACAATATAAAATAAAATGTCATTTACTAACGGCAGTTTGAGCAATGTTACTATTTAACACATGCTATGGTGCTTCCTGGTTTATTATCAAAACTTAATTTTCTGGATTCCACTTTACATTACATGATAGTGATACGTCTGTACAACCTTTTCTTGTCTTATCGATGTCCATAAACGACAGGCAAACAGTTTGGATATTAAATTCAACATGGATACATTAGCATTTCGTACTTGAAAATTACCAATTACCGTCATGAAGGAGAAATTGGAATATCTTAAAGGGCGCTAGATCTCCAAGATCATCAGTCCAGAAGATTTCGTTTGTAACATTCTGTCTGTATCCCGTATCTGGTCTGGTTCTTGGACCAGTTGGGTTGCATTTCCCACAATCATTGAACCAATATCCTCCACCGTGCTCTGCGGCACAATTTCTGCCAGTATCGTTGTCGTTGTCGCGGTCGTATGTGCTAAACGGGTGTCCTTTCATGTCCACCAGACTGTCTCCCAAGGTGTTGTTTTTGTTATAGATGCTATGACTGTAATTCATCACGTAGTTGCTATCCTCACCAGATACTGTGAAATTAAAATGTTGACCTCTGAACCGTGTATTATTCCTTAACCAGATGTATGTTATCAAACGATACCGCAGTTGGCGAGTTAAAAAATGAAGATTATCTAAACCAAGCCACATCTCTTTGGGAAGCCGCCCAAAACCTTTCTGGTAATCTGCCCATGTTGTATTAAAATCCGTGACTTCATTAGCCGTTAATCTACGGTTAACTGCCACTCGTCCGGCTGAAGCACAGAATACAAGTACAGGAGCTGCAGCACCGACAGGATGAGCGTGGTATACCCCAGATTCATGATCGTATGGTACCCCCTCCACACAATCTGGAATAGATAAATGATCGCCATTATATACACATCTTAAAACTATTTACAAGTCGCTCATCATTATTTTGCGGACTTAATGCTGTTATATTAAGATCCTGTGTTTTGACCAGGATTCGTTATCGTGATCATGGACTTCATGTTATGTTTCAGTTATTAACATCTAACAACCAAGGTTCAGTAGTTTAACAAGTATTCGTGACTGCGATTATGGACGTCGGGTCACGTTACAAGAGCCAGCGACCTTGGTCACAATTTTTAAACAAGATGACAAGTCTGTGAAAGCCAAGTTAACCAGCTATTAATTACACTCAATATTAATAGCAAATCATAACAGTTTAAGGGCAGTTTAATTATATGTTGATCAGGTGGCAGCCAGTTAGAATTCACCCACTAGTAACTCACTTTTTTTTATCAAAATTAAGTTAGGACCAAATGTGTAGTTACTAGGGTAGTGCTTCCTGTTGTTGTACTAGATATTCCAATCTTTTGATTTTTGTAAGCAGTTACCCCCATGACACAACTTAGCAACTCCCTTCATTTGTCAAGTATACCACAGCAAAACCTAGTAACTCAATAGTAAATTCAATGGATGAGCTGGGGTTTAATATTCATTCATTACGTTTTCCTTTTTTTTCTCAAAACAAGAAAAAAAAAGTTACTAGGTTTTGCCTTTGGACGGGAGAGTTATAACATATTACGCAATCGCTGAGTTTCTAAAGCCCCTTTATCGTAACCATGTCCGATCATCATTTCAATACCTTCTGTCTTCGAAACCACCCCTGAAAACTAGGAAGGAGTCTTTTTCGGATCGTGTTATTTCTAAAAAAAAACGTTGTGACCTAAAACATGACACAAAATTATTTGCATAACAAATGTTATAGGAATTGGTACCGGGACCGTACTTAGTGTACCAGCCATATTTAGTCCCGAAATAACCTAGTTGTGTTTAGTGGACGTTAAACCCCATTTCTCTCTATCTCACCAGCCATATTACCTTTTATTGCACGTGAGGCGAACATTAGGTTGAGAGTATGCTTACTCGGAAACTGGTACCAGAATCGTGTGCCAGCAGTATTACCTTTATTGCACGTGGGGCCAACATTTGGTAGAGAGTATGCTTACGCGGGAACTGGTACCAGAATCGTCGTGTGCCACCCGTATTACCTTTATTGCACGCGGGGCCAACATTTGGTGTTACCTGCATTGTACTGGCACGTTCCCATAGTGATATACACACACATATTTTTTGCATTTATAGATTTCAATGGCGGTTTAAAATCGATGGTACTTCGTTTTACTTTATAGTAAATAATGCCTTACTTGTCATTAACCTCTCACATCTTGTTCCGATCCAACCGTCCACACATTTACACCGGCCACTTGCGTTCAAATAACCACCATTCAAGCATGGCTGTAAAAGACATTTTTAATTGGTTTTTAAAATACATTAATTCCCTTGTCTAATTCTGAAATACTTGATCTTTCTGAACTCTTATTAAACCAGGAATAACACATTGTAAATAATGTACGAGATTCTATAACCATCGATTGGAAAATGTTTAAATGAAATGAACCCCGGGTTTAACGGGCCCAATCTATTTGTTAAGGTCTGCTCAATTTTCGACAAGTTCGCTGAGAAGGTTAGGGCACGTGATTCATTGTCAGATGGTAGGTTAGGGTAAGCATTTGGGTTCCAGGGTTAGTGTTGGGATTAGGGCTAGTCCTGTTTACAACTCGTGACCTTTGAAGAAACTTGAAGCTGTCTTTATCAGATACATCCGACTGGGCAAATGATGTCGGACACACGCCATGCTATGAGGGAAATTCTTCCCGGACAGCTGGTACTACGATCTGCTCTTCTTTCGAATTCCAACTGTTAGACAACCAGCATCTTACTCAATCTGATTTAAACACAGATCCTATTTCGATTCCTTTTTATAGTTCAAAGTTTTTTCTGTACTTGTCTTTACTTCACTAGGATCTGGAAAAGCTGTTATCATTAAAGTGTTCTGGGGGATGCGGGCGATTAGCCAATGCAGCGGTATGATATGGTGAGTTATTCGCCTTCTGATGTACTGAACTGTGGGTAAACCACTAGAATGAATGAAATGAATGAAATGGGGTTTAACGTCCTACGCTGTAAACCACTAGAAACGTCAACGCTCATTGATTAATCAATGTCTAACGGCATAGGGCCAACAGCCGCTCGTTTAAACCCTGAGGTGATCTCCCACTATAACTTGTCAGATCTTCATGTGGTGTCGGCCATCGAATATATAAAAAAACCGAAACGAAATACAGATCTGTATTCTAATCAGATTGCATCTTACTCAAGGAGACGCCGGGGTTCCCATGAGTAATCCAATAAAATCATGAATTTTAACATTCGTCTTTTTTTTAACTTCGTCATATCAAAGACATCGATCTTCTTCGTAAGATTGAAAAACCAAATTAGTCAGATTTGGGTCTCAAAGTAACCACCTCCACAGCATTCATCTCTACCAATAAAACTGTGCAAGCTGAAACTATGGAAGGGGACAATAGGCCCGCAGTCAATTGCTACCATGAAGTTTCGCATGCACGGTTTTCTTGGTAAACAACCACCAAGTATACAATTTCACAGGCTCGATTTAGATGCTGATAAAAATCGTCATAATTGTCAAGCAAATGCTGTACTTATACTAACAATTCTGAAGTTGGCATGAAATTAAATATTGACGAAAATGCTCGATACCTTTATTATTGACAAAGAATAAGTATTAGATACAATTTGATTAAAACACAAATACCGAGAAAATAATTGACATGGATGAACAAGGAATATTGGAAATCAATTATCAGGATGTGTTTCTAATGAAGCTAGACATTCTGGCTACAAGTAGTGTTACAAATTATAATGCCGGTACATACAAAATTAAGTCTTCAGGGATTCACTAACGTTTTGGCATATAGTGTAAAATAATGGATATTAAAGTCCCGAAGCGCTATTTTTTAAAAAAACAATATTATTTACTTTTTATTCGGAATGTCTGAATCGGATTTCGGAACAGGCTTAACCTATGTAAAACCCCTCTCCCTAAATAATATAATATACATATTAGAACAAAGGGATGTGTATATATACATACTGGAAATCACACAAATATTGTACGCATATAATGGAGTGGATGGAAATGTACAGTATATATTACAGATTATAGGTACACAAACATACCTAAATATTATGCTATAGGTAATATTATGCTACTAAACGACAAAGTTATACACAAAATTACAAATAAATAATTATAATTGATCAAGATTAATGTTCAGTATTAAATAAACAACGATATAAGGAAATGAAATTTCATAAATCTATGCTGCTCGCTATTAGCCCACCGTCATTGTGTTGTCCGCGACAATTCATTGATTGACCATATTTTAACCGGGACATTGTCTAGCGATTGAAGTTAATATTGTTTTCATAATTAAATGTTAAATAATCAACCCGAGTACGTATTAGAATGAATTAAGCGGTTAGCAATTTGATTTTTTAGCGACAAAAGCCAATGGTGCATCGTTACTTTAGCAAAAAAAACAGAAAAAAATACAAAAAATTACCTCCTCAAAATGATAAACATCTAGGTCTGTAGTCAGATTTCCGCATCCAAATGCCACCGTAAGGTTACTTAATGAACAACTTTTATCCTTATAATTATATTGAAGAGACAGACATTTATTATCCTGAACACACTGCACAGAACAAAATATAATACTTTGTTTAAACGTCTGTAAAACACTTTCTTCTGGAACAAGAACATGCTCACAACCTGGACTCAAAGTTATGTTACGTGCTTTGCCATCCTGTGACAGGACAGTAGTTATTAACATTAAAAATGACACTTTTGATAATTCTACCATTTTTAGTTGAATACGTGTGGTCGTGTCTGGACTAACATAATGAGTGAATAAAACACACAAAGTTGATTATCGGTAAGGCTCAGATAAAAACATGGACCACGTGTGCATATCACGATATCTTACAGTTAAAGTGACATTAACACTTTGGAGGTAGGTAACAAAAAAAACCAATGACGAACAATCCAAATCATTAGACAAAATTATAAGTCCTATAAAAAACGGCGGTATGGCAAACTAGTGTTATCAGCAAATGGACTGTCCACCGTGTACAATAAAAACGACAAACAGTGGTAACAGGTGTCCGGGAGAGTAAGCCTGCGATTTACCAGGTGTTGTCTTTTAGTATGCATGACGAGTGGTACGCAAGGTATGCTATAGTGGTTTTCAATGCGTTCAACGGAATTCAAATCTTTATCGGGATATTCTCAATGTATTACATCTATTTTATTGGAAAGTGATAATGTCCATTTAGCACGAAGATCATGTCCATTTAGCACGAAGATCATTCCGCTTTAGTTGATCTTGACCTAATTATTATTTGATTTCTAGCGTATCGATATTGATAGATTATAATCGTGACTCAAGATTGTCGTCCCGGAAACCACAATTGTTCAAGAATGATTTTCAGCAGATCTATCGTCCGTTGTCCGTAATAACTTTTTGTTTTAAATCTAAACTTGGATTACTAACTTAAAGAATCGTGCAATAAAACTAATGGGTGGAAGACATTTTTAAAAAATGGTTAAGATAGGATTGTCCCTATCGAGTCCATGATCTGGAACGTGCAGATACGTTCGGATACGTTTCGATACGATCAATACGATTGCTAAGACTGACCTCGCTATATGACAAGACCCGATAGGATCACCACAATTACTCCAATATTAACACCAAGATTCTGAGTGATAATGTTCCAGCCTGCTTGTCACGTGTCATTGGTTCAGGAACCATATGTTAGTTCCGACAATAACGCCTGCCTGTGTATTTTTATTTTGTTAATAATATATAGTATAGACTCTTGCGGGGAAATATGTGTAGTCATTTGCACCCCCCCCCCCTAACAAAAACACCCTGAGGTCCTGTATATACCATTAACAACATGCTAAAGACCACTGATATTCTAAACTCTAACTACACCCCACTGCCACCCCCCTGTCTCTATATCTCTCGCGACCGCTCAAGTGCTTGCTCAAGTTCCGTTTCCGTTTCAATATAATTATAGCTTTAGCATCAAAGAATGTTGTAAACCTGCCTTCTAGGTATAACAAACAACTTCTGATTCACATTATAAAGACATGAAAAATACATCAAACCGAACAATTACACGGAAAGGCAGGATAGAAAAGCGCATTAAGCTTCGATTTGTTGAGAAAGAGAGAAATGGGGTTTTAATGTCAACTCGACATAAACTAGGTTATTTCGGGGCTAACACATGGTTGAATATTATTCCAATAATTAACTTGCTACGGGGTATTTAGCATTGGGAGAAAACCGGAGGACCCGGAGAAAACCCAAGAGGTTGGACAGGCGAGCCTACTACGTGGACTTTAAACCCCATCTCTCTCTCTCTCTCTCTTTCTCAGGACATTTGGACTTCAGACATGTAGGCTAACTCCTACCGTGTTCCAGTCTCTCTTTAGAGAGTTAAGGTCTAAGTGTGGTGATTATGCTCCTATTTACACTGATGGTTCTAAAGATGGTGATCGGGAAGCTTCGGCTACCGTAACTCCATCTGAGACCATCTCTGTGTGTCTTCCAATTGCTGCTTCAATATTTACAGCTGAGCTCCAGGCCATTCTTCAGGCCCTGGAGTTCATACAATCCTCTTCATTATTAAAGCATATCATCTTTACTGATTCTCTGTCCTCGCTTCAAGCAATTAACAATAAACAGCTTGAACACCCATTAGTAGCAGATGTTTATCGTCTGCTACTATCTTATGAGTTGAAAAGCAAAGACGTCGTCTTTTGCTGGCTCCCCAGTCACGTCGATATAAGGGGGAATGATCAAGCAGATTTTGCTGCCAAAGCTGCTTTAGATCTTCCCCAATCACCCTTTTTAATACCATTTAAAGATTTTAAAGCTTCCATAAATCTTTACATTATTTTATGGTCGCTGGCAACGGTCTTGGGATCTTGCAGACACTAACAAACTTCATCACATTAAGCCTCTCTTAGGAGATTGGCCAAGCTCCTATAGATCTAACAGGAGAGATGAAGTTGTTTTGTGTCGCTCTCGCATTGGTCATACTTTTTTAACACATATTTTCATCTTAAAGCGAGAGCCTCAACCAGAATGTGAACACTGTCATGTTCCTTTGACAGTGAAGCACATTTTGATTGAGTGCAAGCATCTCAAAGATACAAGATTACGGCACTACCGTTGTCAATCCCTTTATCAGTTGTTTTCCCAACCGGAGCTATATTGTAAAGCGCTCGACTTTTTAAAAGAGACAAATTTTTATAGAAAATTTTAATTGTATATATCTAATTTTGTTTTTCATGTTTTATATATATATATATATATATAATTTTGGATATATATATATATATATATGCATAAAGTTTATATTTAATTTTATTTTGACATTTTCTGTGATATTGTTTTTATTTATGTATATATATGATAATACTGTGATAATTTGATTCTAGTTTGTCTCGAAATTCACCATATGTTTGGCGCAATATTGCCCGGTTGGAGTGCATGTGCCAATAAACAACATTTCATTCATTCATTCTAACTCCTACCATTGTCTGATGTGAGTTACTTCCCTTTGCCAACTTCCTTTACAATTAACAATTTATAAGATTGGTCGATATACAAAGCAGAATCATCAAGGGCAAATAACTTGAAAACTTGTCTCCACTATAGGGTATCCCAGAAGTAAGTGGAGTAGAACAGAGTTAAGCTACCGAAGATACCACTCTGTACGATGTTCAGGGTTCAGGATACGGCTAACATTGGCATTGAACCTACGAGCTCCGGGTTAGTGACCCAACGCCTTAGTCACAATTATTTCAAGACCCTTTTTACTAGCAATAAAATCATTACGTCTCAACAATCGATTATATGACATATTTTTTACATTTTGATTAATTAATAACATATTACAATAGTCGAGGGAATATATAACAACGATAAAACTGTAATTAACAATGATTAGGTGATTGTGTAAATTCGATATAAAGATATATTTACACTAAAGTATTGATAGGGTAGTTATTTCCAATAAAAGTATTGCATACTGTATTCTAGGCAAAACACCCAGGACGAAACTGACCTATAAAATGTCTCCAACTGACCCACCCAGTGACGTTAGGAGCGCTCGTTCTTCTTCAATCAATCTTGTGTCATGGGGTATTTTCGTGAGATTGACATGTTTTGAAGGAGGATTTGATTTGACGCGTTAATAGATTTTTAATGAATCAATAGCAGAATCAATAGTTGTTTAACATGTTTTTTATAAATTCATTAAGTAACAATATCAGCCATGGTGTTACATTAATTAACTTCCTTGAATCAGGGAGTAAACAAGTAATCAATACAACTACCAGTAATAAAAAAACAGTCGATTAATCAAAAAATGTTGTAAGGGATTGCTTTTTTTTATTATTTAGAATTAAATAGTTGTTCAAAGGCGACTTTTGAAGACATACAAATCGAGAATATGTCACAACACATTAATTAAATACAGTACACATAAGCCATGTTTACTTTATCGAATTTATTGAATGAAATTAAGCGAATCAACACTTTTATAGATTAATATTACAAGCGGTTTTTTTTAAAAAAAAACAAAACAATGTAGGACTGAAACGTGTATCCATGAAACCGTGGTTGGCAGGCGCGGTTTCGATAATATGAAATTCATAATTCAAGGATGGAAATGGAGGAAATCACCAAGCACGGAGAAATCAAAAAAAATACAACCTATAAAAAACTTTCAAATCAATGGCGACGGAAGAGCGGGGAACAGTCAAATGTGTGTATTTTTTGTTTTACGGTGAGTCATTTTGTTTTTAAAAGAATATAAATTATAATTGTTTGTTTTTGAACACATATTTTGGTTTTTAAAATTAGTGGTAACAAAGTAAAGAGGTTAATGTTGAAAAGTAAAATAGTTTGTGCTTGTTTGGCTGGAATTTGGTTAAGTTCTTAATTTGGAAATTCTTGAATAGACGGTTATAATAATATAATAATTAATAATAATCTCGTCATTTTACAAGGGTAGCAATTGAATAAACCTTCCGTCGTCCATCGCTATAACACAGGTTTTATGTCCTATGTTATATTTTGTGTGTTTTGTATATACCTCGAAGTAACGGGAAATTTTTAAAGTGGTCTTTTAAATTCGAGTACCGTCGTCGATTACGGAATTGAAATGTCGGTCGTGTTTGTTTTCAAGCGGAGCTATTGAAGTTTGGTAAGTGGTTTCAAATCACGCCCAGGAACTTTAACTGCCATAGATCGATAACATTACAAACATACCTATAGACAGGCTAATCGAGATAATGCTGTTGTATCTCCGCCTTTCTTTTAACCCCTGACCCTAGCTCACAACCCGCAGGCTACGCGGGAAATTTGCGTCTTTCCAGCACCGTAGAAGTTAGCAGGGTCTACGAACTACCAAAGCCTGCGACCCAACTATGTCACAATCAAGTCTCAAGTCCTCCTCACCCTATCGAGTCCATGTCCTTTGATATTTGGGGGGTTGGATTGTCGAATGGATAGCACGTGCGCGCTGTATAATAAAGCATCTCATTGAGTCAACTGGCGTTTCAAATCCCCAGTTGTACGTGCCAATAAGTAGGGTCACCTGTCCAACCTCGTGGGTTTTTGCCGGGTCATCTGGTTTACTTACACTGCTAAAGACCCCTACGCGCAAGCGAATTATTGAAATGAAATCATATGTTAGTGCCGAAATGACCTAGTTTATGGCGAGTGGACGTTAAACCTCATCTTCTCTGTCTCTCTCTGTCTCTCTCACTCTATTGAGTTATTAATGTCTGTAATGAACACGCTCCTTTATCTCAAACAAATCATGTTTTGATTTTGCAAGTGAAGAATCCCCCCCCCCTGTCATTTTACCACAAAGGAAATTGAAACATGTATTACGCATATTATTGTTTAAGTGTTAATTTAATTACGTCGATCTGCCATTGCAATCGAATTGGATTATACAAGATAAACGAAATATTGAACTATAAAAACTTGAAAGAGTCATCCATAGAATTTGTTATAATTACAAGAAGAATGAATGAATGAAATGGGGTTTAACGTCCTACTGTTATGCACTTATTACAAGAAGAAACAATAATAATTCAGTGCCGGAGTACGGTATACTTAAATAAATGGCGACCCCCTAACCAATCACCTTCTCAAAAATGAGCAAAAGATGGATTATGTATGTGCTAAATCTGTTTATTGAACGTATTTTGTCAAGCTTCAAATGTTAGAAAACTATTATTTAGGCATCCATTCACACTCAGTCATTCCATAGGTGGAAGCGGGCGTTAAGCTTTACTGACTGATTCACCATTGGTTCAGATTATAATGTCCAGAGCAGCGGATGGCCGTGTTTCTAATAATGGTTTATAACACCCGCGAGATTTCAAACAGAATTAACTATGAAATAGATAATCGAGACTTGATAAGTATCACTACCAAGTACCATTGCTACGATAATGAGCAATCAATTGTAAAACCTTCAACAAGTGATATCTATCCATTGAGAGTAATGTAATTTCAATGATATTTTCACTATATTAGTTTTTCAGTCTCGATTTTTGAATTATTATAGCTGGCACGATCGGTTCGCTGTATAAATGATCCAAAATGTATCTTTAAAATTATATTAGAATTGAAATGAAACTTCCTACTGGTCTACCCGACTAAGCAAATAAGGACGGATGCTAATTGGGATATTCTGCCAGTACAGTGACGCTACTTTAAGTAAATAAAGTACAAGTACTTCTTTGTTTACGGTAGATACATGAATAAATAATTTTTTTAAAATACTTCCTTTATAGGCGTCTTCATATATTAATAATGTATATACAATATTGCAAATAAGATCCATAGATATACTATTCAAAAAATTAGGGGATATTTGATTTTGGGGGCATAATACTAAAATATGCAAATGACTACCTAAAAAGTCACTAAAGAACCTAACAGAAGAAACATTTATAGTTGCATGTGACGCCCTATCGCACCAATAGCTACCGCATGGAATGCAGGTGATGCTTGGGATCATCATGGGGGTCCAACCCAAAATTTGCAAGACTCTGACTTAGAATGTTACAGTCATTGTAGCAGTGAATTCCAGGTTGGAAACATCAGTTTAATTGTTTTAGTGACCAGAAAACAATTTTTGATATGCGTCGGCTTACCCAAAATGAAAGGTTATGTGCCCTTGGCATGCTACAGATCGGCACAACACAGGCGGTTGTGGCGCGGACGATGAATGTTTCTCAGTCTGTCATAAGCAGGCTATGGTCCAGATACCGAGATACACAGAGCACGCTCGGTTCCACCAAGGGCGACAACTCAAGCCCAGGATCGATTAATCCGTACCTTGGCCTTGAGAAATCGTGTCATCACAGCAAATCAGATCAGCGCTTGTCTTCAAACAGACACTGGTGTGAGAGTGAGTGGCCAGACCATTCGGAATCGACTGCATAGGGGTCACTTTCGCGCCCGATGTCCTCGCGTGATCCCTTGTTTGAGAGATCATCACATTCAGGCAAGACGTCGTTGGTGTAGGGATCGTCAACACTGGGATAATCGACGCTGGACGAATGTGATGTTTTCAGATGAGTCAAGGTTCACTGTTGATTTTTTGAACAGACGTAGGAGGGTGCGGCGTCGTCGAAATGAGCGCTTCCAAGACGTTAACGTCATCAGACATGGTCGATTTGGGGGTGGTTCTGTTATGGTGTGGGGAGGCATCACTGTTGCTGGAAGAACGGCTTTACATGTTGTTGCAGGGCGTGTTACAGGCCAGTACTACCGGGACAACATCTTGGCAGGAATGGGACAGAGTATATCAAAATTCAGTGAAAGTTTCAATTCGTATCAAGCAAAGAAGAACAATGCCACTCTACACTACAGAGTTCAATTATCGAAATACGATGGCGTTCTATGTGGTATAACCTGATTTTCCACGGTTTGGTTGAGCATGAGCAAGAAGATACTGACAGATACTTTCTGTATAACGTATTGGGAAGATTCAGTTTGAAAACATCGATCTATTCGGGAAACAGCAAAATAGACGGCCAAGACCTATCGTCGCAAGGTGCCTCTATTATGGAGATCTAAAGACGGTAAGGGCAAATTCATATAAGTTAAAGGGAAAGTCCTACGGTATCGAAGAAACCCGAAAGAAGCAATACCCCATCAAGAAAAAACTTTAGATAAAATGAAGTTAGTACGTGACAAATTGTTCACCGACGTAAGGAGTACAGCCTGGGACGTTGTGTCGTGGAATATGGGGAAGGGACTCACTAGGAAACTGATGGATAATGACTTTATTAAATTACTATCACGGTATGACATCATTATACGAGTGTTGGATTCGCGAAAAAGACAACATTGCTGTATATGGCTACAAACTCTTTAAATTCGTCAGAGGAACCGGTAAAGGTGGTGGGCTAGTAATTTATGTATATCTACTACACTGTATATTATAGCCTGTTATTTTCCGCCAAACTCGAGTATCCTTTATCCCTCCACTTTTGTTAATTTATTCGTTGCACTGAAATATTTTATTCTTAAATATATTAATAAAGGTGTATATTGATAACGGTGTAATTATCACAACAGGAGATTTAATAGCAGGACAGATAGTCTTGCAGATTATATTGAAAACAATTTTTTTGTGTGGGGACTGTCAGCGGGCATATAGTCCGATCAGAAATTGTTCCTAGAGGAACTAGGTTCAACCAAATAACAAGTTAGGGAATCGACGGATCCGATCAGAGAGACGACAACTAACATTAAAGGGGTAATCAATAGTCACGTGGGTCGTTTGTTTGAGCTATTTTTGCCATTTCCTGGAGCTAGATATAATTCTAAGATGGCCATTGACTGACAAGACAATACACTAAAAAAAAACGTGCAGCAAGAACAAGGGCAGTTAACTCTTCATGGCTTGTCAAACTCGAAACGTAAGCTTTAAATATGTCGTGATGCTATAACTTTACTTTAATGAAATGAAATTGATGTTAACGTCCTACCTCTCTGCCCTCGTTCTCTGCATTACGGAATTGTGTGCATATCGTATGATCAACTGCAAATACAATGGCAATTTGATATCAACTTTATTAGATTCCACTATTCAAAATGTCTTCATTTACGGAAGTTATGATGTTTCTTTTGACAGAAGAGATAACAGGGTCCATGTCCTGTTTAATCTCCAGTGTTAACTGATGCGATCTTGCTAATTACAAAATGAAGATGACATAGACAGTCTTTAGACTACATCGATATCTATTAAATTAAACACGATTAAAGAGATCGGACGAAGTGTCTGTTTTATGCAATAGAAAATTCATAAGACAACATTTCAAATTAATTTTAGTAGCACTGAAACAAATCCATGATTTTGTAGTAATGTATGTTGATTGGACGATGTATTTGCATGATAAAGGGCCATTGGGTCAACCCCATCAAATCACAATAATAGGTAATCTCAAGAAGCAATTTCCATTCATTAAACTTAGGTAGCTGATTTATTCCAATTAGTAGTTAACGACTACGAAAAATACTTTCTGTATAATTGGTTTCTGATGGTTTCAAAAATGGGATTTACAGCACAAGGTGTGACCAGGCGGTCACCCATCCAAGTACTCACCGGACCGACATTGCTTAACTTCAGTGACCGGACGAGAACTGGTGTTTTCAACGTTTCCTCCCATTGCTAAAGACCCCTACGCGCAAGCGAATTATTGAGATAAAATTGAAAACCACACGTTAGTCCCAAAACGACCTAGTTTGTGTCCAGTGGACGTTAAACCCCACTTCTCTCTCTCCCCTGGCATAACTTTGGTGATTTTCTCTTATTAATCAATGCATGCTTATCCATTTCTACGTCAAAATCGTTTATATTCACAAATTTAAGTGTTCTTCGATTATAGTTTACTAGGGCACTAAGAGAAGAGGGCTTTAATGAGAGGAACTGCAATTGGCGAGATAATTAACAGTATTAAAACTGAAATTTGGTTTAATGTCTTACTTTTCCGCGCCGATTGGGTTAACGAAGATGGGCATACGTAATACAGTATGCTATAAGGGACATTTTGCACAGGCAACGGCGCTGCGGGCAATTCCTTTATCGAATTCTAATTGTCAAGGACGTATTTACATGCTCGCCAATGTGCACACGGAACCTCTGTTTTTCGACCCATCTGAACAACCGTGCCGGAATGTCCTTCGGCACACATTAGGAGCAAACACGAGGCCGCCCAGTTAGGGACAACGTGAATTATGCGATAAATAGGATAATTCCTTAACACGATAGGGTTGTGTATAAATGACATGTATTTTACGATCTGGGTTTAATGCACTTAAAAAATATAGTGTAAATGAAATTGTTGCTTTAATACTATAGTTACCAATTGTGTATAATACCGTTTGTTAATTAAGATCGTTGGGTTGATAAAAGAACAATGGTTGCATCGAAATTCGCGCCTGAATGGGAAAGAACCATGTAAATATAATGAGTGAACACTTGTCTCAATACAATAATCACGAGTCATATATCCGTGAGCTTGATTTTGATCGATTCATATAATTGAGTTAAAGATAGGATAATATCAATATTGTAGACCTACTTCTTAATGGAAGTAAACTATCGCCTCGCTTCCTTAAATCATAATCCTGTCTCACCCTAAATACAATATTCCGCCATGCCTTCGTCGCTACATATATCATGTCCACCTGAATAGATTCGTTGTTCGAAAAGATTCCTTGGCGGGACAGTGTATGTAGTTAGGTGTGTGTTTGTGTTATTGAGTCAGGTCGTATTGTTTCGATTTCCTTCGTGTGTGTGGCAAGGAGTAGACCCGCCTGGCCAATCCCATTTCATTTAATTCCATAACCGGTACATAAATATTAACAAGAGTAAAGCGCATGCGATGGTCTGTTTCTAAATGCCACGAAACTATATAAAGCCTCTAAAGGCGGGGTAGGTAATAAGCCACAATATCATGAGCTTTCAGATCGCGTGAAAAATGAGGGAACTGGAGACAACCCCAGAGGCTAAAGACGAGCCTAAACAATACAGTGGCGCTACGGACAGTAGCGTTATGTCATGTTTTATTCTTTTACGTGAACCCCCCCCCCCCCTCCCCGCCCTGCACCACTAGGAAGGGGGAACTACGCAGAAAAATCCGAATAAAATTCCTCCGTCAACACAGGAATCGAATACATGAACCTTAGGTTACCGAGTCCAAGTTTTTACTCACTGAGCCACCGTGGCCCCACATCGTGAATAAAACAATGGAACATGTCACGGAAACCGCATTGTTGTTTTTTAACAATTATAAAATCATTACTAATAGTGTATCCAAAATGTAGATTTATAAATCGAAATATTTCTCTGAAGAATTACATAAAATCTATTTTATGTCGATAGTTAACGTAGTGTTGATTGAATTTTATCATTTTGTTCATGTTGAATTCTTTTTCCGGAAATTGATAAGTGACGATTGATTAGAATAATTTGTAGAAGTTTAAAAAAATCAAAACGTTAACAACATTTTGTTATCAGTATCGTTCACTACGTGTTGTCATTGCTGCACCCCAACGGTATTCTCAAGGTTAGGGTAAACATGTTGTCTAAATTCGTAAGACGCCGGCTCACTAGTCGTAAGGCCGCCTGTTCGATCCCTGTCCTGGCCGATAAAGTTCATCGGGATTTTCCGACTTTTATAAACGATAATGTGAAATGCAAATGCAATATAATTTACATTCATGCTTTGATTGAGTTCCCCGAAACCGTTGCGAGGGATGCACCCCATTATGATAACTGTAACACTATCTTAGTGATAACAAAGGTCAGTTTCGTAAATAGATGATTTATTTACATCAGAACAGAATATAAAACATCAACATAAATACAGCAGAAACATAAATAACAGGAACTAACCTACACCAGGAACCAATAACTTTAGCACGACACATTACTCGAAACCATTCCGCCTTTCTGCCAACCATCTCTCCTAACTACAGAAAGCACAATTCATTTTTAATATTCACTGAAGTCAATTTTAATATAATTTGGTTTATTTCTAATTTTCATCCAAGTCAATTTTAATTTCCACGCAAGTCATTTGTAATTAATTTCTTTCTTCATAATTATCACCCAAGTCAATTTAAATTAATTTTTTTTAAATTTTCGCCCAGGTCATTTGTAATATAATTATTTTTTTTTAATAACTTTCACTGAAGGCAATTTTTATTTCCACCCAAGTAATTTGTAATATATATTTTAAAACAAGTACGGCTGTACTAACCTGGGCTAATAGAAGATGGGCATACGCCATACAGTTTGCTATGAGGAAAACTTTGACCGGGCAGCGGCGCTACGGCCTACTCTTATATCGAATTCCAACTGCCAAGCGATACTTTACGTGCACGCCAATGTGTACACAGGACCTCGGTTTTTCGTACTATCCAAACGACTAGAAAGCTGTCCTTGTCAGGCCCTCCGTTCTGTATGACCGCAACCACGCCGGAAAATCTAGATGAACTTTATCGGCCAATGCAGGGATTGAACACCAGACCTCCAGACTAGCGAGCCCCCGCCTTACCCACGTGATCCCCGGGCATCTCGGAACCGTGGTGTCAAACATGGATCAATGCACACTTGTCCAAGGAACAAGTATGTCACATGTCATGTCGATGGTATCTAAACTGGCGGAGGCAGAAATCAATAAATTAGAAACAAAAACAGAATGACATGCATCACAGACCAAAACAGACGGCAATAAATTATTATCCAAAACTGAAGCCAATTAATGGGTTCTACGCCCTTGCAACCAATCTAATTAATATTACAGCTTTACATAATCTAGTTTGTTATCAAGGTCTTCCAATACACGCCCCGCTTCATGTATCAGGGTAGTTACATACACACGACTGACCGCCCGATATGGGTTAATTAGATGCCTCATATTGACTTTTGTATGTTTCTGTCAAATATTGTAACTTAAAGGGGGATTGTGAGAGATTAGATGAAGATTGGGCAGTTCTCGCCATAAAAGTGAAAATATAAATAACGTAAATACAATATGCTGAAAATTTCAATAAAATTGCTTCACTCTGAACCAAGATATTAGCGATTGAATTCTAGGCTAAACAAAGTCTCGATTATCCATTTTTACGTTTAATTATTTTTCAAAAAATGTATTCCAATTCGCTAAATATCACAAGATAGCGATGACCTTGAGAATTGGTTATGGTCTGGATAAGTTAATTCATGTCTAATTAATAATTTAGATAGCATTCCAGGCCTTTTTAATATATTCATTCAATAGACAGATTTAGCTCTTGCATGATGTATGTTTAAACCATATAAAAGAAAATACCATTTACTAACAGCAGTTTGAGCAATGTTACTATTTAACACAACCTTAAAAACTCCACACGGGTCCCCCCTACCACAAAGAATCCCAAAGATGATTACCTTACCAAAACAGTTATCAACCTCAGTAGCCGGAATCTAACCGATGATCAGATTTCACTTCTTTCCAGAGGTTTAAAGTTTACGCCAACCAACCGGCCAGCCAACCACGACCTGCTCATCGCCAATATTGAGAGAGGTGTGAGGCAACTAGCCCCGGGTGGCAAGATTGATTTCATCCGACACCAGATAGCTGACCTTATCACCAAATCTAAGACGCAGCGACATACCAACAATCTTACTAAGTCCCACAAGATTGCCCTGCAGGAATTGAAGGAAGACAAAAACATCACCATAGTAGCAGCTGACAAAGGGAAATCCACAGTCATAATGGATAAGAACGACTACCAAAATACTGTTTCCCATCTTCTCAATGATCGCACTACCTATAGGAAAATAAGGAAAGACCCAACCAACACCTTCAATGACAGTCACACCGCACAACTAAATAAGCTTAAAGACGAGAAGAGACTTACACCTTCTCTATTTTATAAACTTAAGCCGTCCCACCCCAGACCACCATATGCCAGAGCCACTATTAAAACACATAAGAACCCGATTAAAGCGAGATTGTTAGTATGCTCCAGAGATTCCGTATATTACAACACTGCTCAGTACCTGTCAAACCTTCTTTCCCCATTAGGCAAGGGAGCTGCATCCTTCATAAAAGAATCTAAAAAATTTTGCGAACAACTTATAGACCTTCCAAAAGACACACTAATTTTATCATACGATGTTATTGACCTCTTTACTAATATACCCCGTGATGAAGCCTTAGCAGCACTACGAAATAGACTCACATCAATGGTTAACCCACTGGATACCAATTTCACCATAGAAGATATAGTAAACTTAACCAAATCCTGCATAGATTCTACGTATTTTTCTTGGGGGGATGATTACTACGAACAAATACACGGTCTACCAATGGGCAGCCCCCTATCACCAGTTCTAAGTGAGATCTATATGACCCATTTTGAAGAGAGGGCTCTCTCCACCTAACCCATCCAACCAACTATTTGGCTCCGCAAAGTTGATGACGTCTTTGTGATTCTCCGTCAGAACGAAGATCCCGCCGTCCTGCTCCATCACCTCAACAACCAAAACGACAGAATCAAATTCACAATAGAAACTGAAGAAAACCAATGTCTCCCATTCCTGGGTGTACTAGTTAAGAAAACAGACGGCAGACTTACAACAAGTGTTTATAGAAAACCAACACATACTGACCAGTACATTAACTTCCATTCCCATCACCCACTCAGTGTTAAGAAAGCAACCATAGTAACTTTAGCCCGCCGTGCTGTTAACATCTGTGACAAAGAACATCTACAAAAAGAATTAGACCATATTGAAGAAGCACTTATAAACCTAAACAACTACCCACGACACTTCGTCCAAAAGACCATTAAAACCTTCATTGACACTCCTATAGATCCAGGAAAAACAAAACCAGAAAAACCACCTATAAGAATCACGATACCATTTCAAGGGAAGCTTACATACCACCTAAGAAGAATTCTCATCTCTATTGGTATCCAGGTCACCTTCTCCAAAGGCAGAACCCTCAAAGATATCCTGAAAGCCAATGGAAAGCTCCTTCCGATTAAGCCCCCTACCAGAAACAGTGTGTCTATAAAGTTGCCTGCACATGTGACAGTATCTATATCGGTGAAACGCGACAACCCCTAGATAAAAGAATAAGTCAGCACAAGTCCAAGTCATCCATCACTAACTCAGCAGTTGCACAACATCTACAGACTAACCCTGGACACAAAATCAAGTCATATGAAACCCTGGCATCGAATCTCCCAATAGAAAAGACAAGGAAAATAATGGAGGCAATACAAATCAGAAGGAACAGCCCAGATCTTAACCGTGATACAGGGATATTCTTGCCCAACGCGTATGACCAATTAATTAAATAATAGCATATCAAACTCTCCTTAGGACCTTAATGAGTGTATATTCGTGCCGTGTTTCATCCTTGGACTATTTAAATATAAATTAAACAATATCATACTTAAAAACTCTCCTTAATAAGTGTTTTTTGGTGTTGTGTTTCATCCTTGGACTGCTTAAATAATTAATTGAGAACAACAGCAACTTAAAACTCTCCTTAATAGTGTATATTTGCTGTGTTTCATCTTTAGACTATTTTTCATATTTAACTACTCTGCTAAATTCATGGTTATAAGCTTTTTTATTTTTGTTTCTTTGGTGTTATTTATTAAATCTATACTCTCTATTGCATACCCAATTATCCTTCTATCATAAATTAGTGTTTAGTGTGAACATGTTAGTTATCTGTTGTGTATACACTATTGCCTTTTGTTATTGTCTTTAAACTATTTTAATCACCTTTGATCTAATTGGTGTTAGGTATATGGTTTCTATTCTAATTGTTAAGACATCCCCACTAGCTATGGACTATAAGTTAATTAACTCTCTATCTGCTCATTGTATATTCTTAATATGTGTTGGTGTAGGCCTTTGATCAGGTGTTGTTAAGTATGGCTTCGGTTTTGTTGTTGTATTTTGTCTATATATATTTGCCTCATACCTGTTTTACTGTATGAGCTTGATAACGCAGAGAGAATACTCTACGAAACGTCGCCTTAAAATACACTAGTAGCTGATTTCCATAAGTATGTGTTTTGTTGTTATTCTATCCAGTTACCAAATGCCATTCAAAGAACATATTTAACACATGTTATTGTGTATCCTGGTTTATTATCAAAACTTAATTTTCTGGATTCCGCTTTACATTACATGATAGTGATACGTCTGTACAACCCTTGCATGACTTGTCGATGTCCATAAACCACAGCCAAACAGTTTGGATAATCTATACATTAGGATATCGTACTTGGAAATTACCAGTTACCGCCCTAAAACAGTTCGGAGATCAAATTCAACATGGATACATTAGGATTTCGTACTTGGACTTTACCAGTTACCGTCATGAAAGAGAAATTGGTATATCTTAAAGGGTGCTAGATATCCAAGATCATCAGTCCAGAAGATTTCGTTGGTAACATTCAGTCTGTATCCCGTATCTGGTCTGATTCTTGGACCAGTTGGGTTGCATTTGCCACAAGCATTGAACCAATATCCTCCACCATGCTCTGCGGCACAATTTCTGTCAGTATCGTTGTCGTTGTCGCGATCGTATGTGCTGAACGGTTGTCCTTTTATGTCCACCAGACTATCTCCCAAGGTGTTGTTTTCATTATAGAGGCCATGACTGTAATTCATCACGTAGTTGCTATCCTCACCAGATACTGCGACATTAAAATGTTGACCCCTGAACCATGTATTATTCTTTAACCAGATGTATGTTATCATACGATACCGCAGTTGGCGAGTTAAAAAATGAAGATTATCTAAACCAAGCCACATCTCATTGGGAAGCTGCCCAAAACCTTTCTTGTAATCTGCCCATGTTCTATTAAAATCCGTGACTTCATTTACAGTTAATCGTCGGTTAACTGCCACACGTCCGGCTGTATTACAGAATACACGTACCGGAGCTGCAGCACCCACCGGATGAGCGTGGTATGTCCCAGATTCATGACCGTATGGTACCCCCTCCACACAATCTGGAATAGATAAATGTCCGCCATTATATACACATCTTGTACATGAATTGATAAAGTATAAACAAAACCCTGAATGATACTTGTAA
Organism: Patella pellucida; assembly: GCA_917208275.1. Taxonomy (NCBI): domain Eukaryota; kingdom Metazoa; phylum Mollusca; class Gastropoda; family Patellidae; genus Patella; species Patella pellucida. The sequence continues at coordinate 37,915,505 of OU795044.1, forward strand.
TACGAACCACCAAAACTTATTAAAACAAGATGACAGCCAGTTAGAATTCTCTGACTTAGGGGCATTGCATTGGTTATACATTCTAGCCCCTTTATCGTAACCACGTACAGAGTATCGTATTAGGACTTTTGTCTAATGGTTTCGTACTTGGTTTTATTTTATTCAAACTATTTACAAGTCACTCATCAATATTTTGCGGAGTTAATGTTGTTATTTGAAGATCCTGTGTTTTGGCGAGGATTCGTGATCGTGATTATGGACTTCAGATGCGCAAGCCAGCTTAATCATCAACAGATAAATTATTACTGTCATATCAAGGTCCTGTAGCTTGACAGGGATTCGTGACTGCGATTATGGACGTCACGTCAAGTTACAAGAGTCGACGATCCTGGTCACAATTTTTAAACAAGATGACCAGTCTGTGCAAACCAGGTTAACCAGCTTTTAATTACACTCAATATTAATAGCAAATCATAACAGTTTAAGGGCAGTTTAATTACAGTGTACTCTGCAACTTCCAGCTTTTGATTAATCCGCCACTCGCCTAGATCCGCCCAAGACCTCTGGTCCCGATTTATTTCCTTCTTGATTGCTTTTAAAATGTTTTGTTCTAACCGCCATTTTGTCACTTCCGCCTTTCGCCATCGACTCGAGGTCCGATGAGTGATTATCCATTGTTATTTAATCCTATAATCCGCCACTGTTAACTCCCCAATCACAAAAACACCACAGTTTATCAGACACTAATAATTAAAGTATAAACAAACAGTACTCGACAAATCTTTTAAGAGTTCATTGATTGTCAACCATTTTCAATAACCAACGTTAACACTATAGCACCTATGTCGAGCAATATTTCGCGCTAAAAATAGACCATGAGTGTCGTACAATAACAATGCATTCAGTGAACTCGATCTATTGAGCATTGATAATCGCCGATAGCCTGATGTCCGAGAAAAGATTATACATCTGTGTATTTTGATGGCACATTGTCGGATTTATTATTATATTTTGAATGGGATTTATGTTTTTAAATAAGTAAATGAACACGCTAAGAAATGTTGACGTATATTTCGATTAGAATGACGTAAGTTAATTGTTTTAGATGATAGCACGTGCTATAGTCGAGTGCAATTATTTAGCAGTTGGTGTCACTCGTTCGTTGTATTAGAGCGACGTTAACTAGTCAACTACGATTACATGTTATTTTTTTTACTTTCTGTATATAAATCGAAACGCAGTATCAGACGAATGTCGGACATTGCTGAAAAATGTATCGACGTAGGATACAAAAAATACGGTCATTTTTGGGGAGTTTGATGTCATGTAATTTTGTACATGTACTGTAGGAATATTATTGACATAAATTTGAATACCGAACGCGTTTTAAGCATGAAATATATAACGAGGTGCGATCCGACAAATATTCAATTCACATTCACTTCCTGTTATTGGATAAACCGCCACTCGCCGACATCCGTCATTTCTATTTGGTCCTGCTTGGTGCTGGAAGTTACAGAGTACACTGTATATGTTTATCAGGTGACAGCCAGTTAGAATTCACCAACTGGGGGCATTAATTGTAACATATTACGCAATCGCTGGGTTTCTAAAGCCCCTTTATCGTAACCATGTCCGCTCATCATTCCAATACCCTCTGTCTTTGAAACCACCCCTGAAAACTAGGAGTTTTTTTCGGATCGTGTTATTTCTAAAAAACGTTGTGACCTAAAACAGGACACAAAATTATTTGCATAACAAAATGTTATAGGAATTGGTACCGGAACCTTACTTAGTGTACCAGCCATATTACCTTTATTGCACGTAAGGCGAACATTAGGTTGAGAGTATGCTTACTCGGGAACTGGTACCAGAATCGTCGTGTGCCACCCGTATTACCTTTATTGCACGTGGGGCCAACATTTGGTAGAGAGTATGCTTACGCGGGAACTGGTACCAGAACCGTCATGTACCACCCGTGTTACCTGCATTGTACGTGAGTTGAGCACGGGGAACGAAACACCGGATGCCACTTTACCACTGGCACGTTCCCGTGGTGATGTAGACACACAATTTTATATTTTTTGTATTTATGGATTTCGATGGCGGTTTAAAATCGATGGTACTTCGTTTTACTTTATAGTAAATAATGCCTTACTTGTCATTAACCTCTCACATCTCGTTCCGATCCAACCGTCAACACATTTACACCGACCACTTGCGTTCAGATAACCACCATTCAAGCATGGCTGTAAAATACATTTTTAATTGGTTTTTAGAATACATTCCCTTGTCTGATTCTGAAATACTTGATCTTTCTGAACTCTTATTAAACCAGGAATAGCAAATTGTAAACAATGTACGACATTATATAACCATCGATTGGAAAGTATTTAAATGAAATGAACCCCGGGTTTAACGGGCCCAATCTATTTGTTAAGGTCTGCTCAATTTTCGACAAGGTCGCTGAGAAGGTTAGGGCACGTGATTCATTGTCAGATGGTAGGTTAGGGTTAGGGTAAGCATTTGGGGTCCAGGGTTAGTGTTGGGATTAGCGCTAGTCCTGTCTACAACTCGTGACCTTTGAGGAAACTGGAAGATGTCTTTATCAGATAGATCTAACCGGAATTAAACGTCCTACTGTTTTGCTCCGACTGGGCATATTATGTCGGACACACGCCATGCTATGAGGGAAATTGTGCACGGACAGCTGGTGCTACGACCTGCTCTTATTTCGAATTCCAACTGTTAGACAACCAGCATCTTACTCAATCTGATTAAAACACAGATCCTATTTCGATTCGTTTTTATATTTCAAAGATTTTTCTGTACTTGTCTTTACTTCACTAGGATCTGGAAGAGTTGTTATCATTGATGTGTTCTGGGGGATGCGAACGATTAGCCAATGCAGCGGTATGTTATTCGCCTTCTGATGTACTGAACTGTGGGTAAACCACTAGAAACGTCAACGCTGATTGAGTAATCAATGTCTAACGGCACAGGACCAACAGCCGCTCGTTTAAAGCCTGAGGTGAACTCCTACTATAACTTGTCAGATCTTCATGTAGTGTCGACCATCGAATATATATATATAAAAAAGAAACGAAATACAGATCTGTATTCTAACCAGATTGCATCTTACTCAAGGAGACGCCGCGATTCCCATAAGTAATCCAATAAAATCATGAATTTTAACATTCGTCCTTTTTTAACTTCATCATATCAAAGAGTTCGATCTTCTTCGTATGATTGAAAAACCAAATTAGGCAGATTTGGGTCTCAAAAGTAACCACCACCACGGCATTCATCTCTACCAATACAAGTTGAAACTAGGGAAGGGGACAATAGGCCCGCAGTCAATTGCCATCGTGAAGTTTCGCATGTACGGTTTTCTTGGTAAACAACCACCAAGTATAGAATTGCACAGGCTCGATTTAGGTGCTGATGAAAATCGTCATAATTGTCAAGCAAATGCTGTACGTATACTAACAATTCTGAAGTTGGCATGAAATTAAATATTGACGAAAACGCTCGATACCTTTATTGTTGACAAAGAATAAGTATTAGATACAATTTAATTAAAACACAAATACCGAGAAAATAATTGACATGGGTGAACAAGGAATATTGGAAATCAATTATCAGGTTGTGTTTCAAATCAAGCTAGACATTCTGGTTGCAAGTAATGTTACAAATTATAATGCGGGTACATACAAAATTGAGTCTCTAGGGATTCACTAACGTTTTGGCATATTATTATAGTGTAAAATAAAGAATATTAAAGTCCCGAAACGCTTTTTATTCAGGATGTCTGAATCGGATTTCGGAACAGGCTTATACACAGGGGTGTGTATAACACATAAATATTGTATGAATAATATAATAAAGTGAGTGGAAATGTACCGTATATATTATAGGTTATAGGTATACAAACATACATAGATAGGTTATAGGTAATGTTATGCTACTAAATGACAAAGTTATACACAAAATTAAAAATAAATAATTATAATTGATCAAGAATAATGTTCAGTATTAAATAAACAACGATATGAGGAAATGAAATTTCATAGATCTACGCTACTTGCTAATGCATGCAATAAGCCCATCGTCATTGTGTTGTCCGCGACAATTCATTGATAGACCATATTTTAACCGGGATATTATCTTGCGGTGGCAGTTAATTTTGTTTTCATAATTAAATGTTAAATAATCAACCCTAGTACGTATTAGAATGAAGTAAGCGATGAGAAATTATATATTTTAGCGATAAATGCCAATAGTGCATCGTTAATTTAGCGAAAAACAGAAAAAAACTTCCAAAAATACCTCTTCAAAATGATAAACATGTAGGTCTGTAGTCAGGTTTCCGCATCCAAATGCCACAGTAAGGTTACTTAATGAACAACTTTTATCCTTATAGTTATACTGAAGAGACATACATTTATTATCCTGAACGCACTGCACAGAACAAAATATAATACTTTGTTTAAACATCTGTAAAATACTTTCTTCTGGAACAAGAACATGCTCGCAACCTGGACTCAAAGTTATGTTACGTGCTTTGCCATCCTGTGACAGAACAGTAGTTATTAACATTAAAAATGCCACTTTTGATAATTCTACCATTTTTAGTTAAATCCGCGTGGTCGTATCTGGACTGACATAATGAGTGAATGAAGCGCACAAAGTTAATTATCGATAAAGCTCAGATAAAACAAGGACCACGTGTGCATATTATTATATCTTACAGTTAAAGTGACATTAACACTTCGGAAGTGGGTAACAAAATAAAACCAATGACGAACAATCCAAATCATTAGACAAAATTTTAAGTCCTATAAAAAAACAGCGGTATGGCAAACTAGTGTTATCAGCAAATGGACTGTCCACCGTGTACAATATAAACGACAAACAGTGGTAACAGGTGTCCGGGAGAGTAAGCCTACGATTTACCAGGTGTTGTCTGTTTGGCTAAATAAGTTCAAATGAGATTGTATGCCAAATTTGAGATATCTTTTAGTATGCATGACGAGTGGTACGCAAAGTATGCTATAGTGGTTTGCAATGCGTTCAACGGAATTCAAATCTTTATCGGGATATTCTCAATGTATTATATCTATTTTTATTGGAAAGTGATAATGTCCATTTAGCACGAAGATCATTCCGCTTTAGTTGATGTTGACCTAATTATTATTTGATTTCTATCGTATCGATATTGATAGATTATAATCGTGACTCAAGATTGTCGTCCCGGAAACATCAATTGTTAAGGAACGGTTTTCAGCAGATCTATCGTCCGTTGTCCTTAATAACTTTTGTTTTAAAATCTAAACTTGGATTACTAGCTTAGAGAATCGTGCAATAAAACTAATGGGTGGAAGACATTTTTAAAAAAAAATGGTTAAGATAGGATTGTCCCTATCGAGTCCATGATCTGGATACGATCAACACGACTGCTAAGACTGACCTCAATATATAAGACCTGATAGGATCACCACAATTACTCCAAGATTAACACCAAGATTCTGGGTGATAATATTCCAGCATGCTTGTCACGTGCCATTCCCAGGACATTTGGACTGCTAACATTGTCTGATTAGAGTTACTTCCCTTTGCCAACTTCCTTTACAATTAACAATTTTATGAGATTGGTCGATAAACATAGCACAATCATCGAGGGTGGATAACTTGAAAACTTGTCTCCTCCATGGGTTAACCCAAAGGTAAGTGGAGCAGAACGGAGTGAAGCTACTGGGAATACCGAGGATGGGGGAAAACCACTCTGTACGATGTTCAGGGTACGGCGAACATCGGAATCGAACCTGCGACCTCCGGGTTAGTGAGCCAACGCCTTACTCACAATTATTTCAAGACCCTTATAACTAGCAATAAAATCATTATTTCTCAACAATCGAATATACGACAGATATTTTTTTTACATTTTGATTAATTAATAACATATTACAATAGTCGAGGGAATATATATCAACGATAAAACTGTAATTAACAATGATTAGGTGATTGTGTTAATTCGATATAAAAATAGCTTTACACTTAAGTATTTATAGGGTAGTTGTATCCAATAAAAGTATTGCATACTGGATTCTAGACAAAACAACACGGTGAAACTTATCTATACGATGTCTCCAACTGACCCACCCAGTGACGTTAGGAGCACTTGTTCTTCTTCAATCAAGCCACGTTACAATCAAACAGATTCTTGTGTCATGGGGTATTTTTCGTGAGATTGAATTGTTTTGAAGGGGGATATAATTTGACGCGTTAGTAGATCTTTAATGAATCGTTAATGAACTTACTGATAGCAGAATCAATAGTTGTTAAAATGTTTTTATAAATCCATTAAGTAACAATATGAGCCAGTGTTACATTAATTAACTTCCTTGGATCAGGGAGTAAACAAGTAATCAATACAATTACCAGTAATTAAAATAAAAAAAGTCGATTTATTAAAAAATGTAGTAAGGGATTGCTTTATTTTATTAGTTGGTCGAAGGCGACTTTTGAGGACATGCAACTCGAGAATATGTCTCAACACAATTCTCAAATACAGTACACATTCTTAGCAATGTTTACTTCATCGAATTTTCTGAATTAAATTAAGCGAATCAACACTTTTATAGATTTATATTACAAGCGGTTGCCATTCAAAATACGCCCACACTTCCCAAGGTATGTATGTTTTTTAAAAAACAAAACAATGCAGGACTGCAACGTTTATCCATGAAACCGTGGGTGGCAGGCGCGGTTTCGATAATATGAAATTCATAATTCAAGCACGGAGAAATAACAAAAAAACTACAAAGAACTTTCAGATCATAGGAGACAGAACTGCGGGGAACATAAAAATGACAATGTGTGTAATTTTTGTTTTACAGTGAGCGATTTTGTTTTTAAAAGAACATAAATTATAATTGATTGTTTTTGAACACATATTTTGGTTTTTAAAATTAGTGGTAACAAAGTAAAGAGGTTTATATTGAAAAGTAAAATAGTTTGTGCTTGTTTGGCTGGAATTGGGTTAATTCCTAATTATGAAATTCTTGAATAGACGGTTGAATAAACTTTTTGTTGTCCCTCGCTATAACATAGGTTTTATCTCATATGTTAATTTCTGTGTGTTTTGTATATACCTCGACGTAACTGGAAAGTTTTTAAAGAGTTTTTGCCTCGTAAATTCGAGAATTTTGTATATTTTCGCCTCGTAAATTCGAGTGTTGTGTATTTCTATTAAGAGGAATCGGTTTTAGGAACTGTAACAGAGTGATCTATACCTTTCATCAAACTGAGCGATCATTTAGGTACATAGAACTTACAAGCTATACATGATCTGTGTACAAGATCCACATGACATTCAAGGACTATGCACTGGTCAGTAGAGAGAAAGAGAGAGACGGGGTTTAACGTCCACTCGACACAAACTAGGTCAATTGGGGCTAACGTATGGTTTTCAATCTTTATTCCAATTATTCGCTAGCGCGTAGGGGTCTTTAGCAGTGGGAGGAAACCGGAGTGCCCGGAGGAAATCCACGAGGTTGAGAAGGCACCCCTGTATCCATGTGACATAAGCTTACACTAGGGCTCGAGACCACAGCCGCAAGCCAGAGGTGACCGGCCAGCTAGAGGTAGAAGTACGGCACTCTAGACCACGAGGCCATCCCAACCTCCCTCACTGGTCAGTAGGCATGCCGTGACGAGATAAAAGAGGCAATTGCAGATATGACCATGTGTGCGAATGTATATAACGCGGAGACGAAAGGGTTGGACGAGTGTATGGACTCACCCGAGTTCAGAATGGTAGATTTAATATTGTTATATGAGTTCCTGTAGAAGTCTAGTTCCCGATGTATATTACTTCGTGTTGTATGTATGTAACTGGAACCGTTTTAGATACCTGATGTAAATAAATCATATATTTACGAAACTGATATCTGTTATCACTACGATAGTGTTACAATTTTTCGAAACCCTGTCAACATGATACAGGCTACAGTTTAGCAGAATGATACAAACAATTGGTGTGAAACACTGTCGTTATTCAGCCTTACGTGGCCTTCCATACCAGAATTAAGATCCCGATTCCGAAAACCGTTTGAAAAATATTTAGGCTACATTTGTTTTCAGGCATGTGGCCAAAACCCAGATCAGATTTCTTGAAGGCGCCTTTGCTTTCGAAAGGCAGTTGCTGTGTTGACGTATTTCTATGCTTTGCGAAGCTATCTTTAAGAACACGTTTGAACGCGATAGAGCTACAGATTTGATAGGATTTGTTTCAAGTCTTGTGTGAATTATCGGAGATAAAAATCCATACCGATTTTCGGTGATTCACGGCCCCCTTCTGAAAATCTTGTTAACGCGATAAAAGCTATGGGTTTTACTGGGTCTGTTAAACTAGCGGTTGACACGCGAGATACGTTCAGGGCTTTGCAAGAGGTTAACAGAGAACAAGGATAATCATACGAAATGCAATTGATCTGCGCGAAATTCAGTCAGTTTAGTTCTTGCTTCAACATAAATTATGCAATAGCTAAATCTGCCTATCACAGGCCTTTCTTTAGGCCTAAAATGTTATCTAAATTATTAATTAGGCATTAATGAACCTATCCAAATCATCAACGCCAGTCTGCGATATTTTTGAATCATGGAATGGATAGTCGCGACTTTAGTAATGATGATTGAAGCTAGTCCATAATTTCAATCGCTAAATTATAGGTTCATAGTGCAGCAATTTCAGCAAATTCCATTTACATTATCGAGTTTTTAACTATAATAGCGAGAACTGCCAACTCTTTATCTAATCCCCCATAATGTATCTTTAAATATATGCGGAATAAATACTTCTCAGTATTTTTAAAGTGGTCCATTTAATTCGAGTACCGTCGTCGATTTCGGAATTGAAATGTCGGTCGTGTGTGTTTTTCAAGCGGAGCTAATTGAAGTTTGGTAAGTGGTTTCAAATCACGCCCAGGAACTTTAATTGCCATAGATCAATAACACTATAAACCTTACTATAGACAGGCGAATTGAGGTAATGCTGTTGTATCTGCCCCTGACCCTAGCTCACAACCCGCAGCCTACGCGAGAAATTTGCGTCTTTCCGGCACCGTAGAAGATCGCAGGGTCCTGCACATATTAAATTTAAACTCGGTTACTTGCAGCTGGTCTACGAACTACCTACGCCCGCGACCCATACATGTCAAAACCAGGCTTTGCCTTAGTTTTTTGATGCGATTCAGAGACAACAACATCATGTCTCAAGCCCTCCTCGTCCTATTGAGTCCATGTCCTTTGATATTTGGGGGGTTGGATTGTCGAATGGATACAGCACGTGCTGTATCAGGAAGCATGTCATTGAGTCAACTAGCGTTTCAAAACCACAGTTGTACGTGAAAATGAGTAAGGTCGCCTGTCCAACCTCGTGGGTTTTTGCCGGGTCATCCTGTTTACTTACACTGCTAAAGACCCCTACGCACAAACGAATTATTGAAATAAAATTGAACCATATGTTAGTGCCGAAATGACCTAGCCTGTGTCGAGTGGACGTTAAACCCCATTTCTCCCTCTCTGTTTCTCTCACTCTATTCCTTTATCTCAAACAAATCATGTGTTGATTTGGCAAGTGAAGAATTCCCCCCCCCCACCTTGTCATTTTATCACAATGGAAATTTAAACATTTATTATGCATATTATTGTTTAAGTGTTAATTTAATTACGTCAATCTGTCATTGCAATCGAATTGGATTATATACGATGAAATATTGAACTATAAAAACTTGAAAAGGTCATCCATAAAATTTGTTATAATTACAAGAAGAAACAATAATAATGCAAATAATTTTGTTTTTAAATTGAAATCATTACATAGCTTTATTTGACATTTCCGAAAGTGTAGAGTTGGTTCAAGGCACTTGAGGCCAGGGTCCTTGAAGTTGTCGAGCTGCACCCGGTGACCGATTTTTATTTAACGGGGAATAAATAATAATGCATATTATTACATTAAATAATTAAAATACTCCATAGAGATTATAATAATATGCATATCATGTAGGTGTGCATATCTGATACGCTAGGTATTAAAGTTAAGTAGCATACAACAAAAGGTTAAAAGTATATAATACACAACAAGACATTAATCTACATATTCTTCCTGGTATAGTTTGACAATGGTCAATACATGAATGGTGAGATCAATCAATGTTCATACACCAATTGTGTAATCTGGCTATAATAAAACTTTACTTTTCAATAATTTAAATAGTCTTCTTGGTATAGCTTGACAATGGAACCAAACAGAATGTTATTTGGTTGTAAACCTGTTTATATCCACCTTATTTTCTAATAAACCGAGTATAGAGAAATACAGATAGACAGGGTTTAAAATCCCCTCAAATAGTGTTGAAGTAAAAAGGGTAAAAATATATATTAAGATTTTATTTAAAAGGTCAATCCCGATAACATTCCTAACAATGCCCTACCTCAGGGCCGAGCAACTAACTCAATATATATGTGATACGTTTTCAAACAATTTAAACCCGTCATGGGAACCGGTGTACTAAGCTGTATTGTGTGCTGTCTTCAGAAAATCAGACTTTATTGTATTTACCTTTTGTTATCGAGTACAGGAACCGAAGTCGATTATCAGGTCACCCAACAAAAATATTGACCCGAAATCTTAGAAGGGTTACGTGTCCGGATAAGCAGTTTTGACGTTGTCACAAAATGACAGATTCCATCTTGAAACGTGAAAGTCATTATACTATCAATTCAATTTGCCCGACCCTTGCATATTTGGTAGCGTTTCTTATGTCATTATGTAATCTTTAACTTGTTGATGGCATGTCTTCTCTGTCTGATAAACTATACAGGTGCCTAATGAGATTTCTTTGTCTGTGAAAGTATAAAACCCCAGAATGGAAACGATTAGTCAGACAGGCCCGGCCTAGTTCTGGGTGTCTTTAATATTACGATGTTTGTTCATAATATACTTAAAGTAGAATAAAAGTATTCAAAGATATTAAACTAGTCTTGTCAAAAGAACGTCCAAACACCACAAAAATTTGGGCTGAAATTTTTAGACAAGGTAAATACACTGCTCCTCTATATTTTGGCGTTTAAATTTGATACGTACTCGGACTTTTATTTTTGAGGCTCTGCTCAAATCGGGAAAGGCCCTTTAAAATTAGTATAACAACACGTTGGGAAGGGGACAAATTAAGAATCAAATCCTTCTCTTGATAGTATTGTCAATATTGACTTTATAAAAAGGAAAAATACCGATTTTATATTTAAATTCTTACCACACGTATTTAAATGTTTAGAGACTTTCAAGACAGGATTAGTTTGTAAAGTATGTTGCCTGTGAACTCGGAGGCGGGCGCGTCATTCATTTCCGGACTCCCCTATGTAAATCTTCATACAATTATTTCAAATAAGAACATAATTTACATTTTTAGTGATACAATACATATTATGATTAATTCTAAATGTAAAATTAGTATTAGAAAAAGGTGAATTTAGTATTGATTAGCAAATGTTGGCAACATTTACAAAGTGGGCTATGGCTCTTCGAAGAAGTAAAAGTTCCATTACTAGAAGTAACTTTTTAAGGCTTGGGGGGTAGGGCTGAAATTGATTATAAAGATTATATTGAAAAGGTAATACAGGAAGAGATATTCTCTTTTTTTTGACGTTCTTAATGCTTCAGTAGTTAGGCCCCTAGCTTTACCAATACATATATTAAAAAACCCAAGTGGATAATCATATACATATATATATATATCCACGACCACGCATCTACGGGATAGAATGCGTAATCATCGACGGGATTGTAATATTGAAAATGGGCACTTATTTGTGAATAGACATATATTTAAATGTGCTGGTGATAAATTATTTGCTGCGTTTCCGCCGTGTACAGCGCAGTAAATATCTCGTCATGCATGGATGAACATTCACAGAAGTAAGTCTCATTTTTCCGTTAGAGCTCATTGTCACTGTGTGGGGCACCCTGCTCTTCTTCTGGTGCCTTCGGTCCGTCGAAGGCAGGGGGGGGGGGGGAGTTGTCTTAAGACTACCATGAACCATCATAAAACAGAAATTGAACTATCTCATAAGGTGCTACACCGCCAAGGTCATCTATCCAGAAAATTTCATTGGTTACATTTAGCCTGTTGCCTGACACGGGTTGGGTTAATGGACCAGTTGGGTTGCATCTACCGCAGGCATTGTACCAATATCCACCTCCGTGCTCTGCTGCACAATTCCTGCTTGCGTCGTTGTCATTGTCTTGGTCATAGGTACTAAATGGCTGCCCTTTCATATCCACGAGACTATCCCCTAGAGTATCGGCTACAACATTCACGATTGCTAGATCATAATTCATCACGTATTTGCTGCTCTCATTAGAAACGGTAAATTCTAAAACCTGACTCCGCAATCTAGTGTTATTTTTAAGATAGATATATGTTATCAAGCGATGTTTATACCTACTAGTGAACAAATGTAAATTGTCCAATCCGAGCCATAGGTTGCCTGGAGGACTTCCAAATCCGTTCTTGTAATCCGACCAAGATCTGTTAAAGTTAAAGCCTGTCGAAAAGTGACGGTTGACCGATATCTGATTAGCCAAACAGTAAACTGTAACGGGTTCAGGAGCCCCCTCCGGGTGTAGTGGGTATACCCCTGTGGTATAACCATATGGTTTTCCATCCTTGCAATCTGAAATCATAGAAAGCAAAAGGTATGACTCAACTAAAATGTTTCGTACTATCGGGATCGGATTTTTTTTTATGATTGTGAAAACGAGTCTGGCAAGGCACATATTCCTGAAGCAATGGCCCGAGAAATCCCTCTCTGGTCATTGCTGGATTGATTTCTGATACTTGAGCCTTTGCGGAAGTGTTTTTATTCTAGGAGAGAATTTGTGCCCAGAGAGCAGCGCGAAATTTCGGCCAACACCGGGATTGAGCCGTGGACCTCCCAGGTTCAATCGGCGTAATTTCCCCTTAATTCACAAGCTTCATATTGCAAAAATAAGCGGGGTAAGATGGCGGTAATATTGATCGAGATACTTACGTGTCATTAACCTCTCACAGCGTGTTCCAATCCAACCATCAACACATTTACACCAACCACTTGCGTTCAGATAACCACCATTCAAACATGGCTGTAAAATAATTTATTAAATGGATTTCTTAAAAAATGCATTCTATTGTCTGAAATACATTTGCGAATTCTCGTGAATATCTTTTCAATGGATTTCTTGACAAACCCTGAGGATATAGACCTTCTCTTTGTGGATAGGAGAAGCTTCATACTACACAATTCAATATCTTCTTTGTATTATAGATAGCTTTAGAAGTCCGTTATTAGGCTTCCAGACTGTCTGAAAGCCTATTGTGATTACTAAATTTATTTTTATTATTTACCGCGGGAGCTTATGTCTCAGCGCCTGCAACAGATACCAATTTGAAAACAATTTTCTACAGGGAACCAATGTGGTGGCTACTCCGTAAACTATTAATTTTGAAATTTCTGCGCAGACCAGAAGTTGCCAAAATGGCCAAATATCGGCCATACTTTCCTCAATTCTTTACCTATTTTAAAACCGATGACATTTTGGAATCCTTGTGACTTTTCGTAGAAGATAGCAGTTGAATATTTCGAAACTTCGTCGCTGTGATTTTATGCTTGAAAATTTAAAATAGGTTTTTTAATACTGAAGTAGTTGGACTATGACCAGGCTGCAAAAACAGCAAGCTAAAAATCTAATATTTTCTGATTTGGAGAGTTTCTGAACGCTTTTATCTCAAAACCTTAACAAATTAAGGTATCCTTTTATATCAAAACCTTTACCTACAACTTTTTTTTAACTTTCTCTATCGAGAGACCATTCCATAGTCTTGTGCATGAATCCTTCCAATAAGACTTTGAAATGTCTGGAATAGGATAAACAAGGGACAAAAAATCGTAAAAAGTCGAAAAATCACGAAATTTTGGAAAATGCTTTATTACTTAATATTTAAACAGATGTTTTGAAAAAAGATTACACATTCGGATAGCCGACCTAATTACGATTCTAGAGATGAATAATATATTTTGATTTATTAAAATTTAATTTTCGATATTTTGACATTTTTTTCTTTTTTGGCATTTTTGAATATAGGATTTCTAAGGGGCATTTTATCTGATCAGATAATCTGATCAAATAATGTAATTTATCATTAAAGAGCCCTGCAACTATTTTTTTTTCCAACCAGGTTATTAAAATTATCCCGACAATAATCTCTATATCGGAATTATTCAACAAACGAAAAAAAATGTTTAAAAAAATTAGCGTCATTGCGAAAAACTTAATATCTCTGTTGGATGTTTTCGGAACAAAAGAACTGAAGTATCGTCAGATAGCGACATTAATGGACTCTTATATGACATCTGAATGATACGATTGTGAGGGTTAGAAGATAAATTATGTCGCATCTATTTCAATCATAAGACTTTGTTTATATAATCGATATAATTGATATAAGAGTAGGCCGTAGCGCCGCTGCCCGGGCAAAGTTTTCCTCATAGAACACTGTATGGCGTATGCCCGTCTTCATTAGCCCAGTGTAGGTGCAGACCAGTAGAACGTTAAACCCCATTTAATTTCATTTTCTGTTTGTTTCTTGTTGGATAAGACAAACATACGCACCTGTTCATAGTGTTTTATAACTGGATCTGTAGTAAGATTAGTACAGCCAAATGCTGCTGTAAAATCATTCAATGTGCAGCTTCCATCACTTGTATTAACTTGAATAGATTGACATCTATCATCTAATAAACACTGAGTGGTACAATAAATTACACCCCGTTTAAATCTTTGTAAAACTGTTGATTCGGGAACTATTATATGCTCACAGCCAGTTATTGTTCTTAGTTTTCTAGTCCTGATATCCGAACATGACGAAATAGCAAGCACAGACAAAAAAAGAGTTATAAATAATTTTGCCGTTTCGTTAAATAAGTTTGTCATCTTGAAGTTGAAGAAGTTGTACACCAACTATTCGTGTCTATGTACAGTATGATTCTTTTAGTGGTCTGATTTAGGTGAAGACAGTATTTTGTATCGATTAAACAAGCGCGTCTTGTATATATATATATATGTATATAAGGGGGTTGAATGACCGACGATGTGTTATTTGAGTCAATGGGCGTGATTTCGATTCCCACCGTTGTACGTGACAAGTTGTGGGATCGCCTGTTCAACCTCCTGGGTTTCTCCCATGTCCTCCGGTTTCCTCCCACTGCCTAAGACCTCTACGCTCAAGCGATCTATTGAAATAAAATTGAATCATGTTTTTCTCGAAATGACCTAGATAGTGTCAAGTGGGCGTTTAACCCCATATCTCTAACGATCAGAAATTCATAGAGTATAAGGTAAGTAGAGCTGCGTTCACACTGGGAGTTTAATCTGAATTGAATTCAGAATAAAGTCTTATTTTGAACTTTAGCGTAACAGTTAATTCGATAAGAACCGAACTAAATCTGAATTAACGA
Source organism: Patella pellucida (assembly GCA_917208275.1). Classification (NCBI taxonomy): domain Eukaryota; kingdom Metazoa; phylum Mollusca; class Gastropoda; family Patellidae; genus Patella; species Patella pellucida. Next base: position 37,931,063 of record OU795044.1, read on the forward strand.
ATCCGAATTTTTTTTTCCGAATTCAGGCCGAAACAATTATTACGAATCGGGTTATTCGCAGTCAAGATTTCAGTGTGACACGCTTGATTCAGATCAAACTGTTCACCGCTCAAGTCCAAAGTTATGTCACAGAGGCATGTATCTTGATTTTCAATGGCTGGTCTCAACAAATTGCAAATTGTCTCGAAAGTAACCCTTGACATGCGAAGGTTCTCTCGCTTTCTCCCCAAAGTTCGCCATGAGATATTTCGTGCCTAATAATTCCGAAGACGATATTTCACCCAAAGACGACGGGGATCGCGGGTCGGGTCAATATTTGACAAAGGATTTGAATTTGAAATGGGAGCCAAACGGGTTCAGTGTGTAAGAAGCTGGCTCCCTAGTCTGGTGATGGAGGGTTCTCCCGATGATGACCGAAAACGTTCATCGTGATTTTCCGGCGTGGTTTCGGCATACCGGTAATGCCGGGCGGAGGGCCTGACAAGGACAGCTGTCCCTTGATAATTGGAATTCGATAAAAGCGTAGACCGTAGCGCCGCTTTCCTGTAAAGATGGTCTATGCCCCTCTTTATAAGCCCAGTCGTACCAGCACAGTGGAAAGTTTAACCCGATATCATTACATTTCAGTTATGAAATGTATCGTCGCTAGTACAGAGTCAAGAGTGAGATACGTGTGCATGGCTGTTGATGTATAGCAAACGCTACCAAAAGAGTCATCATCCTCATTCGCATTTGATTTTGGTGCCAACGAAATCGTGCCCGACATTGCTTGACAAGGTGTCGAAGATGTAAGACTCGGCGTCGCTGATGTAGCGTTGCTTGCCTCAGGAAATTTAACATAAGCAGCATAGGATCCCCAATACGGATGTCTGGCGTACCCATCGTGGATATGAACGACCAGATGGTGGACTCAATAGATAAAACCCTATCGCAACGAATCGCATAATAACCTTGCATTAACAAACGTCAAGAATGCGTTGTTGGTTTATTCTGTAGGCGGTAATAAAATAATTCAATTATATTTTAATTATTTTCTTGCGCGTAGGGGTCTTTAGCAGTGGAGAGAACACTGGAAGACCCAGAGAAAACCCAAGAGTTAGGACAGGCAATCCTACTTCTTGTCACGTACAACCGATGATTCGAAACCACGCCAGTTGCCTCAATAAAGACGCTATGATACAACCCGCCCCCGTTAACCTTCGGCCACCCAACCCCCGCGTGGGGGCAGCACCCTATGATAATAACAAGCAACAGCAGTATAGGCATTTGTAAATATAATCTTGTAGGCTATATATTAATAGGCGCAGAAGGTTTTGTAATAAAATGGAGTTTAACGTCCTACTGTTCTGCTCCAAGGTGGTCAAATGAAGACAGGCAAACGCCATACAGTGTGCTATGACGGCCAAAATAATTTGACAAAGAATCTTAAAATGGACAGCGACGATGGACAAATACACGCTCTAGGTAGATTCTTCATCAATCAAGCCACGTTACAATCAAACATATTCTTGTGTCATGGGGTATTTTTCGTAAGATTGAAATGTGTTGAAGGGGCTTTTGATTTGTCACTGAAATAAATCTTTAATTAACTTACTGATAGCAGAATAAATAGTTGTTTAACATGTTTGTATAAATTCATTAAGTAACAATATCAGCCAGTGTGTTACATTAATTAACTTCCTTGTATCAGGGAGTAAACAAATAATCAATACAATTACCGTTAATTAAAAACAAACAGCCGATGTAGAAAAGTAGGTCGGTATGACCCATATTGATCAGTTCATTTTAATTGAAAATGTTGTAGGGCGTTAAACTTGTTTTTTTTTTAGAATTAAATAGTTGTTCAACGGCGACGTTTGAGGACACACAAGTCGAGAATACGTCACGACAGATTAATTAAATACAGTACATTGTGTAGCCATTTCTTCTTGATCGTATTTTTTGAACAAAATTAAGCCAATCAAAACTTTTATAGATTAATATTACACGCGGTTGTCATTCAAGATACGGCCACATTTGCCAAGGGATGGCCGGAGAACCCCGATTTAAAAGAAAATATATCTGTAGCCTCTATCGCGTTCACAATATTTTCGGAGCCCCCAAGTGGACGAACGGATCGATGTTCCACTTTCCGTGACATTCCTCCCAAAATCACCCCAAACAGTTTAGCAGAATGATACAAACAATTGGTGTGAAACACTGTCGTTATTCAGCTTTACATGGCCTCCCATACCAGAATTAAGATCCCGATTCCGAAAACCGTTGGCCAATATAAAGGCTACATTTGTTTTCAAGTCTGTGGCCACAACCGGATCACATTTCTTGAAGGCTTATTTCCTTTCGAAAGGCAGTTCCTGTGTTCACTTATTTCTACGCTTTGTGAAGCTATCTCTTAGACAACTTGTGAACGCGATAGAGGCTACAGAATTAATAGGATTTGTTTCAAGTCTCGTGTGAATCATCTGAGTCATGAGAGAGAAATCTTTACCGATTTTCGGTGATCCACGGCCCCCTTCTGTGAAGCTTGTGAACGCGATATATGGTACAATTTTACTGGGTCTTTTAAACAAGCGGTTGACACACGAGATACGTCCAGGTTTTGCAAGAGGTTAACGGAGAACAGGGGTAATCATTCGAAATGCAATTGATCTGCGTGCAAATTCAGTCAGTTTAGTTCTTGCTTCAACCTTCATTATGCAAGCGCTAAATCTGCCTATCACAGGCCTTTATTTAGGCCTGACATGTTATTTACATAATTAATTCGGCATTAATTAACCTATCCAAAGGATCAACTCTCGATGTCAATGCTAGCCGGCGATATTTTTTGGATTATGATCAGATTACCTGGTTCACTTTCATTCATTTTTTAATCATGAAATGGATAATCGGGACTTTAGTAATGATGATCTAGGCTAGCCCGAAATTTCAATCGCTGAATTCTAGGTTCAGAGTGCATCAATTTGATTTAAATTTTTTAAGCAAATTCCATTTACGTTATCTAGTTTTGAACTAAGATAACGAGAAATGGAAGCGGAATAAATACTTTTCAGTATTTTTAAAGTGGTCCATTTAATTCGAGTACCGTCGTCGATTTCGGAATTGAAATGTAGGTCGTGTGTGTTTTCAAGCGGAGCTAATTGAAGTTTGGTAAGTGGTTTCAAATCATACTCAAGAACTTTAACTGCCATAGATCAATAGTACTTTAAACACATCTATAGACAGGCGAATGGAGATAATGCTGTTGTATATGTAGCGACCAATGATATTGCACGAGGAGTAAGATCCTGTAAGCCCCCCCCCCTCTCCGTCAAACACACAACACGCAATATTTATATGTTTGTACGGCGGAGGTGTGGGCTTTGATGTACATGATAGAGCCGAGTTGTAACATATCTGACCCACTGTATATGTGTAGCAATATAGTCGTGACGACATTGATTTTAAATTTATAGTCAGGGAATAGATAAATAAGATGGTTTAAACAATATTGTCATCTTTACAAATTATTTTCTATTGTCGGTATATTAGCTATGGTATGAGTTTATTTAAAACGCAAGTTAACTCATGTAAAATACTGTGAGAATAACAGGAAAGAGGGTCTGGGTTCAAGGATAGATTTTGTCGAAAAATATGTGACGTAAAATTACCATTACATTATTAGGCTCAATTAACCAACCTCTCTAATTATTTACACCATCATAAGATAATTGAATATTCAAAACCAGCAGATTCAAAATTAGCTATGATATGAGTTTATTATTTAAAACGCAAATTAATTGTTGTGTAATGCTGTGAGGATAGGAGGTAAAAGGCTCTGGGTCCAAGGATAGATTGTGTCTAAAAAAATGTTTCGAACAGTTACCATTACGGTATTTGGCTCAATTAACCAACCTCTCTAATTATTTACATCACATTTGACCAATTAGACAATTGAATATTCAAAACCAGCAAATGCAAAATTATGTTACTCGTGAGAATTTGCCAAACAATGCTTGGTTTCAGAAGGAGAAAGGTGTAAGAGCTTGTATCAGCGAACTGGCCCAGCGAGGCTGCATGGCTAGTGGGATAATTACTGTAGTTAATATTGTAGTACTGTATTACACGTATGCTTGTATACATGTATTCGGCTATGCAATATATAATGTAAAAGCGAACTGCTGCGTTCTTATAACTGAGAAAACAACCTTCTTAAGAAACCAGTAAGAAGCAAACACACAACGTGAAGGAGACAAATTCTAGACGATCACAAGGCTACAGATATATAAGTAAGAAAAGGCGCATGGGTCGCGTGTTAAATGTGGCGACCGGTTTTTGGATAGTCCGCTTTCCACGTCAAACAGAAAGGCCCATGGTGCAACATATGTTCAGCATTATCATTTTGATTTTAATGCTGAAAACCGCATTGTCTTTGTGTGTGTGCCAGATGTGAAACTGGGAAGAAGCGCAGTAGAAAACAATATTCGAATTTTTGGATGTGGTGGCCATTCAGGACAGAGATTTATTCTTAAAGTATTAAGTAGATGGATCTCTGTGTGCAGAATGTTAAGTCCCATGTCCTCATCGCCCTATTGAGTCAATGTCCTACGATCTTTTTCTTGTCATGTATGGATTCTGTATATACCCACCCCTTAATTTGTATTACAGCATTACCTCCGTACTCTTCCAAACGTCGCCCAAAAAACAATAGAAACGTCTACACTGATTGATTCATCAATGTCTGGCGCAAAAGGGTCAAAAGCCGCCCATTTGACCTTTGACGTGAACTCCCACTATAACTTGTCAGGTTTTCATGTAGTGTGGGTCATCCAAAGAATAAAAAAAACGAAAACAGATCTGTATTGTAATCAGATTTGCGTCAACCGATCGTAAATTGCATAAACCCGCTCAACAAAAGTTTTAATTGTAAGATAGAAATAAGTCTGTTTAATAATAAACAGTTTTATTTGTACAGAAAATATCGTAGAGTTAATTTCCTTGCTTCAGTGATCACTGTTATTACTCTTATCAATAATATCTAATTTAATTCGATTATAATGGCAGATTGATGTAATTAAATTAACACTTAAGCAATACTATTCATAAGGAAGGTGTCAATATCCTTTATGATAAAATGACTGGGGTGGGGTCGAATTCTTTATCTGCAAAAACAACACGACATGATCTGTTTCAGATGTTTTGAAACCCCTTACCAAACTTCAATTAGCTCCGCTTGAAAACACACACGAAACTATATGACCGACATTCAAATTACGAAATCGACGAAGGTACTCGAATTAAATGGACTACTTTAAAATACTAAGAAGTATTTATTCCGCTTCTACTTAAATATACATTATGGGAGATTAGACAAAGAGCTGGTAGTTCTCAATAAAAAGTTATCACTATAATAGTTACAAAGTGGATAATGTAAAGGCAATTTTCTGAACATTTTAGTCAAATTGGTCCACTCTGGACCTAGAATTTAGCGAATAAAATTTCGGACTAGCCTCGATCATCCTTACTAAAGTCCCGATTAGCCATTTTATGATCAAATCATAAATGAAGGTAAACCAGGAAATCGGATCATATTCCGATAAATATCAAGAGTTGGTGGTTTGGATAGGCTAATAAATGCCTAATTAATAATTTAGATAACATTTCTGGTCTAAAGAAAGGCCTGTGACAGACAGATTTATCTCTTGGGGAAATGTGGGCGTACCTTGAATGACAACCGCTTGTAATATTAATCTATAAAAGTTTTAATTCGCTTAATTTCATTCAATAAATTCGATCAAGTAAAATGGCTGTATTTAATTAATGTGTCGTGGCACATTCTCGACTTGAGTGTCCACAAAAGTTGCCTTTGAACAACTATTTTATTCTAAAAAGATAAAGTTGAACGCCATCAACTTCAACATTTTGAATTAAAATGTACTGATCCATATGGTTCATAGCGCTCTACATTTCTACGTCGACTGTTTGTTTTTAATTAACGGTAATTGTTTACTCCTTGATGCAAGGAAGTTGATTAATGTAACACAATGGCTGATATTGTTAATTAATGAATTTATACAAACACGTTAAATGTTAACAACTACGGATTCTACTATCAGTAAGTTCATTAAAGATATATTAACGCGTCAAATCGAATCATCCTTCAAACATTACAAACACGTAAAATACCATCCCAAACTTAGGCTGCCTATCTATAGCTGGCACCGGCTGAGAATAGGCCCGAACCTAATTAACCGACATTTTAATTCCTACATCGACGATTTTAGTCGATAACACTGATTATGCTTTTATAAATATTTAGAATTATTTTTCTCTTCTATTGTCATATTGAATGTAATTAAATATGTTTATTTAGCCGTTGCGTGTATGAAAGATGTCAAACTAATCAGAGCCGAATCACAAAAAAGTTCCCTAATTACCTAATATGGCGGCGCCTACCACAGAGACAAATTTAGGAGTATCTAAACTTGTTTTGAAAGATTAACAGATTGAAACCCTTAAGACAAGTTACAATGGTAAAGAATGTATTGCAATATTACCCATAGCACATAATTTATATCGCTTTCACGCGAGTGTCAGCGACATGGCGTGCTTACATCAAACACGCGAGCATGGGCTAATGTACTCTGTTGTCCCGCCCCAAAATGATCACGTGAGCGTTTCAAACCGAGGGTAACCAGGACAGTGTCACTTTCTGAGAAGTATGACAAGATGGGTCGCTGCGTGCAGTATGGAAAAATACCTCATGACACAAGAATCTGGTTGTAACATGTGTAGCAGAGGGATACTATTGATGATTTAGGTGCATATAACTTATTGAACTCTGCTAGTTTTGACAATACACGATTTTGACTTTTACCTCATATTAAACTGTTGTCCAGTCACGATCCTATTTAATCTATTGAATTCAATATGTCCATTACAAGCTATACATGATCTTTGTACAAGATCCACACGACTTCAAATGTTTATGCACATGCCGTGACGAGATGAAAGAGACAATTGTAGATATGACCATGTGTGCAACGGGTATATACATTGAGGAGTTCCCTGATAGTTAGTAAGCGAGGAGCCGGGGAGAAGAATGGCTTGGACGGGTACTTTGCCCTAATTTCCATGAGTAACGCATCTACGAATTCTTCGTAATTTAATATGAATTGAATGTCTTTGTTGTCTATGTTGTGTATTGCATTTATTTTGTGCACAGGTATTGTGTATTGACATTTTATATTGTTAATAACAAAGTTGATATATATTGTGTCTTTCAAGAGAGATGTGTTAAATTTCCATAGTCCTTTGCCCTTCTCGATTGATGTTATTTTCAAGTTCAAAACAACCGGTGAGTGATCTGATCTGTAACTCATTTCTATGTTAATTTTTTCTAGTTTTGGGAGATCAGGAAGTAGGCAGGCCTGGCTTGTTTTACAGGATTTTTTTTGTCCCCCGCCTTTCGAAGAAAGCAGGGGACTATTAAAATTGGTTCGCCCGTCTGTCTGTCCGTCTGTCACTCTTTTTGGGACACAATAACTCTCATTCTAATTGAGCTAGATTGTTCAAACCTAGTGTAGGTGTTTATTATGCCAATACCTTGATGGAGTTTGAAGATGAGCATTTTCCGCTTAGGGTAAACAGAGATAAGCAATTTGATTGGTTGATGCTTTGGGACACGATAACTTTAGTTCTAATTAAGTGAGAGTGATGAAACTTGGTGTATAGTTTCATTACATCAATACCTTTACTAAGTTCTATAATGAGCATTTTCTGCTCAGGGTAAGCAGAGCGATAAGCAATTTGATTGGTCGAGACTTTGGAACTGAATAACTCTCATTCTAATTGAGTTAGAATGTTCAAACTTAGTGTGAGTGTTTATTAGGTCAATGTCTTGATGGAATTTGAAGGTGAGCATTTTCTGCTTAGTTTAAGCAGAATCAAGCAATTTGATTGGTTATGCACATGCCGTGACGAGATGAAAGAGACAATTGTAGATATGACCATGTGTGCAACGGGTATATACATTGAGGAGTTCCCTGATAGTTAGTAAGCGAGGAGCCGGGGAGAAGAATGGCTTGGACGGGTACTTTGCCCTAATTGAACTTAATGTCTTGACTAAGTCAATAATTAATATTTTGAACTAAAGCTAATATTTTGAAAAAATTAAATGTTCGATTAATTAATATGTGTCATCTTATTATTTTGGGATTTCGGCGGGGGACATCAGCCTCACTGTTGGCTTGTTTACACCAAGTGTAGCTTTTGATAATAGGGTGGATTTCTCTGAATATATGTATTAAGTCATATTTTGCAATATTTTCAATCACAGTCTGTTTTGATTCTGGGTTGTTCACATGGAGATCATTTTGTGTTTCGAGTATTCGATCTAATGCCAAATTAAAATCACCACATATTATTGCATTTTCATTATTGATCTCATTGTCCCCAGCCTTTCGAAGAAAGCAGGGGACTATTAAAATGGGTCTGTCCGTCTGTCCTTCTGTCACACTTTTTGGGACACAAAAACTCTTTTTTCTAATTGAGCTAGAATATTCAAACTTGGTGTAGGTGTTTATTAGGTCATTACCTTGATCGAGTTCGAAGATTAGCATTTTCCGCTTAGGGTAAGCAGGGATAAGCAATTTGATTGGTTGATGCTTTGGGACACGATAACTTAAGTTGTAATTAAGTGAGAGTGATGAAAATTGGTATATAGTTTTATGTCATCAATACCTTGACTAAGTGCGATAATGAGCATTTTCTGCTCAGGGTAAGCAGAGCGATAAGCAATTTGATTGGCCGAGACTTTGGAACATAATAACTCTCCTTCTAATTGAACTAGGATATTCAAACTTGGTGTAGGTGTTTAGTAGGTCAATACCTTGAAGATGAGCATTTACCGCTTAGGGTAAGCAGAGATAAGCAATTTGATTGGTTGATGCTTTGGGACGCGATAACTTGAGTTGTAATTAAGTTAGAGTGATTAAACTTGGTATATAGTTTCATTTCATCAATATCTTGACTAAGTTCAATAATGCGCATTTTCTGCTCAGGGTAAGCAGAGAGATAAGCAATTTGATTGGCCCAGAAATTGGAACATAATAACTTTCCTTCTAATTAAGCTAGGAATGCCTTGATGGAGTTCGATGATGAACATTGTCTGATTCTATCTGATAGAGAGTGATGATACTTAGTGTATAGTTTGATTGCTCAATACTTTTGAAAAAATTAAATGTGCGATTAATGAATGTGTCATCTATTTATTTTAGGATTTCGGCGGGGGACATCAGCCTCACTGTTGGCTTGTTAATCTTATAGAAGATTTTTTCATAAAAACTTTGTGTGTCGGAGTTTTGGCCATAAAAATTTGCTTGAGTAAAATTTGTTTCTTTAATTATCATGTCTATTATTACGAAGTTTCCTCTTTATCTCTGATTGTTTGGTTAATTTTGTAATCAAAGTTGTTGTTGAATAGAATTGCGACTCCCCTAGCTAGGTTTGTACATGAACTAAAAGGACATTGGAATCCCTGCTGATTTTGTACAAACGACTAGATTTTTTGTAAAATGTGTGTCTTGGATACAGTAGATATTGTTGTTTTGGTCTTTAAATAGTTAAACACATCCTTTATCTTTTCAGATTGTCCGAGACCTTGGCAGTTAACCGATATTATTTGTAAAGAAGTCATTTTATTTCCCGACTTGTACTTGGTTGTTGATCTCCATACTTGTTTTGAAATTTTTTTTTATCAATGTACTATTTCCATGATTTTTGACACTGTTGGGGTTGGCTGTTTGGTGATTGACAAATTTAATATCTCTGCAACAAAAAGTCCTAGAGACATAATTATTTCACCAAAATAAAGCTTATTTACGCACTAACACCATCATGCAAATACATTACCCGTAGGTCGAGATGTTTATTTTCTAATGTTTGTATTAACCGTACAGGAGATTAAATAATTCGTACAGAAGATTAAATAATTATGTAAACTTGAACTAGCTACAAGCAGCTCTTTATAAATATTTATTTGTTGTCGATAACCTTGTTATTTCCCCAAATCTCAGCATTGTAACAACACTTATTTTTTTTAAATCAGAGCAGAATTGACGGAGTTACTGTCTGTTTAGTAACGACAACTGGCAGACCCTCCTTTTCGCGAAATCAGCCAGTTTGCTTCAATTATCAGTCCCACTCCATACACGAGAAACGAAATAAGCTAGAGACATAATTATTTAACCAAAATGAAGTTTATTTATGTTTCAACACACCGATATACGCACATGACACATACCTTAAATAGTTTATTTTCTGAGGTTTGAATAGTAACTTTTACTGAACATTCATAATCAATAATAATACAATATAATCAAAATATTTAAAAACAAATCTTCGTCGAAGAGTATTCAGAAGAGAATAAGAATAAACTACTTTAGAAATAAAATGAAAATATTACCCAACCCCCCAAAGAATTTTAAAAAAAACCACTATCAATCAGGATCATTTTTATTTATGAAGCTAACTGTATTAAATATTATTTATTATTATGCATACCAAACTTTATTTCCGTGTATTTATGATTTATTAATCTATATATTAAAATTATTTTAATCGCATACTCATCATACACAATCCTGTAAAATAAAATTAATACCTTTATGTAACAGGTACAACTATATTTTCTTCCCATGAATTATGGAACACTAAATGCTGACAACTTTAATGCACTGTATTAATTCAATTTTCAAAATTGCATTTGCATTTTAAATTACACTTATTTATAACCTTACATCTAATAATACACACTGAACGACAAGCAACATTTTCTTTTGTCAAAGTTAGTTGATATTAACTGTGGTCTGTACCCGTATTGTGATGGAGTTGCGTCCCTTTAGACTAGGTGCGGGTTTCTAGGATTTGCCACTTCCCACAGGGGTTTCCGTCCTCAGCAACATGTTAAAACACTAATTTGGTGTTTATTGTCATAATTGTAAGTAAAACTTTGAGCTTATCAGCGCATATCAGACAATTTCAATAAAATAGTTGAGGTATTAATTGTGGTCTGTACCCATATTGTGATGGAGTTGCGTCCCTTTGGAATCCGACACGGTGCCGACTATCAGGATTTGCAACTTTCCACGGGGGTTTCTGTCCTCAGCAACATTTTAGATCACTAATTTAGTGTTTATTTTCATAGTTGTAAGTAAAATTGTGAGCGTATCATCGCGTATCGGACAATTTCATTAAAAACGAAAACTTCAACAATTTATTAAAAGCTAATTTACCGCATGTCAACCGCCGGTAACCTTTTTTTCAGACACGCTTGGTTACTCTCTATGAGAATCACTCATTTTCCAACCCAAATTCCTTCAGACAAGTCTGTACTAGCTCGGCGAAAATATGACCCAAAAACAGATGGAGTGGGGTTGAAAATCGTCCGTATCTAAGAGCAACACTGTCTGAGCCCTCTAGCGGTGGCGCCGGTCGCTATTTAAATCCCTTCTCACCCTCCCCACAAATAGCACAGCGCATGTAGTAACTGTAGTGATATCTGTGTGTTTGGGAATAGCCTGAAGAGAAAAAGCTGTTGTGTTGCAATGTTGTGGCGTATGCAACGAGAGAGTTGAAAACAATAGTTTATTGCGTTATGTTTTCCACAAAGTTTATGACTTCTTGCACATTGCAACTCTATATTTAATTTTGAATTTCTATAGGTAGTCATTATCTATTGGTGGTCATATAGATATTAAAATGCTATTTTACTGTTTTTATAGTACTAATTGTATTAATTGTTTTAAGTTAATACTAAGATTTGTTCTGCTTTGTACCAAACTTTACCATTTAAATTTAATTGGATATCAAGAATTTATTTTGAATACTCAGGTAGCGAGATCAGTATTCGATGTGATCACCAGTAGATAAGAGTATTATCTCAAAGCCGAGTCTGCTAAGGTTAAATGTCAAGAAATATCTACCTTTTACCTAGCAAAAACCAGTTTGAATCCAATTGTGTTTCACTGATCTATTCTGTAAGTCTATTCATAATTCCATAGTCCCTATACGGCTACAGCATTTAATGGTGAAGCATATTTGTGAAACAACAATACTCAGAAATCGGGCATTTGCTAGGTTTAGAATAAATAGAGGTCTGTAGTCATAGATTGGTATACAGTAAGTGACTTATTGATACAATCATATTATGCAATTTGTTCTTGCTTAAGACAGACATGCCTACTATTTTATAGGGTGTATCCTTTATCTGACCCTAGTAGGATCTAAAAGCCCATAGGACTGCGAGGTTACATCGTACCAAGATTAGGAATGGTCTTATTTTTCATACATATAACCTAGTCTGAAAGCCAAGTGACTAATTTCCTACGTTTTGCACATAAATTTATAAGCTATCTGGATGTTCAGAGGGTAGGTAATAAATATGTTTTTTGAGGAGTGAAACCGACAGTAGGCCTATGCGAGCAACAACATCAGTTTGTTTACCTCGTTTAAACCACTGAACAAGGTGAATAGTAAATAGTTATTCATAACATATTTACACACCGAGTGTCTTTACAACCTTATGTACACTTAATACTTGCATGTTTTTCATTTATCATTATTGTCTTTACGCGTCTGTAATATCATAGAGGTTCCAGAATCGATTATTCTTGTTTTCAACTTTTGGTCCCTTCTTATTCGAAAACTTTTCCTGCCAATCTGTGTCTTTTCTTTTCTTTATAACTGGGAGATCTTGTAGTACTCTGTACTTTTTAGAGATCTGGTAAGTTCTGCTAATTACCTACTCTTTATCGTTGTGTTTCAAGAATTTTAAAATTATTCCGGGTGGTGCTATGGACTCCTTGATTAGAAATGAGTGGACCCCATTCAGGCCCGAGGCTAGTGGGGGGGGGGGGCGAGCCACCCCCCCCCCCCCCCATGGCCGTTCCTGTCGGCGTCGGAAAAAAAATCGCTGGTTAGCTATGCTCGCATTTTCGCCGGGAGAGAGTTTTAGTACGACATATCCTCTCTAATTCGGCCGAGATATAGTTAATGTCGGCTGGAAACTCTTAATTTTCCGACACATTCGCCACCTGCATGTCATAGAGGCCAAAATTCACTCTCACAGCGTCTCAAATTCGGCCGAGAGATAGTTAATGTCGGCTAGAAACTCTTAATTTTCCGACACATTCGCCACCTGCATGTCATAGAGGCCAAAATTCACACTCACAGCTTCTAATTTTCGTGCTCTCCCCTACTTCTGCTTACGGTAGTCGGCGATGACCTCCGTTCATTGATTTTTTGTTGTCGGAAATTTATCTTCCTCGCCCCCCTATGTCAGCTAAATTTTGGTTTCTGGCTTCGGGCCTGACTCCATTTGTGATTTCTGCCTTCTTATCGAATTTCACCCCATATATTAAAAGGTTGTATTTTCTGTCATGCTTTTCCGCTGGAATCATCTTCTCATTCAGATCTTCTATTTTATTGTTAAGTTTCTATATTCGTATCCTCTAACTACCTTGTAGCAAAAATCCACACTTTTTCCCGTTTCTGTCTGCTTTTTTCACAATATCTTCCAGTTTATTGTCTACTGTTTTTCTTAGTCTGTCGATTATTCTAGCTAATTTTTTTATATTGTCTCTACTTTCTGTAGCTGTTTCATCTATCTTATTTGTTAACTTTTTAATGCTAAGGTCTACCTTTTCCATATCCGAAATTTCCTGAGCAATGAATTATTGAAAAAATATTCAAATATGTGTTAGTGCCGAAATGATCTAGTTTGTGTTGAGTCGACGGTAAACACATTTATCTCTCTCAGGAAATCGAAAAATAGTCCGCTTTAATCCTGGTTAATGTTTTTTTTTTTATTTCTGTTCTTTATATTTTTAATTAAAATATTAATGGATGCTAAAGTTATAATTATATTGAAATGGAAATCGAACATGATCAAGCACAAAGGGAATCTGGCGTGCTTTAAAAAAAACTATGACAATGACAAAGTTATCCTGGTTTACATCTGTGTTTTATCTCATGACTAACTAGATCTTTACATTTAGAATATCCCGATAAAGATTTGAATTCCGTTTAACGCTCTGAAAACTATTATAGAATGTTTTGCATACGACTCGTCATGCATACTAAAAGATATCTCAAATTTGGTATACAATCTCATTTGAACTCCCCTTATTTAGCCAAAAAGACAACACGTGTCAAATCGTAAGCTTTCTCTCCCGAACACCTGTTACCACTGTTTGTCATATATTTTATACCCGGTGATCAGTTCATTTGCTGATTACACTATTTTGCCATACCGTTATTTTTAAGGACTTCGAATTTGGTCTAATGATTTGGATTGTTTTATTTAATTATTGTGACATTGTGTTACCCACCTCCAAAGTGTTAACGCCACTTTAACTGTAAGAGATCGTGATGTGCACACGTGGTCCATGTTTTTATCTGAGCTTTATCGATAATCATCTGTGCGCGTTTCATTCATAAAACATTGTCAGTCCAGGCACGACCACACGGATTCAACTAAAAATGTTAGAATTATCAAAAGTGGCATTTTTAATGTTAATAACTACTGTCCTGTCACAGAATGGCAAGGGACGTAATGTAACTTTGAGTCCAGGTTGCGAGCATGTTCTTGTTCCAGAAGAAAGTATTTTACAGACGTTTAAAGAAAGCATTATATTTTGTTCTGTGCAGTGCGTTCAGGATAATAAATGTATGTCTCTTCAGTATAAATATAAGGATAAAGGTTGTTCTTTAAGTAACCTTACGGTGGCATTTGGATGCGGAAACCTGACTATAGACCTGGAAGTTTCTCATTTTGAGGAGGTATTTTTTTGTATTTTCTCTGTTTTCCTCAAATTTCTCACGGTTTAATTCATTTTAATACGTACTCGGGCTTATTATTTAACATTTAATGAAGAAAGCAAAATTAAATGCCACCGCTATATAGACAATGTCCCAGCTTAGATAAGTTCTGTCAATGAATTGTCGCGGAGAACAAAATGGCTGTGGGCTTATTGCATGCATAACAAGTCGCAATGATCTATGAAATTTCAATTCCACATCTTTGATTTTTTAATACTGATCGGAATAGCATCATTATTTCCGTTATTTAAAACTGCGCTTTAAGTCACAGTAACAGATACAAAACATATTATCTGGTATTATATACATATTATATACCAATATTTATTTTTCATCCGTGTCAATTAGGTTCTCGGTATTTTTGTTTTAATCAGATTCTAACTAATAGTATTTTTGCCAATATTTAATTTCATGCCAGCTTCAGAATTTTTAGTTTTGTACCTGACCTATTAGTCTGGTCGAGCTGTCCTCAAATCTCTCATTAATGGGAAAAAATTCCTACCCAAGCGATTCTTATTTTATATGAACAAGTAGGCCGTGTAGCCTTCCAGAAAAATTTTCCCCGTTGATCGGCCTAAAAATTTTCCCCAAGGCCGATCAACGGGGAAAATTTTTCTTGAAGGCTACTCACCCTACTTTTTCATATGAAATAATAATCGCTTTGGTAGAAATTTTTTCTCATTAAATATGTAAATCGACAAGGCTAATAGGTCGGGTACAAAACTCGGAAATCTCGGAAAATATTTTTTCGACTTTTCTGCTCTACGAGTTTTATGACTTGACTCGATTGAAAACATAATCTGTAACTTTTCAGTTATTTTTTTTACCAATAATGCAATATGGCAGTTATAATCGAATATCCGTATCATTATACGACCGAACCAGTTTTTCCATCATGCCAAAATCGTTTTCATCTACATTATTAAGTAGGCCTATATATTTCTCTTGGATATTGTTTCACTAAAATAGTTTTGAAAAAATACTTGTTTCCAGAAAATAACAGATTCATTCAATCATTGGTGTTATTTCCCTATTAATGGCAATATTTATGCAACAGACATGATTATTTGTCTTCACCGTGTCAATGCAACATTTAACAAGTTGTACTATCCAGTAATCCCGGCATTTGTGCAGATAAATTCCCAGGTATATTTATAGTTATTGACCCGCGACCCTACGTTTGTTCGTATCTGGAGTTTTACGGTAATATCGTAGCCCCCCCCCCCCTATGACGATCTCTGTTTTTATGGTTTCGGATTGGTTTAGAATTTGATTTTTTCACCCGATTATGGCTACACTTAAAATATAATCCGAGACGTAATTTAGTGTGCAAGACGTATTGTGCAATACATGGGAACAGAAATGTATGCGACAGTGACGGCCTACTGATTTACTTATGTAACAGAGAGTCAGATTTTCGGGGCCTAATCACAGCCTATATGATCTGTTTCAATAATATAAGCGAAACAGATTGCTGTTGATGCCCTAAAATATGTGCCAACCAGCAAGTAACGAGAATAAATATAAATTGTAAATTAAAAAACAATGCACATTGCGCCGTATTCTGCATGGGAAACTCACTGTAAGAACGGGAACGGGTACAAATAGCGTGACAAATCAAACCTTGCCACTGAGCCTTTAAATTCATATTTAAATTTGAAGGTATTTGCAGATCGATCTATCTAACCATCTTCGGTCTCTTTTACAAACAACGGCGGTGATCGAATTCGCTGACAAATAGACCCCTTATTTACTACCACCTATAATTGTTTAAAAGATTTCCGCTAACTCGAGAATATTAATAATTGTAGCACAAATTAGAAATTTCCTCGATTCTGATTGGTCGAAAAGTGTGGTTGAATGGACAATAACCCCCCTCTGAATTATCAAGGCGAATTACTGCGTATATATATTCCAGTGTACTTTTTTTCATTTTTGTGCTCCATGATCTTCCTCAACTCAAATCTTTATTGGCAAATATCTTCAAGAAATTCTGCACATATGACTATCACACCATTTTCAAACATTATCTTTTATGAAAACAGTAGAAAACCAGTCCATATATTAATTAAAACCGTTTTCGGGTATCTAAATATATTCGTAACTAGGCTGTCACAGTATGGACAAATTTATTTTCTTTTTTGGTAGGATATAGCTTCACTCACCAATCAATTTTTACTAAATCAGGTGGATTTTATTTTATTAAATCACTGTTTGATCAAAGTCTGGCTAACCTGATCTACCTAATAATAAGTCATTAGTCACAAGAAACCGCTTACAAATACAATGAGGGGGGCGAAAATAGCAGCTGAATATCTAAACATGCCAAAATTGACATTTGTTGACAACACGTCAGAATAGTATACATAGCAACCACTTGAAATCTTAGGCTAGCCACCACTGTCATAGTTTTATACGGTATTTTTGAGGGTGTAAGTACGAAATGCAATTGTTTGAACACGAACAAGCTGCTGGGTTGTGATAAAAGTCTGCAAATAAAATAATAAAGACTGAAAACTTACATGAAACTCACGAAGCGAAGAAACCTTTGTTGCCAAGAGTTAGGCTCGGATAGCAGGCCGGAATTATTTCTATCACGCGAACACCCGTCTCTTAAAATGCCACAGTAAGACTAATTTCCCGTTCTTTTAAAAACGTCTTCAAACGTTAAATTTTTTTTATATCGATATCCGAATAACATTTTCTTTCATAATTCATTTACTAGACACTCGAGAATCCATAATTTTAAATTTGAAGGAAAGGCAGGACGGCCTAAATCGGTGTTGAGAATATTTTGAAAAATGAACGCAAGCACGTGGGCAAATAACGGCTTTTTGAAATAGGTGTAAAAACGTTTCCCAAATAGTTCCTAAGAAAATCCCTAAATATTTGAGCTACAATATCGATAAACACGTTCCTGTTGCGTCTCGTGTTCTAATGATTCAAGCATGGTTAAATGGACAATAAACCCCCTCTAAATACGTAACAGGAAGTGTTTATCTCCTAAATAATAATTCATTTATTCAGGATACTTAATATATAGTAATATATATAATATAGTATAGTAACAATAATCACTAGAAGTTTTTATAGTTAAAGAGTTCACGCTCTACTGGCGTCGGGTCCAGTTGGACGCACATCACAGATAGCTGGCGGTTTCGCTCAGATAGTGAGCGAGATCTTCAAATACTGCCGTTATCTTAATTAGGCACTTTATTTTTGTATACTGACACAAGTAAGGAATACTAACAAATCCACTCAAGTACTCACCTTGTGATAAATAGTGACCATTTATAGGAATACTGACAGACGGTGCAAGTACTGAAGGGTTTAAGCAACTACCGACAACACGTATATTCTCACTAGTTTCTGTGAATAGTAATTACAAGAAGCGTTTCTACTTGAGCTTTTGGCGACATCTTATTTTTCACTATTAAAAATTATTGCCGCCACCCCCCCGGCTCCGCGGCCCCTGTCCAGCAGTGTATGACTACCGTCATTAGCCCAATCGGCGCAAAACTGTTGGACGTTTAACGCCGGTAAGATTTATCCTGATAAAGACAAATTCCAGTTTGGTCAAAGGCCACGAGTTAAAAACGGGTTAGCGCTGAACCTAGCCCAAATGCTTACCCCGACCTTAACCTACAATCCCGCCATGAATCACGTGACCTAACCTTATTTACATCTCATTAAAATTTGTCGAATAATAGACTACAAATAGATTCATCCCGTTTCACCCCACTTTTTGTCTGCGATATCACTTCGGGGGAAGCTGACGTTAATAAAAGCTATTTCACACATTCACCCCGTTTCATCTCATTTTGAATATACTTTCCAATCGATGGATATATAATGTCCAACATTGTTTAATAAGAGTTCAAAAAAGATAAAGTATTTTAGACAATGGAACGTATTTTAAAAATCCATTAATAAATGTATTTTACAGGAATGCTTGAATGGTGGTTATCTGAACGGAAGTGGTCGGTGTAAATGTGTTGATGGTTGGATCGGAACACGCTGTGAGAGGTTAATGACAAGTAAGGCATTATTTACTACTATTAAGTAAAATGAAGTATCATCGAATTTAAACCGCTATCGAAATCCATAAATACAATAAAATATAAAATAGTGCGTGTACATCCTCATGGGAACGTGTAAGTGGTATAGTAGTATCCGGTGTGGTACACGGCGATTCTGGTACCAGTTCCAGCGTAAGCATACCCCCAACCCAATGTTCGCCTCACATGCAACAATGTTAATATGGCTGGTACACTAACATCCTGGTACCAATTCCTGTAAAATTTGTTATGCAAATATTTTTTTTTAACATGTTTAGGTCACATCGTACTGTAACTTACGGGGGGGGGGGGGGCGCCATCCAAAGAAGACCCCTAGTTTCAAGGGGTAGTTTCAGCGACATAGGGCATTGAAATGATGAGCGAATAACACAATCCGAAGAAGATCTTCAGGGGCGGTTTCGAAGATGAGCGAATATGAATTTCGACAGAGATCCCTGATATAATCATACAATACTTTGTACGCGGTTACGATAATTATAAAGGGGCTAGAAACTTAACGATCGGGTAATATGTTATTACCAATGCCCCTAAGTCAGAGAATTCTAACTAGCTGCCATCTTGTTTTAATAAGTTTTGGTGGTTCGTATTAAAAGTTATTCAGGGTTGTGTTTATACTTTATCAATTCATGTACAAGATGTGTAGATTATGGCTGACATTTATCTATTCCAGATTGTTTGGAGGGGGTACCATACGGTCATGTATTTGGGGTATACCACGCTCACCCTGTGGGTGCTGCAGCTCCAGTACCTGTATTCTGTACTTCATTCGGACGAGTGGCAGTTAACCGACGATTAACTGTAAATGGAGTTACTGATTTTAATAGAACATGGGAAGATTACAAGAAAGGTTTTGGCCGGCTTCCCAGTGATATGTGGCTTGGTTTAGATAATCTTTATTTTTTAACTCGCCAACTGCGGTATCGTATGATAACGTACATCTGGTTGAAGAATAATACGTTTTTCGGAGTTCAGCATTTGAATTTCGCAGTATCTGGTGAGGATAGCAACTACGTGATGGGTTACAGTAGTAGCCTCTACAACGTAAACAACATCTTGGGAGACAGTCTGGTGGACATGAAAGGACAACCGTTCAGCACATACGATCGCGACAACGACAACGACACTGAAATAAATTGTGCCGCAGTACACGGTGGAGGATATTGGTTCAATGCTTGTGGCAAATGCAACCCAACTGGTCCAAGACCCAGACCAGATACGGGATACAGACTGAATGTTACAAACGAAATCTTCTGGACAGATGACCTTGGATATCTAGCACCCTTTAAGATATACCAATTTCTCTCTCCTGACGGAAACTGGTAATTTCCAAGTACGAAATCCTAATGTATCCATGTTGAATTTCATATCAAAACTCTTTGCCT
Source organism: Patella pellucida (assembly GCA_917208275.1). Classification (NCBI taxonomy): domain Eukaryota; kingdom Metazoa; phylum Mollusca; class Gastropoda; family Patellidae; genus Patella; species Patella pellucida. The sequence continues at coordinate 37,951,380 of OU795044.1, forward strand.
GTCGTTTATGGACATCGACAAGACAGGCAAGGGTTTTACAGACGTATCACTATCATGTAATGTTAAGTGGAATCCAGAAAATTAAGTTTTGATAATGAACCAAGAGACACCATAAAACATGTGTTAAATAGTAACATTGCTTAAACTGCTGTTAGTAAATCACATTTACTTTTATATTGTTTAAACATACATTATGCAAGAGCTAAATATGTCTATTGCAGGTCTCTTTTTAGGCCTGAAATGTTATCTAAATTATCAAATAGACATCCAGACTATAATCAACTCTCGACGTCATCGGTAGCGTGTGATATTTAGCGGATTGGAATACATATTTTGATAAATAATTCAACGTTAAAAATGGATAACCAATACTTTGGGTTTTTTTTTTATCGTATCGACTTTATAGTAATGATAACCTAGGCTAAGCCTGCCTCAAATTCAACCGCTAATATCTATGTTAAGCGTGAAGAAATTTGACTGAAGTTCTCCGCATATTCTATTTACGTTATCTATTTCCTTTAACTATTATTGCGAGGGCTGTCAGTCGTTTGACCCTGATACACGCAGTAGGGCTTGTATTATCCATATCGGGCTGTCATTACGACCCTGATACACGAAGTAGGGCGTGTATTGAAACTTGATAACATTATAACAAATTAGATATGTAAAGATATAATATTAATTAGATTAATTGCAGCGGCGTAGAACCCATTAATATTAAAATGGTGATAAATTTTATGAAATGTTTGTCTTTTATTTTTTCCATACGCTGATTACACTTTTTTTGCCTTATTACACTATTTTGCCTATAACGTTTTTTTAAGAACTTCGAATTTTGTCTAATGGATTTGATTGCTCGTACTTGTTTTTTTTATTTCAATATTTCATCCGTTCGGTATTTATTCATTCTATATTCAACTAAACATTTCTATCATTCTTATGTTTCTGTTAATCCATTATTTTTAATTAGACGTTAAGCTACTTATGTTTCTGTTAATCCATCATTTTAATTAGATGTTATATAAGCTACTTATGTTTCTGTTAATCCATCATTTTTATACGCCCACATTTTCATGTGGACGTATTATGTCGTCGCCCCTGTCCGTCTGTCCGTCCGTCCGTCCGTCCGTCCGGACGTCCGTCCACAATTGTTTGTGGACTCTCTACAGGTCACAATTCTTGTCGGATTTTAACGAAACTTGAAATATAGGTTTATCCCCAAAAGATCTCGGCTGCTTTCGATATTGGCATGTATCGGATCAAAACTTCATGGATTATGGCCCCTGATTGTACGAAAAATCACGTTTTTAGCTTGTGGACCCTATGGAGGTCACAATTTTGAACCGATTTTGATGAAACTTGACATGCATGTTTATAACCCAAAGATCTTGGTTCCTTTCGATATTTGCGCCTATCGGAACGTAATTTCCTGAATTATGGCCCCTGATTGTCCGAAAAATCACCTATTTTAGCTCGTGGTACCTCTGGAGGTGACAATTATTATCCGATTTGAAAAACCGTTCGAATATATCACCGTGACACCCTAAGGAGGGTTGAGTTCGAATCTCGGAACAATCGGACCAAAATTACCATACAAAATGGCCGCCGTTCGTACGCGAATACTGTTAAAAAATGGTATATCAAGGTTGTGGACCCTGAAGAGATCACAATTTTAATTCGATTTTGATGAAACTTGAAATGCATGGTTATAACCCAAAGATCTTGGTTCCTTTCGATATTTGCGCATATCGGATCGTAACTTCCTGAATTATGGCCCCTGATTATACGCAAAATCACCTTGGTTTAGCTTGTGGTCCCTCTGGAGGTTACAATAATTATCCGATTTAAAAAATCGTTTGTTTATATCACCGTTACACCCTAAGGGAGGTTGAGTTCGAATTTCGGAAAAATTGGACCAAAATTGCCATACAAAATGTCCGACATTCGTACGCGAATATGGTTAAAAAATGGTATATCAAGGTTGTGGACCCTGTAGAGGTCACAATTTTAATTTCGATTTTGATGAAACTTGAAATGCATGGTTATAACCCAAAGATCTCGGTTCCTTTCGATATTTGCGCATATTGGATCTGACTTTCTGAATTATGGCCCCTGATTATACGCAAAATCGCCTTTGTTTAGCTTGTGGTCCCTCTGGAGGTCACAATTATTATCTGATTAAAAAAATCGTTTGATTATATCACTGTTACGCCCTAAGGAAGGTTGAGTTCCAATTTCGGAAAAATTGGACCAAAATTGCCATACAAAATGGCCGCCATTCGTACACGAATACTGTTAAAAAATGGTATATCAAGGTTGTGGACCCTGTAGAGGTCACAATTTTAATTCGATTTTGATGAAACTTGAAATGCATGGTTATAACCCAAAGATCTTGGTTCCTTTTGATATTTGCGCATATCGGATCGTAACTTCCTGAATTATAGCCCCTGATTATACGCAAAATCGTCTTTGTTTGTCTTGTGGTCCCTCTGGAGGTCACAATTATTATCCGATTTAAGAAATCGTTTGATTATATCACCGTTACACCCTAAGGAAGGTTGAGTTCGAATTTCGCAAAATTCGGAACAAAATTGCCATACAAAATGGCCGCCGTGTGTACGCGAATACTGTTATAAAATGGTATATCAAGGTTGTGGACCCAGTATAGGTCACAATTTTAATTCAATATTGTTGAAACTTGAAATGCATGTTTATAACCTAAAGATCATGATTCTTTTCGAATTGTAATTTAATGAATTATAGCCTTTGATTGTAGGAAAAATCACTTTCGGTTTTCCTTGTTCTCTATCCATCTCTCGAAAATGTGGGCGTATCCTGCCTGGCAGTGCCAGCTTACTATCTTTTAATTAGACGTTAAGCTACTAATGTAATGACAGTCGGTTGACAGCTGACACATTTTAATTAGACGTTAAACTACTAATGTAATGACAGTCGGTTGACAGCTGACACATTTTAATTAAACGTTAAGCTACTTATGTAATGACAGTCGGTTGACAGCTGACAATTTAATGTTAAAACGAGTTGTATTACTATCTTATTTTATTGCAACGATTTTTGTATTTTATTCTTTCTTCATTATTTGTTATCAGTAGCCTTGGTGTATATTGTTTATTCCTTAGATACCAATTTATTATAAATACTGATTTGTACATTGTCTGTGATATCACTTATGTGGAAGCAGACGTTAAAGCACCAAGTAGTAATTGTGCGTGTAGTTGTTATAACATTCTAGGTTTCGTCCCGTTACTCTGCTTGTTGGACGTTAAGCTACTTATGTTTCTGTTAATCCATCATTTTACATAGACGTTAAGCTACTTATGTTTCTGTTAATCCATTATTTTAATTAGACGTTAAGCTACTTATGTTTCTGTTAATCCATCATTTTTAATTAGACGTTAAGCTACTAATGTAATGACAGTCGGTTGACAGCTGACACATTTTAATAAAACGTTAAGCTACTTATGTAATGACAGTCGGTTGACAGCTGACAATTTAATGTTAAAACGAGTTGTATTACTATCTTATTTTATTGCAACGGATTTTGTATTTTAATCTTTCTTCATTATTTGTTATCAGTAGCCTTGGTGTATATTGTTTATTCCTTAGATACCAATTTATTATAAATACTGATTTGTACATTGTCTGTGATATCACTTATGTGGAAGCAGACGTTAAAGCACCAAGTAGTAATTGTGCATGTAATTGTTATAGCATTCTAGGTTTCGTCCCGTTACTCTGCTTGTTGGACGTGCTGTTCTCCGTATATCATGTTTAATGTTTTCCAGTAATAAATAGTTCCAAGAATAGTTCCAGTCTTTAGTCATTACCGAAGATTTTCACTGCTACAATATTATACCTATTCTTATGCCTTCAGATAAACAATATTTCACATCATTGATGTATGGCATCCTGTTTTTGTTTTTAATGCATGGTATTCTGTTTTTGTTTTTAATTTATTACCTCGTGTTTTGGTATTCGGAGCTAACAAAAGTCAGTTCGACATTAGTTCAGATACGATGGCATGACACTTGCCATACTTGTTCCTTGGACAATCGTGCATCGATTCATGTTTGACACCACAATTCGAACATGCCGTCATAATCGGAACCTGGTTTAAATCGTTAGTACAACCGTACAGTATCCGGACTATTTACATGTATGTCAAATGTCAACACTATTTAATTATTGTGTAAATATTATTGAAGGGAATGTCACAAAAAGAACATAGCCTCAAAAATAAAAGTCCGAGTACGTATACAATTTAAACGCCAAAATATAGAAGACTGGTGTATATACTCTGACTCAAAATTTCAGCTCAAAATATTGAGTCGTTTGGACGTATGCGTTAAAACAGCTTAACCGGACACGTAACACTTTTAAGATTTCGGGTCAATTCTTTCGTTGGGTGAACCGATAATCGATTCCCGTTCATGTTTATTTAGAGGTCTACACGATGAATGGTAAATGTGCTGAACTTGATAACAAAAGGTAAATTTCACCAACACATTATTTTATAGATGAAGACCTACGGGTTGTCAATTAGTCAAGGTTAGGTGCATAATAGTAGGACGTTAAACCCCATTTCATTCTGGGTTGTCAGATTAGGTGAGCTAAAACGAAATTTATTGAAACAGTATTACCCCCTCGAGGTAATAGAAGTTGGGATAAATAAGGCTTCGGCAATTTATATCCAAACACTGAGGGCTACTAAAGCAAAAGACAATTCGGATAATATCTTTACCCATAACCCCAAACATCCCAATTTCTTTAAAACAATGTACGAGAGCAGGGCAACTCATTAAATCACAAAGACATCTACCTTATCTTAAACGCCTCCTAACCAAAGCAAAATTCAATTCATCTATCACAAGGGCCGGCTTTTATGTATCTAAATGCATGAATCTTCGATGTAAATGTTGCGACCATATTACGCCAAACAGCAAATATAATTTTCATAATATTACTTTTAGTGTCAACGACAATATGAATTGTGACACAAACAAGCTCATATATGTCAGTATGTCTTGACAGGGGTATTTTAATATCTATATTGGAGAGACATCCACGCATCTACGGGATAGAGTACGTAACCATCGACGGGATTGTACTATTGAAAATGGGCCCTTATTTGTAAATAGACATATTTTTAAATGTGAAAAACACCTACAAGTAAAATTCCAAATTTTCACTTTTTATAAAATGAAAGTCGAAGACACAACGAAAAGGAAATTAATGGAAAACCATTGTATTAAAAAATCAATAAAGATATATATATATATTATTATCTTCCACTCATTGTTCCTAAATTGAACCCATATACTACAGATTAACACACGTGTGTACGGTGTCTTCTCATAACGCCGAATCGCCTGAGTTTGGAAAGTCGACCTCGGCACTCTTTAATATAATGATAATAATAATATGTATTGTTTTAAGCCCATTCCATCTACACGTGATCTCAACAGGCTGTACAATTACATATATTACATACATTATATACATAACATACATTACATTACATGCATTTTTAATATAATATCATAAATACCGGCACAAACAATCCGATCATGTCATATCATAATATTATAAATTCATGAAATTTGGTAGGCTTTGCGAAAAAGATAGGTTTTTAGTTGTGCTTGGAATGATGCGAGAGATGGTGCTTCGTGGGGAGTGTTAGGGATAGAGTTCCAGAGTGGTGGTGCAGCAACCGAGAAGGCTCGTCTCCCATAGAAGTCAACATTGTACCCACAGGGTTCAAGGCGGACTTCCCCGGAGAGACGAGTACATCTCCTCGCTTGAGAGACAGAGACGAGGTCAGAGAGATAGGATGGTGCTTGGTCGTGTAAAATCTTGTAGACAAAGACTAGAACTTTATATGCAATGCGCTGTGTGACAGGAAGCCAGTGAAGAGACATTCGGATTGGGGTTATGTGCTCATACTTTCGAGATAATGTGATAAGATGTGCAGCAGAGTTCTGAATTCTTTGCAAGCGGTTAGTTTGTCTAGAGGGGGGTGTGAATTAAAAGACTATTGCAGTAATCGAGGCGAGAGGAAAACAAGCATGAATCAAGCGTTCAGTAGAGGCGCGGTTTAAGAAACGGCGGACTAGACCTATACGATGTAAAGCAAAAGAGGCAGATTTACACACAGCGGCTATATGACTAGAAAGAGAACAGACCGAATCAAAATGAAACCCAAGACTTTTAACAGACTGACTAGCACTAATCTCATCTTCACCAACCAACAAGGAATTTAAATTGGAAGAGTCTCTGAACTTCGAATGGAAGTGTAGTACCTCCGTGTTTGCATCATTGAGTACCAGTCTGTTTGCTGACATCCACTCACGAATTTCTAAAATACAGATTTCGACTTGCTACTCATTGCCGCATCACACGTTAAATAAAGTTGGGTGTCATCTGCATAAATCATGAAGTCAATGCCATGTTTCACAATAATATCCTCGAGAGGAACACAATACAGAGTAAAGAGTACCGGTCCTAAAACACTACCTCGTGGAACGCCAAAACTTAGCATAGATGACTTTAATAATATAATAATATTTAATAATATTTATTATTTAACGCCAATTACATCAACAAAGATCTCAATAGGCGGTACATCATAAAATTAAACAAATATCACAGAGAATCGTAAAAAGGGGGAAAAAATGCACATTTATAGAAAGAACATTTGCATTAAAAGTAGAACTACAATTAAACGAAATAATTCAGAAAAGAATCTAAACAACAACTTAAAATTGCTTAAAAAAAACTCAGATATAAAAAGGGGGAAAATGCACATTTATAAAAAGAACATTTGCATTAAAAGAAGAACCACAATTAAAAGAAATAATTCAGAAAAGAATCTAAAACAACAACTTAAAATTGCTTAAAAAACTCAGAAATAATAATTAAAACTGATAGTATGCTGTGCTAAAAAGATGAGTTTTTAGTAGGGATTTAAAAGATTCAAGTGATGGTGCATTACGGATGTTTAGAGGTGTGGCGTTCCAAAGACGAGGGGCGGCAATTGAAAACGCTCGCTTGCCATAGAACTCCTGCTTGTATCTGGGCTCGAAAAGCTGTATTCCTGATGAAGATCTGGTAGTTCTGGTTGACTGACGATAGGAGATAAGATCACATAAGTACAAAGGTGCTTGATTTTGTAGAATTTTAAAAACCGTGACAAGTACTTTAAAATGGATTCGTTGTGCGACGGGTAACCAGTGTAGTGAGAAAAGAGTGGGAGTGATATGTGAAGATTTCTTAGTGCGACAGACAAGGCGTGCAGCGGAGTTTTGAAGACATTGGATACGCTTGATTAGATAGTCAGGTGCATTTAGAAGTAAGCTGTTACAATAGTCTAAACGAGAAGTGATAAAAGCATGAACAAGTTTCTCAGTATTGGTGCGGTCTAAGATATTTCTAATTCGGCCTATTCGATACAAAGCAAAACTTGCAGATTTACAAACAGAAGTAATATGTGAGGACAATGAACATACGTTGTCAAGATTAAAACCAAGATTTCTAACACTATTAACAGGATGTACAAATTCACTACCAATGCGAACATTGTTTAAAATAGACTCATTACGAAATTTAGAATAAAAATGTATGACCTCTGTCTTGTCGTCATTAAGTACAAGTCTGTTTGCTGCCATCCATGCCCTAATTTCATCTACACACCTTTCAATTGACTCAGTACACAGATCACCGGCTTTAAATGAAAAATATATCTGCGTGTCGTCAGCGTAAACCATAAAGTCAAGACCATGCTGATTTATAATGTCCTCGAGTGGTGTGCAGTACAGACTGAACAAAACCGGACCCAGCACACTGCCTTGTGGGACGCCATATTTCAATACAGACGTTTCTGATGATGCAGAGCCAACTTTCACAGACTTTGATGCTGTATTACTTATTCTAACTTCTTGCGTACGATTTTCAAGGTAAGTGAGGAACCAAGATAAAACGACACCTTTGAGGCCAAATCGAGATTCAAGAATGTTTAATAAAATGGAGTGGTAAATCGTGTCAAAAGCTGCACTCAGATCTAATAGTACAAGAATCAGCTCTTTTTTCTGATCGATGGAGACTAAAACATCGTTATATACTTTCATCAACGCTGTCTCTGTGCTATGGAACTTCCTATATGCCGATTGAAATTTAGAAAATAACGAGTTTTTCGAGAGATGACCTTGAATCTGTTCCAACACCACTTTCTCGAGAAGTTTACTGCCAAACGCTAAATTTGACACAGGCCTGTAATTTTTCATGACGTCAGGGTCTAAGCCGGGCTTGTTCAACAATGGCCTGATTATAGCATGTTTCCATGTCGACGGAACGGTGCCAGACGTGAGAGACGTGTTGATAAGATTCGTCAAAGAGGGAACGATTTCTGGCAGAATCAATTTCAACTGAGCAGTTGGCATTGGATCCAATTGACAGGATTTAGAATTCATGGAACGAATGAGTTTTGAAACATATTCACTATTTGATGGGTTAAGAACGGATTAGAGGTGTTAATGAGGTAGGGACCAGTCATTATTAATATAGTTCACTTATTTTCACTATGGTCAATGTATTTGGAGAAAAGTCCAACAACTGGGTCTGCAAACGTCATATCTAGAAGAAGAAACATGTAAATTCGTTAGATGGTGTATCGGGATACCAATTACTGCCCGTGACTGATGTAAGTATTCGTTATATTTAGTAAATAGTTAATATAAATATATAGTTAATATAGCTATATTGTAAATACAGATAATTTATATGTATCTTTCTTTTATTTGCAGATTGATGACGCATGGATCCAAATAATGGCCCAAGTACCAGGTAATGAGAATTTAAAACAACTGACCGACTATATGGTTACCCAATGGTTAGACGGTCAATTTACTCAAGTACAATGGAACCACAACCAAACAACACGAAGAACTAACAATTCTTTAGAGGGATGGCACGGGCGTCTAAAAATATTAATTGGAAAATCTTATCCAAATAGCTTTGAAGTGATTGCATTTTTGAAAGAAAAGCAAAAGACGATCGAGATTCAGTTGTTGCAGTATTAAAGTGGCCAGTGACAACCACCTAAACGGAAAAAAATACACAGATATCAACAGAAAGATCGAAGATGCAAAACATAGATATGAATAAGGAGGATTGGAGTATGTTGGACATTTTATGCTTGCCAAAAGTTAAAATTATTTGTAATGTTATGAGATAAAAATTGATTTGGGTAAAAATTATAAAAAACATATTTTATTATAAATGACTTGGGTGAAAATTATTTTAAAATTAACATGGGTGAAAATGATAAAAAAAAATAATTATATTACAGATGATTTTGGTGGAAATTAAAATTGACTTGGATGAAAATTATAAAAAAAATATATTAAAATTTTCTTGACTTAATATTGAAAATAAAATAAATCATAATAATGTTCATGTCCCTTATCAGCCGCCGTATTCATTTCATATATACACGTATTTAAAGCCCTAATAACACTCTTGTTGTAACTGAATAATATGTCCCAATCTTTATTATGGTCAACAAATTGTACTACTTTACAATATTCCAACTAATAAATGATACAAATTTCATTTTGACACACCTAATTTTAAAAATTGAAAAAATTCAACTTTATGTCGTAACATGGTTTGAAAAGCTTTACGTAAACACTTTCAAATGCAACTTTGATTTAAACATATTTTCGAACCCTCTGGATAATAATGGATAATTTACACGACAGATAGGACACTTAAACATCTAGTAGTTAGAATAAGGCTAATTTTTTCCGGAACCTGTCAAGCCAGCAAGAGTGTTATTGTCCTTTAATTAAGGACGTAATAATTTCCACAGGTAGAATTTGTACAGTAACCCGAGTTCAGCCGCTACCGTGACAGAAGGGCGGTGTGCTTTCCATTAATGTACAGCGTTAATGTTTCCTAGTTTAGTTCCTGTTTATTTATGTTTCTGTTGTTTTAATGTTGGTGTTTTATATTCTGTTTTCAATAGTGGTCCAGTTATCATAATGGCGTGCAGAGGAATGTATCCCTGACAACGGTTTCGGGGAACCCAATCAAAACATCAATGTATCTGCCTGTATCTGTGGATATACAGTGCAGAGTCCTACTGGACATATAATGCGCAGGGAGAGACTGCAGCTCTAGTAGCTCTGGAGTGTGAGAGTTTCTTTGAAGCTCTTAACAGTGGTGCAATGCGTTGATGTGTCTTGAAGGTGGTTCCAGTCTAAGGTTGTTTTATTAAAGAACGAGTTTCGAAAGAGTGATAGTTCATCGGCCAATCACGCTATTTTACCGAGATTTCGCTTAATAGATGGGATGCAGCTATGGTGGGTGTGGCATGCCAGCAGGTTAAGCTTACTCTTCCGGACACCTGTTACCACTGTTTGTCGTGTATTTGTACACGGTGAACAGTCCATATGCTGATTACACTATTTTGCCATATTACACTATTTTGCCTATACCATTTTTTAGGACTTCGAATTTTGTCTGATGGTTTGGATTGTTCGTACTTGGTTTTATTTTATTTGGTCGTTTGAATTTTAAAGCCTTTGGAGTTGTTTAATGCGAACTTCTCTACAGGGTTTTGATGGTCGAAGTCACTCAAATCTCGAGGCTTAATCCTGCGTTTATTTCGGATAGGTGTAATAAATTCCTGAGGGGGCAATGATGGTATTTTTACCCTCAAACACTTTATAAAACATCACAAGACGCAGCATGCGTCGGCGTTCTGTGGGCGGCCGGAGTTCTGGGTCCCTGAGCATTTTGCTGACACAACCCTCTTCTCGTGATCGAAAATCGCCGGCAATAAATCTTGCAGCTCTCCTCTGGGCCCGTTCGAGTTTCGCAATATTTTCTTGTATGAATGGGACCGAGATTGCTGCTCCATACTCAAGGATGGATCTAACCAGACACAGATATAGTCCGGCAGCCGAAGCTGGGGACCCAAATTTTTTGAGATAAGTTTTTTTCGCGACGGTTTTATATGGAATCGGACCCGCTGAATCCATTTTTCGCTACTGGATCACTGTCAGTCTGGAGGGTTTTGAGTAATTAGCGAATTACTAATTAAATAACTAATTAAAATACCATTCGTTTAAAATGACACATACATGTCGAAATACGCCGCTGTTTGTAATGTTTTTAAATAGAATAGGACCCCCTGAGTCTATTCTAGATAATAGTTCACTATCATCCAGATTGAATTTCAAATAATCCGGCGGACGTTTACGAAATAACAGGGGACCCAAGTTTTCGAGACAAGTTTTTTTCTCGACGGTTTTATATGGAATGAGACCCACTGGATCCATTTTTCGCTACAGGATCACTGTCAGTCTGGAGGGAGGGTAAGCAAGTCGCTAATTACTAATTCAATAATTAAAGTTGTAGTTGATCCCAATGATTTACCATCCCCTTTTGCATAGGGATAATTAAGCACGAGTAATAACCATTATGGAAATGAGCCACTTATGTCACCTACGGAGATCGATCACACGAACAGGGTGTGTCCACTTATTTGTGGGTGTGTCAGTCCAGCGACTGGAGCTTGGAGTCCAGTCTCCTACTGGTGGGACTACTAGCGGTGACCGGGGAAAACAAAATGTGTCTTTTCCAATTTATGTTCAAAAAAGATCTTTAATAATTAGATTATCGAAAGCTGTGCCCAGGATGATTTTTTTTTAAATGTGTCGTAAGTGCATGCTGCAGAGTGAACCATGTCAATCTATGTGTGTGGTGCTCGTTGACTTGTATGAAATGTCATCATTTTGATGCCGAAATCAGAACAACTTCGTCCCTATGCGGTCACAATAAATGCTGTAATTTTGTGAAGCCCCCATTGCTCATCCTTTATCGAACTGGCTGAAAATACATGTTATTTCCAAAGGGTCTATGAATGTACAAGTGACAAGGCGTGGGGAGAGTATGTTAAAGCTAAATCTAGAAGAATAGAAAACATGGCTAGATGTAGCAAAATTTATGAGGATGGGATTGAGGAAGATTTAAAGAATGAATTAGAATCAAACGATGGAAGCATATATATGTTTTCTATTCTTTTGGATTTAGCTTTAACATACTCTCCCCACGCCTTGTTACTTGTACATTTATACACCCTTTGGAGATAACATGTATTTTCATCCATTTCGATGCAGAGTGAGTGGTGAGTGCTTCACAAAACTACAGCATGTGTTGTGACCGCATAGGGACGAGGCTGTTCTGGTTTCGGCATGCAAATGATGACATTTCTTACAAGTCACCGCCGGTAGTCCCACTAGTAGGAGACTGGTAGTCCCACGAGTAGGAGACTGGACTCCAAGCTCCAGTCGCTGGACTGACACACCCACAAATAAGTGGACACACCATGTTCGTGTGATCGATCTCCATAAGTGACATAAGTGGCGCATTTCCACAATGGTTATTTCTCGTGCTGAATTATCCCTATGTTCATTGCAAAAGGGGATGGTAAATCTTTGGGATTAACTATTTAATTAGTAATTAGTAATTAGCGACTCGCTAACCCTCCCTCCAGACTGACAGGTATCCTGTAGCGAAAAATGGATTCAGTGGGTCAGATTCCATATACAACCGTCGAGAAACAAACTTATCTCGAAAAATGTTGGTTCCCCTGTTATTTCGTAAACGGCCGCCGGATTATTTGAAATACAATCTGGCTGATAGTGAACTAGTATCTAAAACAGACTTTGGGTTCCTATTCTATAAATAACATTACAAACAGCGGGGTATTTCGACTTGTATGTGTCATTTTAAACGAATGGGGATTTTAATTAGTTATTTAATTAGTAATTCCCTAATTACTCAAAAAACCCAGGCTGACAGTAATCCAGTAGCGAAAAATGGATTCAGCGGGTCCGATTCCATATAAAACCGTCCAGAAAAAAAATTATCTCGAAAAATTTGGGTCCCCCTGTTATTTCTAAACGGCCGCCGGATTATTTGAAATGCAATCTGGCTGATAGTGAACTAGTATCTAAAACAGACTCAGGGGTTCTATTCTAGAAATAACATTACAAACAGCGGCGTATTTCAACTTGTATGTGTCATTTTAAAGGAATGGGGATTTTAATTAGTTTTTTAATTAGTAATTCGCTAATTACTCAAAACCCTTCAGGCTGATAGTGATCCAGTAGCGAAAAATGGATTCAGCGGGTCCGATTTCATATACAACCGTCGAGAAAAAAACTTATCTTGAAAAATTTGGGTCACCCTGCTTTTTCGTAAACGGCCGCCGGACTGATAGACAGTTCGTCTGCATGCTGATGGACAGTGTTTTAGATTTCTGATGATAAAGCCTAGAGAACAATTTGCTTTCTTCGTTGTTAATGTAATGCTAGTATTTCATGTAAATTAATTTTTTATTTGCATTTGCTCTTTATCTAAATCCTACATAATGTATTAAAAAAAACGTGTATTTCATCTTTTTTGTTGAAATATTGAAATATCATCCTTTCTCACATTTGTTAGTACCATAGTCCGGCAATACTATATACCGAAACACACCGGAAAACATCATTTTATACTGAATACCGGAAAACACACTAAATACCGGAAAACACCCTTAAATATGTCGTGATGTCCAGTTATCGGCCATATTCCTCCCAATAGTATAATTATATACCCTGATCCTTGGGTTGGTCAAGAAACTTCCCCTAAATTTTGCAGTGTGGTTTCTCTCTGTCAGTAGTACAGGACAAAGGGTATGTCAAAATACAGTGTCTAGGTTTAGGGTAGGGTTAGGGTTAGTGGTAGAGTTGTGGAGCCTCTTGGTCAACAATAGGCGATAGAGAGACGGGGCAAAATGGCGGTGCTAAACGAAATGGCCTCTTGGTTGAGTGACGTGGATACTATAGACTCTTGTCCACCACAATGCTAACTCTCTGTTAGCCGCCTTATGTTCTCCGTCACTATTAAATAGGTCAGTGCGAGGGTTAGCCTTAGGATGGGTCTGGGGTGTTTTTTGAGGGTGGGAAATTATCCCCGGGGGTAGGGGGGAGGGTTTGGAGGGTCCAAATCTTGCGCATGCGCAGATTTTTTTGTGATTTTTTCATCTTGTCGGAAAAAGACCGGGGGGGGGGGGTGCTTGTTTCACAAAAAATTTGGGGGGGGGGGGAGCTAGCCCTTTTTTCTTTCGCGAAAATTTAAACGTAGATCTCTTCCTTTTTAGCCGGCCCTCCCACCCCTCAAAAATCTAAGGTGCACTTCCCATAGGGAAGGAGCTATGGACTCTGACAAAATTCCGACGATTCACAAAGCCATGTTTGTGACATTGCCACGTGCACGATTTCGGAGCCAGGAGCCGAGCCCTAAATTTTAATACGATGGAGCGGGTGGCATAGGCTATCGATCCCGCCCAAAACCAGACCCCTACCCTAACCCTGGCCGCAAACATGGCCCTCGTTTCGTAAAAATTACCGAACTTAGGCCTTTTTGGCCCCAAATCACCCAGTCCTGTTCTGTAAACACCCTGATGCACCCACAGGGGGGTTCTGAGGTTGATTATACTTAAACTAAAGTTGACCCGAGAAGTCGCTGGGATCAATCATATTTCACTTCCGGTGACCGGAAGTGGGTGAAATCGCCCCGATTTTTCACCCCTAGGCCTATAAGGCCCTCAAGGATTGACCGGGAGTGAATTCCGAGGGCATTTCCTGACTCGCCGTGTCCGATTACGTCATGTGGGACCCTTTCCGGATGGGTTGGGGCCATAACTGAAATTTGACCTGGAAAAAGCTGTTGCAAAACCACTCCCTTGGCTCTCATTTCCCAACCGGAAGTCGGAGAGGTCTGAAAATTGGGGGCGTGGCCCAGACGGATGCCCCAAGCTGCGATCCGGTGCCAAAATCCGGAGTTTCCGGTTTCTTGGGGCCATCCTGCCCCCAGTGTGCCTTTTTCAGTCATAAATTTTTAAAGGTATTGTCAACTCTTCCGAAGGACTAGTTCTCGCGGCTCCCCGCCTAAAAAATATCATTGCGCGTCGCGTGGTGACCTTGAAATTGTTCTCCAGCGACCGGAAGTGGGTCAAACAGACTTTGTTTATCGATTTGACCTTGACCTCTGAAGGTCAAATGAAGGTCACCACGCGACTCCCAGGGTGTGATTTAGTTTAAGAAGCCGCGATCTCCAGGTCGTCGGAATCCGTTTTGTAGGTCAGAGTAGCCTCCCCTTAGACCAAAGGCTGATTTTCAATCAAAATTGACCTTTTTTGGAGATTTTTCCCAAAAAAGGTCCTCCGATCGGCCCCAAAAAATGTGAGCGGATAGAGCGCCCCCACATTTGTTCTTCATTATTTAAAATCGCCAACCAAAAGTCGTGACCTTGACCCGCTAGGGGCACCGGAAGTTTGGCGGTTTTTGGACTCAGGGGCCTTAACGGAGGGTCGGAGGACCACGGGACCTTGACCTTTGGACATGGCTCGTACGCCCGCGTGACCCCAGTGGGTCAAGGTCATCTGAAGGGTCAAGGTCAACGAAATTTTTGTCCACCTCGGTGTTCCGGGGCGTTTTTTTTGGGGGGGGGGGGCCCTAGGTCATTTGGGGGTCAAAAGGTCACCACCTTTGGATAGAGGTTCATCGACCTTGACACCCACACCTTGACCTTTGATCTGACGTTTGACCTTGGGGTCTTAAAATTCCCAAAACTTTAGGTACCGTCTGGAATTTCGCCCGAGAGGTCGAGGTCAAGGTCACAACACACAAGGTCAGGAGCGGGGCTGTCTCTGACGTACAGGTCATGACCCACAATTCCCCACCCCGCCCACAAAGGGCGCTCCCAAAAAATGTCGCCTTAAAAACCCGGACTTAGACGATTTCGTGGCAGCGTCCCGTCTGTAAACGCTCCAAGGCCCAAAATCCGTTTGGGGGGGGGGGCTAGGGCTCAAATTTCCTAACCGGAAGTCGGGGAGACCCCAAACTTATGGGGCCCGACGCAGACGGATGTTGCACATCCGAATACGTCGTTGAAATCCGGAAATTCCGGTTTTTAAGTGCTCCAGGTCCCAAAAAACAGTTTCAGTACCATTTTTGGGGTTCTTGTCTACCATTTTCGAACCGGAAGTCGGAGGGGCCCCAAAGTCTGGGGGCAGACGTAATCGGATGTCGCGCATCCGAATCCATCGTCAAAATCCGGAAATTCCGGTTTTGGGGGGCTCCAAGGCCCAAAATCCGTTTTGGGGGCCTAGGGCTCAAATTTCCTAACCGGAAGTCGGGGAGGCCCCAAACTTATGGGGCCGGTTTTTGGGGGCTCCAGGGCTCCAAAACCGGTTTCGGTACCATTTTGGGGGGTTCTTGTCTACCATTTTCGAACCGGAAGTCGGAGGGGCCCCAAAGTCTGGGGGCAGACGTAACCGGATGTCGCGCATCCGAGTCCGTCGTCAAAATTCGGTAATTTTTTGGGGGCTCCAAGGCCCAAAATCCGTTTTTTGGGGGCCTAGGGCTCAAATTTCCTAACCGGAAGTCGGGGCCCCAAAGTCTGGATGCAGACGTAACCGGATGTCGCGCATCAAAATCCGGTTTTTTGTGGCACCGGAAGTGGGGTGAGGGGCCCCCTAGAGTTGTAACTTGGCTTGACCTTGACCCTGCGGCCCCCCGGATGAGGTCACGCCCATCTGACCTTGACCCCGAGCATGACCTTTGGTCGTGAATGACCTTGGGGGGTCAAGGTCATCCAAAATGTTCAACATCACGTAATTGTACACAATTGGTCTTTTTTTTGTCGCTAACTATTCCAAAACGGAAAGGTCAAGGTCAAATTCAAGGTCACGTTGCGAAAAGTCATTCTACGGGGTATCAAACGCATCCACTTTTGACACTCAGTGGGTCAAGGTCATCTTAAGGGGTGACGGCCAGCGAAAGTTTTTGCCCACCTCGGTGCTCCGGGGCCTTTTTTGGGGCCCCAAGGTCATTTGGGGGTCAAAAGGTCACGGCCGTTGGATAGTGAATTCATCGACCTTGACACCCATACCTTGATCTTGGCTCTGACCTTGACCTTGGGGTCGAAAAATGCCCAAAACTTCATGTACCGTCTAGAATTTTGTCAAAGTCAAGGTCAAGACCCACAAGGTCAGGGGCGGGGTCGTCTCTGACGTAAAGGTCAAGACCCAGAATGCCCCACCCCGCCCAAAAAGGAACATAAAGTAAAATGTGTCTTTAGCCGGGCATGTGACGTTATTGACGTTATTTCCGTCACGACGTCACGTGGGGACCCCGTGGACATCCCACGGCGCTATATAAGAGGCCGCGTGCTTTCTCTCGCCACAGTTGCTCGTGTCTTCAACGCAGTAACTGTCAGAGCCATTTTGTTACGAATTTCACACTTTCACTCACACACATTTACAAACACTCCGCACCACACTCACATATACTGCTCTTACTGGATTTTATATATATTCGCACTCACGCGATATATTTTTGTGTACTGGATTTTATATATATTCGCACTCACGCGATATATTTTTACCGGATTTTCCTCTTTTGACCAAGTGTTGACGTATTTTTTTACCTTTATTCGCATACACGCTTTTTATAAAGTGTCCCAAGTTTTAGGGTTAGTTTTTATCTTTTATCTTTATTGCATTTTTGTGGATCTCGCTGTCAGGAAATGGGCAAGGATCAGGTGCAATGTCAGCTCTGTGGCAGGCCAGTAGTCTGGTTAAGCCGGCACATGCGCAATGTGCACGGGATGCTAGAAAAGCAGGTTTCCAGCTACTTGGCCACCCACAGACCAAGTCTACATAAGAAAAAGGACTGCCCATATCCTGGCTGCGAGGCCAAGGTAACACAAATATCACAACACTTGGTCAAGTTTCATAAGCTTGAAAGGGGGACGGTGGAGTTTGAACGCCACCTCCACCCAGTTTTCGAACCCGAAGCCGCCGCCGCCCCTCCCCCGGATGAGCAGGAGGAAGAGGACTTCGCCAACTGACGGCTTACGCTGGAAGCCGAGGCAATCCTCGCCGCCTGGAGGGAGCAGGTGAGGTTCAACTGCGGCGTTGAACGTAAGAAGAAGGTGGTGGACCAGCACCTGAAACAGGTCCAAAGTTGCTTGACTCGCCTGTCCTTCAATAATTCCTTAATTGATTGGGCATCACCCCGACTTCTAGAGGCCCGGTGGTATAGGCCTGTCATGCAGGCCGCACAGATGCAGCCTGGCACTGTGAAGTCATACCTCGGGTCTCTGCTGATGTTCTTCACCTTTTTGCTAGAGCATGAAGAAGTCGAGGTGATGTCCCAAAACGTCTACGACCATTAGGTCAAAATCTTTCAGCGCTGGCGGGTCAAATTAAATTTCTTGGCCGCCAAGCGCCGGCATCAGCTGCAGATGCGCATGTCTACAGAACTTTTAATGGAAGGCATGTTTGATGTTATTGAGGACTCGCCCGTGAGCAGTAGGGCAAAGGAATACCTGGCCAATGCAGAGGAACGAGAACTCCCCAATGCCCGCCTTCATGGGGATCTCGTTGCCTACATTGGCCTCTCCGCATTACTCTACAGCACACAGCGGACCTTTGCCCTACTGAACATGAGTGTTGAGGACCTCAAAATGGCAGAAGCTGAGGGTGACGATACCTTCGTCATACACATCGTGGACCACAAGACCGCGAGACAAGCACCAGCCAGCATCCCGGTTCCTACCGCCCTGTACCGGGAGTGGTGCACCTTCGCCAACTGGATGACGTCTTCTGCTTACAACAACACCGTCAGGGTGCGGTACGCGCAGGTCGCAGGCCAGAATCCGTCATCCCGAGCCATCCGCAAAACCACGGTGACTCGGGTCTTGACGGATCGGCCTGAGGTCAACATCGATCTTGCGCAGCAAATGAGTCACAACCCAAAGACTCAATTGCATTACTATAATATGCCGCTCAAAAACAAACAAGCTGCTGCAATGAGTAAAATTATAACGCAGCACGCCTTCCCAAGGAGGAAACAGAAAAAGGAAGCAAAGACAAAACTCCAAGCCGCCACCTCCGCAGCTCATGCCGCCCCAGACAAATTTGCAGCGGCCTGTGCCAGCAGCGAGCCGTCAACTTCATATGCTCCTGCCGCTGCAACCTCAGGGCCACCTTGAATCGTCTATTCGGATGATTCCGAGGAGGACCCTGAGCCGACAACCCCGACTTATTTTGCTGCCCCACCGGCTAGGTTCTCTTCGGACGAAGAGAGCGAGCAGGAATTTTATGCCCCTGCTCCGGCATCTACAAAATTAAACTCAAGAAAAAGGCCGAGAATCTCCCTGGAGAGCGAGGAGGATGCCCCTGCTCCACCAGTGCAACAGCGACGTCGCCCCTGGTCGTCGGACGAAGACGTTGAGACAGACGAGGACCCCGTCTTGATTTCCAACAAGAGGGTCCCTCGTCGGCCGGCGTCGGGCGGCCGAGGGCAATGCCTCTGATAATTATCACTGGTCGGCATCTCCCTCCCCGCCCTCCAGGCCGCCATCGCCACACTCGCCAGTACGGCCGCCTGCACCCCAAAGGCCAAGTGCACCACCAAGACCTAGGCCGCCTCAACCCAGCGCAACACCAAGGCCCGCGCCGCCTCAAGTCAGGGCACCACCGAGGCCCGCGCCACCTTCACCGCCACCGCCCGCGGCCACTTTTGTGCCGACCCCCGGCCGCCGTGCCTTTTCGGCGGTGCACGTGCAGGCCCTGGAGCGGGTCTTTGGTAGACTTATAAGGGGTGAACTGTTCCTTGTAAAGAAAGTCATAGGCCAGTTGCTGGCTCTTTGCTTCGGAGGCTGACGCGCAACTGCTGGAGCCCTTCAACCTAAAGCAGTTGTACGACAGGCTCCGAATACTGAAGGCCAAATGGGCAAAACAGCACTGATTGAAATTTTTTTTAAAAAAACCCTCAAAAAACTTTCCCCGATAACAAAACTTAACAAAAACCAAAAAAAAAATAGAAAGTAAAAAACAAAAAAAAATTATAAATGACTACCATTTAGAGTGCCTCCCCGTGGCGGTAGTCGGGCAACAAGTTTGGTTTCCAAAGTAACCAAACTTGGCAAACTCTATTCCTATCAACTTTTAAGTTGCGCATAAGCCGACGACGCGAAATAAGTCGACTAAACTTTCAAGTTACGCATAAGCCGACGACGCGAAATAAGTCGACTTCATGCGCATGTATGAGCTAGGTTATTTCTGGGCCTATTGGAGCTAGAAAGCTGAAAGTTGCAGGGCGACCCTGGGTTAGAGTCAGGGTCAAGCTCTGAAACTTTCAGCTTTCTAGCTCCAATAGGCCCAAATAACAAATGTTGGTCTTCGAAAGAATTATGAGTGAGCATAAATTTTGCGGTTTGTCTGTTATCGCTCGCCGCTTCAGTCAGTTATATAAGGCAGTTTTTAATCCTTCTAAAGTTGCAAATATGATATGCTGTGACACATGTGATGAATGATATCATTATTCGTGTATTGGAGTAAGCACAAAATCGCTAAGCTCTCGGATGCACCCACTACTTTTAAATGTGGCTATAATGGCTGTAACAACGGACATCGATATAACCATGTTAAAAGTATATTTTTACAGGATGGTCCTATAACGGATAACGAAAAGATCAGTTTTCAAAGAAACAGATTTTTCCATATTGAAAGGATAGGAACACTAATTCATCTGAATTTTTACTTGAGCGAATACAAAAATACCATTACTATTAATCCTGAAAAAGAAAAAGCTCGAAGCTGAAACATATTCTGGTGTTCTGCTGAAACAGTTAAATAAAACAAAACATATAATTGACGAGGTAATGCAGATTGCACATTCTGTAACTACTGATATTAATCCAAACTATGTATGTCTAGGAGAGTTATTGTTACAGTTGCAGATAACCATCGATAGATTAAAATCTGCGTACAGTTCCGACCATGCAGCTCTTCTGAAACGACATAGTAAACAGGCAGCTTTGTTTATTAAGCATTTTCATGACGTCGTGGACATACTTGTTGGAATGAAATCCACCGACACCAGCCTTCCAAAAGACGAGGATACATTTACCAATTTAAATTTATCAGCTGATGGTGCAAATACTCTAAACAAAAAAAAAGCGCACCGAGGAGGAAACATCTGATTTAAATGAACTGCCCGAAAGATATCCAAATGACAGAGTCTATCATACTGCTGATTATTGTCGATGACGCAAACAATCAAAGTTATAGCCACGCAGGCCATGATTCCGATCTTGATGACGCTTTTTCGAATTCCGAATGTGAGATTAACAGTGATATTACTATGCAAACTGTTAAACCAACCAATGACTTAAACCAGATGTATAGTCCTGCTGATGATAGATACGAAACTGTTGAATTGGTCATATCTGATGATGATCACGACTGTTTCGGATTCCAACACGCACATAACAATGAGGAGGCAATATCAAATAGAAATGTTAATTCTCCGATTTTAGACAATGCAACTCTTGGATACATTTTGGGTTGTAAAATCCCAGAATCAAACACCATTACAATAATTCTAGCAAAGTCTGCCCAGTTTGATATTGATATTCAACTTTGGCAGAATCTTGTAGAGGAAATGAAAAATATAAATAGTGAACTAAGGGACAATGGCAGCAATTAATCAGTAAGGGAATTTCAGAATCAAACTCCTACTGTGTGTTCATGTATCGGCACCACATAGCTTCAAGGCGAGGATAAGGCAAGGCTCGCCATTATTTGTTGCGAGTGTAAAGTGTAAATTCACAACATGTGGTGTTCAGATACACCTGCATAAGAACCAGGTGCATGTGATGCACGTTACATACACAGGGGTAATAAATCACCAATTAAATGAACAGAGAGCTCGTCCGATACGACATTGCGAGAGGAGGAAAACAATGGAGATTGTTTCAAGTGGCGAAAAACCAATGAAATAAAAGCTGAGGTAATGGAAAGGAAAGGCAATCAGAGTTTGGTTTTTGGTAACATGAATGATGTGGGGGTAAGTAGAAGTGTACTGGCCAATATATTAACCGAGAGTCATCAATTGGGAAGACTTAGCAAAGACGTGAACGAAAGTTTGATAAAGTAAAAGGCAAAATTCCAGAATGATATCAAATATCCTGGGCGAGTTCAAAGACTGATTCAAAACATCGTAATTACTGGCTACATAATAGTTTGCTTTTATGGAATAAGTTGGCAAAATCATCAGTCGATTTTATTGATGCCACTGGCAGAGTTGGAAGGAAAACATTCTCAGGAACCAAAGTGTTATATTATGAGTTATCGCTTCAGCACACACAAAAATGACAGCCAACTATCCCGATTGCAGGAGCGCTACTTGAGAAGCAACATCAACCACAAATTTCTGATTTTTTAAATAACTTCAGATATAATGAGAAAATGTTAAAGGGTAGGGTGAGTGTGTGCCAGCCACTTCATGGGCCAAGAGGGAAGATGTTATCTCTGATACTCTCTCAGATTGGACTAAATCTATTAGTCGTTTACTTAAACGCAGAATTTATATGCAACGTTAGTTAGTTGACACGAGGCCTCAATCTATTTTCAATGATGTTAGCATTGTTGAAAATCTCAACGCCTTACATAACAAGTATGTCATTTTCCAGCTGACAAAGCGTCCAATAACCTAGTGTTTATATGTACACGGTATTATTATGACTGTCTGTTCAAAGAACTAAATGTCGGGAAACCAATTGACAGTGCTACGTATAAACGCTCTACTCTAAGTAAGGATGGAATTATATCCAATCACAGATCTGTAAACACTTCATTTGGTACGCCATGTGGTGATACCTATACAGATCTGCCGCTTCTATATTGGATACCTAAACTACATAAAAATCCCTACAAGCAACGTTTTATAGCAGGTTCATCTCGTTGTTCCACAAAACCACTTTCAAAAGTATTGACATCCATACTAACGGTATCAATCAAATGTGGATATTGAAAAATTCCAAAGAATTACTTGATGGTTTGCAATCTAGATCACTTGCTTCAGTCTCATCTATACAAACTTTTGACTTTTCTACCTTGTATACTAAAATTCCACAAAGCAAATTAAAAACCAGGTTAAAAGACATTATTCACAGTGTCTTTTCAACTAAATCGGGACATGTTAGATATCAATATTTAGTTGTTAATTACAATTCCACATATTTTGTTAAGAACCATAGTGATTCCAAAAATAAGTTCACGGCCATCAAGATAATTAAGATGTTGGATTTTTTAATAGATTATATATTTGTTGAGGGGAAATTTATCAGCAAGTGGTAGGTGTCCCCAAGGGTACCAACTGTGCACCTTTGCTTGCTGATTTTCTCTATTCATACGAGGCCGAGTACATGTAGGCACTCGTAAAATCCAACAAACGATTGGTTAGACATTTTAATTTCACTTATCGATATATCGATGATGTTCTATCACTGAATAATTCAAAATTCAGTGATTATATAGAATTCATATATCCTGATGAGCTCGAAATTAAAAACACTACTGGCAGTGACAATTACGCTTCCTACTTGGATCTGCGTCTCGATTTTGACAATTGCCATAAACTTAGTTTTAAACTGTACGATAAACGTGATGACTTTGACTTTCCATTTATTAGTAGTAACATTCCAATATCACCAGCTTATAGAGTGTTTGTGTCTCAGCTAATACGTTATGCGAGAGCTTGTTCATTCTATTCTGATTTTTTAAGTAGATCGAGGCATTTGTCATCTAAGCTTCAACTACAGGGATACTTACGAACTAAACTTATTAAAACCTCTAAAAAAAAGTTTTATGGCCGTCATATTGATTTGATTGGTAAATATGACACGTCTCTTTCGACTATTATTTTTGACATATTTCATTGACGGGTATACTATATCCCTGATAATATAGGTCTACTACATTGTTAACACTGTTCATCACGTGTAATTTGCATACCGATAGTTCATTGGTCAATCACGCTATTTTACCGAGATTTGGATGCAGCTATGGCGGGTGTGGCATGCCAACAGGGTAAGCTTACTCTTCCGGACACCTCTTACCACTGTTTGTCGTGTATTTTGTACACGGTGAACAGTCCATATGCTGATTACAGTATTTTGCCATATTACACTATTTTACCTATACCGTTTTTTAGGACTGGATGCAGCTATGGCATGCCAGCAGAGTAAGCTTACTCTTCCGGACACCTCTTACCACTGTTTGTCGTGTATTTTGTACACGGTGAACAGTCCACATGCTGATTACACTATTTTGCCATATTACACTATTTTGCCTATACCGTTTTTTTAGGACTTCGAATGTTGTCTGATGGTTTGGATTGTTCGTCTATTCTCGACGTGTTCAATTTTGAAACTATGCCAATGTATCAAAACAGAACATGGAAGATAGTTACTGGAGCCGGAGGCGGAACACCGTTAGACTTTAAACAGACAGTAATACATATCTGTATTAGTCATCACATGAAAATCATGAAGAAAGGTGTCTTGATACTGGCTCTGAAAAATTTAATTTCAAAATGTACTTCTGTAGTTTATAAGTAAATTCGCAAACTTTACAAGAAGTTCAACAGATTCTACTTGATGGGGCTATTATTTTCCTCAGTAAATTTATGAACGAATCAGTTAAAGAACAAAGTGAACGATTAACATTGAAAAAAATAAATCAATTTGACACGACAAATTGTCCTATAGAACGCAATTTTAGTTCAGAAATAAAGGATCATGATATGAGTGGGAATGATGCAATTCAAAAGACTGGGTATTTTACAGAGGAAGATGAGACTCTCCGATCAAAGTCCTCACCTTTTAAAATATGGGCTGATAATATTGTCAAGGGGGCACAAGATCGTATATCAAATAATATTTTAGAATCGAATAGCAGACACGGCCCAGCCTTTATGCAAATCATTCTCGATCTTTACATGCCGACACTGCCTTTATGGTCAAATATCATGCTTGGCGATCTGAAACGGCATTCATCAAAATACGCCCATTTGACATTGCCATGCCAAGTGGAGCAGAGAAAACAACCAGTAATAATGTAGCAGAACAGCGAGTTACTGTTCTGAAACACATTTTTCTAGGAGGAAGAAAACAACTTCGATATGATGATTTTTCATATGAACTTGAAAAGGTCTTGACTTCTTGCCAGAGAAGTGCTGCATTGTCTTTTCTGAAGACTAGGGCGACCATGACAAGAAAGCCAAAGAAATCTCATACACTTGTAGTTGAAGGGTGGAGTAAACCAGAAAAGAACGTTCCAAATTCACATGGAAAATGTCAACAACCCATACCAATATTTCATAAAAGCAAAAATGTGAGGAAATATTTTAGAAGTATTGGTATAAATGGATCTGGAATGAAAAATATGGGAAGTACTTGCTGGTTTAATTCCGTAATTCCGGCTATTTATACCACGAACGTAGCCCGAGCGCCGATGAGAAAATCGTAGCAAATAAGAGACGAACAAATGAAAATGTCGTTAGAATTTTTCAGCAATTGCATAACATCGATGGCACAAGTGTGTCTGATCAATTAATATCCTCGATATTCGACGATACAAGAAACCTGTCGACTACATGTTATATGGAGGTAAAACAATACCGTTACTTGCATTAATTGCTCGTACTCTTCCAACATTATTCAGCGTGACTTTTGTACTTTCATTTCGATACCTCAAAGACATAAAGGGTCAATTTTTATTGCATATCTTTTAAGGGAGCAGAATTTGGATAGAAAAAACGAGGGAATGATATGCACCAGCTGTGGAACGGTTGATACAACTTTAATATCGACCGAATTCAATAGATTGCCCGAAACACTGATTTTAATTCTAAAGCGATACTACCAAGGTATAAACGGTTTCATTGAAAATGATATTCCTATAGTTCCAGACGAAAGCAGAGTTCTAAATGGCCAAGAATTTGAATTGAAATCGTTTGTATGCCACCATGGAGTATTGGGGAATTGAGGACATTAAACAGCCCATGTAATAAAATCAGTCCAGGATTCAAAAAACGTCATGATTCTTGATGATGAACGTGTCGAAGCTTTAGTATTACAACCAGATTGGCCTTTACATAAAAAAAAATTTGTTAATTCTTTTTTATACAAACGTTCAAAGGAATCAATTCCATTGTCCGGAAATTCGACATACAGTAAGGTGGCGTTTACACATAATGACTTGTCCAAAGAATCTGAATGTAACATCCCCGCAATGATTTCATTTCTTTCTAATTGCAAGCTTTCTAATTGCAAGGCAATGAATAACATCCGAAAAGCAGCTGAGTCCATTTCAGAATTGGTTAAGACCGTCGCCCTGTTACAATATTCTAAAGTTACATCCATGATACTGAAGTCAATAGAACACAAAATGGATTCCATGTCGATGTTTGTTAGCAGGCGCTTCGGTAGAATTTAATTTTTTCCACCGAGTTATTCGTATATGTTAAGTGTAACCAGTGTGAAACAATAGAAAGGACAATTTTATTAACAGCAATATATCAAGAAAAAAATACAGAATCTCGACCATGCAAGCATCATTGACAGATTCAAAAAGAGAGCAACAGCAATGGCACACCAAAGTCATTCCGACGAATGTGGCAAGAAGTGAAGAGATTAATTAAATATCAATAGATCAATTATGTTAATTAGTTGTAAATTAGTTTATATTCTCTAAAAAACAGATTATAGAGAAATACAGAAATATAGGGTTTTAAATACTCTTATATAGTGTTAGAAGTAAAAAGTGTCAACATATATAAATTTAGAATATTTATACGGTGGGAAGGGGACAAATTAAGCATTTAAATCCGGTTTGAACCGGTCAATAATGTGTGATTCCATATTCATTTTCTTGATAGTATTGTCAATATTGACTTTGTAAAAACGACAAATACTGAACTTAATATTCAAATTCTTAGCACACGTATTTAAATGTTTAAAGACTTTCAAGACAGGATTAGTTTGTAAACTATGTTGCCTATGAACTCGGATGCGTGCACGTAATTCAGTTGAACATTCGCCTATGTATATCTTCCAACACTTATTACAAATAAGAACATAAATTAAATTTTTAGTACTACAATTCATATTATGATTAATTTTAAAATGTATAATAAGTATTAGAAAACGTGAATTTACTATCAATTAGCATATGTTGGCAACATTTACAAAGTGGGCTATGGCACTTCGAAGTAGTAAAAGTTCCATTACTAGAAGTGTCAGAAGTTAAATGGGCTAGCTTATGAATGTAGCCACTTCTGATGCTGCCTGTCGCAGATTTCTTGTTGGAACGCGGCTGAGTCATTGAATAAGTGACGAAGGATAACTTGTGAAACCAATTTATCAAATTATGATGTAATTGAAAAGATCAAAAGGTCACCGATGTCAAATAAGTGGCTAAATTCATAAGCCAGCGTATTTAACCTCCGGTAACCTTTTGACTTCGATAACTCCCGAACGCGTCCTCACCTGACCGAGCACCCGTTATTTTTGGATTCCTAAGGATAAATGCTTCTGGAACATTGATTTACCGCTTTTTCTCACCTTAAAATAACATAAGTTTTGCCCCTAATCCCAGTGACTCCTTATTTTTTTCTTTTTTAACATCGGTGACTATTTGACCTGTCCAATTACGTCATAATTTGATTAATTGGTTTCACAAATTATGCTTCGTCATTAATTCAATATCAGCCGTGTCCCAACAAGAAATCTGCGACAGACAGCATCAGAAGTGGCTTAATTCATAAGCCAACCTCCTGTAACCTTTGGTGACCCTTGGACCTCGATAACTCTTGAACGCTTCGTCGCCTGACTGATCACCCACCATTTTTGGATTCTTGAGAAAAGATGCTTCTAGAAAAGTAAACTAGTTTCCCCCTTTCGGATGATACACCCCTTCTCTTTTACCCTCTGGTGACCTTTTGACCTAGATAGCTCCTGAACGCTCCCTAACCTGACTAATCCACCACTATTTTCTGATTCCTGAGGAAAAATGCTTCTAGAAAAGTCAACTCCCGATTTTTGCCCAACTGTCAGATAATACCCCCCTCCCCCCCTGGTCTATAATGCTTACGTTTTGAGTATGACAAGCCACGAAGAGTTAACTGCCCCTGTTCTTGGTACACGTTATCTTTAGCTCGTTGTATAGGTTGTCACTGATTCAATGTCGCATTAGCATTCCAGCTGGCTGTAGAAAATAACAAGAAATGGTCTAGCTAACTATTGATTTCAACATTGACTCATCCGTCTGTTCGTCGTGGTTAACCATTTCTACCACAAATAGAGAAACATTTGAGGTTTGCCGTCGAAATCTTCCGATATACAAACTGGTAACCATGCTGTTGATTTTGATATCCTCCAAATCAGAAATATTCACCACCCTTTGGCCTCCAAATCAGAAATATTCACCATCCTTCAGCCTCCAAACCAAGTAAATTCACCATTCTTCCGCCTCCAAATCAGAAATATTCACCATTCGTCCGCCTGCAAATCATGAATATTCACCCTTCGTTCGCCTGCCAATCAAGAATATTCGCCTAAACCCTAAGAGAAGATATAAACTCAAACCACTTTCGTCGATTCTACAACAAAATTGATTCCAAATGAATGAAATTATTGGTGTGTTGTGTCCAACTTGGGTATCCCGACACAGGGCCCCGGCAACTCCAAACTGAATGTATACTCATAGGATGGTTTGCCAGTGTTTGCGTGGAATCTTGACCAGGGGTGTTACGCAAGATAATGGAAAGTATAACAGATAATCGGCTTCGTTGATTTATAAACTGAGGGTTAGGGTGGAAGAGGGAGTGTTGTTACCACAAGAAAATAATTCGACTTTAAAAATCTTTTCACGACCCCCCCCCCCTACCTCTGGGTTGTGATGCTACTATCCCCAAATTTTTTGACTAACTTTAATCAAATGTCGAATATAGTACGTCGTTGGTATTTGTGATATTTTTAAAACTGTTTTGTTTTTGTTTTTAGAAAATCTAATAGTTCATTTATTGTACATTGTGGAATTATTTCGGAAGAATAAAACCCAGTCTTCAATTTGCCAATCCCAATTGCTTTAAGACGACGTTCCTGTAAATATTCACCATTCGTCCGCCTGCAAATCATGAATATTCACCCTTCGTTCGCCTGCCAATCAAGAATATTCGCCTAAACCCTAAGAGAAGATATAAACTCAAACCACTTTCGTCGATTCTACAACAAAATTGATTCCAAATGAATGAAATTATTGGTGTGTTGTGTCCAACTTGGGTATCCCGACACAGGGCCCCGGCAACTCCAAACTGAATGTATACTCATAGGATGGTTTGCCAGTGTTTGCGTGGAATCTTGACCAGGGGTGTTACGCAAGATAATGGAAAGTATAACAGATAATCGGCTTCGTTGATTTATAAACTGAGGGTTAGGGTGGAAGAGGGAGTGTTGTTACCACAAGAAAATAATTCGACTTTAAAAATCTTTTCACGACCCCCCCCCTACCTCTGGGTTGTGATGCTACTATCCCCAAAATTTTTGACTAACTTTAATCAAATGTCGAATATAGTACGTCGTTGGTATTTGTGATATTTTTAAAACTGTTTTGTTTTTGTTTTTAGAAAATCTAATAGTTCATTTATTGTACATTGTGGAATTATTTCGGAAGAATAAAACCCAGTCTTCAATTTGCCAATCCCAATTGCTTTAAGACGACGTTCCTGTAAAATAAATATAAAAACAGAGATAGGGGTCCTTAGGCGTTATGTTGAATGGATTTTGTATATCGATCTTAAAAGGTACCACAAAACAAATCATCAAAGCTGATATCCTTACAGGAAACATGTTGATAACTTATTGATTTTCAGTATACCCAATATCTAGATTCAAACTATTTTCATGTCGACATTCTTGTTAACTAGAGCACCACACAGAAAGATAATCGAGTCAGAAATCTTGTTGAATATATAGTACCACACAGAAAGGTAATCGAGTGAGAAATCTGGTTGAATATCGTACCACACAAAAAGATAATCGAATAAAATGGGGTTAAACATCCTACGCTTCTGCACCTAACCTGGGTTAAAAGTCAGAAATCTGGTTGAATATCGTACCACACAAAAGATAATCGAGTCAGAAATCATGTTGAATATCGTACCACACATACAAGTAATCGAGTCAAAAATCTTGTTGAATATAGTACCACACTAAAGGATAGTGAAGTTCGATAACTTGTGGAACTTATGTGATAAACAACACTATAGTACCATGCGGACCCTACTTTCATAAAGGGATATAGCAGGTGATAACAGTCACAGCTGCTGCTTGCACGCAGACACGTAGCTCGGGTTTAATGCGATTAGCTGCATCTGATTGCTTCACGTCGAACAGCTGTTGTTGAAACAAATGAAATGAAAGAGGGTTTACTCTCATACTGCTCTGAATACGCCATACAGTGACCAGGGGGTAAATTTTGCTCGGTAAACAGCACCTCTATTGCCTACTTTTATTTCGAATTCCAACTGTCTGAATATTAGTATACTTACATAGTAGGCCCTAACTCCTATTTATTTACAACTATTATTAGGATTAGTTTAGATTATATCTGTATATAACCTGTACATATCCCAATATGGTTGTTAGACAAACTGTACACGTTCACGTCGAAGGTAAGTGATCGGTCCACTGGTAATATGTTCTCTCTGGTGACACGTCGGCACACTGAATCAGTAGTCTGAGGTGATGTCGCATCAGATGCATGTGTAAAGGTATTATGCACTTGCTGCCGCATAACATGTCGGTCTTGTGACCTTGAGGTAACCATTGGCCCGCCAGTTCGGGGGCGATCAGCTGTGGTTGTGGTGGCCAAACAGCGTTGTTGAACATTAACCTGGAAGTGATTGGCAAAGGCTTGGACAGTGTAGCAAGCGTCGAGTCTTCCTAGCGCATGGTTCCCTGGGTTATTGTCGTGGCATGCTGCTGAGGTTGTAGTGTGAACGATTCAACTAGATATGGGGTGCATGTTATAGGGCTTGTTCCAGTGAACATATGTAAACCATAGAGAACAATTCTGTGTTTGGGAAGGAGCCTTATTGAGCAGGTAAAGTTGGAAATGTTGTCACAAATATACAATAAAACATTTGACAAGTTAATGTTATGTAATGCGTCTATTCTGAGTAACATACTGACCTGGCATTTGTTTTGCTGCTTAGTATATTTCAGAAGTAGACACTGAATAATGATTATATTGAAAATGACATTCAAATTACTTTATTCTCCGCGAAGTTATCGCTGTTTGAAGGTAATGGCCAAATGGTTAGCACGTGCACGCTGTATCATAAAAGCCTGTCACTGGTTCAACTGGCGTGGTTTCGAATCCCCAGTTGTACGTGAAAAGAAGTAGGATCGCCTGTCAATCCTCTTGGATTTTCTCCGGGTCCCCCGGTTTCCTCCCACTGCTAAAGAACCCTACGCGCAAGCGAATTATTGAAAGAAAATTAAACCATATGTTAGTCCCGATATGACTTGTCCGCAGGTTTATCTTGTTTACTTTTTTGGTTTTGCGTGTAGTGCAGTCCACCTGCATTTACTATTAGAGTAGAGTTTTAGCCCTTCGTACTGCAGAATGTTCTCGTTGTCGGGCTTTGCTCCTGTTTGCCCACTACTTTTATTATTTTAGCGTTTTCCGAGTTTTTGTACGGATTATTGCCCTTATTGTTAAAATTTTATTGACGTTCTAACACCTGACGTCAACTGGCTGACTATCGCCATTGAAGAGACGACCACAGACAAGATCGGTCGCATTTTTTTGTTACGTCTTTTTTGTAAATTATTTTAGTGAAGCCTGTATCAAAACAGGCCCGGGACTGTACAGCACAATTGACGCTTACGGCTGGCCCCCGGTCCCATTCACTTGATTTGATAATTGTTTAGTTATGCTAATGTCTATTTTATGTCTTGTCCGCAGGTTAATCTTGTTTACTTTTTTTGGTTTTGCGTATAGTGCAGTCCCCCCCCCCCTTCTCGCTCTCTCTGACAAGAATGTGCATTGATTGTTCAATGGTACTTGGTAGTCTCGATTATCCATTTCATCGTTAATTCTTTTTTAAATCTCGCGGGTGTTCTAATCCATTAGAAACACGGCCATCCGCTGCTCTGGAGAAAGGCTTATCATCTGTACGAATGGTCGGTCGGTTAGTAAAGCCTAATGTCCTTTTTCGGTTTTGTATGGCTTGTACTAATGTATCGTTAGTAGGTTTTCAAAGGCAATGAATTTTAATATAACCTCAAATACATTTTTAAAATGAATATTCCCTCAAAAAGGAATTTTTAAAATGAATATTACATCAAAAGGGAATTTTGAAGATGGTAGATGATTGCTTAAAAATAAAAAGGGACAATTGTTAATTTTCCTCTTGGATTGACTTATATAGCAAAGAGAGTAGTAGTTTGTGTGATTGTAACTGGAATTGTTATACTGGATCTCACATAAACAAGTTTTAATATTATTCCAACAAAACAGTAGAGCATGTTTATCCAGTTGTTACGAATTACCTATTGTTTATTCAGAAATGGTTCGAAGCAGTGGTTCGGTGAGTAAGACTCGCCAATAACGAGGTCCGAGTTTCGATCCTTATGTTTTCTGAGAAAGTACCTCATGATGTTCCAGGATGCAGCACGGGGGCTTCTCAAGAAACCAGGTTTATGTGTACACGTTGACTTGTGCATAATCGAAACCCTAAACAGTTGGAATTCGAAATAAGAGTAGGCCATGGGACCACTGACCGGACCAATTGTCCTCATAGCACACAGCTTGACGAATAACAATATTTAGTAACTTTGTTAGTACAGAGCTTTAGGACATTTAACCCCATTGCATCATTTCTGGTTCAGAAAACTTATGTCCGGAAACCGTTTGTGCTTTCATCTTGAAAGATGTTTTCATATTTTTCAGTTTTTTGTATTTCACTAAGTGAAAAGTGTAAAATGAATCATCAAAGTCTCTTTGTCCGGCAACTGTTGTGGTATAGTCTGTGTATAGTATCCTGCGATCATTTTCGTCTGTAATGTATTGCACACCAAGTTCTAGATTTAAAAAAAATCACCACGAAAATAATTTGGAATGCATTTATGACTAGTATAGGTATCTCAAAAGCCATTCCCGACGATTTCCTCTTTTCTAATGTGTTGTTCTTACATGTAGAAATTGGTCGGTAATGCGTCACTGAAGAAAATGACCTGTGTATACCACATCTAGACTCTACCACAACAGTTGCTGGACAAGGAGTCTTCGATGCAAAAACAGATCACATTCCCATTTATGAACGTATAGGAGAAATTAAATTCTTAACAACTGCATATACCATCAATGATTCTCACTTCGGTAAAATGATGCAAAGACAAAGGAATTGAATTCCAAACCAATGTTATATAATGTCGTACATTGTTTAATAAAAGTATTTCAGACAATGGAACGTATATTAAAAATCCATTAATAAATGTCTTTTACAGCCATGTTTGAATGGTGGTTATCTGAACGGAAGTGGTAGTTGTAAATGTGTTGATGGTTGGATCGGAACACGCTGTGACAGGTTAATGACAAGTACGGCATTATTTACTATTAAACAAAGTATCATCGATTTAAACCGCCATCGAAATTCGTAAATACAAAAAATATAAAATAGTGTGTGTACATAACCATGGGAACGTGCCAGTTGTAAAGTAGTATCCGGTATTTCGTACTCCGTGTTCAACTCACGTGCAATAATGGTAACACGTGTGGTACACGACGATTCTGGTACCAGTTCCCGCGTAAGAATACTCCCAACCCCATGCTCGCCTCACGTGCTATAAAGGTAACATGGCTGTCCATCCCAAACTTAGGCTGCCTATCTACTGCTAGCTCCGGCTGAGAATAGGCCCTAACCTAATTAACCGACATTTTAATTCCTACATCGACTTAGTCGATAACACTGAGTATGCTTTTAAAATTGTTTAGAAGTATTTATTTTTCTTCTATTATAATATTGAATGCAAGTAAATATGTTTATTTAGCCGTTGTGTGTATGAAAGATGTCAAACTCATCATCGCCGGATCAGAAAATATGTCCCTAATTATTTAATATGGCGGCGCATATGGCAGTTAATTTCACAGACGGTTTTGTTTACGAAAACAAATTTAGGAGTATCTAACAATTATTTTGAAAGATAAACAGATTGAAACTCTAAAGACAGTTTACAATGGTAATAATAATATAAATAATAATAATCGCGTCATTTTACAAGGGTAGCAAATTAGGTAAAGAGTGTATTGCAATATTACCCATAGCATATATTATATATGGCTTTAAAGCTATTGTCAGCGACAAGGCGTGTTTACATACAACTATTAAAAACACACGGGCTAGGCTATTTTTAGTCTTTTGTCTAAACACAGTGATGTCTGTTGGATAAGTCCCGCCCCAAAATGATCACGTGAGCGTTTTAAACATAGAAACAATGGTGGATAAAAATGACAGCGTACAATTCTCGTATGACGTAGGTTGATCGCTGTGTGCAGTATGATGGCTGTCATCTGGTGATAAGCGATAAAATTGTCCTTAAACTGTTTTAATTAATTAGTATGCATAGTGTGATTGAAAGCTGATTAAACTGGCCTTCACAGACTCGTCATCGTGTTTAAAAATTGTGACAAAAATCTCAAAATATGGATGAGCGACTTGTAAATAGTTTTAATAAGTTTTGGTGGTTCGTATTAAAAGTATTATTCAGGGTTTTGTTTATACTTTATCAATTCATGTACAAGATGTGTATATAATGGCGGGCATTTATTTATTCCAGATTGTGTGGAGGGGGTACCATACGGTCATGACTCTGGGGTATACAACGCTCAACCAGTGGGTGCTGCAGCTCCGGTACGTGTATACTGTTCTACAGCGGGGCGCGTGGCAGTTAACCGTCGGGAAACTGTAAATGGCGTCACTGATTTTAATAGAACATGGGAAGATTACAAGAAAGGCCTTGGGCGGCTTCCCGATGAGTTGTGGCTTGGTCTAGATAATCTTCATTTTTTCACTCGCCATCTTCGGTATCGTATGATAACGTACATCTGGTTAAAGAATATTACGGCGTTCAGAGTTAAACATTTTAATTTCTGGTGAGGATAGCAACTACGTGATGACTTACAGTCATAGCATCTGCAACGTAAACAACATCTTGGGAGACAATCTGGTGGACATGAAAGTTCAACCGTTCAGCACACACGATGGCGACAACGACAACAATGCTGACAGAATTTGTGCCGCAGAGCACGATGGAGGATATTGGTTCAATGCTTGTGACCAATGCAACCCAACTGGTCCAAGACCCCGAACAAGTATGGGATACAGACTGAATGTTACCAACGAAATCTTCTGGACTGATGATTTTGGAGTTCTAGCACCCTTTAAGATATACCAATTTCTCGATCATGATGGAAAATTGTAATTTCTAAGAACGAAATCCTAATGTTTCCATGTTGAATTTGATGTTCAAACTATTTTAGGGTGGTAAATGGTAATTTCCAAGTACGAAATCCTAATGTATCCATGTTGAATTTAATATCCAAGCTGTTTGTCTGTGGTTTATGGACATCGATTAGTCAAGAAAAAGTTGTACAGACGTATCCCTACTATTAATGTGAAGTGGAATCCAGAAAGTTAGGTTTTGATAATAAACCAGGAGACACCATAACATATGTTTAATAGTAACATTGCTCAAACTGCTGTTTGTAAATAATTACATTTTCTGTTATATTGTTTAAACATACATTATGAAAGAGCTAAGTCTGTCTATTGTAGGTCTTTCTTCAGGCCTTAAATATTATCTTTAAAGGGACAGTGCCGAATAGAACAGAGCCTTAAAAATAAAAGTCCGAGTACGTATGAAATTTAAACGACAAAATATAGAAGACTGGTGTATATACTCTTACTCAAAATTTCAGCTCAAAATATTGAGTCGTTTGGACACGAGCGTTAAAACAGCTTATCCGGACACGTAACCCTTTTACGATTTCAGGTCAATTATTACGTTTGGTGACCCGATAATCGATTCCCGTTCCTTTAGAGGTCTACACGGTGAATGGTCAATGTGCTGAACTTCATAACAAAAGGTAAATTTCACCGACACATTATTTTTATAAAATAAAACTGGTTTTATCAAATCACCGCATAGTACAGTTTGGGACACCGGACTCCATTTCAAGATGAAGACTGTGGGTTTAAGTTGTTTGAAAACGTATCACATATATTGAGTTAGTTGCTCGGCCCTAAGGTATGGGATCTTAATGGATTTTAACACGAAATTAAAGAGTTTTATTCTCAAAAACATTATCGGGATTGACCCTTTAATTATCAAATAGACATTCATTAATTTATCCAGAACATAATCAAGGGGATTGGAATATATTTCTTGAAAAGTAATGCAACTAAAAATGGATATTCGAGACTTGGTTGGGATTTTTGTTTTTCGTGCCGACTTTATAGTAATGATTTGGTAATATCTCGATTCAGAGTGGAGCAATTGGACTAAAGTTTTTAGCATATTCTATTTACATTATCTATTTTTAACTATTGTAGCGGGAACTGTCCACTCTTTATCTTATCTCCCATAATGCCCCCTTGAATTACAATATTCGATAGGAACATACTAAATCAATATAGGGCATCTTATTAACCCATATCGAGCTGTCATAACGACCCTGATACATGAAGTAGGGCTTGCAGTGGCATAGAATTCATTAATACTATATTTGTGATACATTTATGAAATGTTTGTATTCCATTCTTTACATATGCTGATTACACTATTTTGCCTGATTGATCCATTTTCTTATATCAGCGAGTTGACTTTGACTCCAGGATCATTTTACAACAAACGAAACGACGATCCGACCTCTAGTTTCCAAGAAATCGACCCAAAAATATTGACCAATCCGGTATGAGGAACCAGAGGCCTCCGGTCCCGAGGCTTCTGGTTTCGAGATTGATAAAAACCAAAACATAGTGTCATACATCCATGAGGTGAAATAATGTTTACCTGCTTCGATTCTAGTACATAATATTGTAGCATTGATAATTTTCGGTAATAACTAAAGACTGGAGCTATCCATGAAATTATTTATTATGCTATAGGCAAAATAGTGCAATCAGGCAAAATAGTGTAGTCAAACATTTCCCCAGTAACATTTACCAATACGACGTTTATATACCGTGAGCTATTAACTACAATGCATCCGTTGGCTTTATCGATGTCTGTATTCTGGAGATATTCATGAAAACTCAAAAAAAAATTGCAAATATTTAATCTCGTGGTCAGATACGTGTTTTTCAGTCACAGATTAACATCGGTTTTCTCAGATTGGGATACCTTGAAATCCACGCGGCCTGCAGACTGGAGCCTAACCATGAAACTATTTAATTATTTTTCGGACAACTAGTTTCATTATATATAACGATGAATGTTATATTTAATACCCCCATTTCACTGGGCCACGGAAGACTTGAGGAAGGAAATCCGTAAGTCTTTCCTCTCGCTCCATATGGCTCCGCTACGAAGCGCAGTGAATCCGTAGTCATCCCTCGTCGTCCACAGACTTTTATGAGCCCAAATTGTTCTGCGAACTTTCCTTTAAATATCGTTTGCGGACATTTTTTCCGTGCTCTTCCGCGATTCAACCGGGATCGATCCGAGAGTCTTCCGCTGTTATTCCATATACAAACGTATTTGCCACAAGTTGTCCGCATGTATACCGCAGGTATTCCCGTTTATAGATATTTCTACCTCGACGGCAGAGCTGCGGGAAAAAAATCACAGAGAAATTGAGGAACACGTGGGAATGAGCACGGAAGACATAAGGATAATTTGCGGGTCACACATAGCAGTAGCGAAATAACTGCGGTATCTGGCATTACTAATCCGTTTGGCACGGTAGAACTGTCGAATAATCGCTGAGTGCTGGCCTTCTACGCGGAATAAATGCTCAACAAGTGCGGACGATCTTCGGCAACAGCGTTTGGTCTCGGATCAATCACGGCGTACCTGCGGAAAAATTGGTAAAGAGCACAGGATTTCGCCTATAAAGTAGCTGTTTTGAAGAGGAAAGCACAACTTGCGGCAACTGCGTTTGAACACGGAATAACAGCGGAAAACTTGTGAATATTACGGGTCGCTCCCGGTTTAACTGCGGAAAAGCACGAACAAATTTTTCCGCAAACGTTCTTTTTAATATGTTCAAAAGAACGTTTGCGGAAAATTGTGGGCGCGCGGAAGGCTGCGGATGATGTGGAGTGAATTCAGATTCACTGCGCTTCCTAGCGGAACAATACGATACAACAGGAAAGACATACGGTACTTTGCGGTATAATTGAGGTTTTGCTTCCGCAAGTCTTCCGCGGTCTAATGGGGATATAAGTCCGTGCTTCTGCCTCCAAAACAGTAATTTTATCGGCGGAATTCGGTGTCATCCTTTGATCTTTACCGATTTTCCGCAAGTACGTGGCGATTGGTCCGAGACGAAATGTGGTTGCCGAAGATGGTCCGGGCTTGTTCCGCAGTCATTCCGAAGTTCTACCTTGCCAAACGAATTAGTACCACCAACTACCGCAGTTATCCCGCGTATTTTCCACCATTGCTGAGTGTAGCCCGCAAGTTTTCCGAATATCTTCCGTGACGATCCGGGCGCATTCCATAATGTTCCGCAGTTTCTTCGCCGCTTCGCCATAATTTGTACCGTAGTTTACCCGTATGTGTACCGAAGATACCGTTACTGTTCCGAAGGTACTCCGAGAGCGTGGAAATGGATATTTTCCGTGGAAATTTGTTTCCACTTTTCCGCGTAAAAATGCCGAAGCTCTTCCGTAAAAGCCTTTCCGCGGACGTCCGGGAGTACCGCAGCTTTCCGCAGCCCAGTGAAATGGGGGTATAATCGGGGAAATTTTGTTTTGACAGTTTTTGAGTATTTTTGAAACCGGTTTCGAAATCTGTTGGTTCTGTTATGTAAGATCCTTTTCGACGTTTCAAAGTAAATGTACGGTGCCAAGACCACATTAAGATAAGTTTTAAATGTTCCTTCTATTAACTACAACAGGTTTCGCTTTAGTTTTTAAATTTTACGCTGACTTATTATTGCTTTAAATCTTCCTAGTGATTAATCAGAAAATTTCACCTTCGACCCCCGGCGTCACAAAGACTAAAGGTGAATTTAGCAAGTTGACATTTTTATTGAAAAAGTGAGAACTTTCGATCATTTTCAGCATATGT
This sequence comes from Patella pellucida, assembly GCA_917208275.1. NCBI lineage: Eukaryota > Metazoa > Mollusca > Gastropoda > Patellidae > Patella > Patella pellucida. Next base: position 37,990,671 of record OU795044.1, read on the forward strand.
TCATGATATAAAAATTATTGCGCATTCACTTTCATTGCAAATGACCTAATTTGGCCTTGGACCCTGAATATCTCGAAAACGCCCCAACGGCGGACTGATTACCACTCGGCATGGTATTCTACGCAAAATTTTACTCTAGAAAAGTTTGGTCGGTCTATGGTGCCCACTGATAAAAGACCTCTACGCGCAAGCGAATTATTGAAATAAAAATTGAAAACCATACATTTGTCCCAAAATGACCTAGTTTGTGTCGAGTGGACGTTAAACCCAATTTCTCTCTCACTGTCAAAATTTTAATTCAATTTTGATGATACTCGAAATGCTTGTTTATAACCTAAAGATCTGGATTCTTTCCGATATTTGCGCATGTCAAATTGTAACTTAATGAATTTGGCCTTTGATTGTAAAAAAAAAACCCTTTCGATATTGCTTGTTCTCGATCCATCTCTCGAAAAAATGTGGGTGTATCCTGCCTGGCAGTGCCAGCTTACTATCTTTGATATTTGCGAGTTAAAGATCATAACTTTCTGGATTATTGCCCCTGATGGTACAAAAATCCTCTTGTTTTTAGCCTGTTCTCTATATCCACCTCTTGCACAATGTGGGTGTATCCTGCCTTGCAGCCGCAGGTTTGAAGTGCTAGCCTACATGTATTTGGTATGGTTTTTATGACCCACATACATGTACTACAAGCTAATATTGCCCATTGATTTCCAAGAATTGCTGTCAAGAGTTATGGCCCTTGACCACTTTGAAAATCATGTGAATGTTCTAGATGCTAAAGTTATAATCTGATTTACTCTTAATTTATAGACATTATTTTAAAGGTTATTTTTCTACCCACAGTTCCCTAGAAATGGCGAAATACAGGAAAATAAAACAAAGTTACACCAGACGTTGGAAATCTGCTTCCAAACTAGTATCAGGAGCAGAAAGCCAGTTTAAAAGAAAACAGGATGAAGAATCTAATTGGGAAGAACAAAGTTCGGAAGAAGTAAGTGTAGTGATTGAAACTAATGAAGCGCAGGAGAAGCTCAAACCTGGTTGTTCAGAACAGCCACCAAACAGTGATCATAGTGATACTAAAGCATATGGCCTTGGTATTGATTTTGAGGTTAATATAGACAGTGATTCATTTAGTAGCAGTGATAAAGAAAACATATCTCTGAAAGATGAGTTGGTTTAGTGGACGTACATATCTAAGATCAAACATATCGCTGTGGATGCATTGCTTACACTTATAAATGCCTATGGAAGTGATGAACTTCCATTAACAGCACGGACTTTACTTGCAACTGTCAAAACAGTGGAGACAATTTAAAAGTCGGGAATGGAATACATTTATTTTCCATTAAAGGAGAAAATTGTGCATCATCTTAATAAGTATCCTGAGATTGTTTTAGGCAATCTAGGAACATTAGAATTGTCATTAAACATAGATGGACTTCCACTGTCCAAAAATGCATTGGCCAGTGTTGTGTTTGATTAATTTAAACATAAAACCTAAAATAGTTTTTCCAGTAGCATTAACTTTGGGAACATCAAAACCAACTGACTTGACATTTATTGAAGACACTGTAGATGATTTACGCATTTTGATTGAGAATGGGCTAGAGTTTCAAAATAAAATTTGGACTGTTAGAGTAAGATATATTGTATGTGATGCTCCTTCAAAGTCTATGGTCAAAAGCATAAAACAATATTCAGGCTATTATGGGTGTGAACGATGCAACCAGAAAGGATTTTGGATGAAATAAATTACATACCAGGAGATTACCAGAGCATCATAAAGAAGAGTTTCCCCCCCTCCTGTTGTCTATCTATTGACATGGTTTTATCTTTTTCGATAGATTATATGCATCAAAGTTGTATGGGGGTTATGAATCGTTTGCTGGATACGTGGGGACAAGGCAAATAGAATGTTAGCTGGTCATGTTGCTGAAATCAGTGCAAAGCTATACAAACTAAAGGACTGCATCCCGAAAACGTTTGCCCGAAAACCAAGAAGCCTGGATGAAGTAGATAGATGGAATGCAACAGAGTTCAGACAGTTCCTGTTATACATGGGTAAATATGTCTTAAAGGACATATTGCGTCAAGATCTATATGATCATTTCTTGACACTAAGTGTTGCCACATGTATCCAAGGCGCTGGTTCGCTAGCCTGGAGGTCGGGCGTTTGATCACTGCATTGGTCGAGAAAGTTCATCTCGATTTTCCGGCTTGATTTCCCACTGTCAGTGATGCAGAAGGAGGGCATGGCAAGGACAGCTGCCTAGTCGTTCGGATGGGACAAAAAAACGAGGTCCCGTGTACACATTGGAGTGCGCGTTAAAGGTACCTTGGCAGTTGAAATTCGATATAAGAGTAGGCCGTAGCGGCGCTGCCCGGGCAAAATTTCCCTCATAGCACACTATATGGCGTATGCCCGTCTTCCATTAGCGTAGGACGTTAAACCGTATTTCATTCATTCATATATTTACTTGTAAAATCGTCTAGTTTTGAGCATATTTAAAATACAATTAGCAATTAAAAGAATATTTTTTGAAGACATCATGATGGTTAAAAACTTGTTCATAGAATCGGAATTTATAAAATCATCGAAATTGAAGGCATTACAACCCTCACACTTTTCCAACAACTCGTCCATCCGAGCTTGAAAAATGTATTGTGATACATTAAGTCCAAAGGGTACACGTCAGAAACGATACCTCCCGATTAGTGTGTTGAAGTTGTAAGCCATAACGACTCTGTATCCAATACGACACTTCAGAATCCTGCTTTGGCGTCCAATTTTGAGAATTCTGTAGCTCCACTGAGGTTATGTGTGATTTCCTCCAACTTCGGTGTCTTGTAATACGTTCTTTTAATAGCCCGGTTAAGGTTATTCGGATCAAAACATATTCGCAAAGAACCATCATAGACCAGAGGGAGGAGGGGGGCATTGTCACCCGAGTGGGGGCAAAATCTGAGTTAACTTTTCTAGAGGTATATTTTTCGTCAGCAATCCGAATCTGGTAGGTAATAAACCAGGTGAGTGGGGGTTTCCGAGATAATCGAGGTCAAAGGTCACGGAAGCCCACATAACGAAAGAGACGTATATAATTCAAATAGGGCCGAAAATCATTGATAACAGCAATAAGACTGTTGGATCTATAGCTATGTGGTATTCACCTTGAAATCGACAAATAGTATCAAACCTGTCGGGGTACCCCCTCTTTAAATCCGTTATGGATGGTGTCTGACTAATCTTAAGGTATTTGTCTGACTTTATTGCTGCACATTTAACCTCAATTAAATTTAACAATTTACTGGTTTGTAAACCAACGATTGCAGGACCAGGGGTATCTGCTTTAAAAAGTTTAGCCTCCCTAAATTCATCAGCTTCATTGTATTTCACTGGTAGCTTAAAACAACCATATTGTCTTATTTCTGTACCATTATAAGCAGATAATTTAACATAACTGCCATGTACCATACCACCTATTACTGGATATCCATTTACATCAAATTCCCGTGGAAACATTTTTCGAAATGTTGTCAAAGGTGAGATATCTGTATCAGTTACTAAAGACCTCTTAAAGGTTATATGTTAGCCTATGGTCCATAAAATCTCAACCTGGCTCCACATTCACTCCCTAAAGAGACCATAATCATATTTTTAGTTTGTACCCTTGTTAATGATAGGATTCATATCACGGGATTTAAGTTTTGATATAAGAATGGTAGAATTTGAATTACAGTTCTGTATTATCGTAACGAAATTGGTGTGGTGATTCCTAGTGCTGAGTTTTCATGCGAAAAAAGCTGCTCGCGACAAAAAAAATCCTTTGTAAACTGCACCAGAATATTCAACAGATGCCGCTTTCAATTTTCAAATTTTTCTGGGTGAGGCCCCCCATACCCCCCGCCGTGAAGGATTGCTTAATGTGATACAAGCGTTCATGAATAAAATTTTGCCTCTCATGGGGTATCAATCATTGTGAACTAAACGAAAGAAGTTCTTCGTAGGAGTAAATGAATATGGGGTTTGAAACTAGCATTGCTAAGAGTTGAGAATACCATACTGGTGTTTGCCATCCTGGCTCTAAAATCATAGCATGGTCTCTGATTATTAAGATGAGACACTATGCAACCACACTGAAACTTCCAGCGAGAGGAGGAAATGTATGGGTGGAAATTAAATAACAAATCTTAAATACATCATTAGCAAAACAAAATGGATCAGACTGTCAAGACACATACTTTACAACTTGATGTAAATAGATATATGTCCGGTACAAATACAAGGTATACAAACCCTTGGAAGATGTGCTTATTATGCAAGTTCAATTCTGTGAAATCAGAAAAATGTCTAGATTATACATCAGCTATGCTACAAGACATAATTGATCTATATTTAGCAGATAAATAAATATTTCCAGTACCAAATTGTTTGCTTATTTTAAAACAATTTATCTATAGTTCCCCAATATTATAAATATATGGTAAAATAATGAATCCTATTGAAATTTAATAGTTTATGTTAATGACTTCTAGATATATAACACATATTTTACTTTTATAGTACCGTGAACACTCATAGGAAATAAGCTATTATTGTCCCCCGCCTTTCGGAGAAAGCAGGGGACTATTAAAATGGGTTTGTCTGTCCGTCCGTCTGTCTGTCACACTTTTTGGGACACAATAACTCTCTTTCTAATTGAGCTAGAATATTCAAACTTGGCGTAGGTGTTTATAAGGGATTACCTTGATGGAGTTCGAAGATGAGCTTAGGGTAAGCAGAGATAAATAATTTGATTGGCTGATGCTTTTGGACACGATAACTTAAGTTGTAATTAAGTGAGAGTAATGAAACTTGGTATATAGTTTTATTTCATCAATACCTTGACTAAGTTCGATAATGAGCATTTTCTGCTCAGGGTAAGCAGAGCGATACGCAATTTGATTGGCCGAGACTTTGGAACACAATAACTCTCTCGTTCCTTTTATTCTGATTTTTTAAGTAGATCGAGGCATTTGTCATCTAAGCTTCAACTACAAGGATACTTGCGCACTAAACTTATTAAACCTTTAAATAGTTTTATGGCCGTCATATTAATTTGATTGGTAAATATAACGTGTCGCTCTAGGCTATTATTCTAGATATTTTTAATTGACACGTATACTATTACTATCACCCTGATAATGTCTACTACATCGTTAAGACAGTTTATCACGTGCATTTTGCATACTATAGTTCATTGGCTAATCACGCTATTTGAACGACATTTCGCCTAATAGATTGGATGCAGCTATGGCGGGTGTGGCGCCAGGCAGGATAAGCTTACTCTTCCGGACACCTGTTACCACTGCTTGTCGTGTATTTTGTACACGAGGAGCAGTCCATTTGCTGATTACACTAGTTTGCTTAAATACACTATTTTGCCTATAACGTTTTTAGGACTTCGAATTCTGTCTTATGGTTTGGATTGTTCGTACTTGGTTTTTATTTTATCTCTTTCTAATTGAGCTAGAATATTCGAACTTGGTGTAGGTGTTTATTACCTTGATGGAGTTCGATAATGAGCATTTTCCGCTTAGTGTAAGCAGAGGTAAGCAATTTGATTGGTTGATGCTTTGGGACACTATAACTTAAGTTGTAATTAAGCGAGGGTGATGAAACTTGGTATATAGTTTTATTTCATCAATACCTTGACTAAGTTCGATAATGAGCATGTTCTGCTCAGGGTAAGCGGAGCGATAAGCAAGTTGATTGGCCGAGACTTTGGAACATAATAACCCTCCTTCTTATTGAGCTGGGATAGTCAAACTTGATGTAGGTGTTTATTAGGTCAATACCTTAATGAAGTTCGAAGATGACCATTTTCTGCTTAGGGTAAGCAGAGATAAGCAAGTTGATTGGTTGATGCTTTGGGATGCAATAACTTTAGTTGTAATTAAGTGAGAGTGGTGAAACTTGGTATATAGTTTCATTTCATCGATACCTTGACTAAGTTCAATACTGATGATTTTCTGCTGAGCGTAACCAGAGCGATAAGCAATTGATAGGTCTAGAATTTGGAACACAATAATTATCCTTCTAATTTAGGTAGAATGTTAAAACTAGGTGTAGGCATTCATTGGGCGAATGCCTTGACAGAGTTCAACGATGAACAATGTCTGATTCTATCTGATAGAGAGTGTATAGTTTGATTGCTCAATACTTTTGAAAAAAAATAAATGTGCGATTAATTAATATGTGTCATCTATTTATTTTGGGATTTCGGCGGGGGACATCGGCCTCACTGTTGGCTTGTTCAATCGTTATGATATTTTAATAGATATAGATTAGTTATTAAACAATGAAACATATTATGGCTTCTTGGGATATGGCCCTTTGTAGAACTTTGTGGAGATGTATAAACTGATCGATCTTTATGGATTAGTATTAAATTTATAATCTGAGTGCTTGTTTCACTTTAATACGTACATTGTAACTATTAAGGTCAGTTACAAACACACAAGCTACATGTACATGTATATACAGTTCTGCGGGTCCTCTGGTTTCCTACCACTGCTAAAGACCCCTACGCGCAAGCAAATTATTGAAATAAAATTAAACCATATGTTATATGTTAGCGCCGAAATGACCTAGTTTGTGTCGAGTGGACATCAAACGCCATTTCTCTGAGGATCAGATCATGCAAACTTTAATAAGAAGCCTCCACAGTTGACATCTCAACCTATCACCGAAAACTGAGTAAACGACTCTCCTGCTCCAGGTTTACAGCTACAAAAGCCAGATTGCAAGGTTTATATACTACCTGTATTAACGTACTTTGAAGGTAGACAGTTTGTGCGAGCCTGAATATATAACAGGTCAATTATTTGTGCAAGCTACGCGGAAGAGTTTGGTTGACCAATAATGAAGACCAATGAATAAGAGCGTTACACTCTGTGAAACAGCTCGTTAGCCTCCCTGTTGAGGATAAGATGTCTAACAGTTGAAGCAAATTACATTGAATGCAATGAGAACAAAATTTGTAATTAAATGTCTATAAGAAATAACAAATAATTAGTCTATTCATTAATTGGTAGTTTTAGCAATCGAGCAGATGACATCAGCAATACTTTTTATGGTAGTACAGTTTCTTGAAGAGGAGACAGTGGCAGTTGTACCAAAACCATGGGTTGAGGATACGAAAGAGGTACATCTACATTAAGTCAGACAATCTGTGTCTTAGCCGCATACAAATGTAGTGATGAGTATACCATTCAAGGCCACCAAGTATTGTCCTTTCGGTGTACATGTTTGATGCCTCTGTATCTTCAGTGTTGCCTGTCTGTTAGTCATTAATCGCACAAACTTGTCTGGATTCCTTTATTAAGATACTGTTCTGTACCATCCATATATTTACATGTACAATGATTATGTATCACATGTGTTGTGTAAATGCTTATTTGGATTGACATTTATATTCATCTGATTAAAAATAAATTGTTAAAATGAATTACTATTACATTACACTATACGGACGGTTGAATTCAGATATACATAGTCAAAATGAACTGTAATACCAAGGTTGTGGACCCTCTATACATGTGTAGGTCAAAACATTTTATCTACACTGACGTTTTTTAAAATGTATGATCATATCCAATATATACATGTATGGGTTCCTGTCCTTACTCGCATATATTGGACAGTAAATTCATAGATTATGTACATGTATGATTTGTGATTTTACGAAAAATCACTTGAAAGGAGCTAAATCACTAACATTTGGGACCAAGATATTGACACAATTGGCTCGAAATGCATATAATACTGTAATATGAATGTATGTACATGTATAAACTGATTTACATTCAATGGTTTTTGTTTTTACTATAATTTCAAATCACTCGTGTTTGGCGAAATATGCCAAAAACCTCAATCGAATGCAAATTGTATAGAGCGCCCCTGTGTGGCTGCATGTTGTTAAGCTCTGTGTTTTTTTATGGTTTTATTGGATTAATATCTATAGGAATGGTGACATTTTTGGACTTGACCTTTGTGAGATTGGTGTGCTCTTTATGATCAAAAATTAGTGGATTATGCAGATATTTGCAATTTTCATAGTTGTATTGTTAGCAAATGAATTTTAACTCACTGTCAAATTGGTAAAAAAAACCTGAACCAGGTCTTAATCTGTGAGATGTGTTATTCTAAAGCAGAGTATTTCAAGCACAAAACCAATCAACCGCGGAGAGGATGCAGGGTTGGTCAGACAAAACAAAGGCTAATTAAAACTATTAACAGTGTGAGAAAACATTTTGATGACTATACAACCAGAGGTGTTAACTTTGATATCCTCATTGAATTATCTACTAAATCAAATAACATTGAAGTGATTGTCACCAATAGAACACATGATCTTAAACCTACACATGAGGACATAAATGGCACAGGATTGCCTATTGGCAGCCAGGTTTTAGGATCAAGTGTAAATTTTTCAAATCTTGTTTCAATTTCAAAGATTTCCGCATTTCATGTCTTCAATAATGTATCTGTTGTGCTTTGGAATGCCCGTTCTATCTGCAATAAACTGCCAGCTTTGGCATCATTCTTGTACGAAAACTAGCCGGATATTTGTGTTATCACCGAGTCCTGGATATCGAGTTCCTCGAAGGGTGATTGTGTGAAAAATGAACTTTGTTCACTAGTTTCTGGTTATGGTATTTACAGTCGACCTAGGGCTTATTCCATGGGCGGTGGCGTCGCTGTCATTGCACGCGATAACCTGAATGTGACGGTAAATAGAAACCATCAACAAATTTGAATCAATGGACCTATCTGTCAAACTGAGACCTGAACTTATACGCCTCCTGATTGTGTACAGACCCCAACCGTCTAAGTCGAAAATCTTGTGGAATGTGGTACCACAGAAGCATACAGATAGCCTGAGAAGAAATTTTGTAAATAAAAATTATTTTTTTTCTAAGTCTAATATTTTGTGAAACTCTTGTGGTGTAAAACACCACAGACCCAAAACACCTTTTCAAAATTATTCTAAGTCGAAAATCTTGTGGAATGTGGTACCACAGAAGCATACAGATAGCCTGAGAAAAAATTTTGTAAAAAAAAAAAGAATTTTCTAAGTTCAATATCTTGTGGAACTCTTGTGGAGAAAATTACCACAGACCCAAAACACTTTTTCAAAATTATTCAAAGTCGAAAATCTTGTAGAATGTGGTACAACAGAAGCATACAGATAGCCGGAGAAGAAATTTTGTAAAAAAAAAAAAAAAATTTCTAAGTCATCTTGTGGTACTCTTGTGGTGAAAAACACCACAGACCTCAAAATTATTGTAAGTCGAAAATTTTGTGGAATGTGGTACCACAGAAGCATACAGATAGCCTGAGAAGAAATTTTATAAAAAAAATATCTTGTGGAACTGTTGTGGTGAAAAGTTCCACACAAACGCCCCCAAACCTTGCCATAAATGTTATCTACATATAGTATCTATGTTCAGTCAATATTGGTTCTAGAAGTTTTTCTCAGAATATTCCTCAGAATTTTAAGCATCTACGTATAAATAAATAGTGCAGAACCTACAGTAATTGGCCAGTAAATTGTAATAAATGTAATTCCCCAAACTGAGTTAAACTATCAACATTTTCGATGTGCAAAATTTGCACATTACTCTATGGAAAAGTATAGATTAATGGATTTTGTCTTCTGCAGATGAACAAACAACTACTACAAAGAGAAAAGGGTTTTTAATGCCTAAAGCCCCAGAATGTAAGTATTGTTAAAATAGCCCCTCACATTTTTGCAAATAGTGGTAAACCGTGTAATACATACAATATTGGAATATGAATATCAGTCCATAAATGGTTCAATGTTGTTCAGTATTTATACTTGTGTGTTTTTTTAAGACACAAAGTATTGGCTCTCATCAAGTTTTGTAATAATGTTGCTACTAGATTGTTAAAGCGCCCCTAACAATTTTTCAAGTTATATTACCCAAGATTCACAAAACTAGAAATTCATGGTATACAAAGGTAACAAAATTTGTAGAATCAATTAATTTAGGAGAATTGATAAAATTAAATGTAAATTCTGTCAAATATGTTGTAAATGAAGCTAAACTCAGATTTGATGAACTTAACTCCCTTAACTGGTCAAATTATATGTATAATGATAAAAACAATGTTAATGGAAATAAACTCAGAACCTATAGACAATTTAAACATATCCGAATAACTGAATCTTATGTAACAAACCCTAAGATAACTCGTCACCAACGATGGTTAATCAGTCAGACCCGTAGTGGCTCGTTACCAATTGCTATAGAAACGGGTAGTTACAGTAAACCTCCCATGCTGTTAGAAAATCGGCTATGTAATTATTGTGACCAGAAAGAAATTGAAAATGAATTCCATGTGATAATGAAATGTAAAGCATATAATGATATCAGATGTGAAATCCTTGCAGACTTTGTAAACAATACAAGTCCAAATTACGAAAAATATTCATATGAGCTCTTTTTGATGATCATGTCCGATGACTACGCAAAAACAAGTTTAGGTAAATTTCTAGAACATATGTATTACAAACGGAAACAGCTCTCCCGCCTAACCGTAAACGTTCCCCTATACCGTATTCTATGATACAATGTCTTTGATTTTGTTTTTTAATAAGCGATTTTTCGAGTCAACATACCCTGGTTGTTACACGTTTTAATTATGTATATTATGGTTTTTTTTATTACGTATGTAGAATAATAGACCTTAATATATTTCATGTATAGTGTAGAGTAACTCACAGTACATTGTTTTTACTAAGTTTTAATATGTTTCGACATTTTACACTAACATATAGTATTTAACTGCAGTGTCTCGTAGGCCAATATTGGCCGGAATTCTTAATGCACCATGTACTGAATTTTATATATTGATATATTTTATGATTTGTGACACTTTAATAAATAAATAAATAAAAAAAAATAATTAAGAACGCTGTGTGTATGAACTAGTTTTACCTGACGTCTGCTAAATGATATCGCAGAAAATAAATTAGGTATTTATTTTATGTAACATATTCAAGGAGGAGAACCGTAAAACGCAACAAATAATCCATCATTATTGAAAAGGGAATACAATTACACACTCCGATACGGCGATCTATTTTTTCACATTTACTCTAGACAAATAACTTAAGTCTTTTGAAACATTGCACAAAATGTCATTATTAGCACAAAGCTATATATACGTGCAGCGATGAATGTTTCGGACCATACTAATTGCTAATTAAACGGAATATAAAACACACAAATCATAGATTAAAAATTTTATTTAAACGTTTACTTATGAAGACATGAATATCAATAATGTAATAATTATTTATGGTATTGCATGTGTTCTTTTCTTTTCTGTTTCTTTGTTTTAACATTTCTCTTATTATAATACGAGAGAGAGAGAAATGGGGGTTTAACGTTAACTCATCACCAACTAGGTCATTTCGGGACTAACATGGTTCAATTCCATTTCAATAATTCGCTTGCGCGTAGGTAGGTAGGTGCCTTTAGCAATCGCAGGAAACCGGAGGAACCGGAGAAAACCCACGATGTTGGACAGGCGACTCTACTCCTTGTCACTTACAACCGTCGATTCGAAGCCAAGCCAACTGACTCAATGACAGGCTTTATGATACAGCACACACGTGCTTACCATTCGCCCCCCCCCCCCGTTATTGTGTTGTACTTGACCATAATTTCAGCCAACTAATTTTCATTGCCTCGGCCTAAGAACAAGGAGCATTTCTGTCTGTAAATGAAAGGAAATGGGTTAATGAGAGAGAGAAATGGGGTTTAATGTCCACTCAAATTGGGTTAATGAAGAATTACATACGCCATAGTGTGTTGTAACGAAATTTTGCTGGGACAGCGGCACTATGACCTACTCTTAAATCGAATTCGAACTGCCAATGGATCTATTATCACGCGCATGCCAATCTAAAGTTAGATTTAACATCTTTCTATCAGGTTAAGCCCGTTCGCCTTTGATTATACTTTTCGTTGGGGTTATAACACGCTATATTTAGGCGTTACGTAGCAAATTATCACAATTTGGCCCGAACCGGTCGTCCTTCGATGCATGTATTTGAATTAATGCATGTCACCAAACTAAAATAATAGAAACTTTTGGCAAATGGAATTTTCCCCAACCGTATCAAGTATCCGTATCGCCACGTGATTTAGCGCCGCATATGTATGCTTAGGCGAGCTGAGCGTAGTTCTATTACGGCAAGATGGCAGAGAGAGAAAGAGAGAGTTTAACGTCCAATCGACACAAACTAGGTAATTTCCGGAATATCATACGGTTTAATTTTATTTTAATAATTGCCTCGCGCGTAGGGGTCTTTTAGTAGTGGGAGGAGACCAGAGGACCCGGAGAAAACCCACGAGGTCGGACAGACGACCCTATTCAATGTCACGTACAACCGGAGATTCGAAACCACACCAGTTGACTCAATGGCTCCCCGCAAATCTGCGAGAAGCTCATCAAAGATAATGATCAAACTAGGTCATTTCGGGACCAACATATGGTTTAATCTTATTTCAATAAATCGCTTGCGCGTAGGGGTCTTTAGCAGTGTTAGGGAAACCGGGGGACCCGGAGGAAACGCACGTGGCTATACAGGAGACCCTACTTCTAAAATTATGATTGAATTTCAGTTTTTATTATGGTTAAAAATAATCACATCAAATATACACCGTCGTGTTCTAGGATTAGTAGGATACACATAGATTCACAAAAACGCTACATTTCAGCGTCATACGTATGAAAAGGGTGCAATACGTGTTGCCGTATTAAGCCGGGATTCCATGTGTACGTAATGCGGAATGCGTAGTACGTAATGCGTATTTAACACTTTGCATTAAAATGGTAGGAGTTGATTCCATGTTAACGTCATGCGTAAAGCGTGATGCGCAGCGCGTAGTGCGTGTTTCTCGGGACGCTCACAAGAGTGTCAGAATACGCAATACGCGTGTATACGGAGACCGGACATGCGCACTGCCATTGTAATAGGCATATCCGATGTAGTTTTGGGATGGCAATATTCGGTTCTCATCCACATATAATACGCCACTCACGCACACATGGAAACTGACAATACGCATTACGTAACACGCATTACGTAACACGCATTCCGCGCGCACTGCGTACACATGGAATCCCGGCTTTAGTGTGCCGTATCACGTAAAATCGATACGGATACGCGATACGGATCAGGAATTTACGCTTGCCAAAAGCCTCTAATGTCTTAAACGATATCCTCCGCAATGACCAATTTTATTGTTAACTTATAGTCCTACATAGACAACATGAAACATATTCTAATTATTTCATTGCTATAGAAATATATTTGTCTTTACCTTTATACATTGATTGGTTGTCGAAAATATGCCCTTTGTAAATTATTAACCTACGTCTGAGAATGATTAATTATTCTAAACTTTACATAAAGAGAACGTTAATCCACAGACAATTTCTGAAAACATGGAACTTTTTCTGGTAAAATAACTACTTACCCACATCTTGGCATAAACATGATTTAAAATGATTGCGGCTAAAACAATTCCGCGTGGATTAATCTTTGACTAGTTTTAAATTGGAACAAGAAGTATAAATCGAAATAATTGAACGATCTTTAATCTTGCACTTCCAATGTCATATAAAAGACATACAGACAATACTATGTTAATTGAAATTGACCCAACCCACCCTCTGAACGAAAAAAACTGCAGGGAAATGCTGAAAATTATACGAATGAGATTTTACTATTAGATCTTTAACATTTAATTACTACATTTGTATTAAGAATAGATCTTTATACGACCGTAACGGCTCCACACACTAAACCTGCTTAAATAATATAAATAATATAAAAGACATACAGACAATACTATGTTAATTGAAATTGACCCAACCCACCCTCTGAACGAAAAAAACTGCAGGGAAATGCTGAAAATTATACGAATGAGATTTTACTATTAGATCTTTAGCATTTAATTACTACATTTGTATTAAAAATAGATCTTTATACGACCGTAACGGCTCCACACACTAAACCTGCTTAAATAATATAAATAATAAGGTCGTAGCTGTAATTCTCCAATCGAGTCCCCTAATAAAGTATACTCCCCACCCTATTTATTCAACAATGATAATATAGCAAAACAGAAAGAAAAAGTTAAATGGGGTTTAACGTCCTACTCTTCTGCACCTAACCTGGGCTAATTGAAGACGGGCATACGCCATACAGTGTGCTATGAGGGAATTTTTTTCCCGGGCAGCAACTGAATTCCAACTGCTAAGGGATCTTTTACGTGCACGCCAATGTGTACACGGGACATCGGATTTTCGTCTGTTCAGGGCTGATAACCTAAATTATCAAGCAGTAACCGAGAATGAATGCATGAATGAAATGGGGTTTAACGTCCTACGCCTAAGCACCTAGCCTGGGCTAATTGAAGACGGGCATATACGTCATACAGTGTGCCGTGAGGGAAATTTTGCCCGGGCAGCAACTGAATTGCAACTGCCAAGGGTTCTTTTACGTGCACACCAATGTGTACACGGTACATCAGTTTTTTGTCCCATCCGAACGACTAGGCAGCTGCCCTTGTCATCGTCTAAATATAATTTCTCTTGTATAATTTTTTTTTCAAATACAAACCATTAATACCCATCTTAGCATGACAGTGTGTATCAAAATAATCACTTATTTGTGGTTATATTGAAATTTCTAAACGACGTATTCTTTTTAAATATATTTTTTAAAAATAACTTAAATACAACAGAGAAACCAGTCAAGTCTGTTTTGCGATTTGGAATTTGCTGCAATGAAAAAAACTTTGAGGAGTGACACTTGTTATACTTTCCAGTGATTAGTAGGGCGGCGTCCAATTCAAACATTATTGTTCAGTTTTAGATTGTTTATTGTGATATTATTTTATTCATTCATGTGATATTATTTTATTCATTCATGTAAAACCTAATAAAATGTAAAAAACACTGACTTCGGGTTTTGACTAGCGTATGTGGCTGAATTTATTGACAATACGAAGGTTTTAGTGTAGTTCACAAGCATTATTATAATACAGATATGCCACGAAAAACTAATGTAAAAGTTTACTATGCTGTACCGTGTCCTTACTGTCCTGACATGGATTCAAATCACAAATCCGCCCAGTCTAGAAAACTACAAATTCACTTTCCTTTTAATAAATGTCCAAGTAATCTACTTTTTGATTTTAGGAAATTAATTCTCTTTTCCCAGTAAATCCACTTCCAACATACCACACCCTTTATATAGCCCACCCTTACAATGCCGGGATATCATAAAACTACGGGGAATACACAATTTTTCCTAGTTAAAACTCATTTAATTATGAGTGTACCCACCAGATGATTCTTTTACGTAATGTCGTGTTATTTAACTATCGTTTTTCGTCTTGTAATGGTACAAGTCGATTTTAATAATCAAAATAGACAACATGTTACCAAAAAAACGGCTTTATCCGCCATTTGTAATCTTGTCACGTGACATTGTACTGTTTGGTTTCGCTTGAATTTCAGCAAAGTAAATCATAATAATAAATCATATCATGTTCCAATAAATAATCTAATTTGTAGATCATTGGTCACGTGATGATCGGAACACTATCTGTGTGGCTCTAATTTTGGTGAGCAAGTACAGCTAATACTTATTTGGAAAAAAACTACGTTTAGAAAACGTAGCATTTTTTCCCAGCCTCGTTCTGGACTAATTGCTACGTTCCAAAAACATAGCAATTTAAAAAAACTACGTTTTGGGACTCCAGCCAATTTTAATTTTCAGTAATTTTTATAACATTTTTATTTACATTTATACTGTACATAGTCTATCACAAATTACAATATCCTTTTCTGCTTTTCAAAAGCACATTTTTTGAAAGATTTTTTTAAAATCCGGGGAAACCACCTTTCGAATACTGCTGAGTAGCCTACCATTAAATTACAGGGCGTATTGGTTTTTAATGAATTGCGGTATTTGTTTTTGTATATATATAATGTGTCTACTAAATCCTCTTTCACGTTCTGCAGTTGTAACAGGAATTGTAAGCAAACGCTTACTAATATCGCAGTTTTGGAAATATGTCGTCTTAGGTTAAAGGCAAATTTACAAATTGCAGTAATTACTAATAGACACATCACATAAATCAGATAATTGAACATAATTGTGAAATGCCATCACTTCTTCGGACAAGTTAAGGGTATCCAATTTTAACAAATTCACATACTGGTAACTTCAGAAAAAAATATATCAAACAGTCGTCATAATTTCAAAAATCCCAAACGAATCGATCGAGGATTGTTCACCGACACCGTGTCCGCCATTTTGAATATATACAATTTGCAAACCATAAAAAAAAGCCACCGATTTCGTATTGAAAACAAATAATTAAATCTTTTAATTAGTTTATTACTACTCTTACCGTATATACTTATCAACACTAATCCGAGATTGATCAAGAGACAAAAGATAGGTCTATTGATACCTAATTGATTGTTAATTGACTCACTGTCATTCAACCGAGCACAATGGACCGTAACGCGTCTATACGGTGTGGATATCAACGCTTTGTCATTATGACTAGAAAAAATTATTGCCAAAGGTAAAAAAGAATCGCCATAAAGTTATCGCCAAAAAATCCGCCAGATTGAATATTTTATCGCCAAGATTATATTTTTATCGCGATTGGCGGAAATGGCGATCGACAGCGTGAGCGCTGGGCCTAGACAAGATAAAGGCACGTTCTTAGTATTTTGAACACATCCAGTACTTACTAATTGAAACCATGTCATGTGGTGCTGGCATCCACTCCATTTTTTGTTTTATAATTTCAGACAATTACCTTACCAGATGTTGTAAGAGATTAATTGATTAATACGGATTCGTTAATTTTGTACTGATTATATGATAATGTACCAATTATATGATAATGTACCAATTACATAATTATATATACTGATTCTGTATTTTTCTGTGATTAATTGATTAACACTGATTCTTTAACTTTGTACTGATTCTATAATATATAATTATACCGATTCTGT
Organism: Patella pellucida; assembly: GCA_917208275.1. NCBI lineage: Eukaryota > Metazoa > Mollusca > Gastropoda > Patellidae > Patella > Patella pellucida. Next base: position 38,007,805 of record OU795044.1, read on the forward strand.
GATTAATTGATTAATACGGATTCTTTAATTTTGTACTGATTCTATAATATATAATTATATACTAATTATGTATTATTATGTGATTAATTGATTAATACTGATTCTTTAATTTCGTATTGATTCTATAATATATAATTATATACTTATTCTGTGATCAATTGATTAATACCGATTCTTTATTTTGTACAGATTCTATAATATATGATTATATACTAATTCTGTATTATTCTGTGATTCTTTATAATTATCTACTCTAATTGATTATATATTCTGTGATTCTTTAATCTACTCTAATTGATTATATATTCTGTGATTCCTTAATCTACTCAAATTGATTATATATTCTGTGATTCTTTATAACTATCTACTCTAATTGATTATAATTTCTGTTCAGTTAACTTATCCTGTTACGTTTGTAAATAACGTTGGCTTACGTCAGATGAAGATTCAAAACTAACGTAAAATAACCATATTAACTAATGTTTTTAAAACATTAACATTTTCAATACGTTAACATTAACGGTTTCAATACGTTAACATTCATGTTCAGTAAACGTATCCTGTGACATTTGTAAAAACGTTTACATTACGGCAACAAAACTTCCCTGGGTCACGTGCCACAAACACTCACAACGAACGTTTAATAACGAAAGAATAATGTTTTGAAAACGTTCGGAAAACTAAATTTTGTTAGCTGGGTAGTACACCTTATTGAATAGATACGTTTTTAAAACAGAATTCTGTAAATGTAGATAGTTCCCGCATTATTTTTGGAAGATCATTCCAGAGAGCTGCACAATTAACAGGGAAAGAATATTTTCCACATAGTTTATTGTATTCCGGATCAGATAGTAATGTGTTATTGTTTCATATAGCTGGGAGCGAATGTAGTAAATAGACTTTTGTATACAGTTGTTAGGATTATATTCAATTCGCGCCCTTCACTGGCAGCCAATGTAATTCCTTTAGTTTATCACTAATGTGTTCACGTCTCGGTGTTATAGTCACTTGTCTCTAGCAGCATTGTTTTGTGAAACTTGCAGACTATCCAGAGATAAATTAGGTGCTCCGGCGAGAAGAGCATTTGCATAGTCAAGTTGGAAAATAACTAATGAAGTCACAGTAACAGACGGATTTGCTCCAATGACATCGGATACTTACTATTGTTTTTATTTTAAAGTTTATTTTCCTAATAATATTGTTTATTTGTGGAGTTGCAGACATAGAATCATCCATGACAAAACCTAGGTTTTTCGCTTTTTGAAATGGATGAATGAGACTTGAGTCCATTCGTAAATTTTGTAACATGTTTAGGCTCTGTGATTTGGACTGAGGGGTTATGAAAAGGAATTCCGTTGTGTCATCATTCAGTTTTAATTTGATTAGGCACATCCACACACATACATCATCCAGACATTTATCTAGCCTGTTCCACGAATGTTTAAGACAAATGCAAATCGTGATAAATTTGAGTGTCATCAGCAAAACCATGATTGTTGACTCCATGTTTCCGTATAATTGGACCCAGTGGAAGGTACAGCAAGAACAGCAAAGGGCCCAAAAATGACCCCTGTGGGACACCAACAGAAAGTTGATTGTTCGCTTTTCTGTTGCAAAGGTTGGGATTTAATCCATGCTGAAGCTGATCCTGTAATTCCAACTTCAAATTCCAGCCTATCGAAAAGCATAGCGTGATCAATGGTACCGAAGGCAGCACTTAAGTCCAAGAGTACCAGTAAGACACCGCGATTGTTATCAAGTGAAAAATCTATGTCTGATTTAATTTTCAGAAGGGCTGTTTCAGTACTGTGTCCACTTTTATAAGCTGGCTGTAAGTTTTCATTTAAACCATTAGCTGTCAGGTAGGATGTAAGCTGGGAAGCTACAACCTTTTCCAGTACCTTTCCAAGGAATGGTAGGTTGGAGACTGGTCTTTAATTTTTAAATACATCCTCGTCCAGGGTAGATTTCGTCAACAGCGGTATCACAACTGCAAATTTTAATGAAGATGGAACAATTGCTGACTGTAAGGAAGTGTTAATAAAAGTAGTAATTAAGGAAATCAAGGCATCCAATACTGCTTGGTTCTTTGGGAGCTGTGTTGGCAATGGATCTAGACCACATGTGGCTGATTTGGAATTCACAAGCACAAATTTGACTTCACTTTCAAGTACCGGTTGAAAGCAGTTAAGCATGGATGTCGCTAAATGGGTTGTAACAAATGGATTGACACCAGAGGTGTGGTTGTCCAGTTCACGCCTTATCTTTGATACTTTGTCGAAGAATAAGTCACCGAAATTGTCAGTGAGATTTTGATCATTATCACATTCAGGAAGTTAAACTGAACATGTCTTTGGTGTCCGCAGACGAAAGCTTTGTGTTGTAGAAATTTGCTTTAGCTCGATCGATAAGTTGAGCCACAGCATTGGACTCGGTCTTGTAGATTTGCTTGTCAACTTCTAGGCCAGACCTCAACCAATTCCTCTCTGCTCTCCGGTGTTTCTTTCTGGCATCATGTATAGTGTCGTTGTACCACGGTTTCGGATGCTTTCCTTTGGATTTCCGGGATTTAAGCGGAGCCAGTCGATCAAGGGTTGTTGCAATCCCAGTAATAAATTCAGTCGGGTCTGTTGGAGATTTACTGGAGACTGAACTAATAAGGTCTACAGTAAAAGTTTGCAAATCAAGATTTTTTTAGATTTCGACTAACGAATGTGATTTCAATGTCAAGTCACATACACTTGGCGAGTGGTCCGAGATTGTATCTTTTACAATACTAACAGAGTTTATAATGGGATCACTTTGTCTCGTTATTATATACTCTAAGATGTGTCCCTTACAGTGCATAGGGACTTGTATATGTTGCGTAAGTTCATATGTGGTTAAAATATTTATGAATTTAGAAACTACTGAATCACTGCAGTTTTCAAAGTGTGAGTTAAAATATCCACAAATAAGTATGCATGCATGACAATCAAGATCTGAGAAAGAAAAGTTTCAAATTCTGTTACAAACTGCTCATTTGTAGTTTTTTTTTTTTCGATGGTGGGGGATGATAAATGACAGTTAAACGAATATGAATGGTAATGATTGTTTGACAAGACTCAAAAGTTGAAAATGTCTGTTTAGGAGTTACAACTTTGTAATTTATGGCTGATCTAAACAGGAACCCTACACCGCCCCCACGAGCCGATTTTCGGTGGTGACAACCACGTTTGTATACGGAATAACAGCGGAAGACTCTCGGATCGATCCCGGTTTAATTGCGGAGGAGCAAGGACAATTTTGCCGCCAACGATATTTAAAGGAACGTTGGCAGAACAATTTAAAAAAATTAAATCTAATGAAGATGTAATAGAAAAAAAACAAACAATATGAAGCCACAAGGCAGAGGAAATTTAGGCCCGAATGGAAAAAAAGAATTCCCCTGGCTCGAATTCAGACAAGCGTCGTCTGCTAAAATATCTGATGATGACAATTCATTTCGAATGTTTTGCCTGACCTGCTCAAAAATGGAACCATGTAATAATGGAACTTTTATTACCGGCTCACGAGTCTTCAAATTAGAATCCATTAAATCCCATGAAAAATATGTGAGGCATAGAGATAATGAGTGCAAACTCAAAGCTCAAAGGGCTCTGCCTGGTACATCAGAGGCAGAAAAATCACTGCAATCTTTGTCAAGTCATAGCTTTGACAAGATGTGTATATTATTTAGAAACGCACATGCAATTGCAAAGCAAGGCAGGCCCTACACTGATTTTGAGTTCATATGCGACCTTGACGAAGTGAAAGGGTGTGATATCGGTAAAACCTACAGGAATGATAAGTCAGCCAAAAACTTTGTTATTACATTGCTGAACAGGAACGTATTCTAATACGCAATGAGATGGAACAGTCAAAGTTTATATCTTTCATCCGACGGAGCCACCGACACTTCTCATCTGGAGGCTGAGATTGTGTATATACGTCATTGCAGCAAGGGTGTTTTGAAAAAAATATTTGCAGGTATTGCACAGGTTGGAAAAGCCAATGCAGAAAATCTGACCAAATGTGTATCACCTTGTGTTGAGGATATGGTTCCAGACTGGACAGAAAAGATCATAGGAATCGGC